>JANBXA010000729.1:12467500-13082500 GCA_030556225.1 Cricetiscus sungorus | reverse complement strand
TAATTCCCAGGCCAGTTATTCTAGGTTTGATCCAAGTTGGAGAATTCACAAGGATGTGTGATTTTCTAGGGATCAAGCTGCTTAGGCTTTGATGGAGCCTTATGTACTCCCACCTGGAGCTCCAGACTGAGAGGTGGCCTGTTTCAGTGGGGGAGGCAAAGAAGAAGAAGGCAGAATTCTGTGATTAGGGATTGTAGAATGAGTGAAACAAAGCTGTGGAGAGTAAAGCAGTGGTGAACAAAGCCAAAAAGGAACCTAGAGGCAGGCAGAAGAAAGGGAAATAGAGAGTGGAGTCTAGAATGAGTTAGGGTGTGGTGGAGAGGAATGGAAAGGAGCTGAAGGAGACTTGGAATGTTCTAAAGAGCTTGAGCTATTATCTAGATACAGTGGAGAGGCTGCAAAGTGCCCTCAACCCATGACCAGTGTGAACAAATGTGAGCTTGAATTTGAAAAATGTGTGAAAAAATTGTTTGATGCCAATAAGAGCATGATGCACAAAGGCCAAGGCAAACGCAAGCAGCATCTTCTATCTTCTGAGCATGCCACACATCTCATCACAGCCCCCCACTTCTACACCTTTATTAAAGGAGCTGTGATTAAAGCCCTTCCTCTGTGGTAGCTCTTAGCATTCAGTTTCTGCACTGGAATTCCATAAATGTTTTCTGTCTCTCTTAACCTCTAGTTTGGAGTCAGAAAGCATCTTGTAGGGAATAGAAGTCCCCTATGTCAGAATTCCCTCATGTTCTTGTGGCTTTGCCATATGGTGACAGCAACTGGGTAACTGGTAGACACACATACATGTCAGGTAAACAGAGAAAACTTTTAAAATAAGTATGTCTTACTAAGAGGATTATACATGATTTGTCAGAAATGCAAATTAACCTAGATTTTTGTGATGGCTTCCTGTGTGTGTGTGAGTGTGTGTGTGTGTGTGTGTGTGTGTGTGTGTGTGTGTGTGTGTGTAGAAAACACTTGTGTGCTGGTGCCTAGGTGTTCTGCCCAAACACATGGATTCACCAACCATATAACCCCACCCACCCACCCCCGAAACAAGTATTCCCAATCCTTTCAATCTTCTTATTTTGTTTTGTTTTTGTTGAGACGTGGTTTCTCTGTGTAACCTTGGCTATCTTGGAACTTGCTCTGTAAACTAGGCTGGCCTCAAACTCATAGTGATCCACCTGCCTCTGCCTCCTGAATGCTGGGATCAAATGCCCCTACCTGGACTTTAAGTTTCTTTTCTCAGTTATTTTGGTCATAGAGATGCGAAGTCACAAATTCAGTGATTTGTATTTTTATTTGTAAGATCAGAGTGATAGGTATGCTTACCTTAGTTACTTCTGTGATTTCAAATAACACATTCATAGTTATATACATGTATATATGTGACATATACTTACTATAAAACAAACATACATCATGTACTCAATGCATACTATTTCACATTGTTGAAGGAGGGGTTTAGATGAGTACACCAGACCCAAGATAAATGACAAATAGATATTTATTAGGGAAGCACTTACACAAATAATAGTAAAAAACCGCCATGGTCTTCCTATTCCAGAAGATGCAATCTCTACACTTCCGATGTTCTCAACACAACCCAAGAGGTGGAGCCAGCCCTTCCTCTTCCTTATAAGGGGTCTGGTCTGAACACCTGAAACCACAACCATAGAATGTGGCCACCACTGCAAGTTCGCTGGCAAAGCAAGATGCCACTACACATAATTTTGAGTTAGAAGGTAGTTTGGGTTTTATAGTGTTCTTACTCAGTAACAGGTCCCCAGGAGATGTGGCACTTTGTGTAGTATTTTCTTACTAGGCCATGGCATCAGAGCACATACTAACTAGTACTCAGAAATTAATTGAAGATTCCTCTTTATGTGCTGTTGCCACCTCCATGTTAATACAGCCCAAATATTCTCAAGGAGAGAGTAACAAGCATTACTGTCTAGAGCTGCAGAAAAATTTCTCTGGGATGCCTTTGAGAAGTGTCAGCATGTTTGTTCCTAAATGTCATAGATGTTGCAATTGTTCAATTCTTGGGTGTGTTTTATTTGAAATAATGCTGTCCTTGACAGCATGGGAAACTTCCTCCTTTGTTCTAACAAGGGGCAAGCCTGGCCCCCCAGGCCTGCTTACAAAGGTCAGCTAAAGGCAGAACCATGGATGCATGTTAATCTGCACATGGGTTTTACACGCTGAGAGGTGATGGCTTGGACCGCCTGGGCTGTTTCATTGTTCTAAAGAAATAATGGGCTGCAGAAACTTCACTGCTAAGAAAATAGAATGATCAGTAGCTTAATTGAGCTGAACATGAACGGCCCTATTTAAATCTCTTAAAATCTGCAGAGGAAACAAATCTCTCCCTTGTTGGATGTTAAATAAAAATAAATTGTTAGCAAATTTCTCTATGTTCATTGAGCCTCCTCCTCCATGCCACTAAAATCAGGGGAACACAGGAGCCTTGGAGTCATTATTGTTTTAAAAGCCTCTATGAGCAAAGTGCACAGTGTGAAAGTCGGAGTAACTTTTCTGGGAAGTAAAGTATAAATTTCAGTTCTAAGAAAATTGGAAAAGTCCTGAAATACAGACTAATTCAGATTGCTCAGCAGACATTACATAATGTAACTGGATGTGGTTTTTATAGCTACACTTTATTAATCTAGCATTTCACAAACAGATTTCTGTGCTCCCTTTTCTAATAGCACATTTCAAGCTGTCAAAGTCCACTTAGATAAGCCATCATTTTATATTAATACACCTCTTTAACCCACCCTCAGGTAACTAAGTCATGATCTCTATTTGTCCTTTTGATGATCTTTCAACAAACTTCTAATCTAGACTTTCAATTGTTTTTTTAAATGTATGTCTATGTGGGGGAGGGGTATATGCACATGAATGCTGTGACCAAAGAACATAGATGAAGCCATCAGATTTCCCTAGAGCTGGGGTTACAGAAAGTCAGAAGGTCAGAAGCTGCATGACATGGGTGCTGGGAAACAAACTACACTCCCCTTTCAGGACAATAATCATTCTTTTTTTTTTTTTTTAAGCATTTATTTATTTATGCTGGACAAAATTATACATGTTTTTTTTTAAATGACAACAATCATTCTTAACAACTGCAAACAATAAATAGTCTTTCCAGGTCCCAGCTTTTCTTTTCACTCCTTTTCTTCTCTCTTTTCGTTGCTCTTTTTCTCTGTCCCTTCCTCCTTTCCTCTATCCCTTCCTTCCTTTCTTCCTTCCTCCCTCCCTCTCTCCCTCTCGCCCTCCCTCCCTTCCTTTCTCCCTCTCTCTCTACCTTCCTCCCTCTCTCCCTCTCTCCCTCCTTTCCTCCCTCCCTTGTTTCCTTCCTTCTTTTCTTGCTGTCTTTCCTTTTCCTTTTGAGATAAAGTTTTACTTTGTAGCCAAGGCTGGCCATGAACTTTCTCAGTCTCCCTAGAGTTGAGATCATGCTATTAGTATTATTACATCAGGGGGTTTCAATGTGACTTCCTTTTTCCAGTGAGCTTAAAAGAATTAATAGAAATTTACAGATAAGCCAAGTACCAAGTAATACTGCACTGCACAAAGTTTGGCTTCAAAAAAAATTTTAACTTATCTCATCACTACATTCAATGTTTACATGCTTTGATTCTTCTGTAATTCATTTAAATGGCTCCACCCTGCATGACTAGAGACTGGTTTGAGAATTGATCCCTCAATGCTTTCACCAAAGAGATCACCTCTCAACCTGATGTTTTGCAGGATTTTGTGATGCTGAGCAGCCTTTGTGCTGGTCTCTTTTAGGAGGATGCACTCACACAACTTTGTTTTTGTAGGAGTTTGATGGGTTTTGTTTGCTTGTTTGTTTCTTCAATGGTGATCAGATCTTTACATGTTACAGACCTAGAGGCTGAGAAACCCACTGTCATCTAGAATCTCATATTGGCTGAATATCGCCTCGCTGTGTCCCATTGCATGAGGTAGATGAGCAAAGCTACACATGTGGTATGTGAGGGAAGAAGTATGCCCATGTTTCCATCCCATCTTGCCTTCCTATGTCAGTTGACTCTGTGATCTTACATATCATTCCATGATCTCTACTCAGAAGTTTTTTCTTGTGCCAAACCTGTCTTCCTATTCCTCAGATACACTCCGTTTTTACCTTTGGTCCCTACAGTGAGGATTTCCCCAGTATGCATGGACTTGAAAAGAGGAACCATTTATTAATGTTTCCCTTGTCTTCATCTTATCAAACAAAGTAAGCCACAATTAATTCTCCTCATCAGATTAAAGTTATCACCCTAATTAGTTAATGCCATATTATTACTGTGGATTCAATATTTTAGCTGTCTATGTGTAAAATACCTGTATAAAATATGATATTACTGCAGAATACTACCTTCCCATAAAGCACATGATATGAAGTATGCTTTCAATATATTCTTTGTGGATCCTGTCAGAAGCAAATTTCCTGCTTACAGAGTTGCATGGTCTCTTACAACCTTTTCCCTGGTTGCGCTATTTATAGTACACAAATTTTGCCCAGCTTGGGTCAAGAACTATGTCAAACATTCAAACAGTGTCGCAGTGTTGAATTCCTGAACACAGCCCATCTCTTGAGCTTTGGTTTCATAACCGTCCTGTCCTCATGAACTGGAGGTTTGTGCTTCTATTTTGAACCAATCTGTTAGACCCATTAGCATTCCTGTTTGCTTGTCCTACATAGCAGGAGCCCTTTCCCTCTTTAAGTGTGAGAGCAACAGCTGTGGAAAACATTCAAATTATATTGGTGACCTTGTTAAGAAGGAGCTTGTGAGCCCATTTACCTCTGTTCAGTCTCCAATTTATAAAAAAATATAACTTGGTCACAGTGCTATTGTTTGTATTATGTAGACCATTTTGTCTCATCCCAATTATAATAGTAAGGATAAGGCATTTTACCATCCTCATTATGAACTATAGAACCTGAGCAGTGTCTTGAAAGAAACAGGTCAATATGGCAATGGCAGTAAGGTTTTTTGTTTCCTGAAGAAAATAGCATAGAAAGCTGGTTCCTTTCTCCCTCCAGCCTCCCTCACCATGACAACTCTAACACCTCTGTGTTTCCCTCTCTCTGACCCCCAGTAATGAGCTCTTCTGATTTATTCGGATAACTTGGACTATATTACCTTTTTTGTTTAGAATTAACTGATCTTGTTCCATTCTGGTTCAAAAACTTTTTTATCATATCACGTTTAATATATTCTCAGGTATTAAGTATCTGCTATGTGTCAGGTACTACATCAGTCTTTGAAGCTTATACACATAGTCTACCAAGAAAACACAGTGTGCTTCAAAATATCTGTACAAGCATATAGAGGAAGAACATAGAAATTTCCTGTTGGGATTTCTGCTATTCATCTAATTTCAGGTTCCTTACCTGAAGAGTATCATAAATGTTCCACATTACTGACAAAACTCACTAAGAGACTGAGTAATATTAACGCCAGTCTACCTTTCTCTTCCTTACCTCTATTAGCTATTTTTTTTCTTTGACTTCTAAAAAAAAAATGAGATTGACTCTTATGTGGCTTCAGAAGTTATCTCTGATGTGTAGTTCTACCAACTGGGGTAATCCCCTCTTATACATAAGATCCCCAGCTCTGACAACCTGAGTGATGCTGAACACTGAGCCTGATCTCACATTCTGGCTTCTGTCACTGGTTCCATTCACCTTCGTTCCTGAAGAATCTCCTTCATCTTATGACCCACCTATTCCCACAAGAATCCTCATGCTCTCACAGGCGTCCTACTCTGTGCTAACCTTGGGTGTATATTTATGAATCCATTTTCATGTGAGCTCTCTAGGAGTCCTTTTTATATATTGTGTTTCAGGTTTAACAACCCTTGAGGTTAAACTCCTTCATATATCCCATATGTCCCCTGTATGATAGGCAATCTTAAGTGTCAACTTGACTGCTTGGCATGAGCTAAGAGATACATCTCTGGGTGAGTTTATGACGGTGTTTTCAGAAAAGCTTACGATGATGGCACTCTCCAATGGACTATGATCCTAGGTGGAAGGAAAAGGAGTCAATGAAAGTAGCCTGGGCACAAGCATTTGTATCTTTTAGGTCCCTAATTACAGACGTGATATGGCCAATTGCTTCATCCTCCTGCTTATTCCTACACCATGATGGACTGTATTCTCAAATAATAAGACAAAAACAGCCCTCCCTTCTATATGTTGTTTCTTTTTAGTTATTTGGTCACAGCAAGAGAACTAACTAGTGCACACTGTGTCCTAGATACATAATACATCCTCATATAGTTAAATCTCAAATGATTGCAATGTCCTTTTCTGCTCACCGGGGATGCAGACATGCAATTGCAGTAAGGATTGGGGCCTTGGATCCCCAATATCTTCTCTCCAAAGCCATATCAACACAAGAGTGTGAAACAGGCAAGGCTTCCCTGTAATATTCTTAAAACACCTTCACCTAAGACTTCTCGTGGTATTTAATGAGTGTGCTGCCCATAATATAACAAAGTTAAATTACCCTTTCAACTATCCTTACTCTTCTGTAAAATAGGAAGGCCATGTTGGTACCCCTTTCTTCAGACAAGTGCCTTATCCATCACAGGTGCTCAGGAAATACTGTCAAGTTCTTGATCTGTATACTTTATTTCTCTGTATTTGCTTCTCCATGTACATTCATACATAATCTCCTTCCATAGCTCACTTACCAACCGTGTTTCTGATATTACTTCCAGCCATGTAGCAAGCTTTAGCTAAGACACTACTCCTGTTCCATCACTTTTAAAGCTGCCTGCAGCATCCTGAGAACAGGCTTCCTTTTTGGAGACCCCTGAGATGGCTCACTTTTTCCTGTCATCTGCTGGGCAATGCAGCATTTTACCTGCCAGTGCCAGTAGCTCTGCTTAGCCATCTTGTGCAAACAAAAACTGCAAGTGTTTTTTTTCTAAGTGTTTGATGAGATATGTAGCTACTTCCTGTAAACTGAAGCACTCAAGCACTCCTTCCAAAAGGGAAAAAGGATGATTACAAAGTTCAAGAAGATAAGAAAGATGATTTGCAGTCCTCCTCCTCAGGTTCATATGCATATTGTGTAGTTGCTGAGAAGGAAGTGACTATTTGGTGGAGCTACTGCTGCTTCCATACATCATCACACATGCTGGACTTTTCAGCAATGTGGCCTCCCTTGTGTCACCTCTGCTCTTCATATAACCCCAATGTATGAGTTACTTTTCTGGTTGCTGAAGTAAAAACAACTCAAGAAAGGATGAGTTCATATTGGCTCAGAGTTTAATGATACAGCCCATTTTGATGAAGAAGGTAGAGCTGCAGCAGCATAATGAAACTGGACATATTTGTGATGTAGACATGAAGCAGAGAGAGGTGAATGTTGGTGCCAGCCTCACTTTCTTTTTATTCATTCCAGGATCTCAGACAGTAGAATGGTCATCCATAGGTAGGGTGGGCCTCTCAAACTCAAATAATCTAATCTAGAAACTCTTTCACAGACATGCTCAGGGGTTTGTCTAGGTAATTCCAGATACTATCAAGTTGACAATCAGTATTAATAATCCAATAAACTCATTAGCCCACCAGGCTGAACATGAATAAAATCCTGTTTTGGTTTGCTATTAATGTCTTATTTAGAGTAAATGAATATCTATTCACATCTTGCCATCCTACAGATGTACACATATGAACACATACACACAATAACAACCATAATAATAGCAACCAACAGGAAAACCCCAGCCCTCTTATTCTCCAACTATGGGAAAAACAAGTCTAGAGAATGAAGAATCAAACAGAATCTGAAAGGATGTGTAAAATCAAAATTCATCTCTTCCACCCCCACCTCATTTAGAAGCTTTCTGCTGTATTATTTGTTCCCTGGATAACTCTGTTCTAATGTAAATTTATAGCTAACAATTTGTTAAGTCTTTTCTCCCTAAGCTAAAGGTCAAAGTTTAGGTCAAAGTTCCCTCAGAGTACACTGTCATTCAGTGAAAGGTCTTTAAACTACAACTCCCCTTGCATGGGTACATGGTTATCACAAGCTAATGGTTCCATGAGCCTTATGACTCCTTCAATCTATAATTTTATGGAGGATTAAAAGTGAGATACACAAATTTGCAATAAAACCAACACAATTTATGGGAATGTTTCCTATAAGAATCGTTAAAGGATGATCATAAATCAAGGGTTTTTCTTTTCTCTTTGCAACTCAATGGCAGCAACAGCTCTGCTCTAGCTGAGCAGAGAGGAGCCACTACCATTGTTATTCAAGGCCACCCTTACCTAGTCTTAATAACACCTTGTAGCAAAATTAATTTACTTTAAAAATTTCTGTTGCCATAACAACTTGGTGCAGCTGTTCATGAGACTTAATGAAATTCCAGAAGAAAAAAAAATGTTTCATAGGGAAGACAGACTGAATGGAGATGAGCTGCCTTTAAATAATTTTATTTAAACTTTAAATAATTTTATTTAAACATTTATTTAAATGCTTAGATATAGGAAGAGGCATTGGCCTTTGGTGTCTACTTCTAATATATATGTTTACCAAGACAGCTGAATATTTACTTTTTCCTTTTATTCTCTCCTTTGTCCTCTTTTCAAGCTTTCTGTAGGTAACTGTGGTTTCTAAGTGTAGGTAAAAACAAACAGGAATAAAGCAGAGATTCTTTTGATTGCAAAATATTGTTTCATATTTAAATATTCCTTTTTTCTTTTATACAATCTGGTAATAAAATCAAAGCCTGTTGTATTTGATCTAGAATATGTATTAAGACTGACTATTAAACAATTATTCTTTATATTAATATCTTTGAAGCTATTACATGGTTCTTAAATATTATTGATCAAAGGATGGCCTTAAGTTGGGTTGGTCTTATACTGGATGACAGAAACTTCAGTTTTATTTTAGTCTTTGCATTAGATTTATCCACTAAGAATTAAAAATGGGCCTGCAAACATAATAAGAAATAGCTACAGAGCTTTTGAAAAACATACAAACAATAATAGCAATATTATTTTGAATCATCTTTTGTGACTAAGTTTAATTTGTCTTAAAAATTTTAATTTCTTTTTTAAAATTGTTTATATATTTGATTTGCTTTTTGGGATAAGATCCCATGGAGCCTAGGTTGGGCACTGTATAAGGGACTATTCTATTGGGGGTGAGGAGACACCACGATCAAGGCAACTCTATAAAAGAAAGCATTTAATTGGGGCCTTGTTTACAGTTTCAGAGACTTAGTTCATTATCATCACAGCAGGAAGCATAGCTGCAAGCATGCTGGAGAAGTAGTTGAGAGCTATATCCTGATCCTTATGGGCAAAGGAGGGAAGGAGAAAAAGAGGAAGAGGGAGAGAGGGAGAGAAAGAGAGAGAGAGAGAGAGAGAGAGAGAGAGAGAGAGAGAGAGAGAGAGAGAGAGAGAGAGAGAGAGAGAGACTTGTCCATTGTCCAGGCAGGGGCTTTTTGAAATCTCGAAGCACACACCACAGTGACACACTTCATCCAAGGCCACACCTACTCCCAAAAGGCCACACCTCCTAATGCCTTCAAACAGAACCACTCCCTGGTGACTAATCACTCAAATATATGAGCCTATGGGCACTATTCTTATTCAAACCACCACAGACATATCCTTATTATATAGCTGAAGTTGACCTTGAACTCCTGATCCTCCTTACTCTACTTCCCAAGTACTGAGATTATAAGTATATACCACCATGCCCAGTTTGCATTTTAATTTTCAGCTAGTTGGAAAATAATACATTTTAATTGTTGAAATTTTAGAAAATGCAAGGAGAAGACAAAGTAAAGGAAAATCTTCTGTCATCATCTGAAGAGGATCTTATTCTGCAAAAGACAGGTTTCTCTGGAACATGACTGTGTTATCTCACTTAAAAAAATAACCTTCCTGTGCTTTTTGACTTCTGCACTTGAATAACAAAATACTCTTTTTTTTCTATTTGTTAACAAAATACTCTTTATGAGTACCAAAATATATATATTCATACACTCACATTTATGCCTACATATGACAAGGATAGAAGAATATAGGAATATAAAAGAGAAGAAATTACAATAGATGATGGGTAGAACACAAAACTCCATGAAATAACTATTTTAATCACATTTTCTTATTATGCATTTTTAATCCACCCTTGCTTTGTTTTTATAAATTATTTTGTGCAAAATACCCATGTTCATAGATTTGTTTTTGGTAAGTCACTAATTCCCAGGGATAAAATTCATTAGCACACATAGCCATGTTTAAAACTTAGATACATATGGGCCTGCTACATTGTCACCAGCCAAGCAGGACAGGCTCTTTCCTTCCTGTCCCTTAATCACATCTACACTCAGCAGTGTTTCCCTTAAAGTGCCCTCAATTTACAAGTTAAAACCAAGATTCCTGTGGCATTATGTTTCTTTGGTTACAGTTCTGAGCAACTATTGCCAACAACATGCCAGCACCTGAGGACCATGCAGTTGGCCACACATCAGAGTTTGCTGACCCTTCCAGCCATAAAATTCCATTTCTTTTCACTTGATCATTTCTGGCTCACACTACAAGACACTTATAATTCTTCAAGTTCTATGTAAAATATGGCTGCCTCATCTCTCTCTGTCTCTTTCTCTTTCTAGTCCCCCACTAACACATATAAACACACCTACACACACACACACACACACACACACACACACACACACACTACACGTATATCTATGGCAGCAGTACACACAGACAGACAAGTTGATGCTTTCAGATAGCTGCATGAGAGTCAAGGAGAAAATTTGCATGAAATCTCATAGATGTTAAAATAATATTTTACTTAAAACATTTCACCTTTGTTTTTCATGGCCACTGTCTTTTTTCAAATGTCTCTATCTCCCTTATTTAATTTGTTTCTATGTAATTATGAGGAAGGAGAAATATCTGTCTCTTCTATGTCCCCAGCTCAGTTCCTGGAGGCTTTGCTACATAAATTCAATAATCCCTTCATGCATTTGGCTTTGTGAAGTGTTGTACTCAGGCTCTGGACAGGAGAATAGAATAGACGTTCCTCTCTTCCTCAAGGGAAACATTCTTATCAAGTGGAAGAAGCTACAGTCTAAAATAATAATCTTATTTTTTCAGGTCAGTGATCCATAGAATACTGTCAGGGATATTAAGTGAGAATAAAGACAGATCAGTTTCTTAGTGCTGTCCCTGGATAGTGCTGACAGACAGAATCAAAGGCATTGGTTGACAGAGTCATCTAGCCCAATAGTCACACTGCAGTGATATATCTTGGATAGTTTAGTTGCTATGAAGATATTGTTATGTTGATATAAAATTCAAGTTAATATTAATTAGTTAGCATTAATTAATATTAATACTCACTTACAATATTGTAATATCCAAGCCTGAAGCTAGAAGCCCAACTCATCTGGGTAAATTACGTACATGTGAAATTATAGAATCTAAATATTTGATGGCTGTTTCTTTGTCTGGGTTTTCTTGAAGATAATGGCCTCATCCAACCTCTTCCCTCTAGTATTTCCAAGGTCGACTTTATCAGAAAATGCACATTTAGAAGACATTTAGAACATGATTATGGTAGAATGAATACTCACTTATAGTCCAACATAATTATATTTGGTTCCTTTTATTCATGGCTGTTATCCTTCAGGCTGTGTGATTTGACCTGAATTATGATTTGGTCAATTCAGTAATGATCCCTGTTGCGGTAGTAATCTATCCTAATTATTTTGGTCATGATTTACTATTTTCTATTAACAGCTACTCACCCCAGAGCTTAAAATGGTTCACATATCTTAAATGCACAATATATATTCTGTAATTTCATCCATCTTATTAAAATTGTCTAATGTTTGTTATACTCTGAATGTGACATATCCTCCTCCAGAATATGTATTCAGACACATGATACCCATGTGTGGTTCTGTGTTGTGAAATTGTGTAAATTTCAGAAGGTGGGGCCTAGCTAGTCTAAATAGATTTCTGCTTCCTTCGTGTGTGTGTGTATGTGTGTGTGTGTGTGTGTGTGTGTGTGTGTGTGTGTGTGTGTTGCACTGTTCTACCAAAATGTGAAAAATCCTATCTACCATGAATTCTACTATGTCTTCTGTGTCTTGATTGACTGTAGCCTCCCAAATGACAAGCCAACAAAGAATCTTTTCCCTTTAAATTGAGCCAGTCAGCTATTTTGTCACAAGGACAAGCAAAGGAATAGTGTAGAAGTAAATTAGATAATTCCTATAGAGACCATCTTACCCCATCCCAGTCTCATTTTTAAAAATGTTCAGTATATGTTAATACAATAAAACAAGCTCATGGCCTAATATTTTCTCCAGAGCATTTCATCTGTTTTGTGTACTTTTCTCCACCTACTGTATTAAAGTTAAATTTAGTTATTTACCATAATGTTGGATCTTAGTATAGAAACTTACAGCAATATTATCTTTGGAGTCAGGGATACTTTCTTCCATCTTGAAATTAGAGCTGTAAATATTAATTTAACTATAGGGAAAAATAGACATTTCTCTTGTTCTTGGATTTTATATCTAGATACTTACTTACTTACTATGCTTGGGAGCCACTTGACATTTCTCAGATGGTATATAGAGTTAATTCTTCTTTTTGGCTGGTGAAAATGCTAGGCTAGAATTGGAATGGGTATTAAGACAATGCTCGTGTCTGTGGTGCAAAGAAGTGATATCTGTGGTAAAACGAGTAGGGTGCAATGAACTGAACTTAAACACTACTACAGAATAGTTGTACAAGATTTGAAAGACACTAAAGAAGAAAGAATGAAAACATTAAACCTATTGTAGTTTGTATTCAAGATAAATTTTCCTTGATGCTTTTTTTAAAGAGAATTCCCTGGAGATACTAGAGAAGCATTGGTTAAAACCTACCAAAAATGAGAACTTCTAGTGTCATTAGTTTTAATGTTCCATAGAGTTTGCCAGTATGGAGAACCTGGAGAAAGGAGGGCAGTCTGCTTCTGTTACTTGAAAGAAGCAACACTCTTCTTTTCTTTGTGCTACACAGGCAACCCAAACTGTTTATAAGGTAAAAATCACCCAAAGAAAAAACTCACGTGTGTCCATGGAAAAATGGGCTAAAGTTGGCTTGAGACTCCCACTTAGAATGATGAAGACAAATTATCAAATGCCCCCAGGATGATTTTGACTTTCTCAGATAACATGTTCCAGAGTGGGCACTTGACACAGTATTCTCAACCTGTGGGTCTCCACCACTTAGGGGTTACATATCAGATCTTCTGCAGATCAGATACTTACATTATGATTCATAACATTAGCAAAATCACAGTTATGAAATAGCAACAAAATAATTTTATGGTTGGGGGTTACCACATATGAGAAACTGTATTAAAAGATTTCAGTATTAAGAAAACTGAGAACCAACAATTTAGGAAAACCACTGCAACAAAGGAAGGTCCAGCATGAATTAGAAAATGAGGCTATAACCAGTACATATCATCTACCAAGGCTAAGCTCAGAAGAAGATACTCAAAAATTAGCACCGTATAGTCTAGAATTCAAAACAAATAATAAATGAAGTACTACTTCCTAAGAACACATTCTGTTGGGAGAGCAATCCTGTCCCCAATATACGGGTTGAGTTTCTCTTGAGGTTTGTATCATCTAGAAAGTCTTGACCTTCCTGAAGGAGATGCCATCTCATAGCTTTATGCTATTTCCTTTATCAGTCTTACTGTCCTGGAGAGCAAACCATATGAGCAAAAACTCATTCAATTCTCAAAGTCTGGAGGCTTCAGTAAAGCACGGATTTAGGTGAGGCAGCAACTAGTGGAGAAGAAAGGTAGCTCCTCTCATGTCGCAGTTTGGCATTCAATTATCTCCGGCTTTGCTTTTAACTTTTAAGAAATGAAGGTCATGTTGGACAGATGGCTCAATGAATAAAGTACCTACTACGAAAGCTTGAAAACCTGACTTCTGAGTTCCAGAAATCAAGTAATGCCAGAGGTAGTACACACTTGTAAACCCAAAACTCTTACAACATGAAGGGAGGCAGACAGAAAAATCCCCAGAAGATTGCTAGTTCCCTAGCCTGACTCATGCAATGGCAAATAACAACACACCCCATCCAAAAAGGGCGAGACAAGAACTGATACCCGCTGCTGATCTCTGACCTCTACAAAGGAACTGTGATACAGGAGTACCTACACTAGCATACAGGCACAAAAACACAGACACACACACACTCCCACACATACACACACATGTGGAGAGGTTGTTAAAGAGGCAGTCAGATCTGTCCCCCTGGCACTTCATCTTAGCCTGTGTTTAGGGAGAAAGCATGTAAGGGGAAAAGCACCAGAGAGCCAAGACTATACATTTCAACCCGGTGAGTTGAGGAAACATTCAGCATTTCAAATATTGTTAGGGAAAGACTTTTCTATGTGACAATAAGGGCGATAGTCTTATTCCAGGCTTATGTGTCCTAAAGCCTGGAAAGGCACAGCACAAGGTGAATTCATGGACTGTTGCCAGGGACTTTTCCAAGGACAAGCTCACACTCTTCTCAGCATTGACATGGCATTACTGACTCCCAACTATAGGCACAAATCCAGCTGACATGGAATGAAATTTCCCCTAAATAGCTGAGATGAAGCTACAAATACTTGAGAAAAGAGAGCCAAGAAGACCCCAAGGCTGTATTGGAAAGTTCATGCACAGATATGGATTGAGAAAGAGTAATTGTATACAAGTGTTAAGCCATGGTGCTCGGGTCTCAAAGTTTCATCATGTGTCTTTCAAGATGAAAGCTCGGCTATGCTGGAGATTGTTTTTAATGCCTTATAGTGAATGCCTATATTTCTAGTTATGTGTAAGTTGAGTATTTTTAAAGGAGGATTGAGGACTAGAACAATTCCAGGCCAGAAAGAGCAAGAGAAAAGTACCTAAAAAGTTCATATAGATTTTATGATCCTCATTGAGAAAGTGTGACTCATAAACAGAAAGGGACATTGGACTTGTAGGTACCCCAGTGGTAACATTGCTTACTTTTACCACAAATCTGTTGTTCCATGCCCTCTTGTCAAATGAAGACAAACACAGTGGGAATTTGCTCACTTATTGACTGTCACCAACCTGATACAGTGATGACTGTTGCTTTTCTCTCTTATAAATCCTTTCATAACAAGAAGAAATATAGAGAAACATGAAACTCTTTGAATGAAAGAATATGCTTCATCAAGACAGAAAGTCTAATTATTATGCTATAGCAATAAATTTTAAAAAGAAAACACTGTATATAATTACACTGTGATGTATATTATTTCTATCCACAGAACTTGAAACACATAGCCAGTTAGCAGTCTTTCAACACAAATTGGGAGATATTTTGATTCATTACCATAGAGAGAAAGTTTAGAAAAAACATATTATGTTTTATAGGCTGAAATGTTAAAAACATTCAAATTTGAAATCTGTTCTATATTTTCTAAACAGGTTAAATAAATATTTAAATCATTTTGCTGCTACTGTGACTAATAATTCCCAGCAGCACATTTTACCACAGAAAACCTTGAAATGTTTCCATTTCCTTTTTAAATGTTTTATATTTCTAATAATAAAATATAATATAATAAGATGAAACAAAAACTCTTTGGAGTTGGATAAGAAAACAAACAGAAGGAAGAACTCAAAAGAAGGCACAAGAATCACTGTGTATGATAGCCATACCACAGAGTATAAGAAAAGTACAAAAAGAGATGTTATTTCTTATATGAATGAGTATGTGTGTGTACACATGTGTGCATGTATGTGCAAGTGGGTATCATGTGTGCATATGAATACCAAAGGTCAACCTCCAGTTTTGTTCTTGAGCATGCAATTCACTGTGTATTCTGAGAGACGGACCATATTTCACTGGCCTGGAACTCACTGATTGGGGGGTGGCTACCCAGTGATCTTCTGAATCTCCTCTTACTTGCCTCCCCTATGCTGTAATCCCACCCTTGTGGGATGTTCTCATGTGGGTTCTAGTAACTGAGCTTTGTTTCTTGTGATGGAAAGCACTTTGTCGACTGAACAATTTTCCTAGGCTTTTGTTTTATTTTTTGTTGGAAATTTCATGGGACACTGTGAATAGCAATCCTAGTATCTCAACTTTTTCCATAGGTTTGGGTATATTATAGGACATGTGAGGCATTTGGGATTAACCATCTTGATTTTGTTACCACTAACTTATCTGTCTGAGGGAAGTAAATCAACAGTCATCTAGCTAATCTATGCTTATAGAAAACGATAGCACCAAGCCCAGAATGCTTTTATTTGTTTTTCAGGATGGACAATTAAGTCTCCTACTTGTTAGCCTACCCACCACTTTTCTATTAAATTGAGTTTAGATCCAAAATCAAGATACTGAGATATAAGAATATGGTAATGCTCTCCTTTTATTCAAGTGGTATAAACATTCTCCACACAAAATTAAAAAAAAAATCTTAACTTGTAGCAAATAGTGATCTGCTGGCTCAAGAAGCATGATGTCGCCTACCTTCAGGCCCAGTTGCCCTACAAAGAAGATGGCTGTTACGGGCAGTTTTCCTGCCAGCCTGGTCCTAGAGCCGCGTCAGTCCCAAATAACACACAGAGATTCTATATTAGATATAAAGTTGTTGGCCTGTTACTAGCTTTTTTTATTGTCTAGCTCTGTCTTAAATATTAACCCATTTCTATTAATCTAAGTGTTTCCAACATGGTCTTATCTAACCGGAAAGAGGGTCCGGACCTTCTTATTCCTCAAGTCTCTACATGGTGAATCTCCTCCTACCTCTCCCCTAATCCTCCTTGTCTCCTAGTCCTGCCTATCTTGCTTTCCTATTGGCCAACAGGGCTTTATTTAATAATCAATAAGAAATATATTTACAGAATGACATCTCCCATCATCTCCTCTTTTCTGTCTAAAATAAGAAGGGTTTTAACTTTAACACAGTAAACTATATAACAAAATGGTTATCAAATAAGAACCACAGTTAACAATATGTAGTTCATTAACATTTAGCAAGATTTAAAGAAAATATTCCATTATCTATATCTTTGTGAGTCTCAAGTCCTATATGTAACTTATCTTTAATCCTAACTAAGGAAAACTAAAACCATAACTATCTTTCTTCAACTCCATCAAAGACCTCAGAAGGATAATATATAAACTCTAAAAATGACAGAGACAACTCACCTGGTCAGTCACTCGAAGTTCTTCTATAATGTTGCATCTTCAGACCATACTGTGTCTGGCAGGCTCCTCAGCAAAGCAGGAAACTTTTAACTGTCCACCTATACTGGCAGTTTGTCAGTCACGTTTCTTTGTGTCCTGTAGAATGTCTAGCAGACACTTCCATGAAGCAGGAACCCTGTGGCAATGTCCATCTTATATCAGCAATCATTTTCCTGTGGGTCCTGCATGTCCAGTTTACACAGCATAAAGTCAAAGAGTCCACACAAGAACAGTATCTTGCCCAAATGGCTAGTCCTACCTTATTGAAAGCAAACTCCATAATGAGTTTCTTCGATGTCTATCTTTCTTTCTGATGCAAGTGGTATTGCCAGGAGCAGTTGTGCTTCACTGTTAAAAAACCCTAAACCTTTTAAATGCCATGTTCTTCTATATATCTTTGAAAGGTTTGAAGAATGCCTATCCATCTCAAATACGTCTTGAAAACCTAACTAACTTAACTCTAAGTTTTAACTATCATAGGTAGGTATCTATAATCTGTACTGAATTATACATTACATTTTAAATGAACTATAGAAACACAAAACTTAAACAAGAGGTGAAATATACATATCGCAAAATTGATCTTAAATTGTATCAATAAATGAAAATACATTCCAAAACAAAGTATTCATATTTATACCATAATACCCTTTTTACCTTTAAATAGATTGGTTGTGGTCATTAACCATTTATAACCAACCCCAATTAAATGAAAACAAATATTTATAAACAATATTTGGGAATTTGGGCGTCCTTCTTTCTAAACTGCTTCCTGCTGGTAGGGGGCACTGTCTTGGGGATCCTAAAAAGCCACAGAAATCCTGCCTGTTGTTGTCTGCAAGGCTGTTTTGTCCCAGCTGTTTTCAATGTTGAATCACCTGAGACACTGTTTCAAGGGGTCTTGCTTGATCAAACCATGTTAGTATGGAAGGAATCCACAGCCTTTTATTTTCTATGGAAACAATAATAGAAATGCTTTTCCCCAGTAACCTGTCCTTAGACTTAATTTTGGAAGTCAAAGCATTTTTAAAATACATAAATTGGATTAATTCAGCAGCATTGATAATCAAGTGTGATAATCAAGTTGTTCCTTCCTTAGCAATTGAGCAATTCAAAGACAACACAATAGCATACAGTATCCAGACTCTCTGTTATTTTCCATTTTCCATGGTTTTGTTATTACCCTATTTCTTCTACTTCCATTTTTTTTTTTTTTTCATTTATTGAGACAGGGTTTCTCTATGTAAGTTTGGCTGCCCTGGAATTTACTCTGTTCACCAGTTTTGCTTTGAAATCACAGAGATCTGTTTGCCTCTGCCTCCCAAGTGCTGGAATTAAAGGTATGTGCTACCACACCCAACTACTCTTTCTTTTTCTAAACCACTTTATCCTGTTTCTTTTGCTCTCCCAAGCCTACATATATTTTAAAACATAATGTAAACCTTTAGAGGTTTTTCTTAATCTGAATCTGTCTTTACTATAAATCTTTATCTTTTTCTGGCCACGAGTCTTTTATCTGCTAAACAACACTGCATAATGAAAACCACAGCTGTTCTAGCTGTGGTCTATCCAAGATGGCGGGAGCTACATTTACCACCAGCACGAAGAGCTATCTATGCTCACTGCTTGGTCTATGCTGCCATCAAGCAGCATGCTGCCAGCTTGGAGATGTGGTCACTGCCATTTCTAGCTCTCATACACACCGTTAAGTTGTTAGCAGGGTTTCTTAAAAGCCTTGTGGTTTTTTTGCCACTATGCTGAGTCAGGGAACCTCCCTTAAAGGAGCAGCACAAATCTCTGCTTGTCTCTAGCAAAACAGAGTACAACCAAGAAAATTGTTGTTACTAAGAAGCTTTGCTTGTCTCTGTTCTTTTGTTTCTAAAACCCATTTTTAAGCTTTTGTAAAGTTTTAAGTGAAAGTTCTTAGTAACCATGTTGGGCACCATTTTGTTATGAGCAGTTTTTATGTCAGCCTGGTCCCAGAGCTGTGTCAGCCCCAAATAACACCTGGAGACTCTGTATTAGGTATAAAGCCAGTTACTAGCATTTCTTATTGGCTAGCTCTGTCTTAAATATTAACTCATTTCTATTAATCTAAGTATTTCCACGTGGTCTTATCTTACCAGAGAGAGTGTCTAGACCTTCTTCTCCCTCAAGTCTCTACAGGGTGAATCTCCTCCTCCTTCTCCCTGAATGATGGCTGCCCTCCTGTTTATCTCTGCTTCTGAAACCTTGTCATCCAACCCATTAGCAAACCTTTCAGAGTAAGTTTCCCTCACCAACATAATCATTACAACATGTGTCTCATTCTTTGCTGATGTTAACCTTTGATGGTTTTAAAAATAATTTCTCACATGTAAAAGGTAGATTCAAATAATCCAGTGTCAGCTAATGACCAGTACAGGTTTTCAACCAATCCTTAGTACAGTGCCTTTAGAAAAAGAAGAGGAGGGGAAGGGGTAAAGGAATAGTTATTATTATTCATCATGTTGTCACGGCAACAAAAATGCTAAGTTAAATGGAAAAGCTAATGCTTGGAAGAATGGAAGTTCTAAGAGCAGTGTCCATGTGGGCTGGAGGTGATGAATAGGTGTGTGTGTGTGTGTGTGTGTGTGTGTGTGTGTGTGTGTGTGTGTGTGTGTATAGGTTTACATATTTGTCTTTCTAGAATGTTCTTATGCTTTATGGGGCTTTATGTGAAATGAAAATTAAATTTATAAATTTAATTAAAAAACAAATACCCTTCACTATAAACCTGTGATTTCTGTTGCTTTTTAATTTTGAATGGCTCTCTCAGTAATCTGGTTTCCTGGGAATTTATTGTGCTTTTATCTTTAGCCTCTAGCTCATCCAAATTATTACTGTCATTCCATCAGAATCGGCGAGCAGCTGCCCTGACTTTGCATTTCTATCTTATTCTCTCTTTTATTAATCTTCCCTTGGTCTCCTGTGTCTTTCTTCACCTCAATCATGTGAAATTAAACAAACCTTTACATTTAAGAACCGATGTTCACAGCAGGCCTGCAGTCACATCCCCTGAAAGCTGTTACTTGGGCTGCTAATTTTAATTAATGATTAATAATTAATTAACATTGTCATAATGCCCCTGACTTTACCTAAGAGTAGCATCACATTTCTCTAAATACTACAACAATGTACAACTGAACTGATTTTTCAATGCCAAAGTGAGGTTAGCTCCAGAATATTAAACAGATGAAAGAATATGTAAAGAAACCAAGTTTACACATTTGCTTTTGTGTGTTTTCTGATTTTTAAGGAGACTGCTGATCTATGAATCATCACAAATTTTCACAAGTCATATTTCTCCTATTACAAAAGTCAGAAAACACACATGGTCTGATTGAATCAAACTGAATGTGAGGTTAAAAATCCATAGTATTATTTCATAAAGAATATTAATAGTCACTGATTATAAACAAATTTCAGGTTATTAACATTAGTGGGTGCTTTAAAAAGTGCTTGAATGCAAGGTGATGCAAATTGTTGGTAGTCTTCCTATAATGTGTGAGGCCCTGGGTTCAATGCCCAGCATGGCTAAAACTAGTATTTTAACAAAGTTAATGTGTTTGTTTGATATGAAAAGAATTAACAAATGCAATTTTTAAAATTTTTATGTGTCTCTGTGTGTATAATGCTTGAGTATGAGTCTAGGCATATATCCCACAGCTTGTGTAGGGAGATTAGAGAACAAACTTGGATGTCAGTCTACCTTCTACATGATCCATTACTCTGTACACTCGGATGTACACTCTGTAGACTCTGACTCTCATTTTTCTATAAGAGTGCAGCACAGATGCAAGCTACCATGTCCAGATTATGTGAGTTCTGGAGGTCCAAACTCATTTCCTTATTCTGGTATAGCAAGTATGCTTTACCCACTGAACTATCCCCCCATTCTATTGTATCTATTTCAATTGAGGTTAGAATTACACACAGCAATGTGTAGTACTTAAGTTCCCAAATTCCACATCCATGTCCTTGCTAAATACTGTGTGTATTAATAGCCTCTGCTCCAACTGAAGACAGTTTTAAGGACCCTACGTCATACCCTTCAAGTCAATCCTCAATGTCTGCTGCCATCAAATCTCTTCATAAAGTTCATATAAATGAGATTATGTGACTGTGATTAATTGTGTGATTAAAGATTATATAAAAAGTGTCTTCCCAAAATCACAGTACTCTGTCAAGGGTCATTTTGAATAAAAATATTACATTTTTGTATTTTCTTTCTCTGAGAAGCTATCCTGTTGGGTCATTGGCTGGGTATGTGCTTAACCTGATAAGAAGCTTCAAGTTTCTCAGTGTTGGAACTGCCCTGCCCACTTCCATTTTACCAGGGCTGTCTCCTCATCCTCTTTCATGTCAGCTTCCTTTTATTTTATCAAGGCTGTAACTCACTGTACCTTTGTTATGTATGCCCCTAATGACTCACAACAGTGAACAGATTTCATTCATTGCTGTTGTTTCTCTTTGCACTGATGTTGTCATTCTTGCCTTCCTCAGCATGGCCAGGGCTGTCTTGGAATATTATCCTGAAGGTACCTATGCTTTCTCTATTTTGTGAGGGGAGCATCTGGGGCTCACCTCCTCTATGTAATTATATTCATTCCTTTTTCACTGTGCCTTGTTGGAAATGTTTCCCTTCATCATGGAAATATCATGAGACTTTTGTAGGAGTCTGTCCTTGAATTTGTGCTATGTAACAGCAATCTATTTTTTGACTTTATGTTGATAAAACATTTATGTTGGTTATGGTAACTTCTTTGGTCTTGAAATCATGCAGAGTCTTCAAATCTTCCTATAAAAAATGGCGCTGAATATGAAAGGTAATAAGAATTTTGATAAGAAATTATACATGAGTAAATATATATATTTACATATTAAAATGAAGCAAAGCAAACATTTGCAAGCAATTACATTTGATCATAATACGTGTGGTTTTGGGTTAGAGTTTTATTCTTTTGCTTTCGTGTTTTATTGAAAGTATAATTATTTGATTCTTTCATATTGATTACAGATAACATTCATTTTTGAAGTGTTAATATTATTATGAATCTTTTTCTTTAATATTATACCATACTTTAAAAAAACTGCAGGTGTAGTTTTTCAAACATGATAGTTGTGCCTGTTTCTCACTGGAGAGATAGTGAGCACCATGCTCAAATGTGGCCATGGAAAAGGCTCATGTCTTTATTCTCCTGGCTCTTTCTCCTCTCTCACTCTTTCCTTTCTGGCTATCTCTGTTGCTTTCAAGAGCTAACCTTCAGCATTTTAGCTGTTTACAGACTTCTCTGCAATGGTTTGCATGTTTTTATCTGCACTGAAAGTCATACTGACACACCTTCCCAAGCAATAGTATTGGTGTGGCAACCTTTGACAAATGACTGAGTTTTAAGGGTTCAACCCAGTCCAATGCAATTCATATAGGTGCTAAAGGGCTTGACTGGCAGAGTTTGTTCCTGCCTCATTTTCTACTTTCCACCCTCTAGAGTCATAACAACCACTTTGTACTCACCAGAGAAGGTGGTCTTCCCCAGGCACCAAAGTCCCAGCATAGTTTTTGACCTTCAAGCTCAAAAACCGTAAGAAATATAGTTATGGTCCTTATATGTTATCCAGACTCAGCTCTTTGATTATAGCAGCACATGAAGATCCTAAGGGATTCTTGGCTTTTTTGCATGTGTGAGATTTTAGTGTTTGACTAAATAAGCTAGGTACTCTTGTAACTTCATTTTCCTCTGTGGTATGTTGATGGTTTTTATAAAGAAGTAGTTGAAGGGACAGTCCACAGCTCTGATTGTCCTAGGAGTATAACTTTCCTGGGCTCTGCTGCCCTACCTTTCTGCCTAGAATCTTGTGCACAATTAACTTACAAATAAATTCATGACTGATCTTCCAGTGTGTTCTACTTCTATCCCCAGTTTTCCAATAAAACATTTTGAGCTGAGAAAAGGTATATGAGCCTCAAAATGCCTACTTTTCTCACTATTGTTAGCTGAGCATTCCAAGGAAGGAATTTTTATGAGCCTTTGGGAGTAAAGAGAACATCTTCTAGGTGGAATGTTGCTGGGAAAATCTTACCTGCTGAACAAGAGTTATTTGTATCTTACTCTGTCATGTGTTCCCTCAAGGCTGCAGCTTCCTAAGGTTATGGTGCTTAAACATTTTATGTTCTAAGTGTCTTTGTGAGCGAGGACTTTTTGGAGTACTTACTCTAAATAAAATTATCTAGTAGGTTCCATCTCTTTTTCTCTCCCTTATCAAATTCAATGCCAGATTATATTGTTAGTTGTAATAGCTACCTCCTTCTTATTTTTATCCTATTTTTTGAGTGAATTATGAAAAGAGAACAATGTATCCACCCACTCATACCAATAAAAAACAACATTAAAATATTCCTTTTTATGAAAAAAAGGTTTGGATTTATTGTGAATTCACCAGGCACTGGAAATTTTAAGGAAATTTAAAATTAATTTTCCCTCTATTTGTTTGCATTTAGGACATGCATGTTAGTGCGTGGAGCTCATAATTTTATATTTCTATTATTATAATAATATTATTTCCCATGGAAAATAGTGTTTCGACTTCCAAATATGATCATTTAATTATTCATGCCCTGAAAGCAATTTTTTATTAGGTTAATCTCTGATGTCTGATTAAAGTCGATAGCTGGTATCCTTTAGGGTTTTCTTAAGCATTGGCTAGGGTGAGAGCTGAATGCTTAAATTGCCTAATAGGAAAGAATTACAGGCTATCGCCATACAGTCAGCCAACATGCACTTGAGTATTTAACCTTCGGATAGATGAGACTCTGCAAGGAAAACACCACCTCATTGGCTAATAAACCCTATCACCACAAAGATGTCAATCTGCCTTTTCATTACTAACTCAGTAAAGAGCACATTTCTTTTGCAAACATCCCAGATGGATTTCACAGAAGAATATCAAGTCAACAGCAATGTTGTAACAGGACCACACTGCACACACTGATTCTGCTTGCCAGCCTATGCCTAAGACTGGCAGATAGCCGGCTCTTTGCTACAGAAGCCCAAGTAATGTCAGACTCCTCCTGGCCAAGAAGACACAAAGAACTAAACAAACAAAGAGATCTCTAGGACTAAGTTAATTCTCATCTCATCTTTCCCTGACTTAGTCAAGTTTTAATCACTGGATAAATTTCAATGGATCATAGTTTGTAAACAAAGGTGTTTCAGAGGGCAAAGGTCAGCTTTTGCAATGCAAGACAGGGGGTGTCCCAGCTTATCTGAGCCCGTTGGCAGAGATTTGCATGACAGGAATTTGCAGTCAGCAAATTTACTCAGCAGTCATATGTGACACTATACATAAACTAGAATTCCACAGCTGGATTCATTTAATCCAATTGTTCTAAGATTTTGCCTTCAGAAGGAAAAAAAAATCTTTGTTAAAGAGAGCTCTTATTTGGAAGCCTGGTTTTCAAAATGGATTCAGGCAAGGTGGAGTTAGTGGGAGGTGTGGAATGGGGAGGGGTTGGCAGCTCCCTTTCTGGCTCTGGCCTCCCCTGACCACTAGTTTTTCATTCCATCTCTCTGAGGACTTTGCAAAGTACATTTTGTAAGAGCCTGTGTGGATCAGTTAGGTTTTACACATACAATAACAGGCTTTCCAGACAGGAAAATACTTTTTAAAGTTTGTGCTTTTCAAGTTAAGCCAGGTTATGTTTCAGTATGAAGTTCATCCCAAGACCTTACAGCTGACATTTATTTCTGGCTCAGAGAATATCTGTTGTCCGTATGGCTTGCTGGCCACAACTCAATTCTCTGCTATGTGAATCACCACTCTGAATGCTTCTTGTGGTCTCTGATCTCAGCACCAGACTCTGTGGTCGCTCCTGAGGGGAAAGTGCAGTTGAGAGGAAAAAAAAAAGGAAAAAAAAAAAAAACCCAGCATATGATCTTTTTATTTCTGCAACCAGCCGGAGGCACACGTACCTCTGCCCACATTTTGCTGACCTGGCCTTCTAGAAACTTCCCTGTCTACAAAAAGTCTGTTTTCTGAGCTTTGGAAGGACAAAAAAATAAATGTAACTCATAGTATTATTTCTACCATCAAGAAACGGCAAAGCAGGAGCTAGGAAGGTTCTGCGGTCATCACTGCTGCAATAGTGGTATGTGTCCAAATGTCCAAGCACTTACTTGACACTGCATGTCTGAGAGAAACGAACCTCAGATAAGAAAATGCCTCCATGAGATGGGGATGTACGAAGGCCTGTAGGACATTTCCTTAATTAGCCATTGATGGGGGAGGGCCCAGTTCATTGTGGGTTAGGGTTAGGGTTAGGGTTAGGACTGGTGGTCCTGGGTTCTATAAGAAAGCAGGCTGAACAAGCCATTATGAGCAAGCAGTAAGCAGCACACCTCACTGGCCTCTGCATCAACTCTTGCCTTCAGATTTCTGTTTTAATTCCTACCCTGTCTTCCTTTAATTATGGACTATGATGTGGCAGTTTAATCCAAATAAGCCCTTTCCTCCCCAATTTTCTCTTAGTCTTGATGTTTCACCACAGCAGTGATAATCCTAGCTTGAAGGTGGGGTTTAAATGAGTTCACCAGACCCAAGATAAATGATAAATAGGTATTTATTAGGGAAGCACTTACACAAACAGTAGTAAATAATTGTCACAGTCTTCCAGCTCCAGAAGATACAGACTCTTCCTTTCCCAATGTTCTCACTGCAGCCCAATTGAGCTAGCCAGCCCCTCCATTTCCTTATTAGGGGTCAGGTCTGCATATCTGAAGGCAAAGCGAGATGCCACTACACTAGCTCAGACAGATTTTTTTCTTTTTAATTAGTGCTGAGGCTTGAACCTAGGGCCCCATGTATGCTAGGTAAACACTCTGTTATGGAGTTACCATCCCAGCCCTTCATCTGACATTACCTAAATAAAGATGCCTGTGCTTTGTTGGTTGCTCCACTTCGATGGATTCCTGCAATTCACCATACTGCAGGCTGGCCTAGAACTGACTGTGCACCTTTTGTGAATCTCTGACTTAACCATACATACAAACACATGCTAGGAGTCTCCTCAAGTATTCTTTGCATAGATTGTGTTACATTTTAATCAGATAATATAATTATAAATGGCTAAAACATCCTGATGTGAGTTGGAATGACAATTTGATTTGGAAGACACAGGACAAACCTGGCAAATAATTAATGGTGTTTTAGAGTGTCAACATCAACTATAAACTGTTTTACACAACTACTCATGTTTATTTTAACAGTATTTTAAACAAAATTGTTAGGTTATTAGTTCATAAATATTTAGCCATGAACACATGCTATCAGAAGTTACGAAAACATCCCAGATCTGCAGTGATACTGATCAATTTCTATAGTCAATAGGCTTGAAGGCGGGACTGATACTGATACTGATGTAGAGGAAAAGGAGAGCCCAGGTCAGTAGGAAATGATGTCTCCCACATAGCCTATCCAGAGATGTGCCCTTCTGATGGTGATGTAATCATTCTTCCTCTCCTTTTCTTCTCTTGGGACACATGTATATGCATTGAAATAAACTTGAGATTATTGATAATTTTAGGAAAAAAGAAAAGCACTGTTAACATTTTGGAGATGCTTGTGTTTGTGGGTATGCATGTGTTCTAGTTTCATTTCTGTGACTATGCTACAGCCATGATTTCTGCATCTTCTTAGGATTCCCCCATGACAGCGCCCCCTATCAGCAGGAAGCAGTTTGGAAAGAACGACGCCCAAATTCCCAAATATTGTTTGTAAATGTTTGCTTTCATTTTTGAAAAAAAGAGGCATGTATAATTATGTCCAGCATAAAATAAGTAAATGTTTAAAAAAATAAAAAATAAAATAAAAAATACCCCACTGCTTAGAGAAGTTTTAAACTAGCACAATTTAAAGTCTGAGAAAGAACAACCTTTTATTCACTGACTATATGCAAAGCAGCTTACCTTCAATCAGCTGAGATAGCTGTGTCCCAGAAAAAAAAAAAATTACACGGACATGATGTGATTTCAGTAAGAAAGGGTATATATCAGCTTGCAGTTCCTGGCTACCGTCCATCAGAGCATGGAGTCAAGAGTGTCAGGCTCCTGAAGCAATAACAGCATCACACCCACAGTCAGGAGCAGAGAGGTGAAAGCAATCATAACTTTCTTACTCACCTGTGCTGGGTTCAGGTTATCCACTTTTGTGTGTCCCACTGTCTGGGGGAGAGCACTGCCCAGACTGGACTGATAATTCCTGTTAATTAACTCAATTAAAATGCTTTCTTGGGCTGGAGAGATGGCTTAGAGGTTAAGAGCCCTGACTGCTTTTCCAGAGGTTCTGAGTTCAATTCCCAGCAACCACATGGTAGCTCACAACCACCTATAATAAGATCTAGTTCCCCCTTCTGGCCTGCAGGGAGACATGCAGGCAGAATGTTGTACACATAATAAATAAATAACTCTTTAAAAAAATTGTCATCTTAGTTGTATGTAAGATGGTATCTTAAAAAAAAAAAAAGATGCTTTCCCATAGTTATGCTCAAAGTTCAACCTGATGCTGTTGAGACTTTGCTTTGTTTCTAGATGACGTTGGGCTATGCCAAATTGACACTTAAAGCTAATGTTATAGCACATATATTTAAATAAAGTTCACACATGATTATATAATATCACCCTACATGTTTTATTTAATATGAATGTGAATATTTTATAATAGTATGGTAGAATCCTAAACAACAAATATATTAAATTATTTATTTATTGAGGCAAATGAGAAATATTTCTATTTCTCAATATTTATATAATTCTTCAGGAAACATTAACATACTTTTTTTTTTTTTTTAGTTTTGGTGATTCAATAGAGGACCTTACACATACCTGGCAAATGATTTACCGGTTCATTCCCAGACCTAGAGACATGTTTGCACATTCATTTTATGTATAACTCCAATAATCTTATCTAGAGATTTACCTGGAATTATTATAATACCATTACTTTAAAAGTATATGTTTAATATTAACATACATGACTGAAATCATCACATTAGCCTTAAAAATCAATAGTACTTTAATTTTCTTTTAAATTTGTCTTGTAAAATAATTTAATATTATATTACTTAAATTTGTTTTTTGATAATTAATCAAAAAGTTGGACATTTTAATCATAATAACGAGCTAAGTACACATCTTTTTAATCATTTAGCTTGGCCTGATCTTTACTTTTCTCACAGGCTATTTGAGAGAGAGAGAGAGAGAGAGAGAGAGAGAGAGAGAGAGAGAGAGAGAGAGGTGTGTGTGTGTGTGTGTGTGTGTGTGTGTGTTTGTTCACACAGTAACTTCATTTTAAATGAACTGTTTGAATGTTAACTCTCTAAGTGCCAGATATTAACTCTTTCACATGGTGATTGTCACATTGACCTTGTCTTTCTTATTGAGAATGTGTGGACTAAAAAAGAAATACATGAAAAGGTTAAGGAAGCCATATAAAACAAAATCAGGAAACAAAATAAATAATAGTTTAGATAGTAATGGCAAAAGAATGTCTTTATTGAATGCTTCCTTGGAGGTGTAGCATTTACAGGAACATTTAAGATCTGTGTCCTCAGGGGCCAGAGAGATGCAATCAGCTGCCACCAAGCCTGGTGACCAGCATGTATCCCTGGCAGTCACACAGTGGAAAGAGAGAACAAATTCCTGTGAACTGTTCTCTGACCTCTGACCTCTATATGAACACCTTGGCATGCCCCAACACCCTTGCCTCCTCTCCTCCTCCACATGCAAACACATGCACACATTAAATAAAAATACAAAAAGAATTACAGATCTGTTTACAATAGATTTACCATCCTTATTAGAAACAGAATTCTAATAGTCAAGTGATTAACATATTCTGGGGTTAATATTCACATCTTGGACTCCTTGGCTCTCATATTCATGACATTCATCATGGTTTCTGGAGAAGGTAAAAGTACTCTAGGATAGCTGTAGGAATGGCTTCCATGGCATTGTACAGGTAGGAGGAAAAAATTATTTATAAATGTATGTATATACATATATACATACATACATACATACATACATACATACATACATACATACATGCTGGATACATCCTGGGATTTGAAAGAGTCTACTGATTTCTTTGTTGAATAAAGGTTTCTTTCTGGTTTTTTGTTTGTTTGTTTGTTTGTTTGTGTTTTGTTTTGGCAAAACACACACTTTTTTTTTTCATCTTACATACTAGCCCCAATTCTCCTTCCTCTCCTTCTCCCCCCTCCCAGCCTAACCCCCACTCTTTTCTCTGAAGGGATAAGGCCTCCCTTGGGGAGTCAACAAAATCTGGTATACCAAGTTGAGGCAGGACCAAGCTCCTCTCCCGTGTATCAAGGTTGAGCAAGGGATCCCACTACATGGAATGGGCTTTAAAAAGTCTGTTCATATACTCAGAATATGTCCTGGTCCCACTGCCAGGGGCCCCACAAACAAATCAAGCTACATAACTGTCACCCACATTCAGGGACTAGTTCAGTCTCATGCAGGATCCCAAGGTGTCAGTTCACAGTACATGAGCTTCTACAAGCTATGGCCAGCTGTCTCTGTGGATTTCCTAAACATGATCTTGATGTCCCCCTTGTGCATATGATCTCTCCTCCTTCTCTTCAACTAAACTCCAGAAGCTCAACCCAATGCTTGGCTATGGGTCACTGCATCTGCTTCCATCAGTTACTGGATATAGGTTCTATAATGACTATTAGGGTAGTCACTAATGTGATTATAGGGGAAGGCCAGTTCAGGCACTTTTTCTACTATTGCTAGGAGTCTTAGCTGGGGTCATCCTTGTGGATTCCTAGGAATTTTCCTAGCACCTAGTTTCTCCTTAAACCTATAATGGCTCCCTCTATCAAGATTTCTCTTTCATAGTTCCGCCTCTCCATCTCTTGCCCAACTCAGCCATCTTGAGCTCTCATGGTCCCCTTTCTACATTTTCTCCTTTCTACTCTCCTTCCCAGTTTACCCAGGAGATCTTAATTATTTTCCTTTCCTGGGGTACCTCTGTGTGTGTCCCTCTTAAGGTCCTCCTTTTTACTTAGCTTATCTGGGGTTGTAGATTGTAGCCTGTTTATCTTTTGCTTTATCTCTCATATACACTTATGAGTGAGTTCATACCTTGTTTGTCCTTTTAGCTGTGTATTACCTCGCTCAGGATTTTTTCTAGTTCTATCCATTTGCCTGCAAATTTCAAGATGTCATTTTTTTTTTTTAACCTCTGAGTAATACTTCAAAACGGCAGTCTACAGAATGGGAAAAGATATTTACCAGCCAAACATCTGACAGAGGGTTGATCTCTGAAATATATAAATAACTCAAGAAACTAGGCACCAAAATAGCAAATAATCCAATTAAAAAATGGGGCACAGAGCTGAACTGATAATTCTCAACAGAAATCTCAAATGGCTGAAAGACATTTAAGGAATTGTTCAACATCCTTAGCCATCAAGGACATGCAAATCAAAAAGACTCTGAGATACCATCTTACACCTGTCAGAAAAGCTAAGATCAAAACACTGATGACAGCTTATGCTGATGGAGATGTGGAGTAAGGAGAACACTCATCCACTACTGGTAGGAGGGAAAACTTGTATGGCCACTTTAAAAATCAGTATGGTGGCTTCTCAGAAAATTGGGAATCAATCTCCCTAAAACCAAGAAATAACACTCTAGGGTATATATCCAAAGGGTGCACAATCATACCACAACAACATTACTCAACTGCGTTAATAGCAGCATTATTTGTAATAGCCAGAACTTGGGAACAATCTAAATGCCCCTCAACTGAAAAATGGATAAAGATAATGTGATACATTTGCAGAATGAATAAATGTTTTAATAGCCTTCCAGAGATAGAAAAATAGTTCCTGGTTATGATAAATCCTAGGAACAACAGGTTCACCAGGGTCCCCAAGTCCAGATTCTCCAGAGAAGGTTACAAGGCAACTCAAGAGAAACACAATTAGAATCTCTACTGGAACATTCAGTTTATAATGTGTTACTGTTAGTCTATATTTCTTTTTACAGCTGAATAGCCCTTGTTCCAAAATTATACTTCATAGACAATTATATGAACGTGCTTATTTGTATAGATTCATATCTTTAAGGGAATTCTGTCTTAGCATTTATATTAGCCACCTTTCTTACTGTATGACAAAATACCCAACAAAACCTACCTAGAAAGCAAGGGTTTGTTTTCATTCATGGTTTAGGAGTGGATATAGACTGTCATCCTGGGTAAGGCATGGCATTAAGGGAGAGAGAGGTAACTGGTCATATTGTCTCTGCAGTAAAAGCCTATTGACATGAAAAAAAAAATCCACATCTCTCACTTCAAAGGAAAAAGGAATAATTTTTTATAGAGTAACCATGACAAGGAACACAGATTTAGGTTACCCCAAATTTCATGCTTCAATGTGAAAATGGTTTCATTTTTTTTAAAGTAGCAAAACAAAGTCATAAATCAAGACACTTTTCAAATACATGGGTGGAACCATCAGTGTGGCAGTTATAAGGTGGCAGGAGCCATCTTATTGGCATCAGATACTATCTGATGACATTCTTAGCTTTGGGGTTAGTGCAATCTAGTGAGCTCACTTAATATATTTTAAAGAGTATTTTCCCCCAAATCTATTAGTTTCAGGATCTTAGTTCTGGCACAGTCTAGCAATGAATGACTAAGAAGGAGGCTAATGCTAGCCCAAGATAAAGTAATAGACATCTAGAACTACAACTTTCCAACCCCTCCACATTACTGCTGTTGTAATCAGTAAGTCTTTGCTAATGCAATTTCTTTCCCATTGACAAACATTGAGAGATGAATGCCCATGCTTGGCTCACTTTCTTATTTTCATTCAGTTCAGGACTCAATCCCATGGAAGGTTGCCATAAACATATCCAAAGGGTTCTGTCCTAAGTGAGTCTAGGAGCTTGTCAAGTTGGCAATGAGGATTAGTCATCACAGTATTTGTATTTCTATTATCTTTTGTAAACATGTTAAAGACACTTTCCATCAAAAGTGTTGCTCTCTGAGGAATATTATGACTCTTCTCCAAGCAGAGTCTAAGAAGGAAGATGACCTCAGCATCTGCTGGAGGTGGGGAAATCTTCTGAGTCTCCCGAGAAGTTAGGGGAGAACCCTGGGTTCATTTAAGTCTTTGTGCTCTGTGATTGCATAAGAAGGTGAACAGTGGGAGACGCTTTCCTGTTCATTGTGAGTACAGAGCAAGTGTGACCATAAGATTAGTTCACATCCAAACACATTTAAATAAGCATAAGTAGCCCACTGTCCCTAACATGGCTTTATTCATCAGACAATGCAGAGTTTCAGACAGTCTTCACTTTCTGTGATCCCAGTTGAAATTGACAGTTATAAGAAAAAATGTCAAGGGTTTGATACTGCATGCCCATCCCTTCTAGAAAAGTCTGCTAAACCTAGAGTTAAACCTAGAGATTAATAACCAGATTCAAATTGTTTTTTTATAGTAGAAATATGTAACAGAAGCACTCCTTGAACTAAGTTTTCAAGTCGTCGATTGCTTCCATATCAAAGCAAACATTTGACCAGCTGGTAAAATAGTTGACTTTTAACCTATCAGGGTTTTTGCTGATATTGGAAAAAAAAAAAAACATAGCTTCTAAATTCCACCCCACTCCTCACTTCCATCTTTAGCCACTAGAGAATAAAGATAATACTGAAGGAGAAAGCAGAACTTGCTTCCTTGGGTTATTTTATCTATTTTTTTTAATTCTCAGAAAGCAGAGAACATTTTTTTTTTCAATGACTTCTTTCCTGACCACAAGGACCTGTTTTTAAAGAATTAAAAAAAACTTTTAAACAGCCTGCTCTTCATGAAACATAGCACCAACAAAAATAGGACAGATAACAGTTGTATCTGAATATTGAGATAGTTCCAATCTCATTTTACCAATTTGGCAGAGATAATAAACATTTCTATGGTGCTTGCAGGATGTTCAGGAAGTTGAAGGTGCTTACTGTCAAGTGTCAGTTTGTTTCTCCAGAACTCCCCAGCTGGAGGGAGACAACCAAATCCTGCAAGTTGTCCTTTGAAACACTACTCCAAATAAATATATCAATAATCAAATATTCTAATGGGTAGAGCCAGATTATATAGATCTCTAGCACATTTAAAATTTCTTAAAGTTAATCCCCATGAGGTTTGAGGTAAGATTAAATAAGGAAAGGAAATGGAACATAAATTTAATTATTTTCCTATTTGGAGAGGAATGGAGTAATGTTTTGTAAAGAAAAAAAAATGCCTTTGCAAGTAATACTTAAACAATGTTCCACCATGTCTTGATTAAAATTATAATTACTATAAACAGTTCTACAAAGCATTGTAAATACTTCTGTAGACTTGAAAAATTTCATATTTCCTAAAACTAAAAGATTCTATCAGAGAGATAGGATTCAATAAAATGTTCAGATATTAAAATCAGCCAAATTCTCTTCATCCTCTTTTTTTTTTTTTTTTTTTGCTCTGTGTGTGTGTGTGTGTGTGTGTGTGTGTGTGTGTAGTACTAACTGTCCTGGAATTCACTCTGTGGCCTCAAACTCAGAGATTTGCCCACCACCCTGCTAGCCAAATTCTTGATGCAAGAGCCAATACTTCACTTATCCCACCCTGACTTCTAGCTGTCTCTTGGTTAATAGGCATCTACACCTTCATCCTGAACATCTGATCTCTACACTCACACAGTGTATTTTTGATTTATTACTATTTATTATTATTATTGTTGTTGTTGTTATTGTTTTAGTCATGAGATGATGTGAATGAGTGTGTGTACACGAGTGCCAGTACCCGCAGAGCTCTGAAGAGTGTAAGCAAGGGTACAGTGAAAACATTGAACTAGACGGCTCCATGGGTAGAAAGAACGGTTCACTAGGGATCAAAAAAAAAAAAAAGGTTTAGTGGGGAATCATGTGACCAAGACTATCTCCCAGGGGTGGGACAGAAAAAAGAACAAAATGGCAGAAAAGAGAGCAGATTTTATATTGTGACAGGATTAGACCATACAGAGATTCCTCCATTTTGTATTTTTACTGGGGCTGTTTTAGGCTTTGCTAGAATGTAATTTTCTTGATGAGAAACTCTATGGAAAATTACTCTGTTCTAGGAAAGTAAGGCAAAGATATCCTAGCTAACTTACCTTGGCTTCTGTGAAACTGGCTGCTTATACAGAAACCCCCTTCAGCTAAATGCTTAACTTAGGCTGTTTCTCTGATTGCTTACACAAAGTACTACTTGCAGCTACCAAGGGAGATACCAGGATAGGGTATTTGCCTTCAAAATCCCTGTGCTCTCAACACTTGTGCTATACTTGTGCTCTTGAATACATGACTATAGTCCCAGATAGCTGCAATAAAGATGATAAACTGTCTGAATGGTCATATCTGGTCAGGTTACACACAGTATGACAATAGGGTGGGGTCTCAGGCTGTGCAGATTGACCTGTGACTGTGTAGTTGACCTTTGAGGAACATTAAGGTAGTTCCTGGCAAAAAGATCCTGCCCTAGAAGATCTGCTTTTCTGGTAAACAGAAACCTACCTTTAGGCTAGTTTATCCAGCATAGCCATTTTATTTGGGGAGGTGGGAAGCATGGAGAGGGGCTTTGGACATAAAAAAGAGGATGTTAGATTCTCTCTGTCTAGAGCTATAGGCAGTTGAGAGCTGTAGAATAGTGGTCATGGAAACTAAATGTGGGTCATCAGTAAGAGCAGTAAGCACACTTAATCATTAAACCATCTCTAGATCAGGGTCTAGAGAAATAGTAATTTACCAGAAGATTTCTTAATAAGAGACATATTCACCTGTGTGTGGTGCTTAGATGATTTTTATTCATATGCAAATGAAAAATTATTGTTTGAATAAAAAGGACACTGATTTCATAACGTGGCTTCTTATTTGCTTCTATTTATTTATTGTTTCCATGGAGATCTGGACTCCTTCTTTAGCAGTCCAGATTGAGGCAATCAGCAAATTAGCACATGAGTCTTTCTGGCAGCAGGTAGAATGGCAGGTTGGTGGGGGGTGGGTCCTTTTGAACTTGGGCATGGTCTCCTTCAGTCACAATCATAATCCATCTTCCAAACTTTAAAGAAAAGACAGAAGTCTGGGAAGTCTGGGGAGAATGGAAAAAAAAAAAAAACAAAAACAAAAAAAACTGAAATGCCACATTCTCTTTTCTTTCTCTATGCCTTGCTCCTAGATAAATCTATAGCTAAAATGAGATAAAATGGAATACTTATGCACTGCATTAAAACATTATGTTCCTAAGTAATAAATGTTAATATTATTTAAACAAGAATTTTCCACAAAATTTTTTTACTTGAGCCCTATAAAACAAAATAATAAAAGAAATCCATTCAAAGCCATATATTATGACATTACTTATAAGAACATATAATGTGAGCAGAGCATACATACTCATAATCTTTGAAATATTTAATAATTGTACTGAATTTGTATATTAGCACATTTCACAATTACCACAGTAGGATAATATCTACTCATGTGGGACATGCATTCTAAGAAGAAGAAAAGGAGAAAAGTGTGTGAGCAAGATAATTTTGATTCCATAAACTAAAGCATACTGAAATGTTCAGTGTAGTGATCATGAGGTATGTGATTATATCTTTATAATGTGTACCTGCATGTCTTTCAGCTGTTCATGTGCAGGGAATTTAGCATGTTCAGAAAGGAATACAGTTTGGCAGACTGCATTTATTCTCTGTCATACTACATTATCACCAGTTTAGTGGCTTAAGATAAACCAAATGTATTGTCCCACTTTGGGAAACAGGAGCCCAATGAGAGTCTCAATGGGCTACAATCAGGGTATCATCAGATTACATAGTGTTTTTTATCTTCCAATAGAGCATTACCTTCTAACTCCTTCAAGATCCAGGGAGGCCTTATTTCCAGGGTCATAACCCTTCCCTCCATATTCAAAACTCATAATATTGAATCATCTGGTACTGCAACATAGTTTCTTTCTCTGGAAACAGCTGTCAAAGTTCTCTAGGTTAGAACTCTGCTAACCTTGGTTTGCCATGTACTGTGAATGTATGTTGCTCTTATTGTTTGATAATAATAGCTTTGAGAAAGCCAAATTGAACACAGAAAGAAAGATGGGCCTAGTTGAGAGATACACAAGCCAGCCACCAAAGAAACTTGATGCCAGAGACCAGTAAAAGCCATGGCCATGGGGTAATAGAAATGTGTTAATTCAAGTTAAAAGGGCTAGTTAGTAATAATCCTCAGCTTCATAGGGCAATTTGTAATTACTATAAAGCCTCTGAGTGATTATTTAGAAGTGGCTGCTAAAAACAGTGAGACAGAGACACCTCTGTTTAACAAGCACCCACCATCAGGCATGGATCCATAGAAGATCTAAAAAAAGCTTTAAAATGTTTCTACAAACACAAAAATGGAACCAAGGTACAGAACCTTGTCTCTGTCTTGAGCATGGCATATTCTTGAAGTCTCTCATGGGCTGTAGTACCAAGAGGCTCCTCCCAGACCCTGGTTGCTGGCTTAAGAGCACAACTGCATGCTGCATGGCAGATTTACATTTATTTATTTATTTTGTTTTTTTGTTCACACAGTCAAAACATCTAAAAGATACTTAGTAAAAGAGGTCAGATGGAAAAACCTCTAAATGGGTTCCAGTGTGTTTTATAATGTGCATAGGCTTAAGAAAGAAAGAAAAAGGATATAGACAGTCATAGAAAGAAATACTTTAAAAATATTAAATAAACTCCTTAAAGAGAAAAGTAATATTTTCTAAAAGCCACATAAGATGGGAAACACACAGAGAGTCTGGATCCTGTATGTTGCTGTGTTGATTTTGAATTTTTTGATTGCTGACAAGGAAAGAACACCAGCTAAGAGATCTGTAATTGAAAGAGGGACTGTTGAAATAAACCAGGGATGCCTTTAACTTTAAAATGGAAGCCAGATTTGTCAAATGGAAATCAAAACTGCTTTGGGGAAGAGGTTTTGCTTTTGTTTCCACAGGAAATAAGAGGCTGTGGATTCCTTCCAGGTTAATATGGTTTGATCAAGGAAGACCCCCTAAAAAAATCTCTGATGGATATGAATGGCCCAGATGATCCAATGTTCATAGCATCCAGGTTGCAATTTCCTCTGAGTTCTGCATATAGAACAGCTTCAAGGCTGCTGTCACAAAACACTCCAGTCAGGACTTGACCACAATTCTAAATTGTCTCAGGATCCCTCAAAGATCATCAGTGCCCATCAATCAGCAAGGAGTAGACTAGAGAACTATGCCCAGATTCCCAAAATATTATTTATGAATGTTCAATTTCATTGAAGAGAGTGTTGGCTACAAATTATTATTGTTCATAGTCAATCTTTTTCTAAAAGAGGAAAGGGAGATATGATATAGAAATGATGGGGAAAAGGTTATATTATTGAGTCTACTTTAATCCAAAAACAACTGTTAATCTCAAAAGATTTTACAGTGGTATGGATTTTAGTTTATTGATATAAATTTTAGGTTCATTATATTGTATGTATATTTCTACTCTTGTTTAAGATTTTGTGTTTATGCAGTTCAATGAAAATGTAATGTGTAATTAATAAGTACACATTTACAAAAATACAGTTAGTCAACTATAATAGTCAAACTTATAATCATGTTAGTTAGGTTTTCTAGATACAAAAAATATATTTCAGATAGATAGGCATTTTAAAACACTTCAAAAACCTACAGAATATGACATTTAAATGTTTTCATAACAAACTTCATGACAGTGAGATATATCTGTTCCTGCTAGCACCAATATTCTCTAGAGAAAATGACGAGCATCAAAGAAACTCTATATGGAGTCTATTTTCTTCGTGACCAAAGGTAGCCATTGGGGAAAGACATTCCTTCGCTCCAATTGTTGACTATTATTGTCCAAACGGGACCAACAGAACACAAGAAAGGTGACTGCTAAGACAATGTAGAACAGTCCTTCAAAGTTCCCTGCATAACAGGAAAGTCTGTCAGATATGGTAGGCTTGTAGATGACCCAATGTTACTGAGGAACTTGGATGATTGATTGTTCAGAGAGATAGCTATTTCTGCCATTTCTCACATCTTTTGGAAATTGCTTGCTTGTACTTCCGGCTTACTCAGGTAATATTTCTTTCTCAGGTCTTTGATGGAATTGAAGACTAGATAGTTATAGTTTTTCTTAGTTATGATTTAAAAAGTAAATTAAACTCACCAAGATAGGATAGATAATTAAATATTTTCTTTTTAAAAGGGGGGCTGCTGTGAGGTAATCCTTTTGCATGCTATGAATATGTGTTGCTATCATTGGTTAATAAAGAATCGGTTTTGGCCTATAGCAGGGCAGGATAAAGCCAGAAGGAAAAGCCAAATGGAGATATAGGATAAAAAAGATGAAGTCAGGAGCCAGCTACCCCAAATGCAAAATCCCAGTAGACTGGTAAAGATAAGGACTTGTGGCAATACACAGATTAACAGAATGGGTTAATTTAAATGTAAGAGCTAGTTAATAAACTTGAGCTATAGGCTGTGAGTGATTATTTAGTAGATGCTGTGGGATGGGGCTGCACAGAGAAACCTCCTTTTTCAGTTTGCTTTTTTCCTAAACCTCTTCCCATTGTGGTGGTTTAAATAGAATGGCCCTTATAGGCTCATATATTTGGATGCTTACTAACCATCCAAATATATGGAACCATTTGAAAGGATTAGAAGGATTTAGGAAGTGTGGACTTTTATGGAGGATGTGTGTCATTGGCAGTGGTTTTTGAGGTTTCAAAAATCCAGCCTCTCTCTCTTTCTCTTTCTCTTTCTCTTTCTCTGTCTCTGACTCTCTCTCTCTCTCTCTCTCTTTTTTTCCTTCTCTCTCTCTCTCTTTCTTTCTCTTCTCTCTCTCTCTCTCTCTCTCTCTCTCTCTCTCTCTCTCTCTCTCTCTCTCTCTCTCTCTCTCTCTCTCTCTCTCTCTCTCTCTCCCTACAGATCAGGATGTAGAATTCTCAGCTACTTCTCCAACAACATATCTGTTTGTATGCAGTCATGCTCCACACCATGATAATAATGGGCTAACCTTCAAACCTGTAAGTAAACCCCCAGTTAAATGCTAAATGCTTTGTTTTATAAAAGTTGCTTTGGTCACACTATTTCTTCACAGCAACAGGACAATGACTAAGACATCGATCTATGGTTTACTCTTTCTCATGTTTTATTAGCTGTTGTAAGGTACCTGACATGCATCCTAAAAACCAAAGTCTGGTCTTCTGGAAAAGCAACAAATAAACCCTCCCTCTAACTCCAGGGTGTGTGCTTGTGTGTTTAACACAAACGGTCATTATCAGACTCATTATCTCTTATGACTTAGTTACAGAATATTATTTCTTACATTTTCTTTCTCCTTTCATGTTGTGGGTCCTAGGGATTAAACTCAGGTTATCAGGCTTGGTGGCAAGCTCCTGGACCTGCTAAGCCTTCTCACCAAGCCAATGTTTTGGTTTTATAAGGGTTCAGCTCTATTTGAAGGTCATGAGCTTCAATTTTGAAAATTAATAGTTATCAATTTATTGGCGAAATTGAACAATGTCTGTCTTCCTCCATTTGCTTGGTTATCATAAGTTTAAAGTTTCCCAATTGACCTTTAACTGTCTTTATAATTAATTTTCTAAATCAGTAAATAATTTCATTTTAGCTTCTCCATGCACATGTGTCATTGAGCTTCTATATTCTTTCCCCACTGATTTTCCTTGTGTCCCCTCCCCAACTTCTTGCTGAATAACTTTCTCCTCCTGAGTGATTGAGTTGTCACTCTTATGCTTTTATACCTCATGTAACTTGCTTTCCATATAGATTCCTTCAACTTCTCTTTGTTCCCTTTCTAGTTACATGATCTACATATTTGTGTTCTTTTTTCTTCTCTCTCTCTCTCTCTCTCTCACTCTCTCTCTCTCTCTCTCTTTCAAATCTACATTCTTTATGTGAGAGATAATGTGTAGAATTGTTCTCTTTGATACTGGTGTATTTCACTGAGCATAGTAATTTCCAATTCCATTCATTTCCTTCAGATGTCATTAGTTCATTTTTCTTGATGGCAGAGTAAAATTTTGTTATATACATTTATCACATTTCCCTTATCCATTTATCTGTGGCTGGACACCTTGGCTGGATCTGTTTCCTGGCTATTGTGAACACTGAAGCAATACAGAGATACTTATGCAATGCTCATTGACATTTTCCTTCATATTTTCATGCAGTCATTTCTGATCAGTATTGTAGGTAACATCCTTAATTGTGTCTAGTCAATTGTTCTTTCACATATGATGTGCTTTTTTTAAGTAAATTATGACATCTTTAAATTTTAAAATTTCCACTCAGTCCTTTCTAAAATTTTCACTTTATTTCCTCTTGTGTCCTTTTCTTTTTACTGTTTAGTGCTTCTCCCTACTCTGGATAATCTTGCCCCTTCTTTACTTGGCTAGGGTTTCACATTACCTGGGTGTTTCTTTTTCTCATTTTAATCTCTATTATTTGCTTACTCTTATCCACAACTGTAGCATTCTTTTTCTTAATTTCCATCCTTGAGCCTCATCATGGCCTGAACCAGCAATGCCTGTAATATAGCAATTTTGTTGCTATATTACAACAAAAATAGTTGTAATATTTTTCAGCCATCTTGAAATATGGCCGTGATGCACTTCTGGTATTGATCAAGGCTTTCACCATGCTCTATTCATAATTTCTAATTATTTTTAGTTTTTATTAGTTCTTTGAGAGTTTCTTACAACATGTTTTGATCATATTCATCTTTCTCTTTTCAGACTCTGCACAGACACACCATACATCTCAACCTAACCACTTTTGTGTTGTTGTTTTTTACTTTTATTTCTTTGGACCTATTACGAGCAATAATGTGTAGCTCAAATATTCTTGCATGTATGGTCTTCCACTGGAGCACAGCCGATTTATCAAGGGCTGTATTCTTAAAGAAAATTCTCTTTTCCCGGCTACTAACAATTGCCAAATATCTTCACAATGTTCAATAGGATTGCATCTTCAAATCCAATCTCAGTGCTGGTATTTAGTCTTGTTTGAATTTTCATTACCAGACCAAGAACCTGTGGCGATATGTGTTATAGGCCTAGTGTAAAATCTTCTGCTACTATACTAAATGGGCACATTTTAAACCAATAACTAATGACTAATCATTATACTTACAGATCAATGTATCATATCTCAACCTTTATCTAAGATCCTTCTATTTGTAATAGATGGTGATTAGTCAGAAACTCATAAATAATCAAGGTCCACAGAATAATATAATGTTTAAACTATATCCCTTCCTCACAACTCAAGGACCATTATGGAAAAGGTAAAGGAAAGAAAATAAGAGACAGAGGCAGTGGATGACTACAAGGAAACTGTCATCTGGACACATCAGGAGTGCTTCATACACAAACTCACAGCTGTTGTGACAGCATGAACATGAATACTCTGATTTGCCCATAACCTCAGGCAACTGAGCAGTGTATGTCAGCTTCTGCATTAGTAAATCTAAGTTCCCACGAACAACCTATCTTGCAGAATGAACTTCAATTCCAGTTGCTTGCCAGATCCAGACTTTGTGCAAAGAAGTTGAAACTCACTCTTGACTGTTGAATATGGTCACTATGAGACAGGAGCAATGTAACAGGCCTTTTGACTTTTTACCTAAATATTGCCCTCTTATTTTTGAATATAGCTAAATCCTTCTAAGAATTATCTGTTCTAGTTTTATGTAGACATCTCATTATTTATGAAAATTTTTCATCTACCATATTACCCACACACCAACGATGATAAATCATGAATTTCCTTTCAAGTGCTCACTCCATGTTTTGAAGTGTCCTTCGCCTGTCTCTCCCTTCATGTTCTAAGTCTTCTTTTGTTAGATACATGTAAGACTTTATAGCAAACATTTACAATGTGAGCCTGCTGCTTGTCCAAGAGAGACGTATTATCATCAGGAATAAAAGACTCCACAGCAGCTGTGTATAGGCTTTTCTTCTTTTAAATGCTGTCCATCTGAGAAAAAAGAGCATATGTTTCCCACAACTTAAAAAAGAGGATCACAATTAAGCTTTTATTCTGATTCTTAAAAAAAAACCTCTCCTCTTCTTTAAAATGTGAGATTTCAATGTCACAACCTTGATTATAGTTATACCAATGCATAGATGTGTATTCCTCATAGTAAGGCTTTGTGGAAGAAGAAATATTTTCTGCTAAGGGTGAGTAGGTGGAAAGAAGAACAAATAATGTAAGTTTAGAAGAGACATAAATTAATAAATCATTATGTTAGTGGTTCAATATCTAATGAACCATAATATCTCTGCAACAGAAATTGCCAGTGATGAGAATGTTTCAAGTCCCTGTCTCTTAGAAGTTCCCAATATGGTTTTCAGAGCAGCTTTCCAATCTGTCAGGTTCATCTAAGACAACTCAGAGCTGATTTTCATGTTGCTATAAATGATTTTTCCAGTTGTCATAAACTCAAGAGACATAATAAGCTAGGTAATGTAGCTGCAAGGGTCCTAATTAAGGTGTTCCATGGAGTGACTTTTAAGCAAAGGCAGTTTCTATATCATTATGATTTTATTTCCTTTGATTTTTCTGTAAGACAGTACATTAATATACGCTTTCAAATATCAAGAGGAAAAAGGTAGACTTAGCCAGATTTGACATACACTGAACAAATGACTTCAGAGGCAATTAAAAGGGATGTCAACATTATTTACAAAAAAGGATGAGATCAGAAAAGGCAAAGTGAGATGCACAAAGGCATTTGAGTGACTATTTGAGCATCTAGAGTGTTTTTGCATATACCCTAAAACTTTGATAGTTTGTCATTTGGGATGATAAATGATGAGCCTAACTTGGCTGCACAGAAAGCATCTTATGTTCTAAAGTATAAGATGGACATTATTTTTCTAAATTCAAATGGTTCACAGTGAGTTCTGTGGAGATGCAAAGTCCAAGGATGTCAGCATTATTGATGTCTACTCAATCTCAAGTACTTTCCTCCTACCATGGCATCCCCAGGTGTGCCCAATCAGCCATGGCATATATACTGCAAAGATTTCATTTTTTATGAACACAGTTTTTTTTTTAAACAAACAAAATACCCACTAAAACTCATTTATAATTAATCTAAATAATTCCAGTTTTGTTCAATGCTGACAAATATGTGGATGCTGCACTTTTTGGAGTATAGAACAAGTCAAATGGTGCCTAACCCTTGACACATGTCAATACATCAATCAGGAGGGATCTCTCCATAGTACTTAGGATCCCCCAAAAAAATTTACACAAATAATATGAAAGGAGCATGAACACAGAATGTGCAGGTCCATCTTAAACTCCGTTTGTAAACCTGCTTACATTCAGAGAGGAAGTGAGCTAATGAGCTCATATGACTACAGACTGCTCTTTGACCACACTGCCAGCTTCCATCAATGTTTTAGGTAGCTGTACATATCTGCTATCTGTTCTTTCTTGGGTTTCTTCCCTGAGCCCAGCTGTTTCTTCATCGGGGAAGTCTGTCTGCTGTGGGTCACAGATCTATTTGGATCATTTTGTCTCAATGACATTCTGTAGTCACATGACTGAATGTTATCTCCAGGCCTGAGACCCTTGAGGGAAAGAAAACACATCCACACATGGTGCTGCATTCTAACAAAAGATGACAGCTCTGTTTATATTACGTTTCTCACTGGGAAAGCAAAGATCTCACTTTGTATTTCATGATATGATCTTACATTGTTAATATTACATATCACAATATTATAATACATTATATTCTTTTGAAATTGATATAAAGCAAATGTGGTCAGCAGCTACTGAATTTTTTCCCATAAACTGAGTAAGTGTAAACATTGTTGATGGAATGTACTTAATAAAAGCAGCCTCTGTTCTGGAATGAGGAAAGCTGAGTTCTTGACATAACCTTTTGCTGTGTTCTTTCTGAGTTACTTCAGGCTTGGCAAAGAATTTACAAATCTGAATTCCTGCAGTTGATAAAATGACAAAGATTAGAGCCAAGGATGGGGGTTAATTTCTTGATTCTGCTCTGTCCTGGACTAATCAGATATGGAAGATTCCACTCGATGCTGTGAGGTATAAAAACAGAAAAGAAGGCCGAAACTCTGTGGACTTTACCCCTTAGTGTGAGAAAGTGAGAATGGGTAAGCAGGAAAAGGGCACAGGGCATCACAGACATGATCAAACCAACATATGATAGAGGTGTCCTGGTTAACTCTGTCAACTTGACACAGCCTGAAATTACCTGAAAAGAGGACCTCACTTTAGACATTGCCTGGGTCATATTGGCCTTGACATGTTTGTGGAAATTGTCTTGATCATTAATTAATGTAGGAAGGTCCAGTGTACTGTGGGGGCCAGAAGTTCCTGGAAAGGGTGATCCCAGCCTGTATAAGTAAGCAAGCTAAGTAAGACAGTGACAAAGCCCACAAGCAGCATGTCTCCAGAGTTTCTGCCTCAACTTCTTGCTTGAGTTCCTTCTCTGACTTCCCTCAGTGATGAACTGTCATCTATAGTTAACTAAATTCTCTGCCCTTCTTAAGTTGCATTTGGCCATCATGTTTGTCACAAAAACAGAATAAAACTAGAACAGGAGTTCAGATAGTAGAATTCTTGTCCATTGTGTACAAAGCTCTGGGTTCAACCTATAGTACTGCCTAAACAAGACACTGGGGCACACAACTTTTAAACTTAGAAGGTAAGAGTAGGGGGAACAGAATTTCAAGGTTACCTTTGGTTACATAGGAAGTTAAAGGCTAACATCACATATATGGGATTTTATGCCCATTCCACATTATCCCAAATGGAGGAATTTATTGTTTCAACACTAAAAAGTTATTTACTAAACTTTTAATATATCTGTCTATTTGGTAAAGGGATCAAATAAAAAATAAATAGCTCAACCTAGAACACTGATAGTGATGTTCATTTATTTCAGATCCTTCTAAGAACTTCTGTAACTGCAGGGTTGCAACACCCCTGCCCCAAGATGCAATAGCTTTTGTAGATCTATACTGCAGAAAGATATTAACGTATGTGAGGGGACCTCATCTTCTCACTGGGGCACTGTACAACAGATAGACACTTGTACACACAAAATTCACCATTCACATCCACAATTAAATTGAGTTTCTATTGGCAGACATTGGCAGAGCCATAGCCTTCACAGTTCAAGAACAAAGCATTGTGGAAGGTTTTATGATCATGACACCAGCACTGCCTCTGAAAGGAAAAAAAAAGTTGCTATAGCAAACATGTAGAACAAAATATGTCTGGACATACTTTTTTGCAATGATGACAGAAAAAAGAACAGAGCTTGAATTTTGAACCTAAAACAAGTTTAGAACTAACTGAAATAATATCAAATCCATGGTATAATAATAAGACAATCCAGTGAACATCTACTGGTGTGTATAAGATTTCATATGTGTTTCTTTATATTTCTTTTCTCTTTTGCTATGACGAAATGTCTGACAGAAGGAATTTAAGGGAACCAGGATTATTTTGTTTCATGGTTCCAGAACGGCAATCCAAACAGGCAGGTGCAGCTTGCTGAATCAGCTCCACAGTGTTAGGCACACAAGTGAATCTTCTCACATCCTAAAAATCAGGAAGCAATTAGCTAAAGATGGAACCAGGGACAGGAACTACCTTCAAGGCATAGGTCTAGCAACTATTTCTGTCAGTTAGGACTTAGTCTCCCAGGTTCCACCAGCCCCTCAAACACACCACTAACTCAGGACATAATGCAGGACACTTCACATTCAAACCACAGCAAAGACCATGTTATATTCCTACTTGGTTTTTCTGGAATAATTGTGAAAGAGATGGCATATTTTTCTAGAGGATGTTTTTCAATACTTTTCCTACTAAAAGTAAGACTTTCTGTACTGCTCTTAAGACTGTCCAATCAGAAGGTCTGGTTGGGATCCACATAACCCAGAACTGTGATGAATGCCAGGTGAAAGAAAAAAGACTGGGCATGGTTCTTAAGGATTAGCCAGGATTTGGCTACACTGGAGAGAGACAAACAAGAAATACAGGTTTAACAGCCCTGCTCAGTCAACCCTGGGGATGACTAAGGACCGGGGTTCATAGGGTGTTAGCTGGAGATAAGGATGCTTAACAGAGACCCAATTGTGAGAGCTTTGATGACTAAACTAAGGAATTTGGAAATTTTCCATGAGCCCTGAAATGCTCTAAGAAGTCATTCTTCACAATGGGCAGAGGAGGATATTTGCTATCTGTTTAACTATTTGGTGAACTCACTAAATAGTTAAATTCCTAGTCCGTGTTAGGAATCTGTAATCTGGAGAAATGTGCTCGACATCTTCTTTTTGCCTGACTCTGAATGAAGAATATGTTTGTGATCTGATGTGTCAAGACTAGTTTATAAACCAGATGTCCATTATCTGCTCTGGGCTTCTGTGGTGGTTGTCAGAATCAACTTACAGAGCGTACATGGAAGATAATAGGATCTAGGTCCGAGGAAAAAAGCTATAGTACATAAAAGAGAAACAAATGGATGCAGAGGTTCAAAGATAGGGGAATAGCTTGAAGTAGAAAAGATCACAAGGTATCTTCTGGAAAAAAAACCAAGTGTTCAAATTCTCTTATGATCTCTGCCAACTAGAGATATAACATGAAAACCTTTGCAATTTATTGTGTGTATAAACTTACCAAAAAATAAAAACAGAAAAAATAATTTTATAATAATGACTATAGCATAAGCTACATATGAAACTTGGGTATTTCTGGTGATTGTGTGCTGTGGTTTTTGCCCACCGAAACTCACATTAGGACTTCATTCCCAGAGCAAAGGTGGTAAGAGTTGATGGGCCTTTTAAGAGGTATTGTGGGTGGCCACTGCCTAGCCAAACAGGGTAACAGATAATTATTGAAACTGTAGGTTTTTAGAAGTTAGAGGTTGTTTCTTGTACTAGCTCTCTTCACTTGTATAATCCCCTCTGCTTGCACATGCTTGTCGTTCTTTTTACCTTGCATAAAGTAGCATGCACTGAGACCATCAACATGAGTAGAACAGACTTCTAGAACCATATAATAGATAAATATGCATTATTATCAATTCATCCAGCCTCAAGCACTTTGCTACAGAAATAGCTAAGTGAAATTTTTATATTTAAGTTTTCTAATTTAGTGGGCCTAAGTTCTTAAGGTATGTATCTATGGTTTTGTGAGTTTCATTGATAGCTTCTGCAATGCCCATGTTCCAGAAGATCATCCTCATATAGGTAGCACTAGTCTGACTTCCTTGGTTATGTTGTTTTAAAGTAGAAGAAGCAAAGAAAGTGAACTTGAGAGGAAAATATACTAGAAGACCTAGGGTACTTGGATCAGGGAGATTGGCATGGATATGAACATATTTCATTGTATACATTATGAAGTAACCAAAAATTAATTTAAAAAGAAAATAGATTAAAATATCAAAAGCATCAAGTAAACAAACCCAGAAAACATCATTATCTTAATATTTTACTCGGCATTATGTATAAATATTATAATATCATTTCCCCTATAGATAAAACTGATTGATGATGAAGTAAGTATATTACAGTGGGTCTTTGGAATCTGGTATGTGTTTCATATTAGCCACTCAGCTCATTTCTTCTCAGCCAGAGTTCAAGTGCTAACTGAGCTTAATGCATTGGTTGCTATGTTGTTGGAAAGTGAAACTAGATTTGGCATGGACCATGACAGAAAGAGTGAGATGCACCAAAACAGTAGGCTCCTAAGTTCAGCCATCTCAAGGATCAATGGTACAAGTGTTGTTTTGTTTGCGTGAATACCAATTATGAAGATAAACACATGTATTCACATGTGTTGGTTCCTATGAAGTGGTGGCAGTTTCCTTGACTAGCTCTCTTGCTTGTTCTTTCACCCACAATTGTATGTGTGTACACATGTATGTGTACAAGGACCTTCATTGTTCTCTTGATTCTTAATATTCTTTGAAATTAGAGCTGCTGAAGCAATTTTTAGTCACTGTGCTTCATAAGAGTCCAGAGGCACTGAAGCTTGTTTTCCATCAGAATATGTTCTTTTCTCCAGAAATGCATACATGGAAAGTTTTCTGAAATGCTAATCCCTTTGCCAGTGGAAGATTATCCAACAAAGTCCTGATCTAAATATAGTATATGCAATGTATTTTACAACTAACTTTAACAGTCTAGAATTCAAAGCAAAAACACAAAAGGAACTTAGTTTGATTAAATGAAGCATGGCCTCCCTATATTTTCTCTGCCTTTGTAGAAAATCTCCGTATTTCTGTTACCTGCTACTGTGAATGTCTGTTCCAAATACTTAAAACTTAGGCCCATGTGAAAGTTCAACAAATAGGCAGCTGAAAATATGAACAATAGGACTCAGATGCCCTTGTGACTGACAGTAACCAGACATGCTTTTTTTCCCTTTGAACCACCAGCCTGGGTGTAACATCATCTCTTCTGGAACTGATAGTGGCATTTAATACAGTCTATCTTGGAGCTAAAGAAGACAAAGTTTTTGTTTGTCTTGATATTTGGATAACCGAACTTCTCTAAGAAAATGATCTTGAAATTGACAATTGTTTCTTCTTCTAAGTCTTGTGTAAACTTCCAGAAGACTAATTGCTCTTTGAATTTTAACCTCACTTCTGTTTAATACATACATTGATGGGCGATGTACTTCTATATGCTGTTAATATATGTTTCTCTTATTGGTTAATGAATAAAGTTGTTTGAGCCAATGGACTGGCAGGATTTAGTCAGGAGGGAAGTCCAAACAGGTATAGAGAAAGGTAGTAAGAGTGTCAGTGGGACACCATGTAACTGCTGAGAAAGAAAGAGACCCAGGCATCACCCGTAAGCCAAGACCACATGGACCCATAGATTATGATCCATAGATTAACAGAAATGGGTTAAGAATTAAGAAAGAGTTAGCCAATAAGAAGCCTGAGCCATTGGCCAAACAGTTTATATTTAATATATGCCTCTGTGTATTTATTTGGGACTAAATTACTGTGAGACAGGGTGGGCGGAGACCTTCCATCTATAATACATAGAAGAAGGCCTTTCTTTTCTTTCTGACATATTGATTTTTCACTATAACTTATCTCTTCTTGACTCACTTTGCTATAGAAATTTAATCAAATTATTACTATTAATTTTCATTTGATGATGCAACCAAAGCATTTAATTAAGGTTACTTCCAGGTTCATGTGTGAGGATTTATATACAGGATAGTGATAAATTTACCAGTGGCTGCTACACCTCAGTAGCCACTGGTACATGACTTCCCTTTCTTTCATTATCTATGGATACTCATCAAGAAGAAAGGACCCATGGGTCTCCTTTTGCATCCATGCCAGAATTAAGTATAGATTTTATAGAGATTATCACATCTGTTGAGAGTACAAAAGTGCTATGGCCATGCCATGCGTGGAAGATACCATTTCCTAATACCCACCTCTCACCCAGTTCTTATGATGTTTCTACATTACTTCAGTTTTTCCTGATTCTTGAAAAGGATGATATTGACATTTTATTCAGGAATAAACAGTCACTTATTTTCAACACAAGACAGGTTTATTTCATATTATTTTATTATTTTTATTTAAGGTTGTTATCTGTTTTCTACTTGTTACTTATAATTTACATGTATCATCTTTTCAGATATTATTTGTCTATTTATCAATTTATCTCCCTACCTCACTATCTTCCCCATTGTCCTTACTCTGTGTGTCTATGGACATTGCCTCTTGACAGTGCATCTCTACTATTCTACTGACATTACCCTAAAACATCTAGCATTGCCTTAACTCACCTGTTTATAAGCCAAAGTTGACTATTTCAAAATTGGGCATTTGCTTCAACATTTGGCTACTGAGTGCCTATCAAAAATTTTTCAAACTTATAATTCTGATCATGACTCACCAAAGATCACACTGTTAAGAGCAACACACAAGTAATATTGAGAATAACTGAATAGTGATGGCAAATTTCACACTGAAAGACTAACACCATGACAGTAAAATCAACAGTAGCACTTCTAGGAATACAGACTATACATGGCAATAGAAACAACATGACACCAATAGTTGGTGCCACATAGTAATGTTAGCATGTGTTATCAGTACGTAAATGTCTCACCAGTTAAAGAAGTCATTCATGAGAGACAATAAGCTGCATACATCATACATTAGGGTGAGATGGGAATATGAATTTTAGAAGTGTTCAGGTTTTGTTTGTGAGGTTTAGATTTGGGAACCTTTGGCTATTCAGTTTGGTTTTAGACTCTGTATGATACCTACCATCTCTTCCAATACAAGTAGCTGCTACTCCTTCTTCTTCTTCTTCTTCTTCTTCTTCTTCTTCTTCTTCTTCTTCTTCTTCTTCTCCTCTCTCTCTCTCTCTCTCTCTCTCTCTCTCTCTCTCTCTCTCTGGTGTGTGTGTGTATGTGTTTGAATATGCTTATATGAATCATGCGAATGCAGTACAGATGCCTACTAAGGCCAGAAGAAAATGTTGTACCCCTGGAATTAAAGTTACAGCCAGTTGGGAGACACCCAGAATAGGTGCCATGAACCCAATTTACGCTGCCTACAAGAAAAGCAAGTTCTCTTAACGACCAATAAATCTTTCCAACTCCCAATTTATGTCTTTCTATGAAGCAATGACAGGTGAAAACTGTCTCAGGCACCTACAACTAACAAAATATTATAGCCAATGACTTAGGATATCTGGTATAAAAAATGGTTATAAATATCATTGTTTTGTATTATTTGTCAAGGGTTAAGCAAATAAGAGCACAAATCTGCCATTGTTTCAAAACAAAACAATGTGTTCTGTTGACAAACCATGCCAACCATAGCATTTGGTAGATACAGTCAGCAGAAATATTAAGAGCTGCACATAATGGAGTCTTCCATTTGTTTGTGAAGCAGATTCACTCACATGAAGCAACAGTTTATAAACACATGGCTTAGCTAGAGTAGTAACTGTCTCCTTTCTGTACAGAGTTATAGTATAAGGGCAGCACTCAAGACAGTAGTTGTACAGAAAAGTAAGTTATGGGAACTGATTCATGGCCCATTTGCTAACAACTCTGATGTGACGTTTTGTCTTTGAAAACTTGGCCAGATGATATTGGTAAAACAAATTAAATTCTGGTATTTGGAGGATAATGATATATATATATGTTATTGATATATATATATATATATATATATATATATATATATATACAGACATTGAACATGATAATTAGAGTGAAATTATCTCATTACATGGCACATCTAAACTGAAGTGGATAAAATACTGCCTGTGAATGAAAAATACCTTAAAGCAGTTCATCACATTGTATCCATAGTTAAGCACAAAGAAAAATAGATGCACACAAGTTTATTTTTCAGCTCTATCTACCTATCTATCTATCTATCTATCTATCTTTATCTTTACCCATCTTTCTTTCTATCCAGACCAAGAACTCAAGCCTAGGGAATGGTGCTGCCTATAGTGGGCAGGCCTTCCTATATCAGTCAAGGCAAGCAATCTCCCACAGATAGGTCCACAAGCTAATCTGATCTAGAAAGTTCCTCACTGAGACTTTCTTCCTGATAAATCCAGATTGAGTCAAATTGACAATTAAAACTAACCATTGTAAATTTTACCTTCTCTCTGTTTTGGTCCCTATAAATTTAAATTTGCATAAGGTGAATGAACCTATCCCAAAGATACTCCATTACATAATTTTACTATTAAACAATAATTACCACCACATTTAATAATACTAAAACTTGTGTTTATTTTTCCTATCTTCTTAATTTGATATTCAATTATGTGCATGACATATACTCTGAACAAGATTTAGAAGTAAGCTTAATGTCTCATTTTGATGAGGATATTTAAGTCTCTGCTTTTAGCATTGCAAGAATAGAAAAAGTCAAAATACAAGAGATGAAAAAAGCTATGGGTGTCTGTCAGGTTAAACAAGGAAATATTCAAACTCATAGAGTAAAAATAGGTATAAAACTATAAGCTTCATTCTCTGAGTGTGATGATGTAGTTTGAGATTCTATTTCAAATTGTAATTCCAAAGATTTATTTCTCTTATCTTCAGTAAAAAAGAATGGCCAATGAAAATTTCTCATTATTTCTCATCATATTTTTTCATTAATGAGTTAGCCAGTTTTGATTTTATAGCTATACAATATATCAGTAATTGAATGGAGCTTTTAAAAAGCAGCTAGATGCATTATTTTTTAAATAATTTTTATACCTAATAACAAGCTTTACACATATTCATGACTGACTAGTTACATAACTAATTCCTTCATTGTAGTAACTCTTCTGTTTTGGTATTTGTGGATTCTGTGTTAGAAAACAAACAGTGGTAATGTAATGGGGTTGTTCCTGATCATCCAGAAGATCTCTGAACTTGTTCTTTGAGATAGATAAAGAACTGAGCATCAAAGAAAGGCAGAAGGTTAAGCCAAAAATCAGTTTAAAAAGCCAGGTGTGATGGCATACCCTTTAATCCTAGTTCTAGGGGAAGTAGAGAGAGGTAGTTTCCTGGAGGTCACTAGCCAGCTTGCCTAGCTTACTTCATATGCTCAAAGCAGTCTCAATAAATAAGGTGAACTGCTCCTGAGGAATGATACACAAGGTTAACCTCTGTTCTATATGTTCATGTGCAGCTGCAAACATATAAGCCTGGACAGACACACATACTCATAGACACATAAATATTCTTATTCTATCACACAGCACACAAAGTCTGTACATAGATCACCCTTTGTGTTATTTGCACTTTTGATCATACAGATGGGTGAATAACTAGAATACTTATGAGATAAGAGAGCAAGTGTCATGGTTAAGTGTGTGAAAAAGCAGCCATGCAAGACCTGAGTAAAAAATTAGGGCTTTCTTGTTTGGAAGAAGATGAATGCTGAGGTGAAAAAATGATCAAAGTTTATAAATTCATAAAAGACATTGCTGACACAAGGTGGATCCGTTAGCCAAAACCCTGCATATTGAATCATGTGATTGTCTTTGAAGTTCAAATAGGGGAGTTTTTGGAAAGATGAAAAAGAAGTGCTTTTAAACAGTGGGAAGAAAATTTATGGAAGCTTGGGTATGGTATGGGCTGAAAATACTGCCTGATCAGGTAGAGATGCATGGGTTTCCCTATGCAAGGAAAAAAAAATTCAAAACAAAACAAATGCATGCTGTTTAGAACATTCTCTAATCACAATATGGATGGTTACACACAGCTATATAATTGCTTAAGATTTGCATAGACATGAATGAATTTACATGTATTGAGTTAGGGCAAAAGGACTAATATGTGGCCAAATGAACAAGGATTTATAATATTCCTCTCTCTAAAAGAGATCATTGCTCTTCACCTGGGGCCAATGAAATTTTGCTATTTGCTTGAGCCTTGGAGACTGTGATACTCCTTAAACTCCCTCCTTATTTATGTTAGCAAATACAAAAAGCAGACTACATCTCCATAACCTTTCTCAGCAAGAAAGAAGGTACTCTAAGGAGACACTTGTGTCCCTTCCTTTGGCTATCAGATCAATGGAACAATGAACACCATGGAATTGGAATTTCTTTGGAATTTCATTCTAAACCTTGATGCGAGTCAAAGGGAGCTTGTCTCCCAGAAAAAGAGTTCACACCATTTTGACAAATTGTCCGACCTTACAGAGGAGATTGGAGCAAAGACAATGACAACAGGAAGAACCGCACCTTGACCAGGACTACTCAGGATGAATACCTCTTGCCTTGTGAGTATAAATTTAACATCAGAACCCTAAAGGTGGACTTGAAGTAGGGGTAGGAGGTCACCAGACTTCTTTGTACATCTTTTTTTTTATGTGGCCACATTGAACAAGTTTCCTTTTTCTGCTTTTCATTGTTGCCTTGTCTAATTGTCCTATTAAGAATAGATGATTTTTGATGATTCCTCATGGAAGGCCTCACCCTCCCTGGGGAATTGATGGGGCAAGGGATGGGGAGGGTGTGGGGGGGTATGGGAGGATGGGAAGGAGAGGGAACTGGGATTGATATGTAAAATATTTAAATACATTAAATAATAATAACAATAATAATAAAAGAATAAATGCCTTGTCAAGGCTGCTAGGGACTAGGCTTTGAAAAGAACAACTCTGGTAACACAAATCACTAAATTTATTAACAGAAATTCAGCTGAGGAAGACACTAAACAATTTGCTAAATTCCCTGCATCTGACTACAGAAATTCCCCTGTGACAATCGCTCATCATATCCCCTGTGAACACAGTCCTTGACCCCAGCATGATTGTCATGGGAAAAGTTCCCCTTGAAGAGGGCAAGTTTTATAGCAGGTTAAAAGAAAGCATGGCCACTTTGTGTACTTCAGTTATAAACTCATTTCCTCCCATTGACCTTAGACTGGCCCTTGCCCTGTAGACAGGAGATGGCATCTGAATGGTGGTGGTAGGAGTGCGGGAGACAAACAACGCTCATTGACACTAAGATTCCTGATTTTATGAAGTGAGCCACTGGACCACAGGCACAAGCTCTCTGCTAGTGAGCATTCTCTATTGAAAGAATACTTCCTCCAATCTAGTGTCTTTTCTTGTCTCTCAGTCTTGCCTCTGTTCCCAAGGCTGCCTGGGGTGAGTCAGGGACCATGACCTGGTTGTGATGTCACTGCTCAAACAGCCACAGCTTGGGACCCCACCATCAGCGACAAAACAATGATACTATTTTACTTGTGAGCTGGAAGATCTTCCTTCAAAGCCAAATAAAATTCCAGAGCCTTCAGTGCTTCACGCTCTCCTTTTCATTTCTGAATTTTCTTCCCAACCCCTAAGTAGTTCTTTTTTTGTTTCGTTTTTTGGTTTTGGGGTTTTGTTATTGTTGTTGTTTATTTTGTTCCATGTTTTTTTCAAGAAAAGTTTCAGTGGTGGTACTGAGTTGCACAGATTCTCTCACCAGGCGGGGATATTTCATCACTTCTATTTGTTACTGAGGCCCCAAATTTTTCCTCATGCTCACACGGAGTTGCTTGGTTCTCCTTTTGAAATTTTAAGGATATGTGCGCCTGTACATGCAGATGTGTTTGTTCAAACTGAAATGGATGTGTTAGAGAAAGGGTCCACTTCAAAGTGCACTGCATTACAGTAGCAAAGTGATAGAAAAGCTTAATCAATCTCATTTGCTTTCCTAGACATATTGGTTCCATCTGTTCCCATGTAATTTCAGACTTGTCACCTCCATCTAGGACAGGATGTTCTTGGATGACTCTCTTTATTTAATTAGCACCTGATATTAATGGATGAACTCTTTCTACAACCACTCCATTCTAGAATTTGAATTGATTTCCCAATATCATTATTTTACTTTAAAAATATTTAGTTTTCAATTACATATATTTGTATATTATTGCCAGTTCCTAAAGAGGCCAGAAGAGGATACTGGGTCTTTCTTACCTGGAGTTATAGGTGATTGTGAACACATGGATACTGGTATCTGAAATCTAGTCTTCTGGAAGAGGAGCAATACATGCTTTTAACTGCCGTGTTATGCCTCTTCTCAACCTGAACCATTTTTATTGCATTTCTAACCTCTACTTGCAGTAAAGCTAAGACTTACCTTTTTGCAAGTTGTGTGTTTTTCTAAACTGATTTTAAGGGGATTCCTTTAAATAACTTGAATTTGGGTCATGTTGAGCTATTTATAATGAGATCTATACTGCAGGCATGCTTGCTTCTCTAATTTAAAAAAGAAAAACTCTAGATTTTGGAACATGTGAATGTAATTGGATGGTGGAATTTATTAGCATCAGAACAAAGAGGACAACCAGAAAAAAAAAGTGTTCAACATAGTTGTATATCTTGGAAAGCCAATCCCTATGAAATTGGGAAAAGGAAATTTTGATTTTGTTCTTTTACTTAGTATTCCCCTAATAGTTCAAGTATTGGTAAGCCAGCATCCTACAATAGCAGTCAGTATATGGGGGTCAGCTAATATATATTTTAGACACCATGAGCTGTCATTCTTCTGTTACAGTATCTCAACTTTATCTTTCATGCAAAAGTAGTCATGGATACAATGGAAGTGTCCATTGAGAGTTGTTATGTTCTAATAAAAAGTGTAAAAAGAAAATAATCAGAGTAGAAAGTACTTGAAAGTTACCATCATTCTTATAACTCTGTTATCGTTTTTTTTTCCTTCCTCCCCACAAATTCCTAAGTTTTTTATACTGGGTAGTTTGAATGCAGGCTGAACACAAAGACTGAATGATTCATTCTATCCACTTTTTGTCCAGTTAGAGAATGATCATATAATAACCAATGCATAGACATATTGTTCTGTGACAGACTTTTCCTGAGGTGGTTCAACACAAACATGCATTTACTTGAGATAGGGAACACACAATAGGCCAAAGTATAGATACTACCAAAGTCAAACTTGATGATCTAATGCAATTTATTGGGGTTACTTGCAATAGTATGAGTGAGGTGTTAAGGACAGGAGCAGAAATGACTTAAAGATAGCTGCAACAATAAAGCCTACCATAATGTCAATGACAGCTCATAAAAACTGGAAACCTGCAGCCCACTGCACAGATTGAAGGTTGTTCAGTAGGTTGGAGGGTCCTTCCCAGGTGAGCCAGTAGATCTCAACCTCTTTTACCCTTCTTGTGTGGTTTCTGCCTCTTTTCTCTTTATAGGCTTCTTGGTAGCTTAACCAATCCAGAATTGATCATCAGAAGTCTTTACTATTTACTCTTAGGGAAGGAGGAGCCTAGTGAATCTGGTGAGTTTTATGGACTTATGTGCAGGATGCAAGATACAATGCTTCAGTCTTCTGGAAATTGCTGTACAGCACATACATAGCTAACATGCTTACTAAGTGACTTCTTTAAGGTATTCATGCTTGTGTTATGTGGTAGATTGCAAGATGAGGAAATAGAAAAGATGTGGATAGGCTGTGACCAATGAACATAGCCCTGTGTTTGTGTTTTACAAGCTGAAAGTAGAATCCTGTCTTTTCTGTATCTTATTTGTATGACAGAACACATGTTAACCTACCACCAAGTTTATTTCAACTACCTCACAAAGGAATGAAAAGTGGTTTACATAGAATAGTCTGAAAAGATGCAACCACACTCACATTAACTAGATCAATCATTAAGCAAAATTAAAAGCAACATTGCTCTCCCCAAATACATTCTCCTCTAATGATATTTTCACTCTCTTGGGTGGAAATTTTAGGCAGATCCCATGTATTCTGCAGTCATTTTGAGGGAAACACATACAGGCTAATATTGATATTTCAGATTCTCTTTCAACAAAGGGGCTTCATTCTTAGTTCGGGCTAGAAAGAGATTTGTGTGTTGGGGGAGGGGGTAATTAGCTCCTTAATTGAATAGGTCCATGCTTAGGTTGTGCAACAGAACATGATTGGGATGGTTGGAGGAATGGACACAATCAGCCAGCTTCCTGGCTGTTCTGCTAGTTCAATCAATCTCTGCAAGCCCATATGAGCACAGGTAAGTTGATTCTATGGAATTTCTTGAAGTGCCCTTGGCCCCTCTGCTTCCTACAATATTTCCTCCCCTTCTTTTACTGGATTTCTGGAGCTCTGCCTAATGACCACCTGTGGGTCTCATCATTTGCCCACAGCATCTCTTATAAATAAAAACAATGTAATTGGGACTGTCTTATAGATTCAGAGGTTTAGTCCATTTTCAGCATGGTAGGAAGCATGATAGCACAAAGGCAGACATGGTGCTGGTGCCAATTCTACATCTAGATTAGCAGGCAGGAAGAGAGAGTGACACTAGACCTGGCTTGAGCATATGAAACCTTAAAGCTCACCCCAGTGACACACTTCAGCCAACAGGGCCATACCTACTCCAGCAAAGCTATACCTACTCTTAATAGTGCCACTCCCTATGAGTCTATGGGTTGGGGGCATTTTCATTCAAACCACCACAATAAGACAATTACATAGATCACCTACATACTCAGAAAGGAATCTTCCTATCTGTAAAAGTTTATTTACAGGCTGGAATCTTAGAATTTGAATGTCTGGGTCAAAGACATTTAGGCATCTCAAAATCTGACATCCTTGTATTTCTCTTATAACATTTATGAGAATAGTTTTGTCAATAAAATATCTAAATTCTAATTTTTCATGTTTCCAAAAATGGGATACATTCAGTTATTTAAATAAAATGTTATATAAAAAACATTTGTGTTCCCAATAAAATCTTAAAATATCTTAATCTTGCTCTTTTCTGTTTTCTTTTTTTTTTAATGTGTGTGTAAGGGCTCATGAGACAGAGTTTCATACAATCCAGGCTGACCTCATACTCAGTGTACCTGAGTCTTCAACTATTAAAGATATTAAAAATATAAATTAGATTTTGCATAAGATGCTATTTTCCATATAATTATACATACATTAATATAAATAAAATACATCATTGTAAATATGCATACTTACATAATTATATCTAATCAAATATGACTATCTCAGTACAGTTTTATATGTATGTAAAAAATAGGAACCTCTTTTATGAAGCTTTTTTTTCCTATAGTGAGATAACTTTCCAGTTATCATTAAAGTGTATTAATAGATTATATAGCTAATATACTTCAACAAAGAGCAAAGGAGCTCATGAAAATATTTATGCTGAGTAATCTTTGACTTTCATGTTGAAATGTATCTGAGAGTGCTTTATCTATACTTCTCTTAAGATGTCATGTCATATATTAAGCCAACACTTTGTGAAGGTGTGGGTGATAAAAAAAAAATGCTGTTAAGATAATAACAAACAAGATCTATGTTCTAACAACTTTGAAAATGTGTTGGTTAAGTAAAATTAAGTGGATTTCTTTGCTGTAAAGCATCTACACATTTAATCTGCAAATTAGAGCTTAATTCTCCAAACAGATAAAGCTAACAGGGCATTTGCCCAGTTAACAAAGCAAATCCCTATATATTTGATCTTCTCCATTTATTAGGAATTGTCTCGATTATACATTTATTTGTTAAATGCTTCCTTGGAATTGAGCTTCCTATACATCCTTTAGCCCATAAGGTACCATGGTAATCTGTTGGGGTCACCATACTATAACATCATATTCACTTCTGTTTGGTACCTTTGGACATCAGAGAAGTGTTAAGAGTATACAAGACAGCCTCAATAAGGGCTCATCACACAAACAAATGATTATATTTCTAAAAGTTTGGCTTACAATAGCTCGTTATTCTTTGGCAAAGTTTGATGTGACTAAAATTGTAGTTCTTGGCATTGACTTACTGTAGGTAGAAATGAGTTTGCTAGCCAGTCCTTCTTTTGTGCATGTTGGGTTTAAGCACAGGTCCTTAGGCATGCTAGGCAAGTTTTCTTCCCATGAGCTATGTTACTAGGCCTCAAATTAAGTAGTTTTTAAACATGAGTTTTATACAGATGCCTTTAAAGGGAAGTAAAAGTTATCAGGGTCTTATAGATTTGATTTAAGTAGCTGATAACACAGTATTAATATTAATAAATATGATATATTATATGCATATGATGTATAAATTTTTATAAAATACATAAATTTTAAGCTGCTTATAAATGCATTCTATTTATACATCCAATAAAAAACAAATTTGTGCAAGGATATAATTTAAAGCTCGTAATTTAAAATTAACCCTACTTAATATGCCATTTTGGGTTTGATATAAAGAAAATGACACTCAAGATACAAGCATGGTCTGGAGAGTCAGTTTTATAGGTAAAATTTTTGCTGTCTAAGACTGAGGGTGTGAATCTGAACACCCAGTGTCAGCAATCCCAGCTCCATAAAGATGGAGGCAGGAGGATTCCTCCAGTTTACAGGCCAGCTAATCTGGCTGAATCAGAGAGCCCAAGTCCTCTGACACACTCTCACTTGAAAAATAAGACTGAAAACAACTGAGAGAAACACTTGATACTGACCTTTGTATGTGTATTCATTCTCCAAAGTACCTATATACACATGAATGCATACACTTTCACATACATGTACACGCACTGAAAAGAAAAGCAAATCCTTTAGAAGTGGCAGAGGTTGAGATGGCAGTAGGGTAGATGAACTAGTTAGTGGAACAGGAAGGTAAGTAGATGAGAAGCATTTCCTTTGGACCTATCTATGTCTTGGCTATTGACAGCAAGTGCCACTCAACCCACACTTAGTGTTTCTCTTCCCACTTCAGTTAACACGATGAAGAAATCCCTCAGGGGTTAACAGAATTTTAAGAGTCCCTACAGGTGTGCCCAGATGCTTGTCTCCTGGATGATTCTAGAATCCACTGACAATCAATAATAACCTTCACAGATCCTGTCCACTAGAAAAAAAAAAGAGAACTAGCAAGCACCCAGAAACTATAAGCATCTATGGCACCAAAACCATGATCCTAGTTGTTCCCTCCTGTTATTCAGTCAGATCTCCTTAGGACACATTGGTTCTGACTCTGAGCAGGAAGTGATAGAGGACCATCCTCCAGATCCATAAAATGAGGAGTTTCCTATACTGTCAGTGTTATGTCCAAAGAATTAGTAGCTGCCTTTCTAGAATTCCTGTCAGCCACGCAAAGACAATCCGAGGATCAAAAAAGTAATGACCATGATTGATTGCAACACAATAGACTGCACAAATGCATACATCACAATGAGTATAAAATACAAATTAAAATGAAGAATAAAAGGACATCTTTGCTATGTTTTAAAAAAACATCATTATTCTTTTGTCTGAGCATAGTTGTGTATGTTTGTGTATAGATGCACATGCATGTGTGACCTATGTGTATGAAAGACAGAGAATAACTTCAAGTGTCATTTCTCATGTTCCCTACACCATTTTTTTCCTTTTTTAAAATTTAAATTAGAAACAAGCTTGTTTTACATATCAATCCCAGTTTCTGCACCCTCCTGCCCCCCACCAACCCCATCCCATCCCCTATCTGCTCCCCAGGGAGGGAGAGGGAGAGGCCTTCCATGGGGAGTGTTCAAAGACTATCATATCACTTGGAGCAGGGCCTAGGCCCTCCCCCATGTGTCTAGGCTGAGGGCTTATCCCTCTATGTGGAATGGGCTCCCAAAGTCCATTTGTATACTAAAGATAGATACTGATCCACTACTAGAGGTCCCACAGACTGCCCAGTCTTCCTAACTAGCACCCACGTTCAGGGAGTCTGGGTCGTTCCTGTGCTGGTTTCCTAGCTATCTGTTTGGGGTTCATGAGTTCCCCCTTGTTTAGGTCAGCTATTTCTGTGGGTTTCTCCTACCAGGTCTTGACCCCTTTTCTAATCACTCTTCTCTCTCTCTCTGCAAAAAGATTTCCCTTTTTTCTGTTGTTTACAAAGTAGGCTAGTGTGGCTGGCCAGTGAGCTAGGGAGACCCATCTGTCTATTCCTCCCCAGCACTGGGATCATAAGCATGTCATCATGCCTGGCATTTTTAAAATGTGGGTTCTGGCCATTTAACTCAGGGCTTTCAAGGTAAGTATTTTAATAACTTTAATAATTTTCCAGTCCATAAATTATTATTCATGAAAATAGAAAACAGAGTCTAATCATTTATTATATTTTACTAACCTATATGAAACTCTGTTTTAACAGGGAAAATGTTAAAGAAAACTCATTTGTAGACAAACTCTTGGAAGGTAAAGATGGAACCAAAGCTAAATCATGCCCACTCTGCAATCTCTAATAACACCAAGACTAAAATAGTAAGTAGTTAGGAAAGCTGTGAGATCCATTGGGTGTACAGCTGACTGGACAAGTTCAAAATGAAGGAGGCTCTGCTACAGAAGAACACCTGGATAGCCCATGGCTCCAGCTGTATCTGGTGTGCAATTCATGGCCATCTCATAAATTCTACTAACCCTCCCCCACCCCCAATTATACTTTCTTTGAGTCTCTGCATTATGCAGCTCCATGGAAGAGAGTGTGAAACAGGCAGGCATCTTCACTCTTCTCATACCAACATTAAAACATAAAGCTAGGGAATGGGAGATAGGCTAACCAGTAACATGCTTGCCACACAAGCATGAGAACCTAAGTTCAGATCTCAGCACCCACAGAAAGTACTGCGCATGGAAACACATATCTGCCATCTGATTATTGAGGATGTAGAGACAGGGAGATCCCTGGACCTTGTTGCCAATCAGTCTAGCTTACTAAAACCCTGTCTCAAAAAATAAAATAAAATAAAATAAAGTGAGAGGTGATAAAGAAAGACACCTAACACTTACTTTTGTATCTGACATATATACGTATGCACATTCACATATATAGGAACACACGCACACAAAATTGAAAATGTATAAATGTAAATAGATGAAATCAACTGAACTATATTTTATTTAAATTGATGTAGCCAGATAGAAGTTCACACAGTTGTTGGTGGAAAAACACTTCTGTGATATTTACATGTTGTTCATATTTTTCACTGAAGGTTTTATGCATACTTTAGATTATATCTGTTTGATTTTTTTTTTAAATTGGAAAAACCTTACTCTGTATTTAGGCTTTGTATAATATTCAGTTTAGGAGGTAGATTCACATGCCACAATTGTACTAACCATATCAAGAACACTTCCAATAACTCAAAAGAGCATTATTTTATAAACTTACATTAATTCAAATTCAATACAATTATATTTTAGTTTATTTAATTACATAATTTATATACCCAGTGTTTAATAACCATATGAACCAGTGCCACATATTTTCCATAGCATGGGTGAGACTTTGTTTACCAGCATACAAGAACACAAAGAATAAAGGAAGGATGAAAGATGGTAGTGGTATGCAAATAGCAAAATCAAGGGTATGGAAAGCCATAGGGTCATGAATCTGATAAGCTGCAAGATTAAAAAAAGAGAAGATCATAAGTAAGAGAGAACATGTAGGTTAAAGACATTTATTCTTCCTTATACCCATAGATACATGTAGCTCTCTATCTTCATCAGAGACCATTACAGAGACCCAAAACTTGTCAAAATTCAGAGAACAGCTGACCATGGGGTGCCAAACCCTAGTGATATATCTAACATAATAACTCTTATACACGTAAGGTTCCAGGACTATCACAGGAGAGGGAAGAAAGTATGAGAGTCAGAGGACTGTTAGGTCTGCTTCAAGGTAGAATTTTATATATGACAGGGAAACTGTGGCCAGCAAATGTCCATGATATGCTTGTCTAAACAAGATCTGAATAATAATTCCATCAACTGACATGCCAACATGGATTGGGGAAATCTCACTAAATATCACCCCTAGATGAAGAGTTATAGGCCATTAATGGTTGCTGAATGGCTCTGCAACCTTAAGTGTATATACATATGAGCAACACTAAATGGACTAAACAGATTGTACTTATATACACATGAAAATGTACACATAATCGATAATAATTTTAAAAGAGGCCATGAATCTGAAGAGGTTGTGAAAGGGACATAGGAGAAGTTAGAGGTGGGAGAAGAAGAGGTGGAAAAGAGGAAAGCACAGTGTTCATGTATGTACTTTGTAAAATCTTCAAATTTAAATAAAAAGATATTTAAGATATATACTTATTAACCAACTATAGTATTTTAAATATGCTGGGTTTTAAAGAAACAGTCTGGGGTCATACGCATTTTTGAATATGCATACAAAACAGATGCATATATACATATTTACAGTCAAGTAATTTTAATACTTCTATCTATAGATTATCATTGCTAATTCCTTAAATATGATAATGGGATTATAGTTCTATTTTAACAGATAAAGATTTATGTTATAGACACAGAGCCTAAAATCAAATAGAGTCTCAAATCTCCTTAAAAATACTTTGAGAAGCAAACAGGAGGTTATGTGGGATTTCTGATGAAACAAACAGGCTTAGGTTTGTAATTGTTGAAACTGAGTGATAGGTAGGTTTGTGGCAAGGTTATTATAAAGCTGATGATACATTATACACACATTTTTGTCAATTTACTCAAACATTATAATAGTATGCAAGTATATTTTTAAATGTTGTCAATTATTCCTGAGGATTACTATGAAGTCTCAGATTTTGATTAAACTATTCCAGAAGAAAATTATGTGAGTGGCCTGGAAGCTGGGAGAGATACAATGGGGGCATTTATTAGCTGGTACATATGGCACAGTGTTTTGTCTGCCCAGTGGATCTGGCTTGGAGCTTGAAGAGTTCCCCAGCTATGGGTACACAGATCCAAGACCTCAACATTTAGACATTGCCGGCAGTGATAGTTAAACAAAAAGACCAAGCCCATTGCCAGTTTATTCCAGACAGGGTAGCAATACCGAGTCCATAGAGCTATGACTCCTGCTCACTGGCTGTTGCTGAACAACTCTTGTGTCAGGCTCAATGACTGTGCTTTCCTGATTTATTACTTTATTTTGCAAAGATCTCAGCTGCCACTTCTCCAGTGAGTCTTTGCTGAGCTCAGCAAAGGAATCCAGAGGTTGACAGATGCTTATGCCAAAGAAATTTTTTAAAAAATGCATTAGAAAGTTTGTACTCACACTTTTAATTCTTCCTATAATAGGCATTACCTAGATGTGTTTACTGTTAGTACACACAGGCATCATTAAATTGTACTGGCTTAATGCTGATGATGGCTTGACCTGTGCCACAACTCTATCTGTTATCAACTTGAGTCACTTCCTCTTGTGTCAGCACTATTTTAAGAGGATCAATGAAGGTTTAGGAAGAAAAAAAGCCTTGTCATCTGTTCCCAAATGGACTAAATTAATTAACTTCCTGGAGCCAAATCTATGACACTTTTTATATATTGTTGCCTTTTATGGGCTGGCTGCTGACACTGACTCAAACAAAAAGATACTCCTTTCAACTGAGTGGAATAGATGCCTTTCCACAAACAAGTTTTCATGGTTAAACTTTCTTGGTTGTCAGAATAAGATATCAGTGCTATAGTTCTTGTAAAAGCTATGAACAATTCTCAACATATATTGAAACATAAAATGTAACCTACAAGTAGTTGTCATATAGAGGCTCTTGTTGAAGGTTTACAACTAGGTCTTAGAATATTTTATATAAAAGAATTATATATTGTGATGTGTAATACAAAATCACCCCAAGAATAAGATTCTTTGAGAAAAACTGTCTCTCTATTACAGAGTCTGCCTTGTGGCTTTTCTTCTTTGGCTTTTTGCCTGATCTCCAAAATGTGGAAGAGAGAAATAAGAAAGGTGAAAAATAGACCAGGTCTCACCCTAGATCAACCTCATTGGTGTGGTCCAGGAGGACAAAAATGGGGACATGTATATATCTGCATTTTTAACACCCCATCGTTCTGTGTTCTGAAGGGCATTATTTGCATTTGAAAGACTGAAAGACACTAACTCATAGATGTCATGTGGCTTTGTTCTGGCTGCATCACATATGGACAGTTACAAGTTACTTCACCCCCAGAACTCCATTATCCCTCAGAGGATGAGAGTTCATCAAACACATATCAGATAGGGGACAATCTGTTAACCACAGAATTGGCCCACACTGAAAGATGCCTGTCTCAGAGATAGCTTCACTCTTCTCTGTTCAAGGTATGTTCTGAGTCTTTATTAATTAAAGAATCAACTATGAAACTAATTCAAAATGGGCCACAATGGCTAATAACAGGCTCTGGCTTAAAATTCTTTTATTAATATTCTGCTACACCAGGACTAGATATAATGGTACTATGGTTGGCTAAAGAGAGTATTTGTGAGTCACAATTTATTTTAAAGCCAATCTTACATGGTGAGAATGAACATTCCATTCATGTGGGAAAATATGAAATAAGATGAATTTGTGTTAGCTTGAGTCAGCCACAGCACCTTGCATCAGCTGAGTTGGCTCTATTCAACTGGGCCCAAGGGTTCATATGAAAGCAAAGAGTTTTTTTTTTCTTCATAAGTCATGGCAGAAGGTAGAAAATCTGTCTTAGAACTGATATTCAATCCATGATAGAGCCATTGAGTAGTCAATCCCTCTGAAGTCACAGGCCACTGAGAGGGAAGTAGTAATCTACCCCAGAACAGGTTAGTTGGGCAAAAACCCAATTCCTGAGACAACTAGTTCTTAGAACCTGGGGCGCATGTAGTTCTGTTTTATCGGTCGGTTCACTCACTGCCTTTGGAATTCTGTTTAGTCTCATGTAGCCTCATACTGGATGTCATACAAAGAATATTACCTGATACACTACCCAAACAGTAGCCACATACAGGTTCATGTTGGAAGCAAAATGACTGGGGACCATGTCAATTTTTGGCACTTTCTCTTCTGATCTTGCAGCTACATCTCAGATCCTAGGTGCCCACAAGGCAGCTGTATAATGGGGGATGTTCTTCTGTATGGTATGAATATATGTTTTTTTTTTTTATTAGTTGATGACTAAAGCTGTTTCAGCCAACTGGACAGGCAGAATGTAGCCAGGCAAGAAATATAGGCAAGGCTACCAGACTAGAAGAATTTTGGGAAGAAGAACAGAGAGGGTGAGTCTCTAGAGAGAGAAGCCATGTAACTATGGAGAAGCCAAGAGGATCAGGCATCACTGCTAAGCTAAGATCAGGTGGAAATACATATATTAATAGAAATGGGTTAATAATTAAGAGAAAGCTAACCAATAAGAAACCTGAACCATTGGCCAAACAGTTTATAGATTATATAAGTCTCTGTGTGTTTATTTGGGATTAAACAGCTGTGGGACTGGGCCAGAACAGAAACTTCTGCCTACTGCTATACTCATCAGATTTCTTGTCTTGTACTTGTCTGTTCAGGACCTGAGACCATTCCAGATGAAAGTGGAAGTATAGTATCTATTTATGCTACAATGTTCTCTTTTGTTACCATTTTAAGTAAGAAATGTCTGCTGTTGACTCATGTTAGAACTCTTGGACCAAATGAGATTTTATTTTGACTTTCATTTGATTCGATTAAGAAATCCCCACAATATAAGAGGGTCAGATCTTTCAACTGACATGAGAGAGCATTTTTAAGAGGTTTAACTGACTAGGGAAGACCCATGCAAAATGAGGAGTAGGCAGCATCACATCATGATATGGAGTCTTCAACTATATTAAAAGATAAAAAGAAAGAAGCCAACCGAGCACTAGAATTCTCCCTACTCTGACTCCTTGTCTATTGAGATGTGAGCAAGCAACTTCATACTCACTTAGAGTCATGAGTCTTTTCTACTGCCATGCCTAACCCATTGTGAAGAATTGTACAATCAAATAGTTTGCCAAAATAAACCATACGTACCTGTGTTGTTGTTAACTTAAAAAGATCTACAATTACTTGAGAGATGGAACTCTGGACATACTTGTGAGGAATTATTGTGGTTATACTAATGCATATGGAAAGACCCATCTTAATCATGTTTGGCTCCATTCCCTGGTAGGGGTTCCAGAATTGGATACATTGAACAATGTGAGCCAAGAACTAGCAAGTGTGAATATATCCATTGTTTGTTGTTTCTTCACTGCAGATGCAATGTGACTAGCTCCCTCAAGCTCCTGACTTCTCCATCATGATAGACTGTATCCTTGAACTATGAGTCAGAATAAACCCTTTCTTCTTTAAGTTGCTTTGTTGGGATATTTTATCACAGAAACAAATATAACTAAGATGTGCCTTGCTTTATGTTGGATATATGGCCACAGCAACAAGGAAGTTTACCACTAGAATCTCTAGCTTGTGGCATTGTTTTGGGAGATTCTAGAAACTTTGGGAAGTTGTACTTACCTAGGGGAAGTAAGTTGTTGGAGTGTGTCTTGGAGGACATAGTATCCATGACTGCTATCCACATTACTTTGCTTCGGCTTGCCATAGTGTGAAATAAGATGTTTCACATTTCCCATGATGTATTGAACCCTCTAAAGCCATGAACCTTTCATACTTTTAAGTTGCATGTTAAATAATTTGGCCAAAACACCAGAAAATTCAACTAATGCCCTTTTGTATTTAAGAAATACACTTCACTTCTATGACCTGAGTTATTATTATTTTAAGAATTAGGAAGTTGAAAGAAATTATGTGTGCCACCTGAAAAGCACCTGTCTGGAATTTCTGCTTTGTTGATTTTTTTTTCTTTTGGGAACAATGAAACATTTTTAGGTTTCTGTGGTTGGAATTTCCCTGTTAAAATTATAATAACTGAAAGACAAGAGTTTATTCCTCTATACAGACATGAATGCAAAGCAGAAAAGCACCACATGCCCAAAGTCCAAAAGGAGTGGAAACATCGGTTGCAGAATCCAACAAAACAGTTACCCTTACACAGCTCACTCTTGTATGTAGCATTTCTCCCTTACTCCCAGCATCTTCTCCTATGTTCCAGGTGGACTAATCAAATCATGTGCCTTTGTAAAGCTCTCAAATTGCCACAAAAATTATAGTGGGTTATCTTCTCTACTGATAATTCATAGAAACTAGAGATTGATTGCTTTATTGAGTTCATAAGACACATGTTTTTATTTAATCTTCATGAAGTAGGGTGAGGTAATGAAAATTTGTCATTCTAAGTTTGTAGATAAGGAAAAATATGATTCTAAAAAGGTAATAGTCATATGCTTTATTATTGAAAATTGCTGTAAAAAGTGTTCATAAATAATAATTATGTGAAGTTACAATTTAGCCCTTCGACAGAAAAAACATAGTATCAAAACATCACACTGTACATCACATGTATATATATATGTATATGTATATATATGTATATTTCCCTTGTAAATTAAGAAAAAACAATGAGAAAAAAATTATTCCTAAGTCTATATGTACCTCACAAATTCACCTTCTGACTAACCCTGCTTGCTTGAGTATTCTGCTCAATATCTCATTAAATCTACATGCTACACAGGCCTCCTGACCTACAGTAATGATCTTCTGCTGGTGACTTCTTCTCTCCAGTGGTGGTCAGGAGCCATTTTCCTAGCTGTGTAGCAGTAGAAACCTGTCTCTGGCCTATCTGGTCCAAGGACAGTGTGATTGTGAAAAACAGTGCAAGTACCTGTTTGTATGGAGAATTTTTCAGCCACACCAATATAGCCCCAAATTGCTTCATGTTGTCCTTCCTTTCCTATGAAAGAGATTCTGTCTTATCTGAATAGCTGAATAAGGGGAATCATATATTAACAGAAGCTACCTTTCTTCTTCTTCTTCTTCTTCTTCTTCTTCTTCTTCTTCTTCTTCTTCTTCTTCTTCTTCTTCTTCTTCTTCTTCTTCTCCTCCTCCTCCTCCTCCTCCTCCTCCTCCTCCTCCTCCTCCTCCTCCTCCTCCTCCTCCTCCTTCTTCTTCTTCTTCTTCTTCTTCTTCTTCTTCTTCTTCTCCTCCTTCTTCTACTTCTTCTTTTGTAAGCATTAAATCTGATAAAGTCAGCTGCTTGGGGGTCGCAAGGCATGGAAACCATTTCAGCTCCACAATCACCCCCCCCAAAGCCTTTTTTCTGTGATTATTGGGAAATATTAGGGAAACTAAGTATAAAATACACTGTGCTCAAGATACTAGAAGAGAGAAATGCCACATATATGTGACTTTTCTCATCAATGTGACAAAGAATTTGACAGAACTTTCTGGAGGGAGGATTTATTTTAGACCACAGTTTCATGATAAGGGAGGAATGGAGACTGAAGAGTGTTTATCTGTAGTGGGAGGATCTTGTGGCTTGCTTCTTTATTTATTATCAGACAAAAACCAGATAGCTGAGTCTGGAAGAAGGGCTGGGTTTAACTTTCAGAGTCTGATGCCAGTGACCCACCTCCATTTGTCATGCCTCTCACCCCAAAGTTTTTACAACCCCCCAAAATAAGGCTACTAGCCTTATTTTTCAGGTTTAATTGATGACTTTATTTAAACATGTTCGAAAAGATATCTCAGACTTGTGTAGTGTAATATCTTTATTAAACTCAAGCAACGTCAAGTGCACACGTGGGTTCATGGTGAGCTTACTCCTGCATAGATGGCCTCAAACCAGATGATGATCTAAATCATGATGCTACTTACAAAAATCTAGCAAACACTTTCCCTGACCTACCTTTCATCAAAGCTGATACTGACAAGGCAGAGGGACTTTTTCCTTGAAAGCTACATGGAACGAGGAGTTTCCCAGTACTGAGGGATTATTGACATTTTTCTATTTTATCTTTCTTTTTCTAATAGAATTATATCAACATGGTCCTCACTCTGGGTATTTTGAGAAACATTTATTTTTTTTCCTCCTTTCACATGCTCTAAGTTTTACATATGTTAGCACACAATCTAATTAGTATAATAATGTTGGTGATGATAATTAATAGCTATCACAAAATATGGTGAAACACATCAGATCATTCTCACTAATCACTTTCCCTCTCTTCTTCATTTCATCTTCAAGGCACCCTTGGAGGAACTAACATTTGTTCCATCTCACATTCCAGGACAAAATCCAAACCAAACATGGCATTTTCTGAGAATCTTGAATTTCTCATTCTGTGGACAAAATAGGTAGGCTGACATTTTAAAATATGTTTAGCCCCAAACTGATTTAGTTTCAGGATAAATGAAAATGTTGTGGCGGGGGTGGGGGTTTGGCAAACTGAAAGCCTCCCAGCTACTGAAGGCAAACCCAGGGAGAAAGTGATGCTCCCATGGGAGCTGAGCCTTCCTCCACACACTCTGGGACTCAGACACAGCTGCCCCAAGGCTGGATTTGCCTCGTGAACCAGAACCTGTCATCTGGGCTCACTGTTCCTTTAACATGCCTGGCAAAGCTGCCAAACAGAGCCACTTTCCCTTCAGGCCCTCAGCATGTGCATCTGTGGTTCCTGTCTTGGCAAGAGTTTATGTGGTTGTCTGCTCAAGCCCATTTGCAAAACAAGAAGCCTGTTTCCAGTGGACCTAAATATGTCATTAAAAAGAAAAATTCCTATTGCAACAGCATATTTTATTTTGAAGACTTTGATTAAGCCAAACTTAATGAAATCTCAGCTCAGGGGTTGTATCACAAAGTAGAAAGAAACCTTAAGAATTGAGAATTCATGCACCTGAACTGGAGATGTGTCTCAGCAATTAAGAGTACTTCTTACTCTGTCTGAGGACCTAGGTTCTGATCCCAGCACCCACATGTTGGCTTACAACCATTTGTAACTTCATACATAAATAATAAATGAATCTAAAAAGAGAAACCAAAAAGTAGTTACATATCAAGTGTGGTGGTGCATGCCAATATCGCAGTCTGTGTGAGCTGGAGGCAGAATGACTAGGATTTAGCCTAAATTACATAGTGAGTTCAAAGACTACCTAGACCATGTGAGACCCTGTCTCAAAATGCCAACAGCAATAATAATAAACAATATTAATAAGCAAAAAGTAGCAAGTTGTAAAACTTTCTCCTGAAAGTTTAAAAAGGGCCATTATAAAATGTTTTATCTGCATATTTTAATTACATAAAATAATTGTTAATGTATATTGTTTCTCTTTTGTTTTGTAAAGTATGTTGTTCTTATTTATTTAATTTTTAAATTTTACGTTGAAGGAACTATGTACTAGCCACAGTGTGCATGTGGAGATCAAAGGACAATTTTCAGATTTGTGTGTTCTCTTCTTCCACCGCGTGGGTCCCTATGACTGAACTCAGGTCACCAGGCTTGGATCAAGTACTCTTATTAGATGAACCATCCAGACTACCTGAAAGAAACTGTTTTTTAAAACGTATAGCATGTGTATTTCCCAGGGCGGAAGTGCAGTGCCCTACCATATTTATGAGCCTACTGTTTATGATCTACAGCTCTTTCTGTAAGTATATTTATAGTGTATGTGCACACTAACTGACCATCCACAGAAACTACATCCATGTATGGTAGTTTCTCTGCTGGAGAATCTGAGAGGTTCAAGAGTACAACCAAGGCTTGTTGGTTCAGTTGGGAAACTTGTATCTTTAAAATATCCAAACTGGTTTCAGGAGTTGAATATTTTCTTTTATCACTGAGTTTTCCTTAGAAAAGTCACTTGAAAACTACCTTGGGAGATTCTTTTCTAGAGGGCCATCTGGTTTCTGTCATTCCCACTCTTCAAGGTGGCTCCATCAGGACAGAACTGCACAAAGACAGTGGCATGAGCTGTTTAACAGGGACTGACCAGAAAGTATGTTAGAAACAGCAATTCTCATGACCACCTGAGCACAGAAGTGCTTATCAGTCCTTAGGTAGCATCACATAGAGGACTTTCATTGAATTTGGAAACATTTTCTTGTAAATGTCACATACAAGCCATTCTTGTCATAATATGCTCCAGGTTATAAACATATCAGGTATTCTAGGTATAACTTAAAAGCTTGTGAATTTAAAAGAATTACTAGTCAATGATTCAGGATGCTTATCTTAGAATCACAACAAAGCATAACCAATTTCAGGGAAATATGCACATTACTTGAACACACCATGTAGCATTCTCAGGGAATTCCTAGCTACAAAAACTTGACACTGCAATCCATGTGGCATTGAGTTACTCCTTTGCCCACCTGTGCTTCAAGTCTGGCCAGAAACAGCCTCAGTGGCATGGGGAAGGGGTGAAGGAGTGTGGGCATAGAGTGGAAAGAGGTGGAAAGAGGACTGAGTACAGTATGGGCTCCCAGTATCCATAGAGAAAGTAGAATGCTCAAAGGGCAAGCTATTTGAGCGAAGCCCAGACTCCGAATAACTTTGATACCTTGCAGACCATGCTTTTTTATTACATGCAATGGAAAATTTCTGAAGAATTTAAAATGGATAGAAGGGTTTGAACTTGTTACCTGGAGGTGCCCCATAGCTGCTGCTCAGTGAGAACTGCCCATTGTTTTAATCTCTAGACTCTGAGTGCCACTGGTACTTAGGACCCACTCCAGAGTTTCATTTGTTTTGTATATTCTGGATACTACCATTCTGTCGGTCTTATAAAATTCCTAGAACTGTAATTATCTTTGTGTTGCATGACACTCCAAGTCTCACATTGTCCAAACCTTATCCAAATTTCTGCTTATTAGTTGAATATTCTAGACTCCAAAAGAGAGAATAGGGGAGAGAAATGAGGTTTGGGAGCAGCGAATATCACATGAAAAAGTGGGGACAGATGCTAATCTGAGGACAGGGTGGGCAGAATGTGGTGAGAGAGGCTCCCCTGTTAGAGGGTATGTCAAGAAGGGAATAATCACCTCTCTGAGTGTCAATCTAAATAAACAACATGGTTTCCATCAAGCAACTTGATGAATGAAAATCATTCCTTTAAAGGACTGACTGTAGTAAGAGTGATGTGAGAAGGGGTTGGAACGGAGGGAAAGTGAAGAGCAACAGAGATAAGAGCACCTATGGTGATGCTAATGGTAGAGCTTGTATGTGCATGTGTGTCGATCTGGGCACAGTTAATTTCTGTCAATACTATCCACCGTTGACTCACCAATGCATGCCTAGGACATCATCTTTCTTCATATCAAAGCCCTGTGCTCTTTCTAGAAGTATAGAATGGCTGCACAGATTATTTCTCAAAAACAGATGATGCTATTGTTTAATTAGGTTGCTTGGCTTCCATGTGGATGACTTTTTGCAAGAACCAAACAGAATGGCTGGGCAGGGAATCAAATTCTCATTGTGTGGTAGCCATTAGCAACATATAGCTGTTTAACTTACTCTTTTAGTATAAAATTCAAATGTTCAGTATTGTAATTTTTTGCCATTCATTATAGAATAAAACTCAGGGACAAATATAAAGATAAGAGCCCGAGACAAATACAATGACCATGACACACACTGCCACTATTTGCTTCCTGGCTCAAAAAGGCCTGTTCAACATCCAGCTCTGCTGCCGCTTCCCTGGAATTCTCTCTTTCTGGAGTTTGGGGAATACTCTATGACCCATTCTAACCAGACGAACCTCACCATTTGACTCTAATTGGATATTGGGCCACAAGATATATACGACTCCTGTAATGTTTCCCTTTTGTGTTTAAATAAAAAGGAGATGTTCTAACCCTAACATAGTAAAACTATATATGATAAGAATAATTATCAGGTATTGTCCAAAGAGAAAGAAAATGTATTAAGTGTAACAAAATAAAACTATTACAACAAGAACAATTATCCAGTAAGAAGTGCATTTACAATGTCTAGTCAATTTGTATTCTGAAAAATAAAGGAAATACCCCATCAATTGTCCTCTGTTAAAGATTCCAAAATTTAGTTTCTATCAAGATTAAGGAGGGCTGTAACTGTAACTACCTAGTATTCAAGCCCATCAAGGACCTGAGAAGGATTTAATATTACCTGAGTAAGCAGAAAGTGCAGAGCAAGCCATTTCCAAAATTAAGACAAATGGCAGAAAGATGGAATTGAACACAAAATAATTAGCTTTAAAGATCTCCTTAGTTATGATAAAAAGATAAATTAGGTATAAAACTTTAGATTCATAAAGATGAGATAGATAATATTTTCTCTGAATTTACCAAATACAAATGGACTGGGTATTGTAACTGCAATTCTTATTTGATAAATGTTCTTGTTGTATATAATTTTACTATGTTAAAGTTAAAACCTTCTATTTTCAATTAGGTAAAAAGGGTAAAATGTGAAATATCACTTTACACTATGTGAATATATGTCACTGGGTTAGTTTATTAAAACATTTGATTGGCCAATACTTGGATGGTAAAGGATTGGTGGGGCTGGCAGACAAAAAGTGAGCAAAGAAGAGGTTGAGTCTGGGAGTAACAAGGAGATGCAGAGGAAGAAGGAGATAAACTTGCCCTACTGAAAAAAGGTACCAAGCCCCATGACAGAGCATAAGTAAGAAATATGGGTCAATTTAAAAGGTAAGAGTTAGCTAGTAACAAGCCTCAGCTATTGGTTGAGCATTTATGATTAATAATACATCTCTGTATGGTCATTTGGGAACTGGCTGGAGGGACAGAAAAGTCTGCCTACAGTTCAGTTGTATTCTCCATTCATTAAACATTCTCTTGTCACTTTTTTGAGGCTGCTATAAAAGATTAAAGGGATTGCGAAACTTCCTACCAAAAGAAAACATGTATTAGATGGTGTGAGACTAGAAGTCTAATGTAATCCAGAGGTAATTATACACTTTTAAGAGGCATGATTAGACATACAGACTATTGCTATTCTGAGAGAGTTTCTAGGGAGTGTGAAGAATACACAGAGCACTAAAACATGGCCTAAAGACCAAGCACAGTCAGAAGCAACAGACCAAACCATGGGCAGTCCTTAATGAACAGCTGCTGAAGAACCTTCACTCCCACTGTTGCTTTAGCCCAGCCATGTCCTGTGGTCCTCAATTGAGCTTTCTTCCCAGGAGCATCTTCATTTTTCACCAGGTCCTCTCTGGAATATGGCCAGGATTCTCATCTATTGGCACCTGGCCAGGGTACAGTCTCATAAATCAGAAAATCAAGGAAAATGCCAATTTCCAAAGAATAAGAAAAAGGGGGAAAATGTGTGTGACCAATGAGTAACACCTGTCTATTAGATCCATAGGGACTAAAACCTGTGATACCAACAGAAGAGTAAAAATTTAATCATTGGGAAAATATTTCCCAGAAGCAAATATTAAGAAAAAAAAATAAAAAAATATATCAAGGATATCACAACCTCTTCAATAAATGGCACTGAATAAGACTTATAGACTAACTTGAGGGGAACTGGTTAAACTCTTTATGCATACCATGTGCAACAATAAGTCCAAGGAAGAACTAAACTGAAAATGCAGAAATATGATAAAGTAGTAATGGGGTTTGTTGTTATTGCTTATTTTGTTTCTTAAAAGAATACTATTGGAAAGAAAACTGGACTTTCTACATTGATAATCAATGGAAGAAATTCTAAAACAAGTTGTAGATATTTGATAACTACTCCAGATTAGCAATAATACCCCAGAATCTTTCTTTACTGATTAGTAAACTTTGTAAGCGTTTGTCCTCCTATTTCCCACCATCTCTTGGGACCAGATATCTAGAGCCTCTTCCTACCTCCACACTCACAGCCAAGATAAAGCCATGCAAAGGCTTGGGATGTCACATACTTGGGTAAAGAAATGATATTATAAAGTCACTAGGAAGAATATGAGAAAATAAGGAATACCCCCCCAAAAGAAAAAGAAATGAAATAAAGGAACCATATACCATGAATTAGCTATATGGTTCTGTTCAAAATTATTTACAATGGACAAACAGCCAAAGATTACTTATAGAGGTTGAACAACCAATAAAAAATTTCTCAGTTGATCAATAAAGAAAATACATTAAAATTAAAAAACACACAGGTACAACATTTTTAAAATTTATTTTTAGTACTTTTGTGTGCATGGGTATTTTCTCTGCATGTATGTCTGTGTGTGGGTGTTGGATTCCCTGGAACTAGAGTTACAGACAGTTATGAACTGCCATGTGAGTGCTGGGAATTGAACCCAGTCCTATGGAAGACTAATCAGTACTTTCAACTGCTGAGGCATCTCTCTAGCCCCAGATGCAACATTTTTGCTTAACAAATCCAAAGCTCTTGTTTTCCTTTCATATTTCTTTATTCCTTCAAGTTCTTTCATTCTTCTTTCTTTCAGTAGACCTGTCCTTTGTTCTGCAATTTCAGGTAGGTGGGCATTACCATTCACTCCTGACACTATTCTAAGCTGGTACAGAATTTCCAAGGGAATTTTTAATGGATAATGATTTCTCTAAAATTATTGATGGTTCTTGATCGAGTTACTGAATTTCTAGGAATATATTCTAATATGTCATATAACTCACCTTTAGAGATATATGTACAACAAGATCTATTACAACTATACAGAACTTTTGACAAATGTTCACTACTGAGAGAATGACTGAATCAACTTACTCTATTTGATAAAATATCACACAGCCATCCAAATTTTTAAATATATTTCTAATTATATACAAAAGTGAGCTGAGTAGGCAACTCCCTTACTGTGAAATTTATATAAATGTATACATAATTTTGAATGGAGATTTACTCTTAACATTCCCCCAAGAACAATGCTTAAATATATACCCATCCTCAAGATAATAAAAGGTTGATGGTGGTAAGCATAACTAACACATATTATGTGTTTTTTTCCATTTTTTTCATATTTTCCAACAATTCTCTAATTACTGTTCATCATTAGAAAAAAATCACTACACAGAATTCTTTTTATTGTTTTTTTTGATGTTCTATAATCTGTTGTATATCATTGTGATATGAAATTTGTTACATGGCAGGGCTATGATGCATACACATGTAATTCCAAAACTTGTTGGGAGGGGATGAAGAATGATCAAAAGAATAATTAACAAGAAAGAGAAAATACAGACTTGGGTTACAAAATATTATCCTTCCCTTGAAAAATAGCATATTGTTTTTCAAAAATTATCTTGTTGGACTTGTTAACTGTATGTCCCAAGACATACATTCTGAAATAGAGAGCTAATACTTTTCCATAGTCACATTTTTTTATTGTTCTATTTTTTAACAAGGTTATTTGGTGCTTTATTGACTAGTTTCTTGAGTTCTTTGTATATTTTGGAGATCAGCCCTCTGTCAGGATTGGTGAAGATATTTTCCCAGTCTGTGGCCTGCTGTTTGGTCTTGTCAACTAGGTCCTTTGCCTTACAGAAGCTTCTCAGTTTGAGGAGGTCCCATTTATTACCTGTCAATCTCAGTGTCTGTGCTACTGAAGTTATGTTCAGGAAGCAGTTTCCTATAACAATTTGTTCAAGGGTATCTCCCACTTTCTCTTCTAAGAGATTCAGTGTGGCTGTATTTATGTTGAGGTTTTTGATCCATTTGGACTTGAATTTTGTCCACAGTCATAGACGTGGGTCTATCTGCAGTATTGTACACACCATCATCCAGTTGTTCCAGCACTATTTGTTGAAGATGCTTTCCTCCTCCTGTAGAGAGCCGCGTAGTGCCACGCCTTAAAGTGGCACTGGCTTCTACCTTACACCTTCCCGCTGGTAAATACTCTCTGGGTAAACAAGTGGTTAAGTCTGTTCAGCCTGTCTGCTTCCGCATTAGAGTAGCCTATCTGCAGAGTCCACTTGGCTCACTGGGGTTGGTTAGCTCAAGGGTATTTAAGCCTGTGCAGGGGTCCCCTCTCTCTCTCTCTTCCTGAGAAGCAACATGTTTAAAGGATCCTGATTAAAACTGCATGAAGAAGATCTACCCGGAGTCTCGTCTTCCTTGCTGGCGAGGGCAGGCGCGTACATCCTCCCATTGTATACTTTTAGCTGTTTTGTCGAAAATCAGGTGTTCATAAGTGTGAGGGTTAATATCAGGATTTTCAATTTGATTCCATTGGTCTACTTGTCTATTTTTGTGCCAATACCAGGCTGTTTTCAGGACTATAGCTCTGTAGTAGAGTTTAAAGTCTGGGATGGTGATGCCTCCTGAAGTTTCTTTATTGCACAGGGCTGTTTTGGCTATCTTGGGTCTTTGTTTTTCCATTAAAGTTGATTATTATCCTTTCAATGTCAGTAAAGAATTGTGCTGGGATTTTGATGGGGATTGCATTGAAGCTGTAGATTGCTTGTGGCAAGATTGTCATTTTTACTATGTTTATCCTACCTATCCAAGAGCATGGGAGATTTTTCCATTTTCTGGTATCTTCTTTAATTTCTTTCTTTAAAGACACAAAGCTCTTATTATATGGGTCTTTCACTTGTTTAGTAAGTGTTACCCCAAGATACTTTATGTTGTTTGTGGCTATTGTAAAGGGTGATGTTTCTCTGATTTTTTTTTCTCAGCCCCTTTGTTATCTGAATAAAGTAGGGCTACTGATATTTTTGAGTTTATCTTGTATCCTGCTAGTTTGCTGAAGGTGTTTGTCTGCTGTAGGAGTTCCCTGGTATAGTTTTTTGGGTCACTTATGTAAACTACCATATCATCTGCAAATAGACTTCTTCCTTTCCAATTTGTTTCCATTTGATCTCCCTCTGTTGTCTTATTACTTTAGATAGAACTACAAATACAATATTGAAGAGATATTGAGAGAGAGGGCCAGATGGCTTCAGTGCAGAATTCTACCAGAAATTCAAGGAAGAGCTAATACCAATATTTTTCAAATTTTTCCACATAATAAAAACAGAAGGTTCACTACCAAACTTTTTTTATGAGGCCACAATCACCTTGGTACCCAAGCCACCCAAAGACACAACTAAGAAAGAAAACCACAGACCAATATCCCTCATGAACATTGATGCAAAAATACTCAATAAAATACTGGCAAACCGAATCCAAGAATACAGAAGAGAAATCATCCACCATGACCAAGTAGGCTTCATCCCTGGGTTGCAGGGATGGTTTACCATATGAAAATCTGTCAATGTGATCCACCATATAAACAAACTGAAAAAGAAAAACCACATGATCATCTCCCTAGATGCTGAAAAAGCCTTCAACAAAATTCAACACTCTTTCATGATAAAGGTCTTGGAGAGATCAAGGATAACAGGAAAATACCTAAACATAATAAAAGCAATATAGAGTAAACCAACAGCCAACATCAAACTGAATGGAGAGAAGCTTAAGGTGATTCCTCAAATATCAGAAACACTACAAGCTGCCGTCAATAGAATTCTTAAAAGAGGTTTCTGTGATGGAAGGAGTCTGGCTTCTTTTTATTCTTACTTTACATCTTCTTTAAATGGACCATGGTCTCTCTAACTAGCTTTCTCAGCTACAGAAAACTGCAAGCTAGAAAGAAGAGACTAGAGGCCTATAGTCTGAGCTGAACTAGGAAGGGAGGCTGAATGCCTGACCTTTACCAGTAAAGAGTCCATGGGGGAGAGCTCCTTTTGTGATGTGTCTGTGAAGGCCCAGAAAAACAAAGAACCCTATGTGGGTTGTTCATTTGAGTCATAATTCAAGTTGCTAAGGGCTTGAAGGTTATTTCCTAAACTCTTCAACTGGATGAAACTTCCTGATGAAGTAAGGAACCACACCCACACACATTGTTATCTGGTAAATTGTGTCCCTTCAATTTTCTTATCATGAAATCTTTAACCCCATTACCTCAGATTGTGTCTGTATTTGGATTAAGCATTTTAAAGAGGACTAAGGTAATATAAAGTCATTAGATCATTAGAGTAGGTGTTTATCCCTTATACTGATACAGAGAGGAGGTCAGGACACAGTGATGGGAAATCTTAGGAGGATGTGAAGAACTTCAAAAGGTGACTGTCTACAGCCACTTCCTACCTAGATGACTTGGGAATTCCCATTTTTCAAAACTATGAAATCATTTATTCCTCTTAAGTCAGTTGTGGTATTTTGACATAGAATTCCAGAAAAATGATAGTTCATGCTTCAAAAAGAGTTCTATGCCTGGACCATTGGAGAAATGTTTCTAGGTAAATAAGTTTCATCTTCTTATTCCTTGGCCATTAATTCAAATATTTGATGTCACTCATGGCACAAAGGAGGGTGACTCTCATGTTAAATTTTCATTATAGTATGTTAAGATTTGCTTGTAAACTGTTCTGATTAGTTAATGTCCTTGCATACTTGGTTCCCAGCTAGTGGTGCTGTTTGGAAAACTTGTGGGACCTTCCATAGTTGGGCTGTACTGGTGGAAGTTGGTCACTGAAGGGCAGGCCTTAAAGGTTAGAGCCAAGCTCTTTGCCTGGCATTAGCCTTGTGCTTTCTGTCTGCTACCAAGGTGTCACAAACCATGTTATATGATCATGCCAGCATGGACTTAGCCACACAAATCATCATTCTCTCATATTATGAGGTAATTATTTTCTAAACTGTGAGACAAATGAAGCTTTTTCCCCTTGCCTTTGTTAGGCATTTTATCATAGCACTGAGAGAGATTGCTTATACAGAAAATTTATCCTGATAAGTGGGGTTGTTGCTGTAATAAATCTTACCATGTAGTTAATCAGCCTTTGGAACAAGTTTGTGGAAGTAGAATTTGGAACTATGTGTACAAGAAACCCTACACTTAAGTAAAGCTTAATAGTAGGTCAGATGGGAGTTTGGAAGAACAGAATGATGATAGACATAGAGTCTAAAAACCAGGCTTGAAAGATTTAAGTAGAGGGCCCTGCTGGAAATTAAGATAGAAATTATTCATGCCATATTTTGACTAATGACATTGCTACAGTCTGCCTATGTTCTGAAAATGTGTATGAGGCTTAATTCAAAAGCAATGGCTTAATTCGTTTGGTGAAAAGAAATCAAAGGCACCCTAATTCAAACTGTAGCATGACTATTGCTTAGTATCCTTGTCAGATTTAAAGTGTGAGTGGCCAAAAGAAGCAGAGAAATATTTACACATTTTACAGTTTGGTCAAGAAAGAGTGTGAACTTAAGTTGTCACCATGGTTGATAAGGACAGGTTAGGCTAAGAAGCTATAATTGTTAAAGAAATGAGTATGGGAAGATTGTAGGAGAGAGAAGTCATGAAAGATTGCTGCAGAACACTGTCTTCCAGACAATACAGGGCTGGTGTACTCATGAACTCACAGCAGCCTGGCTACCAATGTGAGATCTGCATAAAATCCAGCCAGTTATCATCCTAGTGGCTCCCAATTCTCTGCCCCTAACTGAGACCTCTTGGCAGTTGATGATTTGGGGCCTGGGTGAGTCAGCTTTCTTCAAGAGTATGATCTCTTCTTGATTTCCCATTTGCCAGTAGATAAGCCTATGCCTATGCACACAGGTAGCTGCAACTGGACTCAGTGAGTTACAAGGGAAAGCAAACTGGGATGTGTGTGTAAGCAGTATCTGGGAGAAATTGAAGCAGGGATGGAAGTTAGTAATGATGAAAATTACTTTGTGTACATATGTAAAATTATCATAGACAAGACAAAATAATTTTAAGAAGAATCAACCAGAAAAAAATAAAATCAAAAAGAGGTAAGTCTACTAAGCAGAATCCAGGTACTTGAAACTGGGATAATGACAAAGATATTTTAAAGGCATGTTGCCTGTAGAAGGCTGCAGGATATAAAAGTGCAATCCCCATTCCCCTGAGTGTGCAAATGAAAGGGTCTCCATTTCTTGTGCCTTCTCTTAGGCTCTTTTCCTTCTGTCTGTTTGCATTGTGCAACTCTAATGTGTTAGTTTCTGTCTTGTTTTTATTTTTATTTAATTTTGCCTTTTTTGTTATTATTCCTATAGAAGCCTGTTTGATTTTTAATGAGAAATAAAGGCAGTGCATCTGGACTGTAGGAGGGATAGAGGAAAACTATAATCAGCATATATTATTTGAGAAAAAAAGCCCATTTTCAATAAAATGAAAAAAAGTACAATTCTGTTTTTTAAATATCCACTGGGAAACAGTTCATAGAAAACAAGTACCTAAGCAGAGACTACCCCAAAATGGTGTTCTGTTCCAAAATGGCCACATATGGCAAAGTTTTCTCAAGTTACCTGTAAAGCACCGAGAACCCACTGATGCCATGCTCTGGGGGGGGGGGGGAGGGAATCCCCACTACCTCTCATGCTGGAAGCAGGATGTGGCATCATTCACATGGTGCAAGTTTTGCCAATGTGCAGATGGGAAGAGTTGCCTGGCTTTGAAACTGATGGTAAGGTTCCAGATGGCCAATATGGCCAAGTTACCCATGTATAGTGAGATTGCTGCTCCTGAACAGCTGCCCATAGAAACCAATGTGTACAGAAACCTCAGGATATTGTAGATTCTGGAAATTGGTATTTTTGTTGAGAAAAACAACAGGAATCTAGTCAAGACAGCTCATGAGAGAGCATGTATATTTTACAGGTGACAGCTTCAGAGGGACAGGGTTACCCAAAACCATTGGATGTCAAATAATTTCCAGGACCTCAGAAACTGTACAGGAAGCTATAGGTCTTATTGTTGGGTGTGCTGAAGTTTTATCTCTGCTCCAAAAGTTTCCTTGATATCCTCTCAATTTTTCATTTGAATTGAGAAAGTTTACTTTACCCTAATGCATATTGGATGTGTGTAACCTCTTATTTTATTGTATTTTGCATGGATTCACAGTTGAGAATTTACCTTTGGTCAGAAGAGATTTTTGGACTTTATAGCAATGTCCAAGTTATTAAAACTGCAGGGACATCTTAAGTTTAAGTACAGCAGTTTTCACTATGAGATAGCTGTGAGACTTTGGAAGCCAGGAGGGAAGAGTGCTATAGTTTGGATAAGAATGGATGAGAATAGCTCATGTTTGAACATCTGTTTCCACCGTGTGATACTTTTCCAGAGGTTGTGGAACCTTTAGAAGTTGAACCCTCACTTCAGGAGTGAGTCACTAGAGAGTGGGTCTTGAAGATTACAGCTTACCTCTGCTTCTCATCTGGAAGCTCTGAGAGGCCATCAGCTTGAAAAGGTAGTATACCATACCACAAGTTCATACTACCCTGTCTAAAAACCTTTATAGCCACCATTTTTTCATCTCCATGATGGAATGTATCTTATAGTCTATGAGTCAACTAAACTCATTATTTTGTAAGTTATTGGGGGGGTGTCTGTCACAGTGCTGAGAAAAGATAACTAATATATAATTAACTGTATGTGATGGGAGTAGAGCATATATGTTTTATAAACTTGTGTGATGGGAGTAGAACATATATGCTTTTCATGTAACAGAAGAGACTGGGCACTAAAGGTCAACTTTTTATTTCTCTCAAGGGTCTGTTTAATGACAAAGAAGGCTGATTGTGCCTTGCTTAATGGCTCATTGACCAAATCCCTCAATCCAGTTGTTAAAATCAAGCTGAGGATAAACCTTGTATCAAACTTGTAGATGGGCCTGGATACATCCTTGCAGAGCTTTAAAGTATCATATCCAGGAAAGACAGCTGTGAGTATATAACCTTTTATTAGATTCATGAAGGCACTGGTATTATCAAAGCTGTTCAGAGTACAAAAGCGCTTCCTGTCTTCCTGCCTTTCCTGTATCGCTGCTAGAGTACAGAAAATTTTCACTCCTTTCTCAACTGTATGGGGCCTCCTCATGGAGGTGGAAGGAGGCCCTTAGCTGATGTAGGAGGTGGAATTTGTCAAAATGGTTTGCATCTTACATGTGCCTAGTGTGAAATTTGGAAATATAAAATAACTGTCATGAAAATTCCATGTGGGTTAAGCCATTGGTCACCCAGAACCCATTCTCTGCTTTTAAATGAAAGCCTGGAGGCTTAGTAAGGCCCATTCCTCCCTGAAGTCTCCCTTTTGATCAGCAAGTATGACTCATGGGTTTCAGCCCTGACACAAATACTTCCAGTGAATATGAATTAACACAAAGCAGGGGGTGCCACTCTCTAAGGGTATTCCAGGAAGTTCTGCCAAATTTGGGAAGATTGTGAAGCCATTAAGTCATAGTACCAGAGCCCTGCTCAGACTGAGCCAGGAAGTAAGCAGATGAAAAGCTAGGGGCTACTGTGGAATTTGGGATACAGGCTGATTCCCTGTGGCCACAGCAATCTTGTATGATGAGAAATTCTCTGCAGCTTTCAATGGAATACTCAGCAAGCCCTTTATAGAAACAAAGTTCTGTGCAGAACAGAATTCAGTGGCTGAGAACACAGGTGATTGAGTTCAAATTTTGCAAAGCCTGTAGTCCATAGCTCTTCATTCTGTATTGTGCTGAGATCATGGGAATAGAGAAATATTTTACATAACACAGGAAATAAAAACTTACTTATGTGCTTGCATTAACTGATAATGTCCTGAATATTTTACAATTTAAGTGTAATAGGGCTGGTGAAAGAAAACATTGGTACTCACATACCATTCTGTGTCTTCTCCTTCTCTCCCTTGTCCTCCTTCTTGTCCCTTTCTTTCTCATCCTCAACTACTATTGCTTTTAGTTACAATATAACTATGCAGCCCTGAGGCTAGTTCAGAATTTGCTCTGTAGGCTCTGCTGAACTTAATTTGCAATCCCCTGCCTCTGACTCCACAATTCTGGAATCACAGGACATTTGTCTTCTTTTTTATTGTCTAAGAGAAAAATCAATGTAGAAATTACAACACCTTTTTCACAATATGTGTCATTGAATTGGTATTCACTTTCATGAATATCCACTGATGTATAATGACAAACATTGAATAATTTTATACATGCACATGCAAAATGTATTGTTTTCGCTCTGCTACTATGTAATATTGAAAATTGCTGTAAGTGTCCCATTTGTAGGTGACATTACCTGGGGACGCTTGATCACTTCATGGAATTGGCAGGCATCTAAAATTGAATCATGGCATTATATGGGAAGATAATCCTGAACAGGGGTACAGAACAGCCAGGAGACATGCTAGAACCACATAGGGAGCTGACATCCTTCAACATCAGGATCAGGTCACTACACATTCATTCTGTTCATCTCAGAAAACACAGATGGTGCTGACAGACAAGTGGAACTCATCCAAGCAACAGTAAAACACCCTTCACCTTCTGAAGCTGCTGCTGAAGTGTTTAGGGATTCTCACTCTTGTTCCATCCACTTTTCTGTCATTTGCCAGCTGGAAGACCCATGGAAGCTGTTGGCCTATCTCTGCTCATTGCTCATCTCTGGCAAATGAACAATCACCTATTTCAGAGATGAAGTCAGGATTTTTAGAGCCACTACATGAAAAAAGCTCAACTGTTCCTAACATTTAATAAGGCTTCAGTTATGGGTTAGTATGTACATTAGTTACATTTGCTTATGTGCATTAGTTACATTTGCTTAGTTGAGATAGAAATCTCTGAGAAAACAATTTCCATGAAAGAGAAGCCTGTTTGGGTACATAGACTTGGAATTTTCATCATCATGAAGGGTAGAAGAAGTCATATCAGAACAGAGATTACATTGAGAGAGGAAAGAGCATACAGGAAGGAATCAGGGGAAGATATAGCCCCAAAGAGCTACTTCCTCAAGCAAGGTCCAACCTAACATTTCCAGAACCTCCCCAGAGAGAGCCATCATGTAGGAACAAGTGTTCAACACATGACCCTGTTGGAAGACATTTCACATTTACACTGTAACAGAGTTAGTGTGCAGAAAGATAATTCAATGTAGTCAAAGTCAAAGATGAAGAATACTGATATGGGGGGAAACCTGAAATAAAGGAACAAATGGGAATAGGTAACTAAGCAAACAGCACTAGTGTTTAGTGTGTCACTCCTGAAAATAAACATCTTTTCTGTGCCTAGGACAGTTCAGGCATTGTAAGAATACCAGAACCTTATCCGGGTTACACCAAAGCAGTGCAAATGTGAGACATGCATTTAAATGGCATGGAACAAATATAATATGAGTGACTGAGAAAAGTCAAAGCAGTCCAGTGAATCTTCTTGATGGTGGTCAAATTTTAATGAGTTCTTAAAATGCAGGTAAAATATTGTGAAGCGAAGTAATTTAAAAAGAAGTAAGATTGGAAATTAAAATAATGGCTTTAGACAGGCCTGGGAATTAAATAGCAGAAAGGAATAAGAAGTGTCAGTCCAAAATGGAGGATTAAGACAAGTAATTCAGTGTTGGAAATGGAAAGTTCAAAATATTGTAGCAAATTGGCATAAAAGCATAATTTTTCAAAGCATCTTAAAATAGTTCCAAAAACTCTATGTTGTTCCTACATATATCTCTCACACAAATGTATTGATTCGCTTTCTGACTTAAAAGATACATTTTTAAACCTAGAGAGAATTTAATCTCAGGATTTCAAATCTGACAATCTGATATGATCTTTTTATTAACTTGAAAACTATATTAAATAACACAAGTACAATATGACATCATTAAAGTTAGGCATTTCTAAGCCAAAATATTTTTTGATTTTGCATTGTTATTGTATTGTTATTGTTTCATTTAAAAAAATACCCATTCTCATTTCTCCCTCCCTCCAACTCTCCCAGTTGAGCCCACCCCCTAGCAAATTTTTCTTCCAAGTTTATGATTTTTTTTCATTTTATAACCCAATGAGTCTAATTGTCACTGCATATATGTGCATGGTTGTGAGGCCATCCACTACAGCATGGGCAACCTGCCAAGAGCAACTCCAAAAGCAAAGTGAACCCCTCTCCTTCAGCAACCATTAAATGCAGATAGCTCTTCAGTTTGAGGGAGGATCTCATGGAGCCTCATTATGCTATTAATTTTTAACTGATTTGATCTTGGACATATTTTGTTCAATTGACACCTGCTGCTGGGAGCTCCTGTGTGCAGCAGCCTTGTCTTGTCTGGAGAAGAGCATTTCACAACACTCTTCACTGTCCTCTAGCTCTTATATAGCCCCTGCTCTGTGATATTCCCTGAGCTTGGTGGGGGTAGTGGTATAGAATATATAGTGGTATAGATGTCCCCTCTACATCTAAGAATGACAAGTCAATTATTCTCAGCCTATTGGACAGTGGAGTCTCTATATTAACCACTACCCACTCCAGTGAGATGCTTCTCTGAGCAAGGTTTGAAAGCAACACAAATCTGGTTATTTAAATATAAATATGACCTTTAGATTGACTATAACAACAGGCTCTTCCCCTAAGGCCTATGACTTCTGTAGCTACAGCTTTTGACCATGTTTTCTGTATCAGATGTCAATTACTTCCTTTGGGGTAATCCTCAAGTCCAATCAAGGGAGCAGTTGGTTACCTCTAAACACAGTCTGATCAGTATTATACCACTGGGCACACATCTTGCTTCACAGATTAAAAATGTAGTATGCAGGATCCAACACTGGGTAAGACCATTGACACCCTTTTCTTCTTTTGCAGCTTGTATAGTGTCTTCTAACACAAAGGAAGCTCACCAGCAGGGAAAGACTTTGTAGGGCAGTTTGTTTTAAAGTGCTTTATCCTCACTCCAGATATTTACAGGATTCCCTTTGTCATCTGTAAAATAGGTGTGATGATAGGTTCTTACTTCCAGTGCTTCAATGAGAATTAAAAGTCAACCCCACAGGAAAGGCATCTCTTTACGGGATGAGAAGGCTACAAATGCACATGAGTTTTATTAACATAGAAAAATAGGGAGTTAACATAGAACAGAATGACACTTGTAGAGAGCTGCAAAGTGCCATGCCTTAAAGATGGCGCTGGTTTCCGCCTTCCACCTCCCCAAGGGTAAGCGCTCTCTGGCGTAAACAAGCCCTTATTTGGTTAAGTCTGTTCAGCCTGTCTGCTTCAGCACGCACGCACGTTAGAGTAGCCTATCTGCAGGGTCCACGTAGCTCACTGGGATTGGTTAGTGCAAGGGGATTTAAGCCTGTGCAGGCATTTCCCCAGGGTCCCGCAGGTCAGAAGAAACATGTTCAAGGATCCTGATTAAAACTGCATGAAGAAGATCTTCTGGGAGTCGCGTCTTCCTTGCTGGCAAGGGTAGGCGTCGTACAGACACTTACTGATTTCTATATTCATTTGAAATTTACATAGCAGGATCCATATTAAAGGCTTAGGATTGAAAACATAAATGGATGAAATTTCAAGAACTTTAATGTGTGTGTGTTTGCGTGTGTGTGTGTGAGTAAAATGAGACCACAAAAGTTCATTACAGTGTGTGCGCTACAAGAAAATTCATGAAATATCTTTAAAGTTCTCTTGTCACAAAAAGAGCTTTTACATTTTTAACTCACAGAAACTAAGTGTGTGCTCCTTTGAGAGATATTAATATTTATGTGATTATGTCTAATCCCTGGGGACAGTTGTTGGTTCCTCAAGAAGAGGGCAGATGGTGGCACCTGAGACTAGCTCCTGACCTCTCAACTAGGGGAAAGCATGTTGTAATAAAGGGTTTGTCATAAGTATGCAAAGCTTCTATAGCACACAGAAAGATGTGCTTAAGGGTCTACAACCACACATCATGAGCCCCATTGATGTTTTTATGTGAAATTTAGAGCCATAGCCTCATGTGTGTGAAGCCTTGCTTACTGGCTGTTGGTGTTATTCTGGAAGGTTGGCAAACCTTTAGGGGGACAGACTCTACTGGAGGAAGTAGGTAAGAATGTGTGAGGCCTTGAATTTTTTAGATCATCCTATATGTTCTCTGCTTCTTGAAACACACAGATTTGAGCAAATAGATACAGGTTCCAGCTACTACAGTCCTAAGCCATCCTATTTTGCCTTAAACTGTATGTAATACCTTCTTCCTTTAAGGTGTTCCATTGTCACAGCAATAAGAGAGCTGATGAGTGCCTGGTCAGTGCTGATGCAAGCCTTTGTCCCAGCGCTTTGGAGGCAGAGGCAGAGGCAGACAGATTTCTGTGAGTTCAAGGCAACCTGTTCTGCAAAGTGAGTTCCAGGACACAAAGAAACCCTGTCGGGAGAGAGAGAGAGAGAGAGAGAGAGAGAGAGAGAGAGAGAGAGAGAGAGAGAGAGAGAGAGAGAGAGAGAGAAAGAAGTGATGAGTGCAAGTCCTTACATTAGGTACATGAGGAGTAAAGTTTTATCAATTGCTAAGCGTTCTGGGCCTGGGTCTGTCTCATGAACAGCCTATTTGAAAGGCCTCCATTCTTTACCTGCTTAAAAAAAGTGTTTCCATTTTTGATTCTTCTATTGAGAATTCTCTCAATAGAGAGATATTTAGTTCTGTGCCCCACTTTTTAATTGGATTATTTGGTAACTAGCTTCTTGACTTTGTATATTTTTGAAATCAGCCCTCTATCAGATGTGGGATTGGTGAATATCTTTTCCCATTCTATGGGCTGCTGTTTTGTCATGTTGACTGTGTTCTTTGCCTTACAGAAGCTTTTCAATTTTAGGAGATCCCATTTATTAATTATTGATTTCAATGTCTGTGAAACTGGTGTTTTGTTCAGGAAGCAGTCTCCCATACCAATTTGTTCAAGGGTACCTCCCATTTTCTCTTCTAAGAGGTTCAGTGTAGCTGGATTTATGTTGATGTCTTTGATCCATTTGTACTTAAGTTTTGTGCATGGCTAAAATGGTTGAAAGACATGTAAGTGCTCAATATTCTTAGCCAACAGGGAAATGCAAATCAAAACAACTCTGAGATATCATATTACTACTGTCAGAATGGCTAAAATAAAAAAAACCAAAGACAGTTTATGCTGGAGAGGATGTTGGAGAAAGGGGAACACCCCTCCATTGCTGATGGGAGTGTAAACTCATACATCCACTTTGGAAATAAGCATGTGAGTCCTCATGAAAATGGGACTCAGTCTACTACAAGATCCAGCAATTCCACTCTTAGGCATATACCCAAAAGATGCACATTCATAAAAGGACATCTGTTCAACTATGTTCATAGTAGCTTTATTTATAACAGGCAGAACCTGGAGGCAACCTAAATGCCAGTCACCTGAAGAATGGATGGAGAAAATGTGGTACATTTACACAATGGAGTACTACTCAGTGGGGGGAAAATAACAATGGAATCATGAAATTAGCAGGGAAATGGATGGAACTAGAAGAAACCATCCTGAGTGAGGTAACCTAGTCACAAAAAGACAAACATGGTATGTACTCACTCATATATGGATTTTAGGCATAGAGCAAATGATCACTAGCCTACAATCCGCACTGCCAGAAAAGCCAAGAAACAAGGAGGGCCCTCAAAGAGACATACATGGTCCCCTAGAGAAACCATCATAGGAAAGACCCAGATCCTCTAAACGTGGGTGTTAGTTAGGAGGACTGAGCCCATTCCACATTGAGGGATACTTTCTCAGCCTAGACAATGGGGGAGGGCCTAGGCCCTGTTCCAAATGATATGACAGACTTTTTAGATCCCCCAATGGAAGGCCTCACCCTCCCTGGGGAGCAGAAAGGGGATAAAATGGGGGTTGGGAGGAGGACATGGGAGGAGGGGAATGTGAGAAAACTGGGATTGACATGTAAAACAAACTTGTTTCAAATTTAAATTAAAAAAATATCATAAAAAGTGTTTCCAGACCTGTATATTTTTTGTATATTTTGAGATTGGAGCTTGTCCTCTCTTTGGGTTGATTCTGGGGCCAAGGTAAGCTGGGTGTGCTGCTCTCAATAGGAAAATGAAAGCAGCCAGGGCACAAGGGGCCACAGAGGATGCACTTTGGACAAGTAGACAAGTCAGCTAGAAAATCAGCTCATTACAGTTTGCAAGCACAAAGATATGAGAAATCAAGGGTCAAGGAAGAAAGGTGTGGCACACAGGTCCTCTTAGAGGGTTCAGGATAATTCTTCACAAAAATTACATTGTGCTTGCTGAGGCTTGGGAGCAATTTTGCCTCACATCTTTGCTGGGATTCTGAGGATATTATATATATATATAGCTGAAAAGAATGCATATTCTGAAGGCAGTCATGGGCTATCTCAAATAACTAGCACTATATCTATCTGGGCAATGTGGATCTGACCGAAGGCCCCTTCAACATAGCTCCTGTGAGAATATAACAGGCTTTGTGATTATTAGGTGTCAGGATGTCCCACACTAAACACAAACTTCCTAATGTCTATGATACCTAAACAGACATAATAGACGTTAATATCCACCTAGTCAGTAGAAATGAGGTGCTACTGTGAATTATAGTCCCTAAGGGTATCTCTCAGCATTCACCCAGCTGTTCAAAAACTGAAGGAAAAAATTCTTTAAATAAAACTCCAGCCAGTTCATGAGAAATAGCTCACCGAGCACAGTGAAGCCCAGACTTCTATAGCAGACACACAAGTAAAGGACTTATCTCTTCTTCCTTGTTCCTTATAAGTTATGCTACTTTTTAAATTGTTTTGTAGACAGTTATTTGAAAACAGAACCAATATAAATCACAAAAGTTAAATAGCTTCAAATTCAAAAAAATTACTAGAAATATGAAAAGATAAACACATAACATATCCAACAGAAATGAGATGGTGAGTTAATTATTAGGGGTCTCTTCTCTCCTGTAACCAATTTCTTGAACCCTAAAGCACATTAAAAGTCAATATATGACCCAATGTGTTTTTGTTTAGTGGTATTGTTCGCCTTCAATTTGTTATTGGTAATGGTCTCTATGCTAGACACTACATTTTCTTCTTGGGATATGATAACCTGAGTCACTGAAGCAGCATCAGGAACTAATAAATTGTAGAAGCCACAGAGCTCAAGTTCAGGTATAACAGTGCCTTCAGTACTATGGATATTAAAAGAATAAGTGGCGGCTGAGCAGGTGGGCAGCAAGACACAGAAAGTGGAAGAAACTGAAATGACTCTATGGTAAAAGTTTTGCTTGCAGAGTCGAGAACTTGACGGGAATGATAATGGAATCACTTGGTGTTCTCCACTGTGTCCTACAGTCATGTCCCAGCCAGACACTATTGATGTGTACTCTGAGCTATTTACATTTGGGGACAATTCAGTGACCTAAATGTTATTAGGTTCAAGTCATTGTCACTCTGGGAGTCTCGCTTCTCTAAACCTTAAACAATTAAGATTCCTGTCACAGACCTCTGCAAAGGTTAGGTTTGATTTCTGATATTACAGAAACAACACTGACTCGGTGGAAGGCAGGCTCGTTTTAAGAATTCTGCACTTTACTGTGCATTGGGAGTTTTCTAAAAGCTTCAGGTTAGTTTTGCTGGTATTACAAATGTAGGAGACTATTCCATTTGTGCATTTCCTTTGACTATAAAGTGAAAATGCAACTTTGTAGAAAGCCAAATGTGAGTCTGAAATAACTGGGGTTCTGTAAGTCTTAACAATTTACTGTGTGAGTAATTTCCTTTGCTAAATTGGTGGGACATTTGGTTAGACCAGCTCAATAATACATAATGAGATGCAAGAAAGAATAAAATTCAGAGCCTGACCTCAGTAAATTTAAAGGTTAATGAGGGTCACATAGCCCTAATATTTTGGTGTTTTCATTAATTTCAGTAGAGTATTGCTGTAATAATATACACTACTCACAACTGGTAGTAGTATGTGGGAGTAGGATTTTTTCTTTCATGTGTGGTGTCTTGAATGAATTCAAAGAGGACAACGTAGGGAATGTTCATCAAAGATATCCAAGAAGTGAAGATACCCTCATGTTTGATGCTGTGGGTAATTATCTTCAAACTTAAAGAGTCAAATATACATCAAATAACTATAGATATCTTCCTAAGCTAAAGATTAGGGTGTCCAAATATTTCTTAAAAAATTTAAGTACCCTTGATTCTTCATAACTACTACTTAGATATTTCATATGACTTAGCCTTTTAAAGAGGAAGTCAAGTTCTATAGCCTATAAATTATTTCTAGATGGACTATGTTTAGATAAAAAAAAATTTCTAGTGAGTACATCTTTGAAAGCTCCTTAGACACAAACATCAACATTCTCTCATTCAATAAATTCATATATTTTTAAAGTACTTCTCCTTCTTCTCTTTTGAATATGAAATATACATCAACAGCCCTTCCCTGTACACTGGCCAAAGTATCACTAAGAACTTTCTGTGTTCCTATATGATACCTTTTATGGTGGTCAAATAAGAAATGCCTATAACAGGCTCAGATATGTGAACACTTGATCCCAGATGGTGGTGTTAATTGAGGAGGTTAAGTTTTGAAAGTGCAGCCTTTTTAAAGGAAGTACATGACTAGAATTAGGATTTGAGAGTTCATAACCTCACCTATTTCCTGACCTTTCTCTGCTTCATTCTTGCTGTTGAAGATGTAAGCTTTTAGCTTCTTGCTATGTCATCTATGCCTACTACTTGGTGCTATCTTTCTCTGTCATAATAAACACTTTTTCTCTTTGAAACATAAATAATGCTTACACTAGTTGGCTCTGATCATTTTTTTTATCACCACAACAACTGAAAAGTATCTAAAGTCCTTTGTCTTCATTATTAAACAACCAAAGGCCATTGTTTTTCTGTCACTTTCAGTTAACATGCTGGTATTAGGTCTCAAACCCAGGACAAGTCTCACTCAGTACCTGTGGCTCTTCCCAGTATTCCTCACCCCCCCCCTACTCTACAACCTGTCCTTTCCAAGGGATCCTCTACTTCCCTTCCTTTCTCACAGCCTGGTCCTTATATAAACTACATAACTCATCTACTTTGGCTATGCTGCCCTCCTGGTCTCTTGGACTGGGCTGCCTTTCTCGGTCATCAGCTCCCCTCTTGCTCTCCCTCCCCATGTAATAGGTTTTGGTTGCAAGTAATTTTCTCTCAGAAACGTTTCCAAGAACAGAAAAAAAACAAGCAAACAAAGAAAAATAAGAAGGCACATTGAGTTACAGGCATGTAACTAACTAGTCTTGCGAAGGGGTAAATAACGCCAAGAACCAAGTAAAGAAGCTCTGATGGGGAGCAGCTCTCTGTATAGTTGGGGGATACTGTCCCCAGTCTCTGAGAACTGTCGAGAGACACGATTGGGGAGGTACTGAATATTGGGACAGATCAAATCAAACAAAAGAGTATAGTATATAAGAAGGAAGATATGTAATCAACCCCTGAATACTGCCCTAGTAAAAGATTATCACTCATTCAATATTCATGGCTATGTATGGAGGAGAGTAACCATATAATTCCCTGAAACTGTGAAGAATTGTTTCATGCTGCTTTCATCTATTGGATGATTCTCTTTCAATATTCAAATTCACAGATTCCACAATACACAGAATTATATTGTGGGATTTTTATCCCCTAATGTCACAATTTAAACTCTCCTAGAATAACCAGGAAGAATAAAACTTCTCACATGCAAATTTAAATCCCATGATATCAAAAGACTGCACACTTGTGACACGGCAGATAAGCTGTATTGGGAGCATTAGCTGTACTGTAAGTATCCTTAAAGAGATGTATATCAGTTTATTCTGGGAATAAATCCAAGCTTACTTAGATGTTCACAAAATCAATTGTGCCACTTTCCAAGAAAAGCAAATCATCAGAGTTGATACTTTGTATGGTGCCTGCAAAGATTAGAATAGTTTACTAGTGTACATCAAAGATTTATATACCTTAAGCTTCTACCAAAGGAGAAGCTGTGTTTTCACAGCGGTGTACACTGTGCATGCATAAACAATCAAAGCTAAACTGGGAAAGGTGGATGCAAACTGCTGCTGTAGACAGAAATAGTTTGGCAGATTCATTATTTTATAATCCTAGCCACAAAGGACCTGAGAATATCTGGGGAAAGAATTGTCCAAATTTTAAAAAAGGAATATTTTAAAATAGCAAGTATGAATATACATCTACATGATTAAGCACATTCGTATACACACATACAAATAAATACATGCATAAACATATACACAAAAACATATAAATACACACACAGTGTTCCTGTTTCTGAATTGAACATTGTTACATTGTTCAATAATTAAGCAAGATGACAAGGGTAGCCATCTGAGTGCAATAAATCTGAGATTCAGAACAAGAACTATGGTTGGGAGGTTGGGAGAGAAAGCTGCATTCTCTCTGGATTGAGTTCAAGTGAGAGAGACAGAGAGATGGAAGGAGATTTGGGGACAGATGATATAAAGGAAGAAGAGAAGAAGAAGGAATATGAGAAGGAGGAAGAGAAAGACAAAGTCTGCTTTAAAATATGGTTCCTCAAGCAAGAACCAGCACTGAGATTAAATTTGAAAAGATTCTTTTCTACCCACTGGTCAAATTCATGTCATTATATTAGGGTCAGAATTTTTATAAAGAAATAGTCTTAAACTTTTTGGGTATAGAAATTTATTTTCAGTTATGTGAACTTTTTCATTGGGAATATCCTAGAATTATGATTTTGATATTAACTATATTGAACACAGAGTCCACGCTTAGCAACACTATAGGATATGGAAATGTTATGAGGCTGAAGATAGGTGAAGAAAATGAACCACAGGAGGCGGGTCCTTAAGGGGATCCTGCTTGCTGTCTCACTTCTACTCATGAAGTTGTTCCTCACTCTGAGCCTAAAATCAATAGTAGTATGAGCTGAAACCTCTGAATGTGTAAGCCAGAATAAATAATTCATCTCCTTAAGTTTTTCTCATAGGCATTTTTGGTCACATGATAATAAAGCTAGATAAGAAACAAACCAGAAATTGTCCAACAGCCATCATCAATAAACTACCATCAACTCAGCTGGAGAATTAGCCATAGTTGTGATTTATTGAAAAACTGTGTCATACAATTAACAACTGAATGGCCTGGAGGATGTGTGACATAAAAATGAATGGCCTACTTTCTCTTTTAAAATATTTAGGAGATATCACATGGGAGGAAAGAAGAGCTCTAGTTGCAGTGGTTGGGAGCCACTTGGAAGTGGATAGTCATATACACAGAAAAGCATTTCATGTCATTGCAATGCTTCAGGCTCATTGGAGCAGTGAGACTGGTGAATCTGAATAGCTTCAAGCTGAAAATGGATAAGCCTGAATTAGATCATATCTGGTCTCATCCTCTAGTATTATGCTTCTCTCATAAATATATTGAAGTAGAGTCATGTCTACATGACAGATGAATAATTGGAAAATGCAAATATTAAGTTAATATTTATACGCTACTCTATTAATACAGAGCCTGAACACTAACATTAACTGAATGCAGTTAACTTTATAACCAATATACAATATTAGATAATTAAGGAGAGGTTAGTGTTTGTCTCCCATTACAAGGAATGTATGGAAAGATCCTCTCTCTCTCTCTCTCTCTCTCTCTCTCTCTCTCTCTCTCTTTCTGTGTGTGTGTGTGTGTGTGTGTGTGTGCACGTTAGTCAGAGGTCAACTTCAGGTATCAATTTTCAGGAGTCTTTAACCTTTTTTTTTTCTTGAGACCCAGTTTCTCTCTGGGTACTCACTGCTTAGAGTAGGCTAGCTGGCCAGTAAGCCCCAAGGATTGTCCTGTCTCAGCCTCCTTAGTTCTAGAATTGCCAATATGTATCAACATATCTGGCTTATTTTTATAGGTTCAGAGGGTTTAACTTATATCCTTGTGCTTACATGACAAACACTTTGGCCACTTAGCCATATACCTATTCCTCAGAAAACATTGTTCTTAAAACATTATGGAAATCCAAGTCAATGGAGTCCTGATCAAAAGCAACTTTGTAAAATTTGTCCTGTATTGGAAAGATAGCTCATTGACTAAGAGTATGGTGTTACCTTTTCAGAGGGCATCAGCTCTGTTCCCTGAACCTATACAGGGCAGCTCAGAACTCTTGGAACTTCCTGTAACTCCAATGCCATATAACCTGGGAATCCAGCTACATCTGGTCTAATAGAAAGTAGAGGACAATTATTTTGTTGAGTTTTTTGTTTTGAGTCTTTAGTCTTTAGGCAACATTTGGACAACAGTCAGTTCCTGCTGAAGTTTTCTCTGAGCTGGAGACAAGCCTTAAAAGAGGGAGACCAAATGATATCTTATGCACAGTCCAGTAAAAGAGAAACAGCGTGCTTCTCTGACCACAGATAGCAAAGGACACAGATCAGTTATGATTTGGGCTGGATATGATGAGAACTGTGTTGTGATGATGGTGCTTCTAATCACTCTAGATATAACAGTCAGTTATTTTTGAAACAGCTTCCTGCTGTTAATGGGTCTCTGGAGAGAGAAGCAAGTTAGAGAGCCTCAAAGAGATAGAAAATGATGCAATGAGTGAAGCAGTCATTTAAACCTGGCAGAATTTCTTTCTAGATCATTTCTACTTTGCTCACAGATTTGGGAATATTTCTTCTGTTCTGTTCATGTTGTTTTTCTTTTTATCAATAAGGGGACTAGTCTAATGGACACATAGACCATAACATGGAAGAAAAGGCTATTTGGACAGGGTCTTAGTAAGTTTACTAGACTTTCTTGGAATGCGTTATCCTGTCCCTATCTCACAAACAGCTGGCATTGTAGGCCTTCCAGCAGACCTGTTGTTAGTTTATGCCTATTAAACCATTCTTTGTGCCTTGAGAACTAACATGGGCCCTGTTGCACAATTTGACTTTGTTAAGATCAAAAAAAATACGAGTATTGCCATAACCAAAATTCCATGGGGGAGTTTCTCATTCCTACAGAAAGAACAAGAAGCCTTGACACAAATTACTGGGTTGTAGAGACCTTAAATCACCTAGTTGGGTGCTGCTACAGCTGTATGACTTGCTAGGAGCAGGTACCCAAGAAATTGCACCTATATTATAATAGAATAGAATTTTATGACTTATTAGACATCCCAATAATTTGCAATAGGTTGCTGCTTAGAAGGCATCATCACTTAAGCTCTGTTGATTAGTTTCTGTATCTATTGTGTAAGTTACTACTAGATGGCTGTTAATGGAATTTATTACTTCTGTTAAAATAATATTGGCCCTGTCCCTGGCTCTCACTTGGGACAGATTATTTGTCCTTCATATTCAAATCGTCAACTTTTTCAGACTACATACAGATAGACTATTCTACTTTATGTAGCAAGCAGGTCTCAGGATGAGGTGAATAAATAAATTGTATTCAAAATGAAGGAAGTTTGCACTCAATGTAAACAAAGACATATGTATACATGTACATGTATGTATGTGTGTATATATACATTTATGTGCATTTCTTAAAAAATTTTGGAATTTTACAAAAGGAAAATTAAGGAAAGCATAAAAAAAATAAAAATTAAATAGAAGAACCTTTCAGGGAAGCACAGTTTTTAAAGGGAGAGATCAAAACAATATGTACTTTCAATGTGATTAGCATTTAAGATAAAAAATGTTTTGAAAGCTATAGGGTCTGTGATCTTTGTGAAGATGGTAAAACCAAATCTAAGTGTATGACTAGGGAGGGATAGGCCACCATCTAAACAGCTGTACAAGAGAAAACTGCAGAACCGGTAAAAAAAAAAAAATAGATGCATCCCATAGCTACTCACAAATTTTCTTATGGTTTATCTTTATTACTATTTATACTGTTTCTCTTTCTATACTTTTGCTATTAGTTTGGAAAATAAGAATAAGAGAAGAGTGAACCTGTCCATTAAAGAGAGACAAACTGATTCAAACTAAATGTTTATTTCTCGTTGTTCTGTAGACTTTTAGTAGACCTCCCTTCTAAAAGTAAACAATAATATGAGAAAAGAAATAAAAATAACTGTTTATGTTTTGTTTATAATGTATGCCTCCATTGTTTCTCAAAGGAGTTTGAGGCCCCATTGCTCTTGGTTAGTTAACCTGAAGGGAACCAAACTATTAAATAATCCATTGAAAACTAGACGGTTTTATTTTTTCTCTTTTTTTATTTAAATTAGAAACAATCTTATTTTACATATCAATTCTAGTTCCCTTTCCTTCCATGCCCGCTACCGACCCCCCCCCATTCCATCTCTCATTTTGCTTCCCAGGGAGGGTGAGGCATCCCATAGGGGTTCATCAAAGTCTGTCACATCATTTGAGATAGGGCCTAGGACTTCTCCTGTTTGTCTAGGCTGAAAGAATATCTGACTATAGGGAATAGGCTCCCAATGTCCATTCATATACTAGGGATAAATGCTGTTACACTACCAGAGGCCCCATAGACTACCCAGGCCTCCTAACTGACACCCATGTTCAGAGGGCCTGGTTTGGTCCTATGCTGGTTTCCCAGCTATCAGACTGGGGTCCCCCTTGTTTGGGTCAGCTGTTTCTGTGTATTTCTCCAGCCTGGTCTTGACCCCTTTGCTCATCACTCCTTGCTCTCTGCAACTGGGTTCCAGGAATTCAGCTCAGTGTTTAACTGTGGGTCTCTGCTTTTGCTTCTATCAGCAAAAGGCTCTTGAATGGCACTTAAGGTATCATCAATCTCATAGTGAAAAGGCATTTAAGGTAGTCTATCCACTATTGCTTAGATTGTTAGTTGGGGTCATCTTTGTAGGTCTCGACATTTCCCTAGTGCCAGATTTCTCTTTAAATCTATAATGGCTCTCTCTATTATGGTATCTCTTTTCTTGCTCTCCTTTATGCATCCCCTGATTCAATCTTCCTAGTCCCTCATGTGTTTCTCCTCACTCCTTTTCTCCCCTTCTCTCTCTCCTAACTTCCTCTTCCTCCCCCCCCCATGCTCCCAGTTTGCTCAGGAGATCTTGTCCCTTTCTCCTGTGGGGGATCATGTATGTGTCTCTTAGGGTCCTCCTTGTTTCCTATCTTCTCATTCATTCTTTGTTTACAAATAATATTATTTTATTATGCATTTTAAGTGATCTTTATGACATTTAAACTTGTGATCAAAAGAACAGCAGTAACTATCTTCAGATTCCTCAAACACTATCAACTTAAAGTCATTACAAACTGACACGATGCTGGATACAGAAGAAAGAAAGCACACATGTGACATTTAATAGGCATTCTGCCAAACAGAGTAGCTGGGTGCCTGACTTGAGGCTTTGTCATCACTAAAACTATTTCTCAGTGCAAGAAGAAAACAAACTGTAATAATAAATCTATGAATGCTTTTGTAATACTTGAGAACAGACTTTTATGGAGTAAACTGGTTGGTGAGCTAGGAAGAAATGCAAATAAGACTTTTGGCGGTGTTTGAGAGGATAAATGTAAGGCTCACGACCTATGTTGAGGCTCTAAGCTCACATCTATCCAAAGAGCATGTGCTGAGATGTAAAATTAGGAAGATATTTGAGATGACATAGACCATAGATGTCTCTCAAAGGCAAACAGCCAGACTTGCAGAGTATTTAGAAGTTATTCTGAAGCAAAAATCCTTTTCCTTTGACTTTGAAGCATTCATTTCACTCCAGGGAAATTACAGATTTCTTAGAAATGAGCTCTACTGGAACAGCAGCATGGAAAAATATCTTCACCACAAGTAAGTCATTTGAGAATCAACTCAGTTTCTCAAGTATGTAGAGCCATTGATGCAAAATACATTTGACTCATCATTGGTTGGAAAGCTATATTTAGTGGTGATGCTGGAAGGGTATTTTTGGCAATAGTGAAGCTCTCAGAAGTTTTAAAGTATTGAGTAATTTAGAAAACAGTATTTTTAGAAGATCTGCAGAAATGTTCAATACCCACCTGTACCAAAAAGCCTTTATTTTGGCCCCCCATTACTTAATGATGCTACAGACACACCTAAAGAATGGTGCCTACAAGTCATTTCATTAGAATCCAAGGTTAGAACCACTCCAGGATCCTTCAAATATCTACAACAACACTTCCTTGGAGGAGTTTCAGAATTATAGAACCAGAAGACATCAGTGACCCATTCCTTGTCTATCAATTTCAATATGTGTCTTAGGAAACTGGAATACAAAAGTTAAATCACCTAACCATAGTCACTACAAAGTCACTACTTGATTGTTTCTCAAAAACTTATCTTCCTCTAAGTTCCCCTAACCACTTCTGCCTTGTGTTAATTCCAGAGGAAGTTAGTGAGTCCAGAATTCTGCAGAGGATGGGGGAAGCCCATAACACTTTACAAAAATAATACATTTTTTGGCTGAGATTTGGTTGTGGTTTCCTGAGGACTATGCTGACTGATTTTAGTGCATTTTCACTCAGAGCCATGCAATTTTTCTACATGACAGATCCAAAGAAACATTGCCCTTCTATGCACAAGCCATATATGGTCAAACATTAACCTGACTCTACCCTGTCCACTCTCAGCTCTTCTCTCTTAGTTTTTCCTTGGCACTCGATTAGGTGTGATTCATGATCCCATTTGCAGATGTGCCCTTTACTGACCACATGATGTTGACAAGTAGCCACCAAATTCTCAAGTGCAGCCACAGTACTAACTGTACAGGCAGGGAGAAACAAAGGCCATGCACAGATGTTCAGCTTTCCTACCCTTAAAACCTTGTACTGAGGGCATAGCTGCGCTGGTAGGGTGCCCACCTTTCATGAGAAAACCCTTGAGTTTGGTTTGAGACCTTGTTTCGAAGATCAAAACAAAATAAAAGTGGAAAATTATTTCATTATTCAACAAAGTATTATAAGGCAGAAGAGTAACAGAGATTTAAATATCAGACCACTTTATGTATTACTCACTAGAAATTGATCTTTATGAAGGTAGTCATTTTAAAGTTCACTTTTAAAATCCCTTGTCTATATAAAGTGTGTTGAAAACGATCTTAAACATCTATGGTTTAAGATCAGACTTGATAATGTATTTTCCTGCAATTCCCCCACCCTCCCATTTTTGTTGCAGTCCATGCTCATTGGTTTCAATGTTTTATTTTCTTCTCTCCAAATAAAACATATTGCTAAAACATGGATATATTTAGTTATCTTTTTTTTTTTTTTTTGCTAAATAAATGTTTGGGTCATTAAGAATTGGCAAAGAATGTCTTAATGGCCACAGGATGTACTTCATCATGGAGTACATAAAATAAGGAATGTGAAATTCCAGATACACAGTCTGTCTGCTGACATGACCAGTCCAGGCCAGATCTGTCTGTGATGGAGTTTTGAGTACAGTGAACACTGATCAAGTGCAGACTTGAGAGCTGCCCAGCCCCTATAAACACTCCTGACCTCTGTGATGGTACTCTGGGTATATTTCCAAAAAGTACTGTTGAATTCATGGTGCTTAAAAAGAAAATAGCAGACAGTTAGATGAAGACTTAACAGTTTCTCTAACTCAGGAAAAGAGATCACTTGTGTACACACACACACACACACACGCACACACACACACACACACACACACACACACACACACACACACACACACACACACACTATGAATATTTCCTCAAACTACACAATTAGTGGGACCTTCACAGTAATTCAATGAGACTAGTAGTTTTGTCTTGTCATATTATGGAATGGAGCAGCATTATGAAACAGAAGGTTCATCAGCGTAAACAAACAATTTCTATCATATCTATAGGATATGCATCATATCTATAGGATCAACTCTTAAACTGTGCTAGGACCATGCTAGAAAATACCACTTCACCCTGTTCTCCTGATGAGACTATCAATAATTCATTAGAATCCCCTGGGAAACCTAGGAATTTGCTAATTTTATCTGCAGTCTTAAAGAAAAGTCATTAAGACTAACATATGTAAAAGATTTGGCCTGGGTTTTCCATGTATTAAACTTCAACATGTGACTAAGAAGGAGACAAAATGACAAGATGATGCAGATGCCTGCAAAGCAGATGTGTTCAGAGCTTAACACTTGCTGCCTTCAGCTCCTTTCTCACTTCATTCTTATGCTTTATGATAAGCTACATTTATTTATTGAGAGATAAGCATCTCTCAATAAATAAATACCTCGTGAATGTATACTTCTATCTTAGACCTCCCTTTTATATTCAGTAGTGCACATCAAACTATTTCATTCATATGGTCTATGAGTGTTTCAAAGGTACCATGTAGAGAACACAGCTCATCCTTGAACTGTTGCTTGCTTGTATTATGAATAATCAGCTTCTCTTTATGTCCTTTAAGACTTTGTTTAAAGGACATCCACCTGATGAAACTCACCAGCCTCACCTCCCTCCTTGCCAACTTCATTAACTCCTCACTTTTCTTTCCCTCCCCTTTTTATTTAAATTTGAAACAAGGTGGTTTTACATGTCAATCCCAGTTTCCTCTCTCTCCCATCCTCCCCCATCTCCCCTACCAAACCTTAGCCCATCCCCTTTCTGCTTCCAAGGAGGGCGAAGCCTTCCATGGGAGGCTTCAAAGTCTGTCATATCATTTGCCACAGGGCCTAGGCCATCCCCCATGTATCTAGGCTGAGAAAGTATCCCTCTTTGTGGAATGGGCTCCCTAAATCCATTCGTATACTAGGGATAAATACTGATCCATTACTAGAGGCCCCATAGACTGCCTATTCACATTCAGGGGTTCTGGGCTGGTCTTATGCTGGTCTCCCAACTATCAGTCTGGGGTCCATGAATTCCCCCTTGTTAGTTCAGCTGATTCTGTGGATTTCTGCAGCCTGGTCTTGACCCCTTTGCTCATCACTCCTCCCTCTCTGTAACTGGATTTCAGGAGATCGGCTAATGTTTAGCTGTGGGTGTCTGCTCCATTTCCATCTGCTATTAGGATGGCATATAAGGTAGTTGTCAATCTCATTATCATGGAAGGGCAGACGAAGGCAGGAGAAGAATAGAGGAAAACAAGAAAAGAGGTACCATAATAGAGAGAGCCATTTATGTATTTAAGGAAAGATCTGGCACTAGGGAAATGCCCAGAGATCTACAAGGATGACCCCAGCTAACAATGTAAGCAATAGCTGACAGGCTACCTTTAACTTCTCAATTTTCAACATCAATAGCATTCATCGCCTGGTTTACATAGTGCTCTGTCACCCGAATTCCAGAGCTACAAGGCTAAAAATCTTTGTCATGTTTCCTTCTTTTTTTTATTTTCATGTATGTCTAGTACCAGGTAGAATGCTGTAGTAGCTGGCAGTAATAGTTGCCAAATTAATGATTGCATGTTTATAATAACATGACAACTCTACATCTGTGAATGATATTATTTTCAACAACTTAAAGCCTTGAAACTCTAATCTTCCTACTTCTCAGTACTAGGATGACAGGCCTGCACCATCAAGTCTAGTTCATGTGCTATGGGGACCAAAGACATCCTTTTGTGGCTGTTGGACACGTATTCTCAACTAAAATACAACCTTAGTCACTCCAGTATTTTTTAACCAGAGGTTTTTGCTACACAGAGAGAAAATCTATGAGACTTCTTCAACTTCTATACCAGAAATCTGTCCTAAAACATTTCTGGTTTTGTGCTTTTCGTTTTCTTGAGAGCTTTCTTCAAATTATATCTTTAAAAACCTCATGAGCACAGAAGAAATAAAACAAAACACAAGCCAAAGTTACTTTGGTGATTCAGAATGTATTCATGTTATAGGCCTGGACTCAGGAGTAACACTGTTTAGGGAGAGACTAGTGTTTGCCATTCTCTACCTTGTTGTTTTAAGCAGCTTACTCATGCCTCTTTCTCATTTTCTTATCTGTGATATCTATGAACTGTTGTGTAGGACACATGGGAGAATGTAGGGAGTCCTTAGGAGAATCTGTCAGTACTCAGTGGTATGAGCTACTTTATTACATTCCAATGAGATAAGATTTTATTGCAGAAACAAGCCTCTGAACTCAATATCAGAAATGAAACAACTCTGTAGTAAAAACACTCTGGTAGTTTCTATGGGGACAAATTCACCTATGTACACAAAGACCAGACTGGCTTCTGTAGTCCATGTCACTAGATACATAGTCCAACATCCTCACACTTGTCCCTCTCTGTAACCCGTCCAATTCTTTTTACTACTAAACTGTGAACAGCTCAAGGAAACATCTCTAGTCCACCCTTCCTCCCACCCTGAAGCTCAACTAATGCTTTTAATAAAACATTTCCTGATGGCTGGGAATGACTCTGCAAGTCCAAAAGCCAACCAAATAGCCCCATTTTTCTAGCTCATTCCATAGAGAATACTATGCAATGGATAGCTAGAATCCTGACCCATATCCTGAAATAAAGACTGTGTCCTCAACTGCAACTGTCCCAACACACAACCCAGCCAGCCTTTAAAACCTAAGCAAACAAACAAACAACAGAGGTTTCAAATGTATTGTGTTTGAGGATTTTGCATGAGATTTTTGTCTCTTTGTGGGAAGTTGTAATGAAGAGACACTCTGTAACCTTAAGTCAAGAGAGTGGGTTCTAAGAGGATCTCTCTGGAGTTCAAGGTGCCTGGCACTCCATGTTGTGCCAAGCTATGACACAATAGCTCATCAGAAAACATCTCTGTGTGGTCCCTGATGGAAACATAGGTCAGAGGTTTGAGAAGTCACTATGAAAATAAATACCTGCTTCTTTACTAAAATAGGCAACTGGCAAAGCAGTAGGAGGGATTGCAATGAAAGATCTGTCTCACCTACCCCCTGTGTGTTGGTATTGAAGGTAGAGATGGGTTTGAAGGGAAATTACCCAGAGGATACACTGAATGATAGCCTGCCTTCCTTCAGAGTGTTTCTTACACGTGGTAAGATTATGTAAACTGGAGAGATGGGTGGGTTACTAGCCATATTTTCATAACTCACAAAAGTAGTTCCACTATTTGATATGGTTCTTTTCAGTCTGTGTTGATTAAAAAATATATATCATACAAAAGAGGGAAAATGCCTCTGAAGACTGAAGTTGCAAAGTTAATAGAAGCATGATGAATTGCAGCTTAAGGGCAGTAGGGAAGTGCCCTCTTTCTTCGTTTTCATTTTCCTGATGCACAAGTGTGATTCTCTGCAGAGCAGTATCATCTCCATGACACAGTATTTCATTGAGAGGATGCTATAATGCTGATCAATCTACACACTTGCCACTGCGTGCCTACAGTGTCCAGAAGTTTTATGCTTGACAAAATGGCCTTTTGCAATAAAACATTATTCACAGGACACCTCATCATGTGGCCAATCGAAAGTGTCTAACATAAACACCAACAAAAAATAAACATAGCTCAATCACACACAAAATTTTCCCAACTTTGTTTACAATACTAAGCACAAGGAATGTTCCATATTCTTTTTATTGATGTGGGTTTATAAATTGATCCTGGGCCTAGAATACTTCTAAATGCCTAATCAGATAAGAAAATATTATATTCTTTTTAAGAGACACTTTTAATGAGAAAGCAAAAGAGTACTTCATCTTAAAAATAATATCATTATTGGGTGTATTTGATTGAATTATTAAATGCAGGCTCATTTCAAGTTGCTTTAAATATTTAAAATCATTTCATTTCATCATCATTATAAGACTAATTTTTTTTTACTTTGTTTCTTACAAGCAGTTATTTGGTTCAGCTTCTCCACACTGTAATGTCCTTAAGAGCACACAGTATGTCTAATTTTTCAAAGCTTGGATCAGTTTTTTTAATCTAATGTCACTGCCCTATGTCACTATCTCTTTTCGCGACCCTTCTTACTATCAAGGCTTTGTCATTTATTAGGTGTGTTGCTTGAAGTTGTAATTTTCTTCTCAATTAGATAAGTCAGTTGGACAGTCCTTAAGATTTCTTCCAGCTCTGAATTCATTATCTGTAACAGCCCTTTAATGAGCAAATATCTCCAGGCACTGTGGGATATATTTTCTTATTCAACAAAAAATTCAGCAGTGTATACTTATCTTGACTGGTTAACCAATATCTCTTCCATTTGTGTGTATGAATTACACATAGTATTACTTCTGTATGAGTGGCTGTGTGTGCTGTATGCATGCATTCTTATTCTCATGTGTGCAGGTCCAGGTATGCATGCATACAAGTTTTTCTTGTTATATATGTGTGGAGACCTGAGTCTGTTGGCAAGTGTCCATCTAATTCTAATAATTCTGTCCACATTATTAAGTAAGGCAGGTATTTCACTGATCCCTGAGCTCACTTTCTGATAGCAGCTAGCTTGCCTTGTGATCACCTGTCTCTGCGTTCTGAACACTGAGATTTCAGGCTAGCTACCATGCCCTTCTAGTTTTTAATGTTAGTGCTAGGGACCCAACTCCAATACATCCTTGTATAGCAAGCACCTTGTGCACTGAATTACCTTTCTAATCCTCTTTATGTTATTTTAGAATATCCATGCAAAGACACAGCTGAAGTGTGTGGTGTGCAACCACAGATGGATACCCAGCATCCTTGAAGGCTCTGCCCACTTCCTAAAATGTTATAAAGTCCTCACTGTCCACTCTTACCACACTGGTCATTTCTCTTGAGCTATACTATACTGCTGCTCTGGTCTTTTGATATTCAATAGGATAATAATCTGCTACATTTGTATTGGCCTTCTACAGTTACTTTCATTATGTGAGCTGCATGTTATAACCCATGTTCTCCACTATTGGTAGTAAGAAAAGACAATGTATTCTAAATTGCCATATAGCATAGATTTTAATACTAAGCAGGATGAAAGCACTGGTCAAATGGATGATAATATGGCCACTGGTGACCATCCTCTCTCCCCCGAGGCAATGATACTAGATACCACCCAAGCAGCTATTTAGGGGAAAAGTCTTTATGGTAAATTTTCCCAATGACTTAGGGTCTAGTTTTTAATCTTCAGACCAATGACTTTACCAACAATTGTGGTTTATATATTCATGTTTACTAGGATATTAGGGGTTTCTAATTCTGACTGTATCTAAGAAAGAGGCACATAAATAGAGGACTCAGACAAACCTGCTGGTAGACAAGTTGTAGCTGATTTGACTGAGCCCTGGGCAATATGCCAAAAATGTTTTGGTTTTGCTTTCTTTGAAAGAGAGAAAGAATGAAAAAAAAAACATTAAGTTGAATGTGGGTAGGGAGGTAGAGATGACCTGGGAAGAGGAGAAAGAACATTAACAAAATATATTTTATGAACAATGATAAAAAATAAATTAACTATTAAAATACAAAGGGAGCTATTAACTATTCAGTATTTCAACAAAGAAAATATTCTGAATCAAGCCTTAGGTACTTTGTTTTCTCCCAGAAAACATTTCCTTGGAGACAGTTAAACAAATTCCTTTACTTTGCACTCAGCTTGCAGCTACACTCTCAGCTTTTAACTGAAAGCTGGCTAGGAAGTAGGAAAAACAGTTTGTAGACCAGCCCTGACATTTGAAGGCACTAATGGAATAAATCCCATCAGACAAACTTGATTTCTTTTCCTGATAAAATTATAAGATTGGCAGAAATGGAAAACACAGTAGATGGCATATAATATTTATTTTAACAAACAATTGATACAATATTTTTCATGACATTTTCCTTTATAAAGAAATTCAAGATGGTTTAAGATCCATCACGAACATTTGCGTTTGGATGTACCTACACTGCAGTAAACAAAGAGAAACAATGACATGTCTAATGCAACTGCATTTCACGGTAAGTGGAAAGCACTAGCATTTAAACTACAGAAAGTCTGGTTAAGGATGGAGAAGGGACAAATCACAGATGACTTTGATAAACAATTTAAATACAACAAAGTTCATATGACCCTTAGAAAGATAGTTTAGTATACAGATGCAGATACAGTTCATTAGTTGAGCTCTTGAAGATATCAAAGTTAAAAGGCAGGAACATATAGATCACTTATTTTAAAAAGTTTATTCATCTACATGTGTGTTTCTCTGTGTGTATGTTCAAGTGCTCAGTTACATGTCTGTACCTATGTGTGGGTTCAAGTGTATAGTGACATGTGTACACCAATATGTATTCAAATGTGTGGTACATGTATATACCTTTTGTGGAGGCTGGAACATTACCTCAAGAATCATCCTCAGGAATGTTGTCCACTCCTCTGAAACAGGGGCTCTTATTATCCTGGAGCTAAAGACTTGGGATTGTTTGACTGGCCAGTGACCCTCAGGGATCATCCTGTCTTCCCTTTCCCAGAACTAGAATTACAAACATGTACCACCACATCTGGTATTTTCACATGGATTCTGAGGATCAAACCCAGGTCCTCACATTTGCAAGGCAAGGACTTTACTGAGTGAGCAATCTCTTTAAGACAAGATCACTTGTTTTAATTTGATATTCTTCTAATGGTGAGTGGTGCTTCCTCTTTCTAGATGACTATTATAAGCAAGTGTAGACAAAGCTATCATATGTTCATGGGATAGGTATCTGTCTACAACAATATGGAAGTTGCCTGGTAGTGGTGTGACATCTTCAATACAGTGCCTATTGATCTATCTTGCAATATTGCTGCAAGCATTTAGGTGCATAGGATGAAGCATAACTCTTTTTTTTTGCCTTTTTAAAATTTATATTAGAAACAACTATTTTTACATATCAATCCCAGTCTCCCCCCATCCTCACATGCCCACCCCCACCCCACCCCTGCCATTGACCACGTATCCTATCCCTCTTCCATTCTCCAGGGAGGGTGTAGCCTTCCATGGGGTGTCATCACCAGGCCTCTTAACTGACACCTGACACCCATGTTCAGGGGGCCTGGTTTGGTTCTATGCTGGTTTTCCAGCTGTCAATCTAGGGTCCATGAGCTCCCTGTTGTTCACGTCACCTGTTTCCTTGGGTTTCCCCAGCCTGGTCTTAACCCCTTTGCTCATCACTCCTCCCTCTCTGCAACTGGATTCCAGGAATTCAGCTCAGTGCTGAGCTGTGGGTCTCTGCTCCTGCTCTCATCAGTTACTGGATGAAGGCTCTAAGATGGCATATAAGATATTCATCAATCTCATTATAGTGGAAGGGCATTTAAGGTAGCCTCTCAACTATTGCTTGAATTGTTAGTTGGGGTCATCCTTGTATATCTCTGGACATTTTCCTCATACCAGATTTCTCTTTAAACCAATAACGGCTCCCTCTATCAAGATATCTCTTTACATGCTGTCCTCTATTCATCACCTGACTCAATCTTCCTGGTCCCTCATGTCCTCCGCAACCCTCCTTTATCTCTTTAGTTGAGTTCATGAAGACATCAGCCAAGTTAAAGTGCAGGGATATATAGATTTTGTTTAACTATTTTCTGCCTATCAAATAGAAAAACATATCTGAAGTTCATTTTCTTTTAAAAAATAGAATTATTATAGATTTAACAATTGCTTGAAAAGTAGATCAAACAGAAAAATGTAAATAGAGATTATACCACTTTTAATGGGTCAATGACTTTCCCCCAACAAATGTTATTCAAATGTCTCATTTACAGAAGTATATTCATTTTTTAACTTTAAATATACTTCTTACTTTAGCACATCTTTTTGTAAAGTGTGTGTGTGTGTGTGTGTGTGTGTGTGTGTGTGTGTGTGTGTGTGTGTGTGTTGAGAGAGAGAGGAGAGAGAAAGAGATTGTATACACGATGGTGTGCAACTATGTATGCCTTGGCATGTGAATGAAAACCAGAAGAAGGCATTAGACCTGATCTTCTGTCACACTGCACCTATTTCTTTGAGGTATAGTCAAAAAAATATGAACCCAAAGTTCATATTTTTTGTGGCTGTGCTATAAATTATGAAGCCCACTGACCCTCCTGTCTCTATATCCCTTGGACCTAAAGTTAAAACTTGTGAAGGAAGCCTGAATAATTTATTACACTATTACATGGGTTGAGGCTATATTATTGTGCAGCAAGTATTCTTACCATTGAGCAATCTTGCCAGAGTTCAACACCTTAGTTTTAACTTAATCCATTCATCTGAAGCAAAAAATTTAATACCAAGATAATTCTCTATACTCCTTTCCCAAATGAAGTTTAAATAAATGAGTCTTGTGAATTGAAACCAGAAAGAATTTGGGGAGATTAAACAATTGGTAGTAGAAATTTTTTTAATGTGTCATTTTTTTTCAATACAAATACCATTAATTTCAGTGTTCAGAATATCATATTAATAGATCACTTCATGTAGATGGCCACAATTTTCATGCAAGTGTGGCTAAGTTGAAAACACAGGAAACATGATTCACAAGAGACATTTATATCACTCTCACAGATACAGAGGTGGTCCAAGGAAGTAGAGGTAACTCAGCCCCAGGATGTCATTCAGAGACTCAGACGTTTCCTTCTTGGCACCCCAGTTTCTCTAGGCCCAAAGATACCACTTGTCTCCTACCAGTATCCATTGTGTACCAGTCATAGCTGCTCACTGGCCTTCAGCCATATCTAGTCTGTCTTACACAGGGCTGACTCATCTTTCTGGGCCATTCCTGAAGCTGGGACTGGTTTCCTACCATACAAACTTCCTAGCTGCCAAGTCTCCCAGTCTTAATCCTGCACTGGCAATTAGGAGCCCTCCTATCCTTGCTCACAGACTTCAGGCAGCATGCACAGGACCACTCCTTAGAATGCTCAGACTCCTGCATTCTTTTTATCTTTTTTTTTTTTAAGTCCTTTCATTTCCATTCTACTCTAGACTTTGTGTTTGTGTTTGAAGTCCTTTTCTGTTAATGACCTCACAGTGGATGTTCCCCTTAATTAAAGACAGAACAACAAAGCCAAAGACATCACCCTCCTGCATCTCATGCCTGTTAGTTTCTCATTAAAGTACCATTGGATGCACAAACAGCTGTTTTCAGGGAGCTTTTTAGTTCTACAAAGAAAATATAATGGCAAAACCTATTAAGGACTCTAGCAGGCAGAACTAGCTTGTTTTCAGAAATTCTCAGTCCTGGTGTGATAGTAAAGAATAAGTATGTGTATTTGGGAAAAATATCAATCAAGAATATTCCTTTTTGCCCATATAGTAAGATGGATTTAGTATAATGGCTTAAGCCCTACACTTGTCCAAGAGCCTTTGATCTCAATTAACTACTGCAGCAACCTAGGCAAAAAAAAAAAAAAAAAAAAAAAGAAAGAAAGAAAGAAAGAAAGAAAAGAAAAAGAAAATGTTTCTTTCAGAATGCCAGGTTAAGGGCAGAGAGTTACTTGATAATTGGATTATCTGATTTATCTGATGGCAGACGCTTCACCAAGAAAGAGACTGATGGAGTGACAACCAGGGTCTGGCCTATGTAACCATAAACAGTGCCTGCTTGCACAACTCAGCATTCAGTAGTCCAAAATCATCTTCTGTTCTCCTTCCTCTTCTTACTTCAGGATCCTTTGTCACTTCTTCATAAATTATATTCATATTTACATTTTTTAAATTGATGGTAAATATAGGTGTTATTTACCTTGGGAAAATCATCACCACACTATCTCCTCAAGCCTTCATTTGAGATACTCTTGTAGAATATGGGCTCTGGGTTCAAATGCATGAGATTCTATTCATCTGGAAGTTGACAGCAATGTATTTTCGTCCAGGTAGTCATAGACATAATATTTTTTTAAAAAATATTAGACAAATGTAAAACAAATGTCAATTTAGGTATTTGACATTTTTGTGTTGGACAATTTTACCATTTTTCAAGGTTTGGGTTAAGTGCTTCCAGGTTCTTAGCATCTGGGCATAATCAACTACTCCCAGAGAAGTTGATGGGATTTAAGGCCCACTTTATAAGAAGGAATCCATGCCTGATACATCTTGGGTAGAGAAGAAACTAGGATTGTGGACCTAGAAGAAGGCCAAATACTATTGTTCTGCTAAAAGAAAGTATCAATAAAATGAGACCTAATGACATTTTTGCTTTACACATAGACCAGTGCCTTACTAAGCTATCATCAGAGATGCTTTCTCCTACAGTAGATGGAAACTAACACAGAGACCCACAGCTGAACAATGTGCAAAGTGTGTAAGATGCTGGAACACTTAATTTTAAGTGGTATGTCTTCACCAAACCCCTCCCTCCCCAGGATTCTTAGAATTACATGAAGGAGGAGGTGGAAAGATTGAAGAATACCCATGATTCCAAGGAAATAGCATCTTCTGGACACAAGGTAGTGTGTGTGTGTGTGTGTGTGTGTGTGTGTGTGTGTGTGTGTGTGTGTGTGTGTGTGTGTGTGTGTGTGTGTGTGTGTGTGTGTGTGTGTGTGTGTGTCTGTGTGTCTGTGTGTCTGTGTGTGTGTGTGTGTGTGTGTGTGTGTGCTGGAGATCAATATGTATGCCTTCCCAGTGCTCTTTTTGTTTATTTGTTCAATTTCTTTTATTCTTATTTGTTTTGCTTGGTTCTGGGTTTGTTGTTTTTTTTTTGCTTGTTGGTTTTCTTAAAGGCTTAATGATGGAAGGGTGGAGATGTGGAGAGGATCTGCTAAGAGATAAAGGAGGAAAAACCATAATATGAATACATTCTATGAAATTTTTTTCAATTAAAACAAGACAGAAATGAAAGACCATACAGGTTGCAAAGCAGTGAGGTAACTTTTCAAGTTGGTAATATAGATCAGAAACAGTCAGAACTAATGATGAGTCTGTGGGTTAAAGTAATGATATTAAAAGCTTGGGACCATCCATTTTTATTGAAAGTAGATTTTTTAATGTGATACATTCTGAATACTGTTCCCCTTCCCCTATTCCTCTCAGTTCCCCCTATCTCCCCTCTCATCCCTATCCATACCTTTTCTGTCTCTCCTTAAAATCAAATAGGCATCTAAGGAATGATAATAAAGTAAAAACAAATACAAATACAATAAAATAAATAAAAATAAAGGAATCAAAATAGGGCAAAACAGCCAAAAAAAAAAAAAGACCCAAAGAGAAAGCACAAAAATGTATATAGACATAAACATGCAGGTTCCCATACACAGGAATCCCCTAAAAACACAAAGTTTATATAAGTTAAAAAAAATAGTCCTGATTTAATTATTAGACAAAGAACCTCCAAAAATTTCATTGAGTTCCTTTTGTTTTGACCATCTACTGACAGGCATGGGGTCTACCATTATGAGTGGTTTGTTTCTCCAGTGAGACACCCTTAGATAAAACTAAATTTTCATTTGCAAGTGATTATTAGTTGGAGATAGCTTCTGGGTTAGGGATGTGTATGTGTGTCCTCTTTTCCTCTCAACTCTAGGATACCATTGGATGTAGACCTGTGGAGGTCTTATGCATACTGTCACAATCCCTATGAGTTCACATGTTTACCAACCCTGTTATTTCTTAGAAGGCCTTGATTCCTTGGTGACCTCCATATCCTCTGACTCTTACAGTCTTTCTGCCTCCATTTCTATGAGTTCCCTAACCGCAAGTGGAGAGATTTAATGGAGACATCCATTTTATGGCTGAGTGTTCCAAGGTCCCTCACTCTCTGCACATTGTCTATCTGCAGGTCTCTGTGGTTGCTCCCATTTGCTGAGAAGCGTCTCTAAAGATGACTGAGCAAGGCATAGATCTATGGGAAAAAAAAAGATTGTCCTTAGTGTTTACATTTCTCCTCTGGTAACAGGCAGAGTACCTTCCAGTATCATGAATATTAGTTTATAAGATTGAAGACTCTAGTTAGACACCAGCTTGACATTTCCATGTTCAATGAGTTGTGTAGATGTTGTCTTTAGCAATTAGTCCTTACCATCAGTTTGTGGAGAGCTATCAATAGACTTGGCAATAGCCTGGGTTGTTGAGAGGTCTCATGGAACCCTTTTGACCAACAATTGAATTAGAAGTATCCCATTCCTGGTGTAGAAGCTTCACTTGGTGACAAGAGATGTCCAGTTAAAGCTCTCCCTTTCCTTTTATTTGGTAATTTCATTTAGACCACTTTCAAAGCTATACAGTTTAGAGGAAGCTTCTACTACATTAGGTTTTCATAACTTATCAAACTGCCCTTAGTTTTAGCTGTCTCCCCATGTTTCTTGCCCTACCCTACTCTTCTTTCCTCCTCCATTTGATTCTCCCATTCCAGTGCCCTCTACTTGCCCACCCATAGGTACCTATTTAGTTCTCCTTCCATAGATAAGATGCATCTCTCTCTCCTAGCCACTTGCTCTATACATAACCTCTATGGAGGAAGGGATTTTAGCTTGATTATCATTGACTTAACAGATACTATTCACATATAAGTGAATACATAGCATATTCGTCTTTCTGAATCTGAATTACCTCACTTGGGATGATTTATTTCTAGTTCCATCCACTTATCTCTCTAGATGACCTGTCTGTTGGTGAGAGTTGGGTATTGAAGTCAGTATGTGATTTAAGTGGTGGTGGTGTTTCTTTTATGAACTTTGGTGAATAAATATTAAGAAATGCAATGTTTTGGTGGATTTTTTTTCTTTGATGTGTATGTAGTGACCTTCCCTATTTCTTCTGATTAGTTTTGATTTGAAGTTTAGGGCTACACCAGCTTGCTTCTTAGGTCCATTTGCTTATTTTGTTTGTTTTTGCTTATACTTTTTTTTTGTTGATTTGTTTCACATCCTTTTACCCTGAGGTGATTGCTATCTTTGATGTCAAGGTATGTTTATTTGATGAAGCAGAAGAATAGATACTGTTTTCAAATCCATTCTATTTGTGTCTTTTTATTGGGGAATCGAGACCAGTGATGTTGAGAGTTATAAACAAGCAATATTTGTTGATTCACATTCATTGTTGTGGTGGTTTTTTTTCTTCCTTCGACTTATTGGCATGGATTTAATTATTCCTGTGTTTTCGTGGGTGTGATTAGCCTCTTTAAACTGAGGTTTTCCTTTTAGTGCCTTCTGTAGGGCTGGATTACTACATAGATACTGCTTAAATATTTGTTTTATCATGGAATGCCTTGTTGTTTCCATCTACTATGATTGAAAGTTTTGCTGGGTAGAGTACTATGGACTGACATCTCTGGTCTCTTAATAGTTTAAACTCTTCATTGAGGAATTGGGTGTTATTACAAAAAATAGGGCTGCTTTTATATGTTGCTTAGTTTTTGCCTTTAAAGCTTTTAAAAGTCTTTCTTTGCTCTGGAAATTTAGTATTTTGATTATTATGTGCTGTAGGGAATTTACAGTCCAGTATATTTGGTTTTCTGCATGGTTCCTGGACCTTGATAGATTACTCCTTCCTTAGGTTTAGAATTTTTTTGTTTTAGGATTTTGTTGAAAGTATTTTCTTTGCTTTTGACTTGGGTTTCTTCTCTTTCCTCTATCCCTTTTATTCATAGTCTTTTTATATTGTTCCTGAGTGTTTTGTGTCTGTATTTCTTCAGATTTAACATTTTCTTTGACTGAGATATTCAGTGACTTTTTTTCATTGACTGAGTTTCCTTCTTCCATCTCTTTTATTCTGTTTGTGAGACTTCTTTTGAGTTCCCTGTTCAAGTTCCTAAATTTCTCTTTTTCAGTCTTCCTTCAGTTTTCATTTCCTTTTTTTAAAAAATTAACTTCTTTATTGATTCCATGCACCCTAATTCTGCTCATTTCCTGATCCCCTGTATCGTGCCTGTACCTCTGCAGCACCCACACATAAAAGATAGTTTAAAAATCAAAATAAAACAAAACAAACAAAAACAAGAATAAAACAAAAAACAAAAGCAAAATTGTCTTTGCTGCTTCTTCCCTTTCATTTCTCCAACACATTTTCATTCATCCCAGTGGTATTGGGAGCCTTGGTGTATCATCTAGTCTTATCTTTTATCAAATTAGCTTCACTAGCAAATATTCATTGCAATGAGTCACTGCTCTGGTTCAAGGCTTCTTGTTTCTCTTTCATCATCATGGCTGATCATCATCACCAGAATTCTCCTGAGATATCCTGTGTCTGCCTGGAATCATGGAGATCCTGCAGGTATTGTTCCACAGGACCAGTGTCATCATGAGCTCCAGCAGGTTCTGGATGGGGTAGATCTTATGTTAGGCCAACTGAAGTGGTAGCTGAACTGGTCAGTCTGCCCATGCGGGTTGTTGCACCTGCCTCAGGCAAGGGGTGAAGCCAGTTCTCCTAAGCCCATGCCTTCAGGACCAGTTCATCCTCAAAGGTGGGTGAGACCAGCTCTTTTGCTGCAGTGTCCAGTGAGAGGCAAGACTAGCTTTCCCTGGGCCTGCAAAGGGTGGGGATGGCTCAGCATGGCCCTCTGATTTCATCTCACATGATTCCTGGAGCCCCCTGAGGTGACATAGGCCACAGACATCAGTACAGACCTGAGGTGCATCTGAACCACAGACACAGACATGAACCTTGTTAACATCTTGGGCTGGACAACATCCTGGCTCTGCTTGGAAGCACTGACCACTCAGGTCAGAATGGTTCTCATGACAACATGGTTTCTGGGCAGCACCAAGGCTTTAGGTTGTGGCCCCAACCCTGGACTTCTCTGTGACTTTTGGTGGTAATACAGGACTCGGACTTCAGCATAGACCCTAGACATACTAGGACCGTGGAGAGTTTGGGGAGAGTTGGGTTTTTTTTTTTTTTTTATTGATGATACCTCCTCTTGAATGTCTTGAACTGTTTCCTTAACTTCATTCTCTTTTTTATAATGGGGAATGTTATATATATATATACATATATATATATATGTGTGTGTGTGTGTGTGTGTGTGTGTGTGTGTGTGTGTGTGTGTTCGTCTTATTGGTTGATGAATAAAACACCGATTGGCCAGGCAGAAGTGATGTAGCATGGCAGATACTGCCATTAGCTAACCATAGAGGTCAGGGGGTCTGTACAGACAGTCAGGAAGTTACATAGCTGGGCAGAATCACAGTATAAGCAGGGGCAAACAGGAAATCTCTCTTTTCTCTGCAGAGGTGTAGCAGGCAAAGGAGATGCAGGGCTGGCATTCCCAGTAAGCCAAGACCATGTGGAAACACTTAGATTGCTAGAAATGGGTTAATATTTAAGGCAGAGCTAGCCAATAAGAGTCACTAGTAACAGGCCAACAGCTTTATATCTAATGCAGTGTCTTTGCTTGTTATTTGGGGCTGACGTGACTCTAGGACCTGGCTGGTGGCAAACTGCTCATAAAATGTTTATATTTTCATAGATTTATTTAATGATTTTTTTCATTTTATCTTAAAGAGACTCTAACTTATCATAAAGGTTAATTTATGGTTCTTGTCTTAAGCTTCACCTACATTGCATTTCTCAGAGTCTACTGTGTTAAGGTTACTGGGCTTTCGTGGAATCATATTTTCCTGGTTGTTCCTGAGCTTTTTTCCCCCACTGGCATTTAGGCACTGGGGTTTGGATGACTATAATTCTAGGTGCTGATATCTGCTCTTGACTATGTTGGGTGGGGTGGATGCTTTCCTGGTTTCTGTTGCTCTTTCTTGTTTTAAGCAGAGTGTGGTGGCTGTGGGTTTCCTGTAGGAAATGCTTCTAGGATCTTAATAGGTCTGGACGCTGGAACTTCTGGATAGAATATGATATTTGAAGCTGACACTTAGGGATGGAGATGAGCTATAAGGAGGTGGGTGCTAAGAGGATCCACAAGAGTGAGTATTCAGGGTGTCAACCAGAATTTGCTTAGTTTTATGGAATGGGAGCAAAGAAGGAGGGTGGAGAAGCCATAGCAGATGGCTGTTGGGAGGCCTTTGCTGCTGGTCAGATGTTCAGTCTATCATGGCCTGGCAGCTTTTTTCAAAGATGGTCTTCTAAAATGCTGAAGGTGAGACTGGAAGATTGGATTTGGAGGAAGGTGGGGAATGAATATCTGAAGACCACCTACTTGTTTCTCTGGCTTATCTTCTTCCGTGAGGGTGTGGCCAGCTGGTTACCATGGAGGGAGTTGGTAACTCTGATAAAGGGATGGGAGTGGTGAGGGAGCCTGTGGAAGGACATCATGATCCAATCTGTTGGATATGGGACCAGAGAAGAATGGGACACCACAGCAGGTTAGTCTGCTGCAGAGCTGTAGATAGGATTTGAATATTAGATTTTGAGGAGAGGAGAGAGAATAAAAATCTGAATATAATCTACTAGCTTCCCTGGCTGGAGTAGTCATGGAATCTTCTTCTAATGGAGTTTAAGGGAAGCAAGAGTTTGGTTGCTAGTAGTGTTTATCTGGTTCTCAATTTTGACTGACTGACTTAGATTACATGGGCTGTTACTTTTTGCCTAAGTTACTTTCAATAATACACCTGATTTTAATCATGCATACACCACAATTATACCACAAAAAGAATTCTTTCTAAACTTCCATTAAAGAGAAACAGTTGGTCTTACTGAGCATGCATCTTACACTAGTCTAGCCCAGGCTAGCTCACTGTCCTTAGTTTCTAGCCTGTGTTTCAGTATGTGCTTAAATATAAATAGAGCTTTATCAAATGTTTAGTAAGTGGAGTGACTTGCTTCCATTCTTTAAAGCAGGTATACACACAGGTAGGTGTTCAGAGTTGCCAATATGCTGCTAAGTGCAATGTTCATAGAGGAAAGAGTTCAGAGCCCCAGCAAAGTGGAGTCCCAGACTGATAAAGTATTCTGTATTCTTGCCTGCTTTAGTGGCTGGGACTCTGAAGCAAGTCTTGAATAATATTATAATAACCAATAAGACCCAGAGTCAAAGGTATATTGAAGAGACATAAAACCAGCAGAAGTCAACACTGGGAGCAAGTTAGACCTCAAAAGTAGAAATCTCCTTTTCTCTTTCTTAAATTGCTTCCTGGAGTTAAATCTCCAATTCCACTTTGGAAATATTTTGGGAAGATAAATGAAATAGTCTCTTTTTGGAGGAAGCAGCTGGGAAAGAGTCAGAATTTTCACAGGAATGCCCATAGCATTGCAGAAAATCAAGAAAGCAGACAGTCTCCTTAGAGAGGAGCAGCCAGTTTTTAGGACTATACAGAATGTGCACATTTAATTTCATAAAGCCCCTAATAAAAATGCTATCTGAAAGTAATGTTGAAAATCACATTTGGAGATATCTACTCACTTTGTGGCCAAAATAGCAAAATTCCTGGAGGCAAAGACAGGAAATAGTTTATACAAGCTTCGAAATTCACCTAACCTGTGTGATGGTATAGGCCTATAATCCAAGCTACTCAGAAGGCTGACGTAGGAGGATCATAAGTTGAGAGCCAGATTTGGTAGCACAGTGAGGCTACGTCTCAAGATTTAAAAAGCTAAAGAACTCAGTAGTAGAGTGCGTGCCTAGTGTGGGTTCAGTCCTCAGTAGAACAGTAGCATAAAAGTAAAAGAAATTTACATTTTCTTCAAGGTTCTTGGAATATAGACTATATGACAATCGCATATTTGTTTCTTTATAAACGTTATCATTAAAAAAACAATTAAAATGTAGGCTACCAGTAAAGAAAGCCAACAATAAAATAGATTTAATTCTGTCTTTATACTTGTTTGGTCAGCCCACAAGCACTGTTGTCCATCCTCAACCCACAACTATCTTTGTCTGAGTTAAGCAGTTTTCACCAAAAGAAGTAAGACACCACTTGAATTCACGAGGCACTCCCTCATATTTGGCTCCCTCTTCTAGCTTCCTTCCCTTCCTCAGGCTGTATGCATTACACTTCTCATATTTCATTAATGTATTCCGATGCATGGCTGGCTTACATTTATGTTCATCACACATGGAAGAAAAGGAAGGGTTGGAGACATACAGTGTACATCCGGGCTGATATATCAAGAGTGAGACAGAGATGCACATGAAGCACAGCACTCAAGTATGAAGAGATAATAATGCTGAGGCATCCCTACTACTTCTGTGTGTGAGCTCAGGAGCCTGAAAATCACAATCTAGGAACCACTGATCAAAACATGCCTAGAAAAAAACAAGGTGATGTAAACTCCCACAGCTTTATAAAGCTGAGCTGGCTCTGTAGGATTCTGATGCCTAAAACAAATACAGGAATAGAAGAGTAATTTCATTGAGTCTTTGGCAAGGACATTCTCACCCTTGCCTAAAAACACCAGTATAGTCCTCACTCTTCATCTGAGAAACATCTATTTGCAACAGATGGACTACTACAGAACATCCCAAATGATCAAAATCAGAGTTCTGGAGTCCAGTCCCAATGAACACCTATAAAACATTCCTATACATACAATTGAAATAACATTATGGAATTGGTGGTAGAAAAGCTGTAAGATCCAGAGGATCAGGGGATTTGCTGTGAGAATGTCTCCTAGTAACATCAGCAACTACACTCATAAAGTCTTACCAATATGACCATTCAAACATGAGCTGAACCAGATGGGGAAAATCCCATGAAGCTTCAACATATACAAAGAACTATACACAACTGAGGAAATCTGGGAGCAGGGGAGGTTGTCTTCTCCTGAGAGGAGCACAGCAATTGGCTATCCAGTCCCAAATAGTCAAACAGCTGCTTTTATTGTATATCCCAGTCCTATCTACTAGGGATGGTACTGCCTGCAATGGGATTTCCTGCTCTGTACCAATTAGCAATTTCCCAGGCCACTCTGATGGAGGTAATTCCAGAATTGAGGTTCCCTCTTCCTGGATGAGTCAAATTGAAAACAAAGATTGTCATCACTGGTGCTGTTTTATATTCCCACCTACTTTATATTCCCATCTACTTTATTTCTACAATAGCCCAGTAAAATCCTTATTTATGTCATACTCATTTTATGTATGTCAAAACCAAGACTCAGAAATGATATCACTTAATCTTTTATGATGCAGCCAAAATGTAAATGTTAATATGTGTTTATCATTCCTAGAAATCTGTCACTTTTGACTGGAGGGGACTGTAAGAGCTCCTAGCACATTGAGGTGCTCTCAAGAGCTCTTAGTGAGTCTATCAATCAGTGTGTTCACCTGTAGAAATAAATGTTAACTACTCACTCACTATACCTGCTTCCTGATATGAATTCTCCTTCAGTTTAAGAGCTGAGACTGTTTCCATGGATGGTACCACAGGAAAGCATCTCCCCTCATTCATAATACAAGATTTACTGCATATACCAGAAGTTCTGGGATGTTTCTGTTGATAAGGAATACTTTGTAGAACTTCAAATACTAGCTAAGTAAAAGAAGAGATGCTGCACCCTTTTCCTTTTCCCTCCTGACAATGCTTGTATCTACTAATGTCCCAGATAGTTCTAAAGACCAATGGCCAACATGTGTTTCTTCAACTACAAGCTAGTGCTGAAAAAAAAACTTGTAGATGTTACTCAGTTTTCTTTTCAGAACCTCAAAAAAGCCCATTTGTGAATATCTTCAGGGTTCCTTTCATCATTTATTTTGCTTGGTTTGTTGTTATTTGAATTTGTCTTTCTGAGCAATTAAAAAGAATGATGGAGTTGGATCCTTGTTTTTTCATCTTCATAGTTGGGCGTGGGGAGTGTTCATTACTAACTAAATGAAAATCCAAAGCTCGCTCTGCCCAGCTTGCATCCGAAAACTTTCCGGGTGTTCAACTGTCTGCATACTTTGCCAGGGACATGAAATGTGGCTTTCTGTCTATCTCTAAGGAAAGTAAAGAAAAGTAGTCCTCTCTGCCTCATCATTGACACCTGTGCTAGAGCGTCTTCTGGTTTTGGCCATTGTCCAGGGACTTGCCCAAAGATTTTTAAGAGCAGATGTTCCTAGGTCCCTCTTCTCCCCAGCCTTCACTGAGTACACTCCAACACTCATTTTCCCTCAATAAGCCAGAACACATGGTCATTTTACCCACTCCCTTCTTTCCTAGTCATGAATGTACTGGTAGTTCCACTATAGCCATCAGTTTCTGAGCAGAATGTTATTTTTTTTAAATGTAACAACTGGGATCGACATGTAAAATTCTTATTTATATTATTAATAATAAAAAATTAAAATGTCCTAAAGTTCTTGCATTGTTGGGTAAATAAAGATCAATTTGCTTTCTCTTAAAAAATGAAAAATGCATTAATATGTTTGTTCAATATTTAAAGATAACAAGGTAATCAAGAGGAAGATGAGCAAAGAAGAAAAATAAATCAGATTGGGAAATGAGTTCTTTATCAAAATGGCAAAGAGGAACTAAAGAGGGAAATAACTACGATAAGTTAGACAAAATAGGACAATAAAAATAATTATAAATGTACCCACACATGCACAAAATATACCTGATAAACTCATCCAAGAAAATATGGAGATTAATTGCCCTCTCTCACTGGTTCTGATGATGCCAACTATCCTGCTGTCAGATATGGAACTGGCTCATGTGGCACGACTTGGCAGAAGCAACAGCCAAATTTCCTGAGGAACTGAAGCTCAGCCAGCAGCATGAAAAAATGTGCCCTGTCAATCAGCTCTGAAGTGAGCCTTCCTAGAGAGCCTTGACATGGCTATAGAACTGAGACTCAGAGACAGAAATCTAAGCTATGTTGTAGAGTCAATTCAACCCAGCTAAGAAATGCATTGTCTTATCTCATTACATTGCATCTTCTTGCTCATAGAAAAGCTGCTTCTGAAAATGATAAACAGTTTTATCCAGTCTAAGTCCAAGTCCCTGCTCTGCAAGCATGAAATCACACAGCTTCTAGAACCTCCAACATGAGAAAGCCTTTTGCCTCTTAGGTTTTGGTTCAGTTTGTGGTTTTTTTTTTTTTCATTCTTGCTCTTCAAGACTCTAGAACCTAGGGTAAAGCAAGCATGCTGCTTCTGTTGTATAGATGCTTCTTCCAAATTCAAACATTCTCTGTTTGAGGGAGGAAGGAAACTTATAAGTACCCAGAAGCTAATGAAATTTACAAGATTCAAAAACCTCAGAATGGTATAAAATTCTCAAGCCCCTTCCCTGCAGGAGGCAAGGGTGCTGTCTGGAGAGAAATGCAGCTTCTGGGTATCATCACCCACACTTGCCTTGTCTTTTCAGTCCAATGGCTACTTTTAAGTCACCTATAGTCCTGTAAGTAACTCTTCATTCATGCTTCTCCTAAGTAACTGCAATAACTGTTTCATTCAAAAAAGTAGATTTGGTGCAGTTGTTTTGGTGTCAGTTGTTTTTGTATCTGGAATGAATAAATATTTGCTCACTTTCCCCCAATAAAGGTAATGTGACAGTTCTAAAGCAAACATTTAGCTGAATAAATGACAGTGGGTGGCTTAGATCCTCCTAATTTAGAATATTAGACTCATTTAAGTTAATTTACAGAATATTATCTCCCAGTTAACATCTGGAGAGCAGATACAGAAGTAGAACACATATTAAAGTGAAAGTGACATTTGAACTTCTCATTTACAAATTTTGTTCATCTCCAAGGACCTTGAAAAAGTCAAGAGCACTGCAACCATGAACTCATAGCAGCTGCAACTGCAAAGAACAAAGCAGTCAGCTATTCCACCATGAAGTGAGACTCCATTCCATAACTGAGGAGCTGTTGGCAGTTGAGAGCTTCTGGGGAAGAACAGCTAGTTTTCTGGTAGGTCCACCATGTTTCAGTGGACTATGCCTTATGCCCATGAGTATATGGAAAGACCAAACTAGACTCAGTGAATTATTCAAAAACAAAGAAATGTGAAGCCACAAAAAGGCTAGGGTTGGAATTGCGTGGGGGAGGAGGGGTGGGTAGGTCCAAAATATCCTGTCTGAAAATATGAAATTCTCTATTATGTTCAATGAAGAGAAGGATTTTTACGTTTGAGGGATGAAAATTATGAAATCTTGAATAATTTGAACAAATAGGACTCTACTTTGCACCTCTGTGATTGTTAAACAATAATGGCCTCTTGATGTCTTTGGTAGCTGGTAACAGAAAGCAGGGAGAGAAGCCACAGAGCAGACCACAGACAGCTCCTGAAATATAAGAATAGTGTCTTAAGCACAGGCCTATAAACCTTGATAGACATTCTAGGTTCCAAATGCATATCAAGACTATTTTTCTATAACCACAAAATGTTACCAGTAAAAGGAATTTTTAAGATGGCATACTTTAATCCACTAATTTCACAGATGAGAGAACTGAAGGTTAGGGAGAATAAAATGATGCCCCTAAGGTTAGAACCATCTGAGGCAAATGAGGGACAGGATTCAGTTTTCAATGAATCTTGAATATTTCCTCTCTCTCCCTCTCTCTCTCTCTCTCTCTCTCTCTCTCTCTCTCTCTCCCTCTCTCTCTCTCTCTCTCTCTCTCTCTCTCTCTCTCTCTCTCTCTCTCTCTCTCTCTCTCTCTCTCTCTCTCTCTCTCTCTCTCTCTCTCTCTCTCTCTCTCTCTCTCTCTCTCTCTGTGTGTGTGTGTGTGTGTGTGTGTGTGTGTGTGTGTGTGTAAAGGCAAAAACCATGAGTCAAAATATCATTTTGCCAAATGGTTTTAACCCTGGTGCAGTCATGCAAATCAAATGGATTAATGTTTCAATATTTTTAAAATTCTTAAAGTATACTCACATTACAGCTGGAGAGATGGCTTTGTGGCTATGAGCATTTGTTCTCTCAAATGTGAGAACCTAAGTTTGAAATCTCCAGAATCTACATGAAAAAGCCAGCACAATGGTGTGCATCTGTTACAATAACACCAACCAAAAAAGAATCCATGATTTCAAAAAACAAGGTTGAGGGAAGGACCGACACCTTATGTTGTCTTCCAATCTCTACAAAAGTACTGTATCAAGCATGTGCCTGATGCTTGATGCACACACACACATAAATGTGCTCATGTATACAGGCATGCACATACATGCACATGTCTACAAAGAATGAACCAGCAAATCAGAGTTTATCAGTCTTAAAGATCATAGACTTTCACTGAATTATATTGAAACACTGGTGTCCAGAGAGCAATAAATTAGCTCACATATTGTTAGGTAATAGCTCTGAGTGGGTAGGGGTGGAGAATACAATGATATAGGTGGTCTGTTAGGTTAAAATGTAGTCTAATAAACTTCATGTCTAAAGATTTCCTGGCAAAGGAAAGCAGGCATTGACCACTGTAATCAGGCACAATTCATAGGCATTCTCACTCCACTTATGCAAATTTCCTCAAAGGAATATTTCTTTTCTTTCTGGATAGGATAAAGTGGTACATTCTGTTGCCAAAATGGGCTGTGTGCACATTTCAGCAGAGTCTGGGATGGAAAGGACTATACTGAGAAAGCCAGAGAAACCTGCCAGCTGAATTTGCCCACTGAGGTAATCCAGTTTGATAGCCGTTAGAAAGCCATGCAGAGTCCAAAGACCATTTCAAGGGCACTGGAGCTTACAATAATGACATTTGAAAGTCTCAGAATTAAAGGTGGTTTACAGAAATGGGATTATTATAAAATAATTGCACCTAACTTCTCATACACATAAAAGAAAGTTGCTCTTGAGATTGTTGAAAGGGTTTCCTTACAGAATAGACAGTGTGAGTCACTTTAGACATACACACACACACACACACACACACACCCTTCAAATGCTTTCAGGAAATTTAGGGAATTTTAAATACAGTCAATCTGAAAGAATTTTATAAAATGCCTTAAAACTTAAAAGCAGAGTTTTTCTCCAGACATCTAATTTAAGATGGGTAGCAAACCCTGTAATAAACCTCCTGCAAAGAAATAACAGTATACAATGCTTTATATACGTCCGATGTGTGCTCCATTTAAGTACAGGATTGACCTTCCACCAATGGAAAGGATGCATAGCTCCATGGTAACAGTGAATACAAACCACAGTGGTATTTTCTAAGGCACTTTTTGGTCTCAAGGGGAACTGGCTGTGATACTTGGAGGCCATACTACCCGAGAGACAAGGCTTCACCTTGAACACGTGTTCAGTTCTCTTTCTAGTCACAAATGACTTGTGCCTATGTAGTTTCTGACATTATGAAAAGATGCCTTTCTTCATAATGTAATCACCATCCATATGGGTACAATATGAGAGTCTCTCAGGGTCTGAGGCTTTTTTTTTTGGCAGCCATTAATCCTAAATTAGATCTCTAATTGTAGAGATCTTTAAAGGCTTTATTTTTGTGGTCAGCAAGACAAAGATTTGACGCCCAAGGGAGGCTATAGCAGCCAAGAATTTAATACTGTCTATAGTCCTCAATAAACTGGAAATAAAATCACCTACTTTTAATGTTTCCATGACAATTACAAAAAGCAATCAGTCTCACCCAGCCCCATACCCAAAATAGGGTGAATACACAATAAACACAGCTATTTCTGTTGAGACACACTTGACATGTCTGACGTGTGTATGTGTGTGTGTGTGTGTGTGTGTGTGTGTGTGTGTGTATGTGTAACTTTATTTTTCAAAGAGTCAGCAGAAGGTAGGAAGTACTTTAAAATATAAAAGAGCGTTGAACAAAGTCCCTCTAGCTCTATACAATTATTATTCCATAAGTTGTGAGATACTATGAGCTTTGCTTCTTTATTACATGTGTAATAGAGTTCTTATGATTAGTGCCTTCATATGCTATTTAAATCCATGTATGTATGTATGTATGTATGTATGTATATACATACATTTAGTAATTTTTTTCTGTCTACACAGCTGAACTTTTTTAATATTTATCATATTTTCATTTTCTTCCCCCTTTTCTTTATTTAAATTTGAAACAAGGTTGTTTTATATGTCAATCCTAGTTCTCTCACCCTCCCACCCTCCCCTTCCACCCCACAAAACCCTTTCTGCTCCCCAGGGAGGGGGAGGCCTTCCATGGGGAGTCTTCAAAGTCTGTCATATCATTTGGGGCAGGGCCTATGCCCTCCTCCATGTGTCTAGGCTAAAAAAGTATCCCTCATTTTAAAGATTTTTCAGGAACAGCAATTATAAGCAAAATAATTTGAGAATTTAACTTTCTCTGAAAAACAAGTGAAGAAAGGTAAACTATCAAAAGACAATATTCCAGCAAGTTTAATGGTCATTGTAAGAGGTTTTGTTGTTGTTGTTGTTGTTGTTGTTTTGTTTTGTTTTGTTTTTTACTAAGCCAAAGTCACCAAATTAACAGTAATTTAACAAAGCTGGGCAGTAGTGGTGCATGCCTTTAATCCTAGCAATTGAGAGGCAGAGGCAGGCAGATTTCTGTGAGGTTGAAGACAGCCTGGTGTACAGATCAAGGTTCAGAACATGCTCCAAAGCTAAAGAGAAACCCTGTGTGGAAAAGAAAACAAACAAAATAACCCAATAATTTAACAGATGAATCCACTAAACTAACAGCCATTTGATCCCTTCCAGGCCATGGATTCTCTTTAAAGCAAGCATGGAAAGATATCAATAAAGTACAACACATGGCTGTTACGGCAGGTTTGGCGCCAATCTGTAGCATGTATGTTTCCGCCAGCCCGCCAGTCTGGGCCCACAGCCGCGCCAGCCCCAAGTAACACTCTGAGACTCTGTATTAGATACAATTCTGTTGGCCAGTTACCATTATTGTTTATGGGCTAGCTCTGTCTTAATTATTAACCCACTTCTACTTATCTAAGTATTTCCACGTGGTCGTCTTATCAGCGAGTAGCGGCTGGCGTCCTGCTTCCCCCATGCTCTACATCTTGACTCCTCCCTCCTACTTCCTCTTTCCTCCTTGTCTCCTAGCCCTGCCTATCTTGCTATCTCATTGGCCCAACAGTGCTTTATTAATTAACAAGTATGAGAAACATATTTACAGGATAACATCTCCCATCACATGGCACTTAAATTTTGCTGACAATCATAAGCTGTCTGAAAGGACTTAAGGACCACTCAACTAGAGGGAAATCATGCCTGGTACTGGAAATCTAGCCAGCTGTCCAATGTTAGTGAGGTCACAAGTATCATGAAAGAATCAACTACTGTCTCTTTGCTAGACGACTAACACAATTGTTTTTACATTCTATCAAAAATTAAAAACAGAAGTAAATGTCAATCCCTCTGGTTGACAGCATCAACTTTAAAACCTATTCAGGACTGGGGAATCATTTATCAAGCAAGAGCTCTGACAGGCATCATGATCAGAGTTCAAATCTTCAGCAACCACACAAAATGATGAAAACTGCAGTGCAAAACATGTCTATGTATCTGGCAACCTTAGAGAAAAATCCACAAAATTAAATCAAAACAAAAAAGAAGTGATGACGGCAGAAATGGGTTCTCAGAATGTGTCTATGGTAATACTTAATGGAGACACAATGTATACATAAAAGGTTCCCTTTATTTGTTTGCTCTAAAAATATTTTAACTTCTCTCCTTATACACACAGTTCTTGCTTTCAATTATATGTATAAATCTATTAATTTTAACCTCACATAGTAGTAGACAAGTCAGAGAGGTCTTTGGCTGTACCATAGTTCTAGGTTTAGTCAGAGACTGACTCAAAGGGAGAATTTGGAGTGTATTATACTAGACCACCCAACGTTCTCCTCTAGCCTCCAACCTAGCACATGAATGCATGTGCACTCATACCAGCATGAGCACACACAGAAGCATATCCCCATCAAAAGACAAATAAATAAATAAATAAATAAATAAATAAATAAATAAAAAGCAGAAAACCACTTAATCATGGCATGAATTTGTATTGAATCAAGTACAACTTCCAAAATTAGACTTCCACTGTTTTTCCTGGATGAAGGAAATAGGCTACTCTCTACCTTACAAAGATTGTTCCTAAAACCCTTTGTATTAGAAACACTCCAAATGCATTTATATAAAATCATTGCTTAATTTTGAATTTTTAAACAACAGATAAATTCACAATTATGAAAACATTTACATTTGTACAGTTATATCTGTCTGGAAAATTATTCCATTATGCCTCTTTCCTTGAAGCATTACGAAGCCCTCTATGGGCAAACGTCACACTTCAAGGATTTGCCAAATACCTTCTTCCACCATCAGTTTGAAAGAGTAGTTGTTAATGAATTCTCCAAATGCCCAGGTTTTCTAAGTGACCTGAAACATGGAAACAAATACTGACTTTCCAAATGTAGCATGCTTATGGGAGACAGATTATTTGCAATTTCCAAGCATAACAAGAATTATAGAACATGTGCATATATGTCTGTTTTTCTCTGTTATTTAATAAATAGTGCTATCAATGCAGGGTGCTTTTATTCTTTTGAGCTGGCCAGTACTCCCTTTGTTTTATCCTTTAAGGCCTACCCTGAAATTCTGATATCACATATCCACAGTTGCTATGGAAACAGTAGGTTTAGTAAAATCCCTAGAGAATGAAGGGTGATTTCCAGGTGAGGACTTCAGAGCAGGATGCAGTGTCCTGTTCATAAAGAACGTGGAACCAACATCTTAAATGCATTGGCACAATTCCATTCATATTTTACACTTCTTTCCCTGAATGTTTTTGTAGTATCCTTGGGACATGCGTTGAGACAAAACTGAGTCTTTACAAGTTTGTGTAAAACAAGGGTCAGCTTTTAAAGCATGCCATTCATCCTCAGATTCCCCAAACAGAGATATTTCAAGAAGGTTGTGTTTCGGCAAATATTATTCGCATTTTCTAAAAGACATCTTGGTATCTGCATGACTAACTTTATAGACGAGAAAGAATCAATCAGACGGCCCTCAACTTTGTCAACTCCTACAGAGAGTTTTTCAGATAAATTCAGAAGGATGGTTTATGTGTCCAGACAATGCTGAGAAAAGCTCAGAAGAAAAATCAAATTAAAAAAAAATTGCGACATCTGAAGTTGGTAGCAGCTCTCAGATTGTGACTATGGGACTGCATGTATAACATCTCTACACTGGAGGTTCCCTTTGCTTTTTTAACTTTAAAATATTTAATTTTCCTTTCAAAGCTTAGAATTCACGATGTCAATCATAAGTGTAAAGTCTATTGATTAAAAAATAAATAAAGACAGAAAACACTGGCATATATAATTATCCAGATTAGTAATGGAGCATGTTCAATACCCCACAGTCCTTCCCTCACTTTCAAATCACATCCATTAAAATGTAATATCTATCCTGATTTATTGATTGTACTAAGTTTGGGACATTATGCAAATGGTGTTATTTAGTGACAGAGTGTGGCAATCTAACAGAATGTGTGATTGTGATAGAACCTTAGAGCCTTTCCAGGTCTGTCTATGCTCTATAGTTTAAATATAATGCAACTTAGAAATTTACTATTCCGAGTGTTTGAACTAATGCTAGATGGGGGTCATTACACATGTGACCCGTTAATACATTTTCATAGATGTGGTTTGATTGCCCTCATTCCTTCTAGGTTTACATGTAAGAGAACATTTGGTTGCAGACTAAACGTTGATTGCTTTTAGTAAAGCTATACAGTGTCACAAAGCAGTTTTAACAAATTAGAAGGATAACACATCATCCTTGAAAGCACTTAAAAGCCTCAGAAATTTTGTTTTGCTTTGCTTCTGTGCTTATTTATTTTTCTCATAATTTATTCATTTTAATTCAATGCATATAGTCAGGTCATCTTCAGTGTTGATCTATGTGTATTCATTTAAAAGGAATGTGTGTATGTACATGCAAGTGTTCGCATTTGTGTGTATGTGTGTCTATTCATGCATATGTGTGTGCATTTGTATTTAACATTTTGAAATATTTGACTTTTCTAGGGTCCTAGTAACTTCTCTATGGCAATGCTTAAAACACCTATTGGTTGGTCTTTTTCATTAAAACAAACAAGCAAAATTGGACTGGTTACTATTACAGTATGAGTAGACACCATACAGCTATGTTTTAATATCAACTTACAACTATACACTTATAAGAAAAATCACTATCAATTTATAGCAAACATTATTATGATTTCTTCTGACATCGCTATACTATACCATACGTGCAAATTATATAAATGTATGAATGTATGTTTATTTCTGGGGAGGACAGGAGAGGAGATGAAAGGAAAGGAGAGGAGAGGGGAGGGGAGGAAAGGAGAGGACAGGAGAGGAGAGACAGAGATGCATACATAGACAGACACACACACAGAGAGAAACACATACACAGGGAGAGAGAGAGAGAGAGAGAGAGAGAGAGAGAGAGAGAGAGAGAGAGAGGAGGAGGGAGAGAGAGAGAGAGAGAGAGAGAGAGAGAGAGAGAGAGAGAGAGAGAGAGAGAGAGAGAAAGAGGTGAGGAAGTGTAGCATGTAAGTTTCCGTCAACCCGCCCGCCGCTGGTCTGGCGTCCTGACCCCCAATAACACGCAGGAGACTCTATATTTGATACAATCCTGTTGGCCAGTTACCATTATTGTTAATGGGCTAGCTCGGCCTTAATTATTAACCCACTTGTACTTATCTAAGTATTTCCACGTGGTCGTCTTATCCGGGAGCCGCTCGGCAGGCTTCCTGCTTCTTCCCTGGGCTACATGTCGACTCCTACTACTTCCTCTTCCTCCTCCTAGTCTCCTAGCCCCACCTATCTAGTTTTCTATTGGCCACAGGGCTTTATTAACAGTATGAGAAACATATTTACAGAATCACATCTCCCATCAAGGAAGTAACAGATTACAGAACAGATTTGCATGCCAAAGGAGATACATAAGCATTCCCTTTATGGTGACCATTGATCCAATTTGAACACAGTCCTTTCAAAGATCTAATCAGTCCCCACTAGACCCCATCTCTTAAGACTCTGCTATCTGTTACTTCAGATTATTTTGGGTGCAAAGATTCCAACCCATAAACCTTTCAAGGCTCAGCACAGTGTGGAGGATGGAGGAAGGAGAGACTCAGAGACCACGCTGCAGTATAACCAGTGATCATGGGTGAGATTGCTGCTAGGAGGCTGCAACCCTGTGTGCAGATGCCTCTATAGCAAGAAAAGGCGGGAAATGTATTTCACTCCCGTAGCCTGCCGAAGCATTTGATGATGCCTTGATTTCAGTCTCATGATGTAGCTAGCCATGGTCCTATGTTGATAACCCTGGTGGAAGAGGAAATTGTCCAAAGAGGGATACTTGTACCTTTTCTTTGGTTATCAGATTATCACAATTTAGTCACTTGGGGAAATAATATCTTTAAAAGCATGGAGGCTTTTGAACTGAAACCAGCTTGCAAAGAAAAGATGCAAAGGCTTCCAATATATACCTGTTAGAGGAATAGATGTAAGCATGAAGAACTTCACCAGGTTTGGAGTGGGTGGGAACTTTACTCTCTCCTCCATCTCCAAAGCTCAGGAGGCAGAGATGAGGTAGGTGCATCTTTGTGAACTAGAAGCCAACTTGATCTTCATAGCATGTTCCTGGACAGGGCTCCAGCCAGGGCTACATAAAATAAATGCTGTCTGTAATAATAATAATAATAATAATAATAATAATAATACTATAGTAATGATGACCTGGACATAACTGACAGCTGCTTTAGAATAAGACTGGTTAACCCTAGATCACAGATAAACTTACATATATATGACCTTTTTCCAATGGCTTATATAGATTATAAAATGGCCACATTCATGGTGAGGAGAAAATAAGAATTATTTCTCTTCTTTCTACCATGCTCCTCCCTGTCCAAACAAATAAATTCATTTTACTTGACCAATTTTTGTTTGTAAATTACTCTTGAAGTATAAGAAAGCTAGATGGTGGGGTTATAAATACAACTATAAGACATAAGATAATACCATCATCAAATACTTTATAGATATGAAACTGTTAAATAACAATTCCTTTAAAAATTAAAAATTCAGCTATCATGTATTTTACCAATCATTGTTAGTATATATCCTAAGGTAATTAAATCACTGTGTCAAAGAGATTATATCACTGCTCACAATAGCAAGGCTATGGAATCAATTGGTCTGTCTACAGATAAGTGCACTGAAATATAAAATGTAATTCATAAACATAATAAAAGATAATTAATCCACAAAAATAATGGAATTCTGTCATTTAGCTTCAGGTTGATACTTGAGGATATAATGTTAGACTTACAGAAAAAGAAATGATGCTTGCTGTCACCCATTTACAGAAACTAATACAGTTGTCTTAGGAGAGAGTATAGCACTGGTCACTGAGGCTGGAAATGGGTATGGGTAACAATTTCTAGAAGAGAGTTAAATAAGACGAATTACTATAGGTATTCACATCATGAACTATGCTTTCAGTCTACAATTGATTCCACATTTGAAAATAACTAGACTTCCCAAACATGCAAAAATAATACATGCTCAAGAAAATGAAGAGTTACTCCCATAAGAATATGGCTCATTGCAAAATACTGTCAAAGCATCAAACTGCATCCCCAAAATTGGTGAGATACTCTATTACATGTTAATGAAGGGTTTATAAAACCTTAAGTAATGAGAGTGAAGAGATGATAGATTTCACTGGAAAACTTTAGCTAGCAGATTAACATTTTGCATACATATTCCATTTTTTTAAAAGTCTTGCAGTTTTTTAAATGATGAGATTACTGATTTTATTTACTGCTCATTTGTTGAAATAAAGACTTTTCAAAAACACGTAGTTATTTCTTTATTTTCTTTTGTTTACATTTATCTTGAAAGACTTCAAAGAGATTTAGAGGGTTTGGGGTTGTATACAGTTACCCAAAGGTTGTAAAAATTTTCTCAGAAAAACCCCATGTTAAATTCCCCAAATAACAGATAGAGAATGTGGCTCAATGTTTTCAAACTAAACAGATTTATCTGTGTGCATTCATACACAAGTCATGTCTACACGGCTATTTTCCCTAGAGCAAAGAGCAACATATTAAAGAACTTGCCTTTGACAGTTATATTCTATTACTAGATAACAATTTTGACAGCTCTGAGAATAGCCAACACTGAGGCTGGAGAATGTGTTCAACAGTTAAGAATTCTTGCTTCTTTTGCCTAGGACATTGGTTTGGTTCCCAGCACCCACATGGCAGCTCAGAGCTGCCTGTAATTCCAGATGCAGGGAGATTATCCACCATCTTCTGGCCTCCATGGGTACTGCATATACAATATACACATACCGACAAGAGGATGCAGACCACATACTCAAAAAGAAGAAGAAGAAGAAGAAGAAGAAGAAGAAGAAGAAGAAGAAGAAGAAGAAGAAGAAGAAGAAGAAGAAGAAGAAGAAGCCTAACATCAACTAGACATGATTGTGGTGCTGAAGTCTAGCACTCCTTTGTAGGTTATTGGTTATTCTAAATCATCTTCCTAAGGTCTGGGGATTCAACTGCTTTAGGAACTCACTGCATCTCCCTTTTCTATTTCTATAATCTCCCTTTTCTATTTCTATACTTCTAGTTAGCTGTCTTCTACTCTCTCCATTCTGCCCACTGTACCCTGGCAGTTTCCTTCAGTCTTCACTTCCTAAAGTAGAAAATAGATAAAAAAGATGGGGGGGGACTTATGAGTACCTCATTTATGAGCAAGCATATTTCTTTCCTCAGTGCAGTAGCACAATAAAGTCACTTTCTTAAGAAAAGAGAGCTTTGTTCAACAGGGAACGAATCCACTTTTCCTGCTATTTCCCACTGGAAATTCCTAAGGATGTATGAAGTTATCAACATTCTACGATTCCTTCACCTAGGAGAGCTACATGAGTCAGAATCATGAGTGTGGTTTCATCCACAGCATTCCTTCTCATAGCTTGAAAATGTGCTCTTTTGCTGGAAAACATTGTGATGAGTCCCAGAGTTAAATACTCTAAATAGACGGCTATGGAACAGAACATGAGGGCAATTATCCTGTCACAAGCCCAAATCACCTCATCCCATAGCATCCTCAGGTTCTTAAGTCCAAAAACGTTGTGGAGCGAAAAAGGATAATTCACTGTCAAAACAATTGCTTAATGGAGTGTTGACAGAGTGATAGTGATGTGGGGAATCTCTGAGAAGTGGGGTAAGCCCAGAGCATCACAGGGCCAGCCTCTGTTCCTCTTTGATTATTACAGTGGAAGGGAAATTTGACTCCTTGGGAATAAATAGTTCAGGCCCTGCCTCTCAGTACTATCAGGGACAGAAGCAACAATGTTTATCCATTGTTATATAATCCACATTTTGGGATATGAACTAGATCCTTGGAAACTCTGACCTTTAGCATTGAATATTTTATGAGAGAATTTGAAATAAAGCCTTCTCTTAATTATTCTGAAAGGCAGTCTATTTCTAAGTAATAAAATGAACATTAGTAGTCAGCAGGAAGGTAGCCCTTTTAAAATACAAAAACAAGCAAAGAGCCTAACCCAGAAATAACAGGTTTTCATAAGAGAAGCCCTGTCAGACAACCACCTTTGGTGAGTGACTTAACTATTCAAGTTCTAGCTCACTCTCATGAAACTGAAGAGCTTGACACTTGTTTGACATCAGATGAAGAGCTTGACACTTGTTTGATGTCAGGCAAGCATCTTTCTAAAAATAAATAAGATTATTTACATTAAAATACTCACTAACTACCATTTACTATGGATTCTGTGATGTTAGCGCTTGTATGTAAACCCTGGTCTCTACAAGGTATTTCAAAAAGAAAATCAGGTAAATCAAAACTAGCTCTTGAAATATATTTTATAGTCTCTTTGTACTATGTTCATAGACATAATCCCTAACTTCCATTGTAATGGAGTAATATAATATTCTGGCTGTCATACAAAGGCTGGATTTGCAATAAAGTTTGTATAGTATCAAGGATTGTCTTAGAAAATTTTGTTCCATCAGAAACAGTTGGGGATATAGATAAGATTATTGTGAGACTTCCAGTCACAAAGTTATGCTGTTGGTGGAAATTTATGGGTTAGATGAGTCAGTCACTGCAGATGTACAACTCTAAGCCTCAACCAACATCATTAAGCATTTTTCCATCTGATTTATGTGTCCCTTAGTCTCTCTCTCTCTCTCTCTCTCTCTCTCTCTCTCTCTCTCTCTCTCTCTCTCTCTCTCTCTCTCTCTCACACACACACACACACACACAATTACTTCCTTTAGCACTTCTGATAACACTATCATTTACAGGCTTTAGTATATTTTAAATAATTTTGTCACTGACCATTATGATATTCAGTGTTATTCAGTACAAAATAATTGTATCACTGAGACAAACACAGTTGGTAAGAACCATGACAAACTTCTGGGACAACATCTGTATCCAAACTAATCCACCTGCTGATATCTATTTGAAACAAAAAGCTACAAATACAGCTCAGTTGGTAGAATTCTCAGTTGAATGTAGCTCTGGGTTTAATCCCCAGCATTGTACAGACCAGGTCTGGTGACAACACTTGTAATCCTAACACTTGGAAGGTATAGGAAAAAGGATCATACATTCAAGATCCATCCTGAAATACATAATGGCTTTTAGTCTGTCTCAAAAGTTGATTGATTGATGACTGATCACTTTCATTAAATACTATTAGCTTATGTTAGAGAATTGGTGTCCCTATTGACTTTGTTTCAATTCCTTAAATACAAATTAACTCCTGAAAACAAGTTTATACGTTAGGCTGAACAACAGTAGTCACTGTTGCAATAGAAGATATTATTTATAAGCAGCAACTCCCAGGATTCAATGACTTTCAAAGACCAGGTACTGGAAGTCATTTATGTTGTAATACTTAACAGGGAGAGATCACATCATACAATCACTCTCAGTGACTCAGCTATAGTCCACATTTCCCAGGTTACTCAAAGGTCAAAAATGTAATGATGACACTTCTTATTGTTCACTACTTAATGTACGCCAGACATGCTAAATATCTGACATACATAATTTTATTTAATTGGCATTAAAAAACTAACTAAAGGACTAAGAAAATTAAGGGGCTATACCATTATATTCATTTATAGAAGAGTATTATATTGCTTACTTTTTTCAGTGCTGTAACAAAACACCCAACAGAGCCAACTTTAGTAGAGGAAGCATTTATTAATTAAAGGGAAGGAATGATGGTGGATGTGAGTCAGCTCTTAACAGCAAGAATGTGAAGCTATATATACTTGGCAAGTGCCTTGGGTCAATAAGGAGCAATAACAGCACCAAAATCAGGGTTGGGGTGTAGCTCTCAAGGGCCTTCCCAGCATGCCTTATATCCTCTACTAGTCTGTGTGCCAAAGAGATTCTACTCTTCCCAAAAATAGTGTCACCATTTGAGGTTCAAGTGGTCAGATATGAACCTGTGAATTTGAATCACATTTGAATCAAAGCAAGGATCTTCAGTTGTAAAGTCTGTAGTGTTTCTTTCTGGGGCTACACATTTGTAAATTTATTTTTTTTTCACCTTGGTGGATAAGTTTTCAAGGTTTTGACTCTTAACTGTGGCTTCATTTTAATAGAAATAACTAAAAACTAATTATAATTTGCTGGACACAGACACACCATACATACACACAGATATAACACACGCACACACACACACACACACACACACACACACACACACACACACACAGACACACACACACACAAATAAATCATAAAACATTATGAGTTGGTGGAAATAGTCAAGCTCTCTGAACTTGATCAAAAATACTAGAATTATGAAGAATGCATTTGTGTGTGTGTGTGTGTAAATTTATATATGCTAAAGCAGAGGTAGAATTATAATAGTGCTATTGCTAAGACAGATGAAGTCACAGTAAGATATTTTCTGTCTCTTTATGTCTTAATGCAAAAGCACTTATGAATAAACTAAAGTCTCCTCCAGGACTACCTTGAACCCCATCCAGAATAGAGCAACAAAGCACTATTTTCTGCAGCTACCAGGAGCCTACAGCTTGATATCTAAGAGAAACATTGAATTGCACCGTATCTAATCCCTCTATAGAACTGATCTCAGTTTACTGAGTTAACTAGGAGTATATTTGGCAATTTACTTGCTCTCATCAAAATTTCACTGAGAAACTAAGCTTCTCAACCCTGTTCTGGAGGTTATTTAGAGAGTGTCTTTAATATACCTAGGAAAAACTGCCATGGACAATAAGACGGTGCTCCACAGTAGATCATTGCAGTCACACTCACATGACATTATCTGTGAGCTGTGAATGATGTTCTGTGATTCACCAGATGTGAGGTTTATCTTGGTGCTCACAATACCTCACTCCAAAAACTGGCTACTAATATGAAAAATGGGTGAAGAATTTGAGACTGAAATATGTAAATTGCCTAGAGACAAACTCTGGATCTAGAAAACAGCTAGTTGAAATTCAGAACTCTGCTTTTATATACTGCAAAATCTGGAAATTAGATCATATAATTATTTTCATGTTATGATATATATTGATTTATACCTATCATGTAAGACAATGGTTATTACTTTGTTTGTTCTCATACACAAATGAGTGGTCATTTGAGTCAGAGTTTGGGAGGACTCCCACACTTCAAGAGGGTGATTAATGATATCCCGTGCTTATATGCTTACCCAGAATGACAAAGGCTATAACCTTAAAACCTTTGTTCCTTCAATTTATTTCAAAGCCTGATTTTAAGAAACAATGCTTCTGGAAGATTGCTTAAAAGAGATACAGTTTAGTTTATTTTCATTCTTAATTGATCAAATAATGGAATAAACTAGACTGTGAACTTGTACCTTGGCTCATGACTGAGCTTGTGATTGATGCTGTATACCTGGACTCCTTTGGGGAACCCTAGAATAATCCAAGGACTGCATTTATTGCTGGTGTGCCACTCAAGGGGTTTGTCACATTATCACAGAGTGTCTTCCTAAATACTGAAGGGCAAATTTTATTTTAATACTACTTTGGGGTGCTAGACAAAAATAAAATAAGAATTAAAAACTCTACTTTTTAAATAAAAAATAGATGTAAACTTATTGTTGTTATGTATAATGGGAAATACCCAAATGCACATTTCAAAATGTCATATACTTATACAACACCAACTTAACTTCTGTAATGGAAGTTAACTTCTGTAATGTAATAACTTATTTATTTTACTAATTTTTGCATAATTATTACACTTTTAGTCTTTTCTCACTCTTCACTTAGACTTTTCTACTTTTCTTAGTGTGTGTGTGTGTGTGTGTGTGTGTGTGTGTGTGTGTGTGTGTGTGTGCATGCGTATGTTTGAGACAAGTTCTCCCATGTAGCTGGTGTTCTCTGCTCAGACTAAAAGGACTGGCTTTGGAGACCCAGAGACACACCTGTCTTTGCACCTAAGGGCTGAGATTACAAGTGTACACTATTGTACTTAACATGTTTCTACATTGGTTCTGGGAATCAAATCCAGGTCCTTGTGTTTGCAAAGCAAGTACCTTGACTGCTTGAGCTATTTCTCTAATCCAGTGGAGAGACACATGGAAGTTAACTTCATAGCCTCTTGATTGTCTCAAAAAAAATGTGGACTTTACATTTAAATTCTATTGCTTTGGTGAACAAAATCTAACCTTTGATAATTACCATAACTGATATACTACAAAATAATGGCCAATTCTTAAGATTCTCAAAGAAAGTAACTATACTTTGTGGACCATTGTAGAGAAAAAGACAAAGTTAACAACCCTAGGTATTTATTGTCCTGTTCCTGAGCTTGACACTTTAATCACAAAGTATATATGACTTTTGACACCACATGGTAGGAAAAGAAGACTGAGGCTGTCATGTAACACACAAAAAGGAAGCGTGGCATTTGAGCCATAAAAGGACATGTGAGTTAAATTTGCAAACTTTGTGTGTGCCATTGTTGCAGTCTTCTCTCACAAAGTACAAGAGTGACAATAAAAACATTAAGACTTTCCAAGTGTCAAAGACAAAGTATTTTATTCAATGTGGAATTTCTCTGCAATGTATTTCTCTTGGTCATGACTGCATACTGTGAAGCCAGCCCCTCTTCAGGCCTCTTCTAGTGTTCCACAACCATTTGTTGTGGCTTCCTTCATAAGCCTGGAATTCATGGAAACTACATCTTCCACAAACTGTTTAAATTATACAATGCAGCTGTCCAGCCTTGCACAGTTGTCTTCCAGCACAAGAGACATTCAAATACATTACTCTTTCTTTAGTTTTCTACATGCTGGTGTCAGAGGTGTTGGGAGCATCCTCCATAGTCAACAGCATCCCAAGAGTGCAACTCAAGCTAGCCCATAGCTCTATCTTCTTGCCTATTTTGAATTCCAATTTAATTCCCTCATGTTGAGTTATTCTAACCTTGGTGATAGAAGGTGTTGCTTTCTTCTTGTTTTTCATGATAAAATGAGGAGCAAAATAGTGGACAATTCCATGACTTATCATCTACCAACCATCTATAAATGCCATGTGTACATTAAATTAATAAATTTGGCCTAAGTCCTTTTCCAGACCTGAAGAATAAAATTGAGTCTAAAGCTGTCTCTGCCCACAATGAACACCAGCTTTATTTAGCCTGTAATAAACTACAACTTGATTTAAGAGTATGCTCTTGTAGTAGTCAATGTTCTCTAGAGGAGCAGAATTAGTATAATGAATGTACACCTTGGAAGGGATTTACTACATTTGTTGTACAATAGGGGCTGGGTAGTCCATTGATGGCCTTGTGTGCACTTGAGAGGTTGAGAAGCATGTAGCTGCTCTGATCATGCTGAATGTTTCAGGAGTCATAGTCTGATGCACGAGGCCTCCTGGCAGCTTCTTTGAGAGCTTCTCAGCCCATGGAATGCTGAAGAAACTAGGTTCTGAAGTCAGTGAAGCATGGCATCAATGGCAGGATAGACTCAACAGCAAGAAGCAAACATGGTCAGAACAAACAACACAGGTTTGCCACTGGGCCTAGACTAGGGGTGAGTCTTCTCTCCTTGGTCAACTCTTCCTGGAAGTTTCCTTGCAGATAAGTGTGAATCCAGAGCCATATAAGTTGACAGATAAGATTGACAATTCTCAGTTCCCTAACAAAGAGCTGAATCTCAGCCAGTGGCAGTCCATGTCCATATATGCTAAATATCTCATTATTTAATACCATATCTATAAACCTGACCACAGCAGCCAAGAAGGCTGTCTCTGTATGTCACCTTTTCCTGTGGATATACATCCCACATATGTCATTCATGTATGCATATGTACACTGAGTTTAGGAGCAGCTTGGGTCTGGAATACTTCCTTCATGTAGATTATTTTTATATTTACCATATCTTTTAGTTTTTCTTGAAGATTAGAGTATTGGGATTTAATGTTTTTTTGTTTTCCCCAGTCATAACCAATAAAGTCACTGCTGCCTTTCTTAAAGTCATAAGCAATGTTCTTCTTCTAGCTGTAGTCACCTGCACAGCTCTTCAGGCTCCAATATGGTTGCTCTTTAGTATGGGTCATCTTCTCAACCTCCCTGTCAATTTCAATGTCTTACCCATCTCCATTTATTGTAATCAACTCTTTTAAGATCAATTTCCTAGTCCTGCTTCGATATCAGACTGGAAAAGCAAGCCAGCTTAGTTATAGTAAACTCCAGCCCCAGGTCCCATATCCATCACCTAGTCATCACAGGACATTGCTGCATAGCATTAGGTTGTTTGTAACTCCATCTAACTCGGGGTTAGAACTTATCATGTTACTTACTTTTCTGATTGTTCAGTTTCAGTCCATTGTTACCCCATGCACTTTGGCTGAACAACATACTGGTCGCTGCATGTAATGTAATTAGTTTTTTACCTCAAGGCTGATAGGGAGCTCCATGAGAGGAAGACAAGAGAACCAGGGATAATCTTCAAGGCATGTGCAAAAGATCCAAATCCTCATACTAGGCAGTTAATCTTAAGGTATGCAAACCTTCCCAAAGTAACACCATTAAGCATTGACACATGGGGAACATACTTAAGCTATAAGCCTATAGGATTATAATAAGGGTTAAGTAAACAATATAATTTGGGCATCAGAATTTATGCTCAATAAATGTTAACTATTATTTAAGGAGGTCATAGGCCTCAATACAAGCTGTAACAAACATAAATATCTCAACTTCTTAGTTCTTCATATCTCTTTGCCTATACCTGATGATGTCATGGTAGTTACATCTACCTTAAGTCATAAGGATATGTAAGAATTTTGCAAGCACATGCTATAGGAATAAGATTTCCTGCAATTTGTAGCCACAGTTTTTCTATTCCTAGAGTTCACCAAAGAAAATGGTCCATCATAGTTCTCATTTTAGCTTTGCTGAGAGCAGCACTTTGGTCACTGGGGGCTGCTTTAATGGACTACAATAAACTTGAAAATCATAAATTTTAGAAATATTATTCACAATTTTAGAGAAAGGAAGTTCAAGTTTAGTTTGATAAGGCCTTCTTGTGTCTCTCACATGGTGGGGCAGTGCAGGGGGGCTTCCTTGGTCTTTTATAATAAGAGCAGCCATGAGGATTGTGCCCCTTGTGTCATTATCCAATTTTAACTACTTTCATTATAGATCACTTTCCTAGCTGCTGTGACAAAATTCTAGACAGGGGCCACTGAAGAAAGAAAGGAAAGAAGGAAGGAAGGAAGGAAGGAAGGAAGGAAGGAAGGAAGGAAGGAAGGAAGGAAGGAAGAGTCCATTTTGGCTCATAGCCTTAGGATGCCGTCTAGCATGGTAGGGGAGTCATGACAACATGAACATGAGACTGCTAATCACATTGTATTTATGATCAGGAAGTACAGAGAGATGAATGCTGATGTTCAGCTTGTTTTTTGTTTTTTTTACTCAGTGCAGGACTCCAGCCCATGGAATGGTGCTGGTCACATTAAGATTGAGTCTTCCATTTTCAACTATCCTAATCTGGAAACTCCCTGATAACCATGTCCAGAGCGCTCCTAGGTAATGCTATGTCCTATCAAATAAACAAGCAGTACTGACCATTATACTTCCCAAAGGTCTAGCCTCCTGATATCATTCCCTTGAGGGTGAGAAGTACATCATGAATGTTGGGAGAATATGAACAATCAGTCCATAAGGTGCAAAAACCTGCAGCTGGTAGGTGACAGGTCTGTCTGTTTCCACAGGCAAATTTCCCTTTTTGTACTCCCTGCAGGCATGGCAACAGTGACCCAGAAAACATTTTGGAGTAGAAGGCCACCCTGTGATAACAGAAAAAGCAACAAACCCTACCCATACTATCTTTCTGAAAACCCCCCCCCCCACCTATTTCTGTCAGTCTTTTCATCATTTCATTGCAGAGATTTTGCTTGTGGAGAGTAGGATCCCATTCCTCCCCCACTTTCCACCTTTTGCAACAGGCTTCACCATGTATCTGCTTTAAAATGCTTGTTTGCTTTGTCAATAATTTAGGATCATCTGGGTCCACCCAGCAGTATGCACGTATCAAAGACTCTGTTCTTGTTGCAAAAATGAGGAACAATGCTTTGCTTTACCTTAAACAGAAAGGGCTGAAGCAAGACACAAAGCAGGGATCTTTATGGATCTAATCTGCAGCCCAATATCACAAATCCAAAGTGATGTGAAATACCACAGGGGAAAAAAATAAGTCTTCTGTTGCCATGGAGACCACGAACTCTGAGCATCTCTTGAAGCCTGCTGACCATCCCTGGGCTGCCCTCCTTTTAGACCATGTCTTTACAAACTGACAGTGTTAAACTGGCACAAATATGTGTCCTAGACAGTGGAAATTGGTTTGGCTTTGTGCTTTTCTTTCTGTTATTTTCTCTTTCTAAAGTGCAGCAAACCTTAAATATGTACGTAGTAAGAAAGGCTCACACCATAAAAGCCTTCACCTGGATAAACACGGTGTATACAACCAAGCTTTGATCACATTATGAAATTGTAGACAACAGTCCCGTATATTTAATGATTCAAGGGAGGATTTCCTTCTTGCCTCATTAACTGGCAGAACCTTCTCTCAAACATTATTAGGTTGAATGGGGTCTATACAGTGCAGTTTCCCACAGAAGCACATGCCACCCACTGTTTCTGTGACTGCTTGGGAAGCACCGTACGCAGACACCAGCCCCTTCAGAGCTTGCACCCATCATCCAGCACAATCCATGCTTTGTTGTTGCTGATGTACTTTATCTTTCATTTTTATTTTTCCATCTGCCCATCTCCTCTCTGTACTGAAAATCAAAACATATGAACAGTTATTTTAGCACACAAAGAGCTTCCAATCCTCAAGCTCATTGCCATGGAACAGCAACTTCATTCAGAAATTCCCCTACTAGGGGCAGGGAGATGCCTCAGAAGGTAAAGTACTTGCTGCTCAAATGCAGTAGCTTGTTCTGATCCCCAGCAAACATGTATGAGGTCTAATGGATCTGTCTGTGTGTCTGTGATTCCTACTCATGGCAGGTAGACACATAGGATTCCAGAAGGAAGCCATTGGCTAGTGTATCTGGAGCTGGTGAGCTCTTGGTTCAACAAGAGACTTTGCCTCAGTTTGCACAGGTGGAAAGCGATCAGGAAAGATACCTGAAGTGAACTTCAGGGATCCACCCACACACTTCCACACATAAGCATGCTAGCAAACACACATATATGCATGCAATAGTTCATACATGTACACAAGAAAAGAAGAAAATTAAGTAAATACCCCATTACCTAAGAATTATAGTGAAAACGTATTCCATCAAAACCATAAAAGTATGTATAAAAATAATAATAAATACATAAAACAAGTTCTGGACACACATGCCTTCTGGATGCTAAGGAATTAAGACTATAATTTATTGTTTGTCATGTTGTATTTATAATATTCTCAGAGAGATATTTGATATCAGTGTGATACAGACAGTTAAAGCAGTGAGATGTTATTTGCTTGAATTTGAGAAATTGTTGGTGGGAGCAATTATTTTTTTAAGAATCTGATTGGAAAATAGAGCTAAATGCAGCCTTAACTATCTCTAACATGCTTCCCTAGAAAATATATTTTATGATGACAGCTATTGTGATATTATAAGATCTAACTTGCCTCCTGAGAATGAAGACCTCAATACTAAAAATAATGGCCACAGATGCCACTACAAATACCCCAAATTACCTTAGCTCATCTAAAACTTGATCCCCAGATGCTGCAAGAGCCAAGTTCTACAATATGTTAACACTGCATTTTTACCAATTAAAAATCTAATGAACAGTTATGAATAACTAAAGCAGCAATATTTTGGAGCTAAGATTATGTAATACAACACTTGGTCAGAATTAAAAATTAATGGGCCTCTCACCAGGCCTTGTCATATGGACCAGTAATCTCAGCTTCTTGGGAGTCTGAGACAGAACATTGACAAGTTCTAAGAGAGTCTAGACTATATAACCAGGGCAACTCGGTGAGACCTCATCTCAAAATAAAATGCAAAAAGAGGTCTGGAGAAATGTCTCAATGGTAAAATACTTACTTTTCATGCACAATGCTCTAAGTTCAATTGCCCTACCAATTAAGTCATTAATGTAAAAAGCAATCTGCCTCTCAGCTTAACAAAGGACTTATTAATGGTTCCTATTGGGGGCCATCCATCCCTAAAGCTTTGCTGGTCAAAACCAAGTGTTTTTTATGTTCTTTCCAGCTCAGTGACCTGGTGGGTTGGCTTTGCTGTGCAAAAGTGCATGAAGCTCATGAAAAAAACTGACCTGACAGTTGGTTGTAATTCCAGTATGCTGAGTAGTCACTGAGCCTCATCCCTGTGTTTGGGAGGATCTCTTCAAAAACTTAAAGATCATAATTGCCATGAAACATCATAGAAACAAATAGTGTGCATCTAAGACAGAAGTAAGAATTCAAAAAACTGAGGGTTATGTGAAGGTATTCCCTACATGTCAGAATGAGCAGGTACTTTTAGAGCATGTATAAAACAGTGGTCCATAAGATTATACTCCCTTGCAACATCATAGCCATCTTACTATTGATACATCTTGGATAAGAAACATCCTCCTCCATCAATAGTACATTCTCTAGTCCTTTCTTTTTGCTTCCTGTCTGCCATGAGTAGCCTCTGCTACATTCTCTGGCCACCATGCAATAGGTCTGAATCAACAAAGCCTGTACACAGAAGCCTCAGCAACCATGAACCAAAATGAATCCTTCCCTTTTTAAGGGTGAGGTGTTTCTCCACAATCATCAATATCATTAACATGATTAGGTCAATAAATTTATATGAACGTCTAGCATATACAAGTATATATGAGATAATGATAATAAATAATGAGATTTGTGATTTATTTATTTGCTGTACTGTATTTTTGGGGTTTTTTTGTTTGTTTGTTTTTTTCTTTTTTGTATATCCAGTGGGCCTGGAGAGATGACTCAGTGGTTAAGTGTACGCACTCCTCTTGTGGAGGACTTGAGTTCAGTTCCCAGGATCCATGTAGATGGCTCATACCTGCCTGTAACTCCAGTGCCAGAAGATCTGATGTCCCTGGATTCCTAAATTTGCATGTACATAGCCCCTCTCACATATACATATAATTAAAAACAACATAAACCTTTAAAAAATATATTCCTTCTAATTATATATACAATATTATATGTACACACAGATATATGTATGTATATATATGTGTGTGTGGGGGGGGGTGTGTGTATAAAATTTACCTTAAAAGTTTTCTCTTTTATAGCAGAAACAGATGAAAGATCTCCAAATTCCACCTACCTTCCTACCTTGCTGTATCAAGAAGCTGCTCAGAAGGACTGACCTACGTCATTCAAGTTTTTATAAGGACACCGTAATGTTCACACAATGAAGTCACCTAATGGATTATTTCTCAGGTCATACTCCATTGTTAATTAGCACATAGCTACAATTAAATTATCCCCTTCAGATCAACTGTGATCCATTTAAGGGGTCCCAAACAACTGACTTTACTCTCTTTCTGGCTCCTGTGGCAGAAATACATATATTTTAGACAAGATTAACATATAAATTGCAACCCTCACATTATCTTTATGCATACATCCTCTCATTTCCTGTTGGTATAAGCACTTTAAAAAATTATAACTCATGTTTAAGGTTCACAAACCTATAGCTTCGTCTTAATTTGTACTTGACATCTTACCAAGTTATATTTGAAAAGGATGAACAGAGCCCAAAAGCCAGAAGCCAGAGGAGAGCTGCCAAACCCAAAGAGAGAGTATCAATCTTAGTGCAAAGACAGTCAGTCGTGGTAAAGGTAGACTCACAGAAACCACCCGAGCAGCAAATAACAGATTCTTCAGCACAAAATAGACTTGTGAGAAACTAATTGCTACAGATTTTATCATGCCCAAAATAAAGCATGGAGAAATATCATGAGCATACTGTAATGCATAAAATCTTGACACTCATGAGAAAATACTCAAAATATACACTGGAAGGATGGAGCTTGCCTGTAATGTTAAATTCTGCAAATTATTCCAAACAGCTAGCCATATTTGTGGCATCACATTGGACTGGGTGTGAGAGGAAGAGAAGAAACAAAAATAGACATTGTCCTTCCTTTACAATGTAGAACCCAGAAGGTGGCTTTGGAGATGCTGTGGGCAATGATAGAGGAGAATCATGTATAAGAGATGCAGAAACACTGGCTGAGACAAAAAAAAGAAACTCAGCCAAGTGGCCCCCTTATTGAGACACAGGGACCAGAGTCTCATACCCCATGGCTTCCCAGTGATGGCTCTTCTTTGGCAATTATCACAAATGACTGTTTATTGCTCAGTAGTTTGAAGGAGGAGGAGGAGGAGGAGGAGGAGGAGGAGGAGGAGGAGGAGGAGGAGGAGGAGGAGGAGGAGGAGGAAAGATTACATTCCAAAAACTGTATCTCTGGAATTTCCAAGTTGACACTGCAATTACTGGTCCCATCAGATCCTGCAGTGCCTCCCATGGGATTATTTGCATAAACTCATTGCTCATGGCAGTTCCTGAATACATCAGTCCCCCTGTGTTAAAAGTTTATTATTATACAGCTTTCTCAATAACCTCAGTGTGGCTGTACTCTCATAACGTAAATCCATGAGGCTGGAGAGGTGCCTCAGTTAATAAGGTGCTTGCCTTATAAGCACAAGTACCTGAGTTTGATTCCTGGGAACCTCCAGGAAAAAAAAAACTGGGTATGTGGATGTGGTGACATATGTTTGTAATCACAGCTGGGGAGGCAGAAGCAGGGGGCTCTCTGAGGCTTGTTGACTAGCCAGCCTCTCCTACTCTCCTATTTGAGAACTGTGTAAAAGTATGTTTCAAAAGAAAATAAAAGATGGATGGCACTTGAGCAATGATACATAAGGTTATCCCCTATCTGCCTACACATACACTACACACACACACACACACACACACACACACACACACACACACACACACACACACACACACACACACACGAGAGAGAGAGAGAGAGAGAGAGAGAGAGAGAGAGAGAGAGAGAGAGAGAGAGAGAGAGATGACAGTGGTAGAAGTCAGTGCATCTATAGTGGGTTTCCCTGTCTCAAGAACTCTGTTAACATCATAACATCCAAAGCAATGAAGTACAGAGTGAGAGCAAAGGGAGCAGACTCCACAATCACTGAATCTCAACCAGAGTGTTACAATACCAACAGTGAACCCTTAGATTTACTTCATTCAAAACTGAAAGTAGGAGGAAGTCAGTGAATTTCAAGCCTGGGGTTTGGAATGAGAGCAGTAATTTGATTCTGTGATGGGATCAAATGAAATGATAGTCTGATATCAGTGGGCAATATTTTATTAACTTCAATCATGCAACCACAAGCTTCAATGTGTGCAGAAAAGGAACAGGAGTGTAAGGACTTAGGGGTAGGGAAGGAATTCTTCTTTCTCGACAGAGAAAGCAGAATGCCAGACTTGGCCTGTGGAACATATCTGATACAGTTTACTTCCCACCTGGGAAGTTATTCCTATCTCATGCTCCCAGTTCTGTATATTCACAGACCAGAGAGACAAGGGCCAGTGGTTTGGAAGGAACTGGACCCAGGAGTTTAGTTGGTGTGACGTTTCTGTTTAGTTATAGAGGTGTTATAAAGGAAGTCAGTTCTACTGTGATATCCTAGAATTTTTCTTTAGAGCTGGCATGATACTCAAGAAGTTTCATTTCTTTCTTGCCTGCATAAGTAAGGGACATCCCCCCCCCCTCTGAGTGGATGGGGGAGCCCAGGATGGGGAGGTGGGCAAGGTAGCTGGGAAAGGGAAGGGAGAGGGAACTGGGATTGGTATGCAAATAAGATTGTTTTTAATTTAAATAAAAATTAAAAAAAAAAAGAAAGAAAGGGAGCTCCCTCACACAGTGTAGCAGTAACAGCTATTTTCATTGTTTTGCTGCTTAATCCTGTTCCAAACCATTCACACAGAGACACACACACAAACACACACGCACACAGGGAGAGAGACAGAGAGAGAGAGAGAGAGAGAGAGAGAGAGAGAGAGAGAGAGAGAGAGAGAGACCCCTAGCCTATTTAAGAATATGAGAACAACAATTCATTGATTGCATGATACTGGGGACTGAACATGAGTCCTGGTGCATGCTAAGCAAGTGTTCTACCACCGAGATACCACCTTTATGTCATTAATCCTTCCTATTGGTTTTTCTTACACTCATAACTATTTGCTTAAAAGCCACCAGGTCTCCCACTTTCTGGTCTCATAGAACTACCTTACTTGCCCATTGTAAATGAACCATAAAAATTTTAAGCTAATGGATCAATCTCAACTAATTATCTTCGGTTACTTTGCATGAGAACTTCTGGGCTGGTGGTAAGGAATGTAAAAACAAATGATGCAGGTAAATACACCACCCTTAAGTACCATAAGTCATTGCTTCCCTGTGCATGAGCTGACTCAGTTGTTTACTTAATGGAGCACAGTCCAACAGTACAATTCTGTCCACTGTCCTTGGTCAAATGTGATGATTTTTGTTACAAAGGTACCACAACACTCAGAGTTCGATATTTGGAAGGATAGTCTACTGAAAGTTTTCTTCCCTTTTCATTATATAATAATACAAAAGATCTGAAACATACACTGTAATGTTTGAATAAGCTACTTCTGCCATCAGATTATTTTTTAAGCACACAGTAATTCAGGGCAGGCTTTTCTGGTTTTGTGGGCATGAAGGTTGATTATAAACTTTATGCAAAATGGGCAGGTTGCTACAGGTTGCAAAATTATGCAGACAAGGTGTGAGCATACCTTTCAGGCTTATTCTTGATAGAGTTTAAGAATCAGGTGACAACGAGGGGTCCAAGAATTCTCATTGTGTGTCCTAGGGGGACATCTGCCTTGGACACATCTCTGCCTCCCCAGCCATACTCAGTGAACACTCATCTCACACACTGCCTGATAATGCTGTCTTTGAAGAATAAGTGGTTCAGCTGTAGCCTTTTCTCTTATTCACCATTGCCTTTCTTCACATACACTGGGAAAGGATAGATCACCATTCTCCACTGCAGCTTGTGTCTTATGTGAAACTCTGGCAAAGAATTAGCTGACCCACAACTTTTCCCACAAAAGAGATGATAAACAAATTTGTGTTATTCTAGACTGGTACAGGTGCCCCTAAAATATTCTCTTTGTAATCTAACAACTGATTTAAGTGGCATTCACGTATGATTAATTCTGTCACTACAAACATTTCCACTTATTTATTCTATTATGTATTAAACACAGTTGTAGATTGAATTTTTCCCATTTCTCTGCATTCACAAGTTAAAACTCAAATTCCTATGGACTGGGAACTTTTGGACAGAGGACTTTTAAAGAAGTAACTTTTTAAAAAATGGGTTGTTTGGGAGAACTCTAACATCATGTAATGGATAGCCTTAAAAGAAGAGAGGCTTGGGGGCCAGTGAGATGGGTCGTAGGGAAAAGCATTTGCTTCCAAACTGGATAACCTGAGTACCATCCCTGGAACCTACATGGTGGACAGAGAGAGCTAGTGTTCTCTTGGCATCCGCCATCCGCATCATGGCATGCATGCACCAACTCTACCTCCCACAAATAAATAAACTTAAATGTTCTGAAGGAGATAAAGACACACACGTTCCCAGAAAGAAGGCCATGTGATAACAAAGGAAAATATGGACATACAAAAGTCAAGAAAAACCAATCCTGCTCGTATCCTTGAATTTGGATTTCTAGCCTGAAGCACTATGAGAAAATAAATGCCCTAATCAACATACCAGCTTCGTAAAGGACTTGGAGCATCCTATTTTGTCCATCACTTAAAACACTTAGGTGTTGGTCAATATCTGGCTGAAGGATAGGAATCTTGCTTAATCCAAGAAGTATTTTCTATAATTTTGCAGTAATGGGGAATGCTTACACAAAATCTTGCCTTATTTGTAGTCCCCGTTACTTCATTTGGGGGTTAGGGGACTAAAATCATACATAGCTTGGCTTGTGACTTCAGAATGAGAATTCATATTAGGGAGCTACCTGCTAGGCAACTGCCATTGTAATATTATAGAACATATTATCTGTGCATATTATACATATTGTTATACTAGACACACTAATAATTGGAGGCTCACTTTGACCTTGCATCTGAATATGCTCAACTCTTTGAACTGATAACATTTTGTAGTTAGAACAACACATATTTGTTATTTGTTACACAAATGAGATAGCTCAGTATTGCTCCACAAGTGACATTGTTTTAAAAGCAGTGGATGGTGCTGTGAGAAATATACAGTCCTAGCCTTGGAAAGACCTGTGAGAGCCAGGCAGACAACTCAGTGGTTAAAGGCACTTCTGACCAAGCCTGATGACTTTAATTCAATCTCCAGGACCCACTTGAAAAAAAAGAGAAGTGACTCCCTCATGCTTTTCCTTTGCTCTCCACTTTGGCACTTATTTTTTCTAAAGAAGACTTACTGTGCAGAGCACAATAAGTGAAAGTATAAGTTTGATTCTAAATGATCCCCTAGGTCCTTTGAAAAGAACAAGCTGAAGAATAAAAGTGAGAAAACGTAAGAAATAGAGAAATATGCCTCAGAAAACAAAGGGAAGGGGATCAAAAATAATAAATGGACACATGCAAACTGTTGCCTTATTTGCTGGCTGGCTTGATCATTCCATGTAGGACGCCATGCCCAGGGAATGCTGCCACCCACAATGGGATAGAACTTCTTACACCGATTAACTTAATTAAAACAATCCCTCACAGGCATTAGCACAGTTCAATCCAAGGCAACATCTCGTTGAAACTCTTCTTGGTTGTCTGACATTCTAACCATCACAGAACATAATGCTGCTTTCTTTGTATATCTGGGTTCCACTACAATGCTAGATTTAGTGGATGCTTCATCAAAGTTAGATAACTATTTTTCTAAGAACCAAGGTGTCCTTCACTCACCATTCACCATCTCCTGTCTACTTAAATTAACAGCTCTCCATCTGTGGTTTGCAACAACTTTGAGGGTCACATATCAGATACCGTACATATCAGATATCTACATTACAGTTCATAACAGTAGCAAAATTATAGTTACAAAACAGTAATGGAATGAATTTTATGTTTGGGGGTTACCACAACTTAAAGAAATGTATTATAGGGTCTCACCATTAGGAAAGTTGAGAACCACCGAGTTAAATTGTTTTGTGCCAAGGTTAAAATAGTAAAGGTTTTGGCATTTGAAAAGAGAATTGAGTAGATGATTTAATACTTAGCCTAAAAGAAGTAGTAGAATTTTATTGAGGTCAATGTTCACTCTAGGGGCTACTTTTGCAAGTCTTTCCATTTCATAGTTTAGTCGATTCTCTAAAGGCCTGGAGCTCAGAGGCTGAAGAGTGGCCAATGTTCCCTTTGTCCTTAGAGATAACTCTTTTATTCTGCCAGCTCACCTCAAGCATTTGAGAAGATGCTAATCAAATCAGAAAATATATACCTTATAATGCAGCTGCTGCAGGAGTAAGAGAATGCTAAAGACAGTACTGGAGGAGTTATGATGGTGTATTGTCCCTCATTCCAAACACTGTGAATGGTTGGCAAAGAAGTTTACCTTTAATAACAATAAAAAAATAATGTAGATACAAACAACAATGAAACACTGGTGATTTTTTTAAAAAACATCAACATTATATAGTACACCATTACCAAGTGCTCAATCATACTTATTTGTTGTGGTGGGGGGAGCACAAATGTGCTACATACCTGAAGGGCAGAAGACAGCATTTTGAAGTGAGTTCTCACCTTCTACCATGTATATCATTAGGATCAAACCGAGGTTATCAAGCATGGTGTCAAGAAGTTTTGCCTACTGTGCCATCTTGCTGGCTCAGTACTATCCCTTTATGTTTGCATGGCATTGTACTATGTGTTTGTGGTATGTAATATTAATGAATGTACCATCCCAATAATCTTGTATGAGCAGTAATTTTATTGTCATGTTACAGATGGAGTGATGGAGAAAAGAAAAACTAGGTAAGATCACATAGCTAATGAGACGAAAACTAGTAACAATGAAAGGGAGACCCTTCTGTACTCAGTACACATACAAAGTGAAAAAAAGAAACATAGGGACATTAATATTAAATATTACAGATCATATAGAAATAGAATACAGAACAGTGTATTTTTAGATGTTGACATTTTCCTGAGCTAGAGACTTTGGAACTATAAACAGGATACAATAATGACACTGTCTCGGTTAACATTTTGATAGGTTGTTTATTGCATTCATTTAAATTATTTTTAAATTGCATTAAAATATTATTTATAGGTACTAAAGAGATAACACAGTGGATAAGAGCATTTACTGTTCTTTCGGGGTATCTTAGTTTCTAACACACACATCACGCAATCTACAACCACTGAGAATTCCAGCTCTAGGGGGATCCAGATTCCTCTTGGGGTCTTCACAGAAATATACACTCATACCACACACTCATACTCATACCACACACACATACACACACACACACACACACACACACACACACTATACATATATATATATATATATATACACATATATATATATAGTTTATAGATGTTAGTGAACTATTTCACTTACCTTTGGATTTTAAATGAGTCTAATGTTAGCAGTCTTTACTACATTTAAGCTGACACAGGTGAAAGAAATCAAACCACATACTATTAGGAAGAACACTCCAAGGGGGTTATTCATTGCTATGGAGTAGATTCACAGACCATAAACTGAAATGTCTGAAGCAAACACTGAGGGGTTGAAAGAGACTTCCTATGACCTTCAAACCCCACAGCCCCATCCATAGGAACTGCTGCTACTGATGGGTTAATGCACATACATGCCCCAGCTTGTGTAGCTCAAATGACAACTTTATGGTAGCCAGTTCTTTTACTACACCTGGTTTTGAGGCAGCATCCCTCTTATTTCTGTTGCTACCTTATTTCCCTAAGAATATTGCCCTACAGGCTTCTGGCTAATTCTCATGCTTCTACTACCCATCATGCCATAAAAGATTTGGGACTACAGATTTGTGCCACCACATCTGACCTTTACATGATTAGATCAAAGTCTTGTTACTAGGTGTGCTCTGCAAATGTTTTTCCTTCCTGAATCATCTTCCTGACCTTGATTGTTTTTTAAAGGAGATATAAGCCAGGTATGGTTATAAACACCTACAGTCCCAGCCCCCAGGAAGCTTAGGCATGAGGATTGTCACAGATTAGAGGATTACATACTAGTGAGACTATCAACAAACAAACAAACAAACAAAATGAATGGATGCATTAATAAATAAGCAAGTTCATAAATGGTGATATAATTAAAATGATGTGCTAAAAGTATTTGGGAGCACTGGAAAGTCTGCTCAGCAACTGAGAGTGCTTCCTGTCCTTGCAGAGGACTCATTTTCAATCTTAGCATGCACAGGTTGTTCACAACTGTCTGTAGCACCAGTTTTAGGAAAGCTGATACCCTCTCCTGGTCTCTGTGGAAAGCAGACATGCACATGGTGCACATATGTACATGAAGGCAAACACTCATGCACATAAAATAAAAGTCTTTTTAAAGAGTAGCTGGGGATTCCCCTCCTGGCTATGATATAGAAGTCATAAGAGATACACTTATGCACTAAACCAGTGATTCTCAACCTTCTTAATGGTATGATCCTTTAATAAAATTCTTCATGTTGTGGTGACCCTCAACCACAAAATTATTTTATTGCTCTTTCATAACTACAATTTTGACACTGCTATGAATCATAAGGTAAATGTCTGATATGCAACCAGGTTGAGAACATCTGCTCTAAAGAGTCAACTTTCCAATGTTGTACTCATAATTAACCTAATAAACCCATAAAAAGAAAAGATTTCTTTTGGCTCATGGTTTTAATGGCTCCAACCCATGGTAAATTGAGAGAGTTTCTTTTAGACCTGTAGTGAGAAAATATATCATAGCAGAAACTCTGTGGCCAAGACTTACAGCTACAGACAGTTTAGCTAGAATGCAAAAGGGAGATAGGAGTGATGGAGTGAAGGGTTCCCATCATAACTCTCAGGGCCATTATTTTAAGTGTGAATCTGATGACCTTCCATCAGGCCTGGCTTCACAAAGCTCCACCACAATAGCACCAAAGTGAGAGCAGGGTAACTCAAGGCTCAAATGATAACATTTTTCTAACAATTATAATTTGATATAATGCATAAAATATATATCAGGTTTTAGGGGGCGAATTCAAGGTTCAAATAACAGCACTACTCCAACAATGAGAAATATCAAAATTATCTACCATCTATTTATTTATTTATCTGTCATTGAATGCATAAAAATATATACTATGTGTAAAATATTCTAAGTAATACATATGCCTATAAACATAGTGAAGAAACAAAAATTGAATAAATAAAAACAATCCATTCAATTTTTTTTGAAGTTTTTTTCTTTTAATAGGTTGACTTTTAAAACATTTTATTGATATAGAATCATAATTTAACTACCTTTTGCTCTACTAGAGTAGAAGGTGATAGAAGCAGTATTTATGTGAATATTTTTCCTTGTAAAAGTTTCGTATCCATGAAGGTTTTCATGGTAAGTTTGCTATTTTTACATATACTATTTAAATTCCACTTTCCTGTTGCTATCTCAATTTCACCTTCTAATACAATTTTAAAAACCATTTTCTTTAATTTTTCATTTGTTATATCATCTCTCCTACCCCCTTAACTTAAAGTCAGCATATGTCCCCTCCCACATATGAAAACTGAATAAAGAAGACAGACAAAATTCAAAGAATTGTTAATCAGCAATCCACTAAGCAAGAAAAGATGCACACATATCAAACTTGAGCTTAACAATTGCAGTCACCAAGAAATCAATGATTTAGTGAGAAAGAAACCAGTTAAGAATGTCAGCTGCTGAGATGACTCTGTAAACATAGGAAGGAATGTGACAAAGACAGAGAACAGGGAGACTCCTTAGCTAGAAGGCTCCAGATTTGAATATCGTGGGAAGGGCTCTGCCAGGGAGATGTTTAAAATTCAGTATGGCATTTTAATTAAATTACAACTCTGAATTAGACATAAATCAAGTTAGACCCACTTTGGTTTCATTTTTAGCACAAAGAGCCTATCATCTTTAACATTTCATTCAAAGCTAATTAAATATGGATTTATGGCTCTGGATACCTGGAAATACTGGGGAACATTCAGAACTTGCTGACCCACTGAGAAGGTAACTATTTTGAGGATTCTAACTGAATGTCAAATATTTGCTGCAGCTTGCTGCTTCACAGAGCTAAATGTGTTTTCTGGGTGTGTAAACACATCTCATAAAACTCTCATTGTTTTTTTTCCATCCCTGGTAACAGTGTAAATTCACTACAAACTGAAAGTCTCTGTTTGCCGCCAACACGATTTCAGCACAATGACTCTGGTTCTCCCACTTTGCAACCCTTGGCATTCCTGTTCCTTGACATAGGAAAGAAGCATGGTCATCTCTTCTATAAGCAAACAAATTGTTCCATTCGGTCCCCAACATAACAGTGCTAAAAATGACTTTCCTTTCTGACTATGGGCTAGAAAATACAACTGGGTTGAGATTTGCATTTTTATTGTTTTAGTGCTTTGTGATCCAGTGCCCAGGTTTGTCTTCTGGTCAATAAAATATGCTTTCTGGAGGGAGGGACCCATACAGCTTTATATATGGATTTAACACTCTCAGGTTAGGGAGAAGAAATACATCTAATAAAGATGTCACCTTCTGTAACATTGAAGAAAAGCCATGTGGTCATATAGGAAAGTGCTGCATGGCATATACTTTTAATCCCACCACAAAAGAGGTTGAGGCAGGGGGCTTCTGAGATCAGCTCAGTCTCCATAGTGAAATCCTGTCTTAACAAAAAAGGGGGAAAAGGAAAGAAAGGGAAAGAGGAAAGGGGGATGAGGAAGATAGATGGGAAAGCAGGCAAAGGGAAGGAGGGAAGGGAAGACAGAAAGACAAAATGCTTTCCCAGAATCATAGGTCTAGGGATGCAAAAGGAAAAGTATTCTTTTCAACAGTAGCCATGGATAGAAAGAACGGCTGTGAGCCATATTTAACTAAGAATACTGCTGTGTGTCTTGTGGGGGGATGGCAGCTTTGATGTACACACAGAATGATCTGTCTTGAAATAGACAACCCAAGCAAACTTCCTGGCTTCAAGTCCCTCTACACTTTGAGAGACTATAGGAGGTACAAAAGCAAAATTTTATGGACTCTTTAAGTGACTGAAAACATAATTTCAAAAAGTTTCCATTGGAGCAGAATGACTTTTCATCAAGGGCTCATGAGCGTAGAGGACAGGGCGCTATGGAACTTCTGATATAGTATATATAACAGCAAGGGCAGATGAGACGCTTGGAAGAAATCTGGCCTGGCACAAGGGAAGGAGCTTTCACAGAACAGACCCTGCTTTCACCAATCAGAAGCAGCCTAGAGCAGTGACAGGTGGCTTTGAACTTGACTCTCAAAGACAAGACTGTTGAAATATTGTGCCAATTGCCCTCTGGTTTTGGCTTCACACTTACACAACTCATATTCCAAAAATATTTGTTTTGCTTCCTAGTTAAAAATAAATAAATAAAATTTCCTTTTAGAACTCAATTCATAGCTTGGCCTAGAAAAAAAAAATCTCATCATATGGTCTGCAATCTGTTGCTAGAGACTGAAGTCTCCTACTTGGTCTGGGACACAGAAGCCTCTTTCTGAGTCTTTACTTCCCAGTAGGCAGTGAGGTCATCAAAATAATTGCTCTCACCAGGACCTGGAGTTACAGGTCTGTAATCCCAGATACCTGGGAGGCTGAGGTGGAAGGACACAAATTCAAGGCTTGTCTGGGCTACAGAGTGAGTTCAAAGCCACGTTGGGCAACTCAGTGAGACAGTCTCAAAACAGAAAGCATAAATAAGGTTGCTGGTATTGCTTACTGGTAGAGCACTTACCTAGGATGTTTGAGGCCCTAGTTTCAATCCCCAGTATTTCAAATAATAAACATAAATAGTAGGAAGAGTTTTCCTACATGGCTGGGATGCAGTTACAGTGGCTTTTTAACCTCTCTCACTGAGAAGGAGCACAAGCAGGAACTGACCAAACTGACGGGAACCAGGTTGCTTTTGTGTAGTCAATATGGTTCAGTGCATGTCATCTTAAATTCTAGTTCTTGTAGCTCCTTTACTGTTGGTGATTTTGAAGCTCAAGTCATCTCCCCTCTCCTAAAAGATTTTCCAGATGTCTGCGTTGACATATTGGCAAATAGAAACCCACCACAGGGCCAAAAAGAGATGCTTGACTACATTTGGACCAACATCTATTTCCAAAGGTAAGATGCCCAGCTATGCTAAGGAAACCTCAGCATTGCCCTCTGACTTCCTCTCAAGAAGCTAGGGAGGAAATAAGTTCTTCAGGCACACTGCCAGAGAAACCTGTTTATCTTTTTTGTTCCATAAGCAGTATGTTAGGTCCCTCACCTTCTCTGTCTACCACATGACAAATTCCTCAAACATCTCCACAGAGAATTAGAGAAGGGCTGGAGCCAAACCACAGCAGTGCTGCCCCAGAGATCTGTGTCCATGCTGTTAGTACCATTGTTTTTCCAAGATGAAGCCACAGGATGCATCGGTAGGGGAGAGAGGCCAACTCCACTCTCACTGCACTCCACTCTCACCAAATTCTGGACCCCTCAATGGGAAAAGCTGGTTCAGCAAGACTCTGAAAGATTACAGGAGCCATAGTTTGTTGGCCCTAGATTGTTGGGAACTTTTTTTTTTAGCTATTGGCAAAGGCCCAATGAGTCATACATTTCACAAGCAATTTTCAAAAAGGGAAACACCTCTCTACATGAAATGTGATTCTCCTCTGAAGACAGACTGTGTCAAAACACCATTGACTCATCACTTGCAGTGAGCCTTCCATGCTTCCAACTGAAGACTGCTCTCAGGACTAGCTTTAAACTGTGAGAAGCCAGAACACCAATCCTATTAAAAATCAGCAAGGCAAAGCCTTCTTGTGTTTACATCTGAGTAAACCAATTACTATCTAATCTGCCCCCAGGATTGGGTCACAGGAAGCCTCGCCTGATTTGGGGGCTTATCTGAGTTAAAAGAAGGGCAAAGAAGAATGAAGGGGGAGGGAGGTGGAAAAGAAGAGGTGGAAAGGGTCAGAGAAAAAAGGTGGAGAACTAAAGGAGAAGGGAGAAGAGGAGGGAAGGAAAAGAAAAAAACAAAAACAGGAAAGGGAAGAGAAGCTCTGGGACAGCTAAATTGGTAAAGGGAGCAAACCGCATTCCACCTCCAGAACTCATGTGAAAAATAAGCCAATGAATAAATAAGCCAAAAAGGCAGAAGAAACTGGGAGATCCCTGAGGCTTAACAGCCAGCCCACCTAGCCTACTTTGGCAGGTTCTGATCTAAGGAGAGACAGTATCATGAAAACAAGTTAATAGCTATCTGAGACCTTATGGCCAAGTTTGTACTGTAGGCCTCCATGGTCACAGACATGCATGCACGTGCGAATGCATACTATGTGCACACGTGTAAACACACATACCATCCCCACCCCTAAGACAGAGCCTGGAAAAGAAAGCAGAAGAAAGGGAAAGGGAAAAAGAGAAGGAAGATAAAAGGGGAGAGATTGGGGGAACAGGAGCTTCACCCCAGCTGCAGGCATGCACATACTCAGAGTTGAGAATGATTTTGTGAAAGCATCACCCCTAGCCCCCCACCCCCATTTTTCTCCATACCCTACTGCATCTCACAAAGCCCACCAAAGGATGACCCCTCCCCCAGAGATGCTCAAGAACTCCCACAGGGCATTTAAACTGTCCCCCAGAAAACAGACTTGTGGCTTTCTGGTCTCTCTTTTCTAGCTCCTCTCGAAGGGGCTGAAAGGCCATCCGGGAGCATTGCAGCCATCAAACATGGGCTTTTCCTAATGCTGTTTATTTGCTCTGATTTGGATTGCTGCATCAGCACAGAGGGTTATTGGGTACAGAAACTTTTCAATGAGTTAGGCTTGTATCTTGACAGAAATGTGGCAAGGGAACAGAGGGTGTGGATGAATTATTGTTCCGATCCTTAAAATCACCATCGTTAGCAGCACATTGCTAACTGGTCTTTTCTAATAAGTGAATCTCTATACTCATTAGTTTGACCCTTGCCAAACATGAGAGCACAGAAACCATTTGTATTTTTTTCTTTATGATACAAAGTTCAGGGCCTCTTAGTGCTCTGCTCATCTTTCCTGGGCACCTTGAAACCATTCATGTTATCCCAGGACTTCTAACTGAATCTGGGAGACTTTTTTCAAAGAAAAAAGACTCAAGATATTTAGTGTCAGTCAGATGTGGTCAGGACTGGTTTGCGTTAGATGATTCAGCTGTTTTTTTGTGTATGTGTGGATTTCCCAAGATCCTTTCTGAAACTCTTGTTGAAAAATATCTTGTGTGATCTTGTAACAAATTAAACAAAAGACAAGCCACTGTGGGCTGTCTATTTGAAAAGTCTAAACCACAAAACCTCTGACTCATGCTGACCTACCCTGGAGGAAGGCATGCCTGGAACATCAGCTAAATTGTAACTTTCACAAATTCCAGCTCACACCATCATTCCTTTGGGGAGTTGAAGGGTAGCAGGAGGGAGGCCACATTTCTAATAACCCTTATGATTCCTTGTGCTAAATGTGTTTAAAGGATTTAAGATAAATATCCTGTCTCATTGGGTCGTATCCAGATGCCTCGACTGTGTTCCTCCGAATTCTTTTGAAAGCTTCGGTTATCAATTAATTATAGGATGGAAGGATGAACGTATTTATTTGTTTTAATGTTAACAGCTAAGTAATCCCTTCCTATGTATTTGCTGCTACAATTACCACAGTGATTCACACATCTAGCCGACTCTATTTTCCTTTCCAGCCGCACACACCCACATTTCTTCGGTTGCTTACTCACAGTGAAAACAATAAGAACCAGATCTGTTTTTCACCAACCAGGATTCCTTGCCAGGCCCTTCCCAGCCTGCTTCATGCGAATGGAATTTCCAGTACCCCCTCTTCCTCCCTGTTGTTATGTTTACAGTGGCGTTGCCACCAGGTGTTTTCCTCTGGACTGAAAGTGGAGCAAGGTCTCTTGGGAAATCTGATCTCTTGGGACACTATCACACTAAAGAACCATGTGTTTCCAGGACAGCTCTGTGCAGCGGTCAGTACCATAGTGCCAAGAGTGTGTTCTTTCCTCTCTCTCTCTCTCTCTCTCTCTCTCTCTCTCTCTCTCTCTCTCTCTCTCTCTCTCTCTCTCTCTCTCTCTCTCTCTGTCTCTCTGTCTCTCTCTGTCTCTCTCTCTCTCTCCCTCCCTCCCTCCCTCCCTCTCTCTCTCTCTCTCTCTCTCTCTCTCTCTCTCTCTCTCTCTCTCTCTCTCTCTCTCTCTCTCACACACACACACACACACACACACACACACACACACACACACACACACCACAGTTCCTTTCTGAATAACCCCTCCCTCACTCCTTGTCATCACTGAACAAATCCGCTCCCCCGGCTGTCTGGGAAATGCTCTGCCCTGAGGAGGGACTGGCAAATTGGAATTTGCAGTTTCTCTGAGGACATGCAAAGACAGCATTCACCCCTGGCTCTCACAGTGGCTGTTGTGTGTTGTTGTTATTGTTGCTGCTTTTTAATCCTCGGATTCCTGGCTTTGGAGAACTCCTGGGTTCTAAAGCTGGAGAGCTCATACATGGAGGGAGGGAGCAGGAGGAGGAGTTTTTCCCAAGAAATACCAGAAATTTCCTGTTTTCCAAGTCAGGCTCTACCTTCCCATTCCAGGTCAATGTTCCCCTGGGCATCTGCACCTTTTGGCTCCTGCTGGTCTGTTTCTTCAAGGATCCATGTGTCACATCTAATAGCCTTCTTATAAAGATAAACAAATGCCTCATTAGTATTGTAAAGATTTAAGCATTACGCTGGCCTGCCCCTGTCACCTGGCAGAATGCACTCTGGCAGTACCCTGGTCAGTCCAGGGTTGCATGAGTACTAGGCTGCAGGCAGGTGTAAAGGACCCCTTTAAAAGTCAGGCCCCTGCCCACTTAAGCTCTCTCTCTCTCTCTCTCTCTCTCTCTCTCTCTCTCTCTCTCTCTCTCTCTCTCTCTCTCTCTCTCTCTCTCTGCTTTTGGTTGGCCACCAGCTACCCTCCTCTTCCTCTCCTCCCCTCTCTCTCTCCCCCTCTCTCCTCTTCTGTTCCCAATGCCTCTCTGTCTCTTCCCTTCTCCCTCACTCCCCTTTCTAAACAAACTCCTCATTTAAACTCTATCTGTCTGGCGTGTTATTCACTCCACCTTGCCACCTCAGTCACCCTCTCCTGCTATGGAGCCTGCTATGCTCTCCCACATGGTCCTTTACCTTGGTACCCCACTCACTTGGGACCCTCATGTGGGACCTCCTCCCTTTCTCCAGCTTTTATTCTTGTAACTGTAACAAAGGAACAAGTATCACTCCTTATGAGCTAATGCATGGGATTTGAAAATGGACACAGTTGTTTCCCTTTCAGTATTTATCACTTTAACATAAAAAAAATAAAAATACTTAACTGAAGAATTTCAGTTTATTTTTAAACAAAGAGATGCAATTTCAGGAATTTGATACTGAACCATTAAAGAGATAGCACATGTGAAATGCTGTTAGTCCACAAGAACACACAAACCGTATTTTGTATTCTATATGTTCTTCATCCACTTATAAAGTGGATATAGACATATAATAGACACATAATATAATACTTTACAGTCCGAGAAGGGAAAACTACAAACAAATGTTTGTTATATAATTAAGAATAAAGTCTAGTGAGAGCAATATGGCTTTCTGAGTGAAGACACCTGCCACCAAGCCTGAGGCCCCAAATTCAATGTTTGGTATCCTCATGGTGAAAAGAGCACTAACTCATGCATGTTGTCCCCCGGTCTGTACTCAGACTCCACTGTGGCATGTGTATACCCATACTCATATATACATACACAAAAGAAATAAGTGAATAAATTAAAAAATAAATAAAAGAATGAAATCTAATGGTTCCTGAATACAGAAATAAATGCAGAAATTGTAGTATAAAATTGGATTCTATAGGAATCTCATAAGAAGTCAGTTTCAAATTTGCAATGTTCTTTTAACTTTCTTTCAAGTCTCAACCAACTCAATATTAATTTTAATTGAGGCCTTTTGGCCTCACCCTCCCTGGGGAGCAGAAAGGGGATGGAATGGGGGTTGGTGGAGGGGACCAGAGAGGATGGGTAGGTGAGAGAACTGGAATAGACATGTCAAACAAGCTTGTTTAATTTAAATTAAAAGAAAAAGAGAGAGATGTAGCTTTATTGGAAAATTCATTTACTCTGAAAGCTTTGCCCAACAAACTTACAGTTTACAATGGAAACTGTGAATCAGGTAATCCCAGCAACTGAGAGGCAGAGTCACAAGGTTCAAGAGTTTAAGGTCACCCTCAGCTACAGGCCAATCCAGACAGCATGAGACCATGTCTCAAAAGAGCCCAGAAAAACAGAAATCAAAGAACAAGGAAGTGGAAGTAAGGAAGGAGAAGAAAAGAAAAGAAGAAAAAGTAACTGTACACACCTTCTAAAAAGCAGCATAATTATTCTGTAAAATACCCCTATGTGACACATACTGCTGAAGCCTTTCAGAGGCAAAGATAGTCACCCTTCTAGCCATCTCTTAGTACACACTTAAAAACAAGGCAGTCAAGAGCTACACAAAGATGTACTAGGGTGATGATAAATCCTCCATTTGTATTCTGTACTTCTTGTCTCCTGCTATTTTTCTGTCTTCTGTGTAGAACCCCAAGTGTAAGGAAGTTATAGGAACACCCACTTACATATACACATGGAAGCTGGTTTCAGCTAACTTTTAGTACTGAAGTTTGTATTCTGGTGGAGTTAACTTTTCTCAAGCAATACTGAAAAACTTCCTACCTCAGCTTTAGTGAAGATGATGGTTGGTTCCCAGCTGTTATAACATGGGAGAAGGCAAAGCACATTGTCCCATTGGATCAAGGTCAAAGCTGCTGCCTCTAAATGTCAGATTATCTTGTACCTGTGTAGGCAGAAAAGAACATATATTGATAACTGCATAAAAATGCTCTTTAGAAGGATAATCACAAAATGATTATTAATTTCACCTTACAGTTGATGGAAGCTAAGAATTTGAAAAGTAGATCTGTTTAACTTTTGAATATGTCCTCTATTGGTCATACATAGGGAACAATCCTGATAAACCCTAGAATTCACTAGTTATAAGGTACAAATGTCATTAAGGTAATTCCAAGCAATACCACAATGATCATGGGAAAGATGCCTGAGGAACTGAATTGCCATCTAAACAGATTGAGAGTATATGGCTCTGAGCTGTTGCATGACATTTCCTGGGAGTATTGAACAAATGTCTTATTCACCTCAGAAAAAGCACTGGAAAAATAAAACAACTCTACTCAACTGCTGCTCAGAGAACCTTTGAGTTAACTTAGAGAAGAATGTGTGACCCAAAGAGCCACTTCATAGAAAAGCCCACCCTAGCATGAGTGAAGACGCATGGAGGTATATCCCTGGAGCTTTGTTCCCTATGGAGAAGGATTTGCAGTAACCATGGGTTTGGTTTAAAAGGAGCGAGGTCATTAAGCATTCAGAGAGCACAAGTAAAAGAGTAAAACATAAAGCAGCAATAAGATAGTAGAGCATCACATCAGTCAATTAACTGCCCAGCAGAAACAGACTGGAAAAGTAGTCAATCAGAGCACCTGACCAATATAGAGGATTCCAGAGAGAATGTCTTCTTTTGCATAACACTTCCAATCATCCCTTCCCACCACAAGTATTGTTATATCATAGGATAAATAGTGTCTGTGTCTCTTGCTTTGTGAAGGGGCCTGTCTTATGGCTTCATCCCAGCAGTGTTCAAGGGTACAACACCTTTACTCTAATGAATAATATCCTTCTCTTCTAAAGGATACAGTATTTGTACTCTTAGTTGTTTGGCTGGTCTCTTTTCCTTTTCTTATAGGGCCATGGGGCCAGCCTGTCTCCAGACAAGGGGTCTTGAAGGATACATGCTTGAGGCATACATGCTTGAGGCTGAAGAGAGGGGCAAGATACCAATTTACTAGTACAATGTGTAGTTCAATCTTCCTGACCAATTTGCAGGCAGCCCCACCAAAGCAAGCTCCCCTCACCCCCTTACCCTTTGGTAATCTCTTACTAACCCTAGGCAATTGGTCTTCTAAATTTCATGAGCTTCGTGAGTTTTGCAGACTTCTGTAGCTTCCCAAATCTTTTATCTTCCCTCCTTCCTCAAGGGGGAAATGTTTCAATCCCTAGGATTTCTTCTCCAAGGCACAGGAGTGCATTTGTGACATTTTACTCCAAGCTCTGAAGTTTCTATATATCTGACTTTCTTTCTTTATAAAACTTTGATATCCATTTGCCTTATCAAAGCCTAGTGAAGTACTGAGAGAAGCCAGTGAGATAATGGTTTGGAAATTACTTTTTTTGAAAATGCCATATAAGTGTAATGCTGTCACCATCCATTTGTGAAATTGTAGAGAAGAGGAATGATCCAAATCACACATGTCATGTTAACAAGCATCTCCACCCTTCATATTGGATCACTATCTATATCATGTCAAACCTTGCATTTTATCACATCCCCTAGATAAGAGCCCTCCCCCAATATCTGTTCACCTACTACATCTAAGCAAACCCTTTCAGTCCACATCCCCTCACCTACCTCCAGGTAATAGCTGAACAATACGATCAACTTTGAATAACTCCTTAAAAAGCTGTAATTGTCCTCTTGCTGATTTTTTTCTTCACTCATTACTCCCCCATTGTTAAGAATCCCCACTTTTTCTTGTATTTGAAGTTGAACAGTCTTCCTCCCCTATGACAAAATCCTCACTGGAGTGTTCCATTTCAAGTAAAGTCTTCTTTATCATATTTAACAAATATATGGATAGATTTTTTTCAAAATAGTGGGACTATTTTGTAATTTGTCAATCATATGGTAGCATAGACTAGGTATCTTAGAATATATGTAAGGTATTTGAGCTATTGAACACCTTCATTGTCTTCAATTCTCTATAATTCCATCTTAATCAATTTATATTCTTCTTCAAGAGAGAAAACATTCTAAAATTCTCTAAAGATGTGACCTAGATTGTAGCAGTCAAAAGGAACTCTGAAAGAAAACAGTTCACTTCCTTCTGAGATCAGTCTTCTCCAATACAATTTACTTGTATAAATAAGAAACTTTGCTCTTTATAACAAGGAAATACTAAAGTTACAATTGCTGAAAATTAATATAAATATGAAAGAATTAAGTGAATGAGTTCATGTTAACATTTGCATAAAGACATTTTCTATTTTTCAAGTTTGCTCCAGTACTATCAGCTCAGATAGAAAAAAAGAGTAACTCCTAGGGAGTTTGAAGAAGCCCCATCCATCTGTTGTATTTACACTCCTTACTTTCAGCCCATGGGTGGACCCTTTTAACCTAACCATAAAACAGAAAACATGATGTTCATTTTTGACCACTTCCTACTTTGGAAAAGAGAGATGCTAAAGACAAATCTCCTGGCTCCTAAATTGTTTTCCAATTTGCCTAATACAGCTTGTGGTTTCTATATCACCATTAGCTAAGTAGATTTCAAAATACAAGATTGTTCATAATGGAGAAATAATGACAGAAGAATCATTCTCATTGTGGTGTAAATAACTTATTTTTTTTCTTTAAAAAAGAAAGAAAGAAAAAGAAATTGATTTGGCACTAAGGGCTTAAGGTAATGAAAGGGGACTATGAAGCATTTTGTATGGTTTTCATGGGAATGGAGGAATTGTCTTGTTTGGGGACAATCTTTTCAAGTAAGCCCATAGTGTGAATACCTTAGAAGGTGTGTTGATTAGTTTTTGTTAATTTGGCATGAGCTAGAGTCACTTGAGAAGCAGGAACCTCAACTGAGAAAATGCCTGTTTTGAGTTGTTCATAGGCAAATTTATAGAGCATTTCCTGGTTGTGGACCGATGTGGGAGGATTCAGACCCTGTGGGCCATGACAGCGATGAGAAGGTGGTCCCAGGTTGTTTCAGAAAGCAATATGAGCAAGCAGTGTTCTTCTACAGTTTCTGCCTTAGTTCCTGCCTCTAGGTTCCTGCCTTCAGTTACTTCCCTTAGTGATGAAATCTTACCTGAAAGCTTTAGGCAGAAATAAACTCTCTGCCTTCCAGTTTGCTTTTAGTCATGGTGTTCTACCTCAGCAACAGATACCATAGATAAGATATAAAGTAATAAGTGGTTTTGCTTGGAAAAGGGAGCATGATTTCTTGCATTCTTGGAGACATTTTTTCTGAGGAGAAATCATGCATACTTACTACCAATCTGAAAAGTTAGGGCATTCCTGAACTTTTGGTTGTAGCTTTGTGGTACAACCAATGCTGTTTCAGATATCTCCTGGTCATCTTTATCCAATTCATGGGAAGTACATTTTGAGGAACCAGCATAAAAAACAAATGGTATTAGGTAAATGACATTTCAGGAAGTGATAAGCCGTCCTTTACTTCTGACCCAGGAACCTCTTGTCTTCTGTCAGCCTCCATGAAATAAACACCTTAACCTACAAGATGTTCCATAGCATTTAACACAAAAAAATTATGTAGAACTAGAAAAATGCATTCCAAGAGGAGGTCCATTGTTTTAATCTTTATTCAGAGTCAGAACTGTTTCATTCTAATTTGCACAATAAGAAAGACCAGTGAATGATTTATAAGCATGCTTGCTTAACAGGCTAAATCTATCTTTTTTGTCTAAGAGCTCAGAATCAAATGGCATGGCAAACACATTTCTGGCTGGGTATTCTTACTATGGATGCATTCAGTTGGCCCTGCTGCAAATTCTACTAATTTAATCTCTGTATTTCTTTCTATACATACATTAATGCATACAGCTATACATAGAAACCCAGTTATTTCTTAAATGATCACGAAACTGTAATAACCAATGCTTTAAAAGCATGGATATGTTTACGAATATATAAAGTACACAAGGTTACTGAATGCCTTGTCAAAGTACAGGGTCCCCTCATGGCAAAAAGAACAAAAAAAAGTAAATGCCATCTACCACACACATCTAGACCTATCTGAGACAAACAGGCAAGATTTAAAACCAGGTCCTCAATATCTGATACTCAGGAGATTAAATCACAATAAAATATTCTTATAAAGTATACAAGTGGAAATATAACTTTTGAGTTAAAGAAAAAACTCAAAAGCTAATGTCACCTCATGGGTACAATAAGCATTATATCAGCAAAGTGACTTCATGAAAACTCATGGGCTTCCAGTGATGGGATAACGTTGGCTTAGAGTAATTAAAATAAACAGTGCTGTCGTTATGCTTTGTGAATTCAGTCAGTTAGTTAAATGGAATCCCTGCTGGGTTTGCTTCCTGACAAATCTAGCTGATACATGTAAAGACAAGAAAGGTCATTTTTCTATAAGCAGTTTCATTGTTTTGACTTTAATCTGAAGCAAATTATTCTCTTTCCATGAAAGTAAAGAGGTTTAATAATGCAGGGTACTTTTCAAAGTCAGAAATGTAATATTGTGCCAACATATTAAAATCACATTCAGCTCATGTATTTGATTATAGGATGGGTCTTTTTCAGTTTATATGCTCATGAGATAAGATATCTGTGAACTTGTGATCAGCTAAGAAAACAGACCCAGGATCTAGGTAACCATAAACCTGAAATTACCATGAATAAGAAGACCAGCCACACTGCTCTCTTTTGATAAGCACTTTGTAGTCTCCAAACAAACAATATTCACCATAATGGCTTCATATAAGTACTCAGTAGAACAAGGAGTTAGAAATGAAAAGCAAGCACTCAAGTTTTTTTCAATCTCCTGCCTAATTATTTTTATACTAAAACAAATGAGGTGTCTTTGCTTGGTCTTGCAATCTATTAGAATAATGCCCTGGTTTCTCAGAGTATTCCTTCCTGATCTAAGTACTGCAAAAATTCACTGTGGAAAATGGGACCGATGACTTCATGTCAAGGATAAGAATCACAGCTAAATCCAGTCAACATAGGACCAGAGACAACAGGTATATATAATCAGAAATGTGTTATCTGGACTGAGGAGACAGCTCAGTACTTTGAAGCATTTACTGCCAATCCTGGACACCTGACTTTAATCTCTGAACCCAAAGAGTAGAAGAACATCTACTTCTGCAATTTGACCTCTAACTTCCACAGGCACATTGTGACACATTCTCATAAAAGAGCATGCACACACACTCGACCAGCACGTGCGTGCACATGCACACCTGTGTGCACGCAAACACACACACACACACACACACACACACACACACACACACACTCAATCAATGTAATTTAAAAAGAAGGTAGCATCTGACAAGGTGGCAGATGGAATTATAAGAAAATAGGAAATTGTTTCCCATTTATGTCAAGAATTAAGACTTATAACTATTTGGATTTCTCTATAATATATTTGTTCATGTATTACTACTACTACTACTACTATTATTATTATTGTTATTATTATTATTATTTATGATTTTTTGAGGCAGGATTTCTCTGTGTTGCCCTTGCTGGCCCATTGATTACTAAGCACTAAGTGAAGAAGGCATTAGGTCATTCAAGGCATGAAAGCCCCCATTTGGATTTCTTATTGGTGGACTGCAGAGGATGACTCACTTATAGCACTCTTTGGGCATATTTTAACCATGTAGCATAGGCAAGTATAGCCTTGACATGCATCAAATTGAGGTGCTTATTAGTTCTGTAATAGTATGATAAAATATTTGAGGATCAATACAGTATAAGTAAAAGGTTCCCTTTGGTTTATACTTCCAGAATCCTGAAGTCAAAACACTCTATCTGGTGATGTCTACCCTGTGTGTTTGAGGTTTGGGGGAACTGGTTAGGAGCATGCCTGTGAACATGAAGAGGCTAGAGGAAGACTTCAGGTTCCCTGCTCTACTACTGTCTACTTCATTCTTCACAGAAATTAGAGCTAGACTTACTGCTAGAAAGAATCAGCATTCCCCTACTTCTACCTCTACCTCAAGTGCTGGGTTTGGAGGCATGTGTGTGGTAATGGTTAGGTTTATACCAGGTTGTTTGGGATTCAAAGGCAAGTCTGCATGCTTATGAAGAAAGTGCTCCTATTCCTGAGCCCTTTTTGCTAGCCCCAGGTGATGGCTCTTCCTGGCAGAGCACTGAAGCAGCACAGCTTATTACATGGCAAGAAACAAGATCCATGCATGTGTACCACTTCTAAACCTATCTCCTTTCTTACTCAATCATGGGGCTTTATGCTTCAGGCAGTATTTAATTCCAAAAGGCCCCATCTCTAAGAATCATAGTTAGAGTTTTTTCTTTTTTCTTTTAGATAATACTTTTCTATTTAATTTTTTATTTAAATTTGAACAAGCTTGTTTTATATATCAATCCCAGTTCCCTCACCATCCCCTCCTTTTTTGTCCCTATCCCCTTTCTGCTCCCCAGGGAGGGTGAGTCCTTCCATAGGGGATATTAAAAATCTGTTATATCATTTGGAGCAGGGCCTAGGCCCTCCCGCACGTGTCTAGTCTGAGGGGGTATCCCTCTATGTATAATGGGCTCCCAAAGTCCATTCATATACTAAGGATAAATACTACCAGAGACCCCATAGACTGCCCAGTTGTCCTAACTAGAACTCATGATTAGGGGGTCTAGGTTGATCCTATTCTGGCTTCCTCGCTATCAGACTGGGGTCCATGAGCTCTGCCTTGTTTAGGTCAGCAGTTTCTATGGGTTTCTCCAGCCTTGTCTTGACCCCTTTGCTCAGCACTCCTCCCTTTCTGCAACTAAATTGCAGGAGTACGAATCAGTGTTTAGCCATGGGTGTCTGCTTCTGCTTTTATCAGCTACTGGAAGAAGGCTCTAGGATGGCAAATAAGGTAGTCATCAATCTCACTATTTGGGAAGGGCATTTAAGGTAGCCTCTCCGCTATTGCTTAGATTGTTAGTTGGGGTCATCCTTGTAGATCTCTCTTTAAACCTATAACTGCTCCTTCTATTATGCTATCTCTTTTCTTGCTCTCCTCTATTCTTTCCCTAACTCAATTTTCCCCTCCCTCATGCCTTCCTCTTCTCCCCTTATCTTTCTCCTAACTCCCTCTCCCTTCCCCCATGCTCTCAATTTGCTTGGGAGATCTGATACCTATCCCTTTCTCTAGGGGACCATGTATGTCTCTCTGAGGGTCCTCCTTGTTACCTAGCTTTTCTGTCGGTGTGGATTGTAGGCTGGTGATCCTTTGTTCCATGTCTAAAATCCATATATGAGTGAATGCACACCATGTCTGTCTTTTCTTGACTGGGTTACCTCACTCAGGATGGTTTCTCCTAGTTCCATCCATTTGCCTGTGAATTTCAAGATTCCATTTTTTCCCCCACTGAGTACTACTCCATTGTGTAATAGTACCACATTTTCTCCATCTATCCTTCAGTTGAGAAGCATTTAGGTTGCTTGCAGGTTCTGACTATTACAAATAATGCTACTATGAATATAGTTGAACAGATGTCCTTGTTGTATTAATGAGCATCTTTTGGATATATGCCTAAGAGTGGAATTGTCAGGTCCTGGAGTAGACAAATTCCCATTTTCCTGAGGAACTGCCATACTGATTTTCAAAGTGGCTGTACAAGTTCACACTCCCACCAGCAATGGAGGAGTGTTCCCCTTTCTCTACATCCTCTCCAGCATAAATTGACTTTAGTGTGTTTGATTTTAGCCATTCTGACAGGAGTAATATGGTATTTCAGAGTTGTTTTTATTTGTATTTTCCTGATGGCTAAGGATGTTGAGCAGTTTCTGCCATTTTGGATTCCTATATTGTTTGCCACTTTTTAATTGGATTATTTGGTGTTTTGGTAACAAGCTTCTTGAGTTCTTTGTATATTTTGCAAATCAGCCCTCTGTCAGATGGTGTCAGTGAGGTTGGTGAATATTTTTTTCCCATTCTGTGGGTTGCCGTTTTATCTTGTTGACAGTGTCCTTTGCCTTACAGAAGCTTCTCAGTTTCAGGAGGTCCCATTTATTAATTATTGATCTCAGCTTCTGTGCTACTGATCTTTTGTTCAGGAAACAGTATCCTGCACCAATTCATTCAAGAGTACCTCCCACTGTCTCTTCTAAGAGGTTCTAAGTAGCTGGATTTATGTTGATGTCTTTGATCCATTTGGACTTAAGTTTTGAACATGATGGCATATATGGATTAATCTGTAGTCTCCTACACACCAGCATCCAGTTATGACAGCACCATTTGTTGAAGATGCTTTCTTTTTTCCATTGTATAATTTTAGCTTCTTTGTCAAAAATCAGGTGTTGCTAGGTGTGTGGATTAACATCAGGGTTTTCTAATTGATTCCATTGATCTTCCCGTCTATTTTTGCGCCAGTACCAAGCTGTTTTCAGGACTATAGCTCTATAATAGAGCTTGAAGTCAGGGTTGTTTTGGCTATCCTGGGTCTTTTTTTTTCCATATACAGTTGAATATTGTCCTTTCGAAGTCTGTGAAGAATTGTGCTGGGATTTTGATGGGGATTGCATTGAAGCTGTAGATTGCTTTTGGCAAGACTGCCATTTTTATTATGTTTATCCTGCTCATCCAAGAGCATGGGAGAACTTTTCTTTTTCTGGTATCTCCTTTAATTTCTTTCATTAAAGACTCAAAGTTCTTATTATACAGGTCTTCTCTTGTTTGGTTAGCCTTACCCCAAGATTTTTTATGTTGTTTGTGGCTATCATAAAAGGTGATGTTTCTCTGATTTCTTTCTCAGTCCCTTTATCATCTGTATATAGTAGAGCTATTTTTGAGTTATTCTTGTATCCTACCACTTTGCTGAAGATGTTTATCAGCTGTAGGAGTTCCCTGGTAGAGTGTTTTGGGTCACTTATGTAACCATAATACCATCTGCAAATAGTGAAAGTTTGACTTTCCTTTACAATTTGTATCCCTTTGATCTCCTTTTGTTTTTTTATTGCTCTAGCTAGAACTTCATCCCAGGGATGCAGGGATGGTTCAACATCTGAAAATCCTTCAATGGAATCAAATATATAAAGAAGCTAAAAAAGAAAACCCAAATGATCCTTTCACTAGATGCTGAAAAAAACTTTGACAAAATCCAGCACCCCTTCATGATAAAGGTTGTGAAGAGATAAGAGATAACAGGAACATACCAACGGCCAACATCAAACTAAATGGAGAGAAACTCGGTGTGATTCCACTAAAATCAGGAACAAGACAAAGCTGTCCATTCTCTCCATATCTCTTCAATATTGTACTTGAAGTCGGATTGTTCTTAACCAGTTAATACCTCACTGTAAGAATTAAACTTCAGACCTTGTGCCCACAACCAAGCCATAGTTGGTAGTGAAGGCAACTCTTGAAGTCAAGTGTTGATAGTCTCCTAAGAACCAATCCAACTGGTAGTCAAAGAGTTTAGGATGGGATGGTGAGACAAAATGAAGGATGCTGTCCTCTAGTGTTGCTGGGTAACCCCTTTCAGAAGGGAGTTGCATTCTAGGAGACCCTGTGAATATCTAAAATGTAAATGCACCCCTGAATAATCAAGGTAGATTAACAGGAATATGAAAGAACAAGTAAACAAGAAGCAAGAATATAGAACCTGGTCAATGACAAAGACGGATATCTGCCTAAGTCATCTGAAGAAAACTGTCTATGAGCACTTGTCTATGAGTGTGTTCACATATATGTATACATGCATATTTTTATGTGTGTGTCTGTATATGTGCATATGTGAGTATATTTGCATGCATGTGTGTATATTAGTATCCCTGAATATGTATGCACATGTGAACATGTATGCATGTATTATTTGTGTATATATGAATATATATATACATACATGTGTGGACATGTATATATGTGTGTGTGCATACATGTATGTATGTATGCATAAAAGCATATATATATATGTACATGTATGAATGTGTGATTGTGATGTCTGTGTCTGTAAATGTGTAATAATGCCTGTTTGTCATCAAGAGGGGAAAGTAAACTGCAGTTGTGAAAACAGAAGCCTTTTGTTAAAATAAAACCAGATGAAATTAGGTCATAAACTATAACTTTATAAAAAATAACTGAAAATTAGCTACTAATAAATAATTTGTACTCCAAAGCTTTTAAATTTTATTGTCATGCAGCTTGAAACTAAGCAAAGTTGTTGAGCATGTTTGGAATGACAATCGAGGTATGCTACTGCTATAAGGTAAACAGCAACACCCCAGAATGGGCAGAGTAAAGTGATGGGATGTCCATCCTGGAGTTGTGGCTGGTGAAGAAAAATTTGGTCATGGAAAAATATGTGCGGACTTTGTGGATAAGGTTTCATGGTAAGGATAGGGATCAAAGATAACAGCAGGCCAGTATAAAACCCTATCTCATAAAACAAGGTGAATGTCTCTTGAAGAATGATTCCTGAGGTTGATCACTAATCACTAGACAATACATGCATGTACACACATGAACAGACACAGACAGACAGACACATTAAGACTACTACTCAGTTTTAATATTTTAATGCATTCACTTTATACAAGCCACACTACATTCTCTGGTAACTAAAATTGTGTCAACCCTCCTTTCCCAGTACCCTTGTAAATGGATATATGGTTCTCTAAGCAAAACCACATGTTTCAGAGTTTTTAATATTTCAAATTTTAAAAGAAATAATATCATATATTAACCATATATATATACATATATATATATATAGTTTATACAATACTCCAGTAGGAGTGAAAAATAGATTTCTGATTCAAAATACATTGATACCTTGCATGCCACTGTGTACATATTAACATAAATAAATATTATTATTGAAGGGCAGTTAGCAATGATTCACATATCAGGTAAACTTATGCTACCAAATTAATTTATTGGCAAATTTATTTATATAACTATTTGCCCAAATCTTCTTGATTCTGATTTCAAATTTAGAAGAAAAGTAACTCATACCTTCTTAGATTTAGTTTTCACAATGAAACATTATCTGAATTTAATCTGAAGCCATGTATGAATAGATGTTTTCTTGGGAAAACAATAGAAACATTTCCCTCACATGGAAATGGTTATTAAAATTGTCTATCCCAATAACCCAGTGGTTATGAGAACTGGTTGCTCCTCCAGAGGACCAGTGTTTGAATCTTAGTATCCAAATGGTGGTGGCTCACAAGCATCTGTAACTTCAGTTCTAGGGAGTGGCCTCCTTAGTTACTGTTCATATGTGGTACACAGACATGCAATTCACAGGTCTTTCAGATTGCAAATTAATAACAATGTTACAAATAGCAATAAAAACACAGCAATATAGATAATCAAACATGGGGCTGAAGAGACAGCTCAGGTGGTGACATGATTGGCATGCAAGAGTGAGGACATGAGTTCAGTCCCCAACACTGTATAAAAGGCCTAGTGTGGTGGTGTTCACTTATAATCCCAGGGCTGGGCAGGTAGAGGCAGGAGCATGGATGGAGTTCACTGGCTGGCCAGCCTAGAACAATCATGGAGCCCCAAGTCCTATTGAGAAACCCTCTTTCAAAACACACAAAAACTGTGGAGCATAAAAATGAATGATACCCAAGGGTATCAAACAACTGTAATTACACTTGTACCCATACAGGACACACATGCACACAGACCTCAAATAGTTTATTTATCACAAACTTAAAAATATCTCATTATATATGTTGACAAATTCTTTTCAGAAGTAGGGTAATTAATGCCTGGTCTGGTGTAGTCTGAAATAGACTGGTTTCCCTCCAGAAGTATAGAATGACCACCTGACAGAGCCTTGCCTTAAAGAAGAAAGCCTACAGCTTGTGGGGTGAAGCTAGAGTCACCTTGGCGCTCTGTAAACCAGACTTCCCAGCTGGATTAAGTTCTTAACAATGCAGAGCAGAGCCCAAATGTTATTGCAATTGAAATCCTATTTTAATCTCCCCTCCCTACTCTTGGAATGTCGAATTCGACAGAAATTTGGAAAGCCCTGTCTCTTTGATCTCCCCTCCAGAGTGGGCTCATTTATTTCTGAAGCAGAAGCTTCACACTCTAGGGTTTGACATCTTCCAACATAATTTTTAAGTCAAGTATGTTAAACATCCACTCTGATATGTGAAAGGCTGTTTTTCAACCCCTCTGGATTCTGTATTTGTATGAGGGCATGGGAGGTAAGGGAGAATGATGTGGAATGTGTGAGTTTCTGAGATGCTCAGCATTCCAGCAAGAAGTGGGGTCTGTAGCTCTATGAGCGAGTGGGTGGGTGCCTGCCTAGTGTGAATGAAGAACCCTCCACCAGGAAGCCACAGGACTTCAGTGTTGATAGAGATTCGTGCACTTTAAACTCCTCACAGAACAGCAGGGAAAACAAACCACTGAAAATCAACTGCAGGATCCTCCTTAACAGTGCTCTTCATGGTGAAGCCTGTATGAGCATTTCTATTAGTGCTCAGATTCCATTAATCCCTCTCTGCTCAGCACATCAGAAAAGTTATGATTAGCAGTGGCTGCTTAGAAATAGGCAGAACCAAGAAAGAGAATGAAAAGGGCAGAAGAGGGAGGGTGGACCAGCCTTGAGACTTTCTCCAAGCATTCCGTGTATGTTTTGCCTACCTTTTGAGACATTTTAGAGATGGATATATGCCTTAAGTCCTTGTAAGTTTTTCAGAGAATGCTGGAAAATCAAGAGCTCTGAGATCCTGCTGTAACCTGTCCTGGGCCCTTTGTTCCTTCAGATCCTGGCTAGTTAGAACGTGTGATCACGCAGAAGCCTTCATCGCTGCGAATTTAATCTCGTCCTTCATAGCATTACTCAGTTCACAAGTACATGACCTTCTGTAGAAAGTGGTTTGCTTGGCTTGCAGGACTGATGACAGAAATGGCTCACACTCCTCCTTGCTTTCATCTCAGGAACTTTAGGTATCTTCCCTGATATCATTAACCAACTGACTTGGCCTTTGTGATTTAATCAGAGAACTACAATCAACCTGGAATGATTTGAATCTTAATGACTGGTTCAGGGCCACATGGTGGTTATTGACAAACCAAGAAGGATTTAAGAATATCAAAGATCAAGCAGGGTGTGGTAGCACATACCTGTAAACCCAGCCCTAAGGAAACTAGGACAGAAATCCAGAGGACTCTCTGGATCCACTTATTTTCCCCCACAGTGCTGTGGTTACATGTAGATTAATGTATTTTGTCTATCAACATTTTGAAAGTTTGGCTCTCTCAATAAAGTGGAATTTTGGAAAAAAGAACTGGGATAATCCAGTGAAGTTATCCTAACACTTTTTGTGTCACCAACTACAAAACCTTTCTCTAAATTTCCATTTCAATAATAAATAAAAATAATAAGAATATTGTCGTCACAATGTTGGAAAGCTTAAATGTGGTAATATCATTCTTAGTGTATTTATTGGCACCACAACTATTTCTGAATACTGTTTACATTTGCTGTAATAGGAATGATAAACACTAGAATTATTATTAATGTCTTCTGATGAATATTTTCCAGATGAATAAATTTTAAACAGTATTCCACAATACTCATTTTTAGCAGAAGCAGAGAGGTAAATAAATTGAAATAAGATTTTGCTTGAGCAAATTTTAAGAAACATCTCCAAACACCAAGCAGACATTAGGGAACCCATGAAATAAACACTCACACTGAACCAGCCAGATACACTGCACTTTGTAACTCCAACCAAGGGTTCCATGAGCTACAATTTTATGCTACTTACTAAAATGCAATGCCAAGACCATGAATAAATATTGAATAATTTTCTATCTTATTGTATCTCAGAACCCTTTAGCCTTTTGTATATATTAATTGATAATGATATAATTTAATTTAGTGTCATAAACTTCATAAGTAGTATGGCATCTTATCTATTAAAATAAAGAAGATGATTTATGCTTATTATTGTGATTTAACAGTATTTTGAACACTCTGAATGCCAAGACCTCACTGAGGTAGAACTTTCTCAGAGAGTTGTTAGCAAAGAGCTACTGTATCCTGAAGAACTTCCAACACATGCCTCTTTCACATATTTAGCTTTGAGAATTAGCCTGTACCTAATTACCTACAATAAAGTATATGCTTATGTTTCATCAATAATATTTACCATTAAAAAAGAAATTTTTAACAGTAGAGGCATTTGTACTAGAAAGAGAGCTGATTTGAGACAATGGATATAACGAAGGACTGCTGTCTTTACTCACCCTACTCTCTGACTCTCAGGACATCTGTCCCTCTCCCCAAAAGCTCCCTAGCTGTATTCCTCCCAATAGTTCAGTGTGTATTCAAGTTTCTATCATCTAACTCCTTCTTTTACTTTCATAGACTTAGAGTATTACTGCGAAGTTATACTACCTGCCTTTTAAACTTTTAGACTATCCACAGAACCTAGAATGGTAGAAGAAAGCTCCCCTTTCCCAAGAATTTCAGTTGACCCCTGAATACAACTCCACTGATGGGGACTTTTTAGTTAAGGGATCACTTGGTCTCATTTTGTTGCTTCCTGTCCATCCATCATTTCAGTTTAAACTTGACAAGGAAAGATGATCCAGGAACAAAGGAAAATCATAGCCAGTGTCTCAAAACAATAGATGTACTGATGCTGTGAGCATAAAGATACTTCAGAAGTCTGTTGGTGAGCCTTCTGTTAGATGTTGGGAAAAACCATTATTCCTAGTCCTGGAGCAGAGGGTTATGAACTCGAATCTTCCTTTTAAACCAGCAGCATCATTTGACCCCAGCGTTTCTCAGCAGTGTGCCCCATAGACATGTGGATCCAGATGTTAACATTTGAGTTGCAGAACACTAAGCCCATTACAAGTTCCACAGCAGTGCTTGCTGAAATTGGCAATTATGTAGTCTAAAACACAAACCTACAAGTAAACATTTTCCATCAAATGCACTCTATTAGCCTCCTTCATTAAAGTCATTTTTTTCCATTTTAATAATGCCATTATGATCAACTGTCAGTTACACTGAGGCTGTTTACGATGCTTATAAAGTGCCCAAAGCCTAGTCTAATAATGCATTAGCACTTCACCAGCTGGAGTCTTGTTGACAGCTACCAATTAATGGAACTATCTCCAGTAAACCACGGTTCCACCTTCTCACAGTGCACATGGAAACAGCCATCCTAATCTTCACAGAGACAGGAAACAACACATTACAGGTGCAAGTTTAAAAATGACATATTACATTTTACAAATAAGGAAACCCCCAGGTTTGAGGAATATTTATTTACTAGTAGAACAAAAATAAGCCCATACATTCTGGCTGCTTAAAAGGCATAATTACCTCCACTGATCTGGAGGAAGAGAATAATGAGAACTTGGAGGTGGCAATGACCACACCTTGCTTCCTGGAGGGCCACAGTCCCTGACTTGACATTTCTCTTATCCTATATTCATAAATGGTTACTTCCTTTCATTAACAACTCAGTGCTTTTTGATGAAGGTGAGGAGATGCATCAGGGTTTTGAGAGCTGAGATCAGTATCTATAAACAATGTTTAAGCCTTTGAAACCACACCATGCCTTGGGGCTCTGCACCCAACCACCAGGAAGATCAGCCTCTGGAAGCTCTTTTTGCAGGCATCCTTAGTACTAGCATACTGATACAGCATACCTATAGCATGCTCTTTTTGGCTAACAGTCCCAAAGCTTTCAGAGATGGTTCAGTGATTAATAGCACTTGCTGCTCTTGCATTGGACCCAGGTTTGGTACTAGGCACCCATATGGCTGATGAGCCAAACCATCTGCATTTCTGTTTCCAGGAAATATGATTTCATCTTCTGGCCTCTGAAGACAGTTGCACACATGTGCTACACAAAAGACAAGTAGGCGTGTATGTGTGTGTGTGTGTGTGTGTGTGTGTGTGTGTTACACACAAATTGAGGTCAGAGGTTGACATCTGGGATCTTCCAATATCACTCTCTACTTTATCTTTTGAAATAAAGTCTTTCATCTAATGCAGGGCTCACTTATTGACCAAACCATCTGGCCTGAGATCTGGATATCTCCCTAGCATGGAGTCACAGGCTTGTATTACCAACTATGGATGACGATTATGTCATTGTTGGAAATAAAAATCAAAATCAGTTCCTATTTGTTTGTGTGACAAATATGTTATTGACTGAGCTATCTCCCATATAGATAGATGATAGATAAACAAACTTATTATACATTTTATATTTGAATAATTATGCATACATATATGTATATACATATACATATATATATATATAATTATACACACACTTTCTGCATGCTTAATATAATGTCAAAAGCCATTCAAGGAGGATACATTCTCTCAGGCCACTAACACCCCCACCTGCTATTCCAGGTGATATCTTTGAGTGCACCTGTGGTGTATTACAAGGGCAAATACTAGCAAGCAGCCACTTTCCTACCCCAAACAGGAAGGTTGATTTTTAACTCTTCCTCCTGGAGCTGAGTTGTGCAAAGATTTTCTGGCAGATTGGCTCAGCTGGATGTATTTCTGACATCAGGAACTGTATTTTACAGGATTCTTCATCCATAAAATTAGGTGGTTAGACTAGATCATCTCTAAGGGATTTACCAGCTCAAACTTGGTATGATTCCATCATTTTGTGGTTTGGCTCTGAATTTTTCAATAACATTTTGCTCACTATGGATTATTTAGCATCTTTATGATTTGTCACAAGAGCAGGGTATTTCACAGTATTCAAGTCCAGCTCAGTGTTCAGATTTATTTACTCTAGAGACAATTGACAATGTTTCTTTAAACCAAATAAGTTTTGCAAAAGTTAAGGCTAAATAAATAGCTCAGTAAATCTCAAAATGGCAAGGAAAATCTAAAGTAAGTCTTACTGTTTCTCCATTTGAAAATACAGAAATCCTATTTAGGATGTATTTCATCACTGTGAGAAGAGCAACAGTTGCAATTATATATGTGACACACACAGTATAATATAATCTGCTATAAATGAAGGTATATGACTTCTAAGATATGGTCATATGTGTCTATGGCAGGGTGTGCATGGTGGAGCAAAGGTCCCCTTCTCTCTACTCAGTCTATGTAAAGTCCAAAAGAGATTCACACTTTCTTGAGTGATGACCTCATGCCCCCTGACTACCAGCTACATTCACTTCTCATGTATCTGAGATACTTTATTGGCCAATTCTAATAAAAGGGTGACCTTTTACATGACATTCAACATAGAGTGATACAAGAATTTGTGATACAATTTAGGAGATGAGAAGCTCAAACCATGTCTATAAGCCTCAAATATTTCTCCCCTTCAAAATTCAGGTAGAATGTTGACTGTTTGTGCTGTAAGATCTTGGAGAAACCCTTAGTGTAGCAATAAAGTAGGGATGCAAACAAATGTGCTGTGGATTACTTATTAACAAACCTACTGCTGGAAGACATTTGGATTATTCTACCTTCTTTCTTGTGATGCCAACAGCACTCAGATGAACAGCTCTGAACACATAAATAGCCCTCTCCTGGAACAGATTTCCTAAGAGAACATGCAGTATCAAATGCTGAATGTACTTACTAGGTTTGTATTGTTACTTGTCCTGTTCTTTCCCTAGGCACTCCTATTTTACATTCCAAGTAGAAAGAAGTAGAAACAAGCCTTTCCTCATTTATTTACTGTGATAAACAAAATGCCTCCAATGGTATCTATGTCATATCCATGGATATAATTAGCTATATCATTACATTACATAGTAAAAGGAACTTTGTAGATAGAACTGAGTAGGAGAGTTGGCAATAAAAAAAATTGGGAATTTCCATCACTATGACAAAATACATCATCTAAAACTGAAAAAAAAATGTTTATTTGAGGTCAGTTTCATAAGATTCAGTCTTTGATTCCTTGGTCCTGTTACTTTGGGGGAGTGTTAAAAATGAATAGAATGGTAGGTAGAACATTTTAGAGGGAGCTGCTCAGGTCCTAGAGCCCAGGAAGCTAAAAGAGAGATAGATATAGTCTTGGGCTATATATATCTTCTTCAGGATATGTCCCCAGTGATCTGACCTCCTTTCTATAAGACTAGCTCCTAAAAGTTTAACCACTTTCCAAGCCATCAACTCAGGGTCCTTAGGAGGACTCTTAAGATCTGAACTACAGCATGAGATAATCTTGGATTATTCATGATCTGAGCAGACAAAATGCAATCACAAGGGGTTATAAATGTAGATAGGCAAAAAAGAACAGGCAGTCATGGGTATGAAACGTGAGGACTCAAGACACTATTCAAGACTTTGAAGGTGGAAGAAGGAGCCAGAGCCAAGGAATGAGCACACTTTAAGACTCTAGAAAACAAAGAAACTTGCTCTGAGCTCGAGCTCCAAAAAGGAAGCCTGTAGGAAAGCTGTCAAATTGATTTCAGCTGAGTGAGACCTGTGTCAGATTCCTCATCTCCAGAACTACCTTATAATAGATTTGTTGAGTTTAAAGCTACAAAAAGCAAGCCATTGCAAAGAAAACAAGTACATCCACCCCCATCTTTAAAAAAACTTCATATTCATGTGTAGTATACAAAAGAGACACAGATAGCCAAATTGTCATGTCTGTGAAGTAACTGGATATTTCTCTCTCTCTCTCTCTGGCCCCTAGATCTCTTTCTGACTTATACCCAAACCTGTTATCTCATGTGCACATTTTGTTTACAATAACCTAGCTACAAACTTATTAATTTTTTAAACATTTTCTGTTGCTTCTTGAAGGTTGGTTTTACTTCTAAGACTCCTTTTCAGTGAGTGGCTGCTGGGGAAAAATAAAACAAGTCAGGAATTACAATACAGTATGGCCTCATACAAAATTGCCTCGCAGGAAAGAAGGAAAATTACTAGCTTAGAAAGCCCTGACTCCCCCTCCTTAGTACATCCACATCACATACATTGTTTTATACATAACCAGAGCCTGTACAAATCCTCCAGAGTTGCCGTGTGGTCAACAGGAGGAAGCAAGGTAATGAAAAGACCATGATCCAGAGCAGGCTAGGGCGAAGGCCTGCAAACATCGCAAAGGAAACTGGAAATATACACTGAAAGGGAAGCTGAGTGTCTAACCAGAAAAACATAAAGGACATCTCAGCATTCTTCCTTAAACATAGTTGTATAGTGGTAGAAAAATAAAGCAATAAAAGACCCCTTTGTGCTATTATTAGAGAGAGAGACATCATGGAGCAAGTTCTAATCAGTTTGCATATGTGTAAAGTAGCACAAATGTGACTTCAAAGTCTATACAGAATACCCTCCAGATTGACATTCTATATACTTGAGAAAAGGATAATTAACATTTCTCATAAGACCAAAATGTTGTCTGTTTTTACTCACATGTGAAACTAGCTAGCTGGTGATGTAGCTTGGTAGTTAGGCACAAGGTCCTTCATCTCATCCCCTGAAAAAAAACATGAGCAGCTAAAATTTGGCCTTAGGAGCCAGAGAGATGGCTCAGTAAGACTGGTTGCTGCTCTTGTGGAGGACATAAATTTGGTTCGCAGACCTGTATCAGGTAGCTCATAACCACTGGTAACTCCAGCTCTGGCTGAGTCCCTCTTCTGACCTCCACAACACAATGGAAAAGAGGATGAGAAAGGATGATTGGGCTAAATATGAACAAAGTGCCTAGTGTACCTCCTAGACCTGTCATTATGCAACCAATTGCTGTGTGTGTGTGTGTGTGTGTGTGTGTGTGTGTGTGTGTGTGTGTGTGTGAAAGATTAACAGATGCTAGAAGTTCAGGCAAAAGAGAGGGAGACTTTCTAGGAAATCAAAGCTAGATGGAAACAATAAGTTCTAGTATTATGCAGCCCATAGGATTTCTGCAGTTTATTACAATCTCTTCACTTTGTAAAGATTTAGAAAGGACAAAGTCTAAGGTCTGAAGTATAAAGACATGACAAAGCCTTGGAAATGCTAATTACCCTGATTCATCGGTACACACTGTCTATGGGTATGGCATTATCATAAGTTCCACAAGTATGTACATTATGATGTGTCCATTAAAAAGAAAATCCAGCAAAGAAGGAAAGCTGATAAGACTTTCTCATGTTTCCTTGAACAGGGAAAGTATGGGCATGTGACAGCATCATTCTGAGAAATCATGGATATTATGTCTTGGATTCAAGTGTATAGTTCCAAAGGTCAGACTAACATATTATAAATTCAGGAGTAGAGGTTCTTACTGACTGGCCTATTATGATTTCAAGTACATGGACGAACAGGGATAGTTCATTATTTAACTTATCGTATGATTGTTTGATTACAGAAGTATGAGTTTACTCATTATTGACTGGTAAGGCATCTTTTTGTTTTAAAGATTTATGTCAGCATCCAGTTTAAAGGGACCGACTGCTTGATTTTAATCAAAAAGGGCACTGTGAATGTTGAAATCCACCCACAGCCTTAAATTTCTTATTGATTTCTACATAACTACTTTCTGAAAAAGAATTTCTTGGCAATCCTTTGACAACCAAGCCTATATTTTTCTTAAGAACTTTAGAATGACCTCTATTTAATAGTATTTTTAGTTCAAATTTAATTATGCTATTAGGGTAGATATTAGCTAATAGACTTCGGTGTGAATAATTGATCAGTAAGACTACTATGCACTGACTATTTATATGAACAAGCTACTAGATTTGGTATAATAAAGCCTTCTTGAGATCAAAAATTTCTAAGCTAATTGTTGAAACTTAAGATCTCCACAAAACTGTCATTGCAAAACACAACTGTTTTATTTTTTGCTAAAAGCTTAATCTCATTTCAGTAGCTTCTATAAAAAGATTTTTTCCCATTTTACTACCACTAATATGTCAATACACGATATTGGACTTAGGTTTTGGACTTTAGTCTGTTGTAGTACTTGGGCATGGTTTGGGGTTGGTTATTATTTAAGAGTAGATATGTTTTATTTTACTCTTCTAGTAAGTAGAAGTGGCATAATCTAGAATTGTAAATATTTTAAACAGATTTATGAAAGTCTAATTTGCATCCCATAAAACTCATCCATTTTAACTTCTGATTGCAATGGCTTTCTAAAAACAAATTTACGAAGTAGTGAAGTCATTACCGAGTCCAATTTTAGAATTGCAAAAGCATTCTATTACCAGTTTGCAGTAATTCCTCATTCGCACCCCTCATGTCATGTCATGACATGTGACAAGAACCTACTTTTCATCTCTGTAGATCTGATGCAACTTCGCTGTTTCATGTAAAGGAAATCATATAACATGCTTCATTATGAGTTATAATTTTACTTAGCATAATGCTTTCAAGTTTCAATCATTATGGCAAGAATTAGTAGTTCTATACTACTAAATAACACTTCCCTGTATGAATCTGGCCCCTTTAATTTATCCAGTTGTCAGTTGGTAAAAACTTAGATATTTACATTTTAATTATTACTAGAAAACATACTATGCACATTTGCAGGCAGTCTTTGTAGGAAGATATACTTTGATTCCCCCTGAGTAGATTCTTTGGGTCTGACCTGGTGGGGTTGATAATATATTTATAGTTACCTTTATGTGAACAATTGTTTTTTAACCAATGGGAATATAAATCATGCCAAATGGCTTTCTAATGCATCAGTACAACTATTCTTCCTACTGGTAATGTATAGAGGGCTCATGTTTTTCAGCATACTTAGCAACATTTGCTATTGCCTGCCTTTTCATTATAGTCATCCTAGTAATAAAGTCATGTCATATAACACATCCCATGTCATCTCCTTAATGACTAATGAGGCAGAGCACCTGGACATCTGAGTGTTAACACCTATATATTCTGTCTGGAGAAATGTGTATGCAATGGATTCATACAGAAATAAATTCAAGTTGCTTTAACATAATCTTGTACATTCTAGCTGATGTAAAAGCATTTGATTCTTCTGAATGAACGTGCACTGTTTTTCACCATGTGGTAAGCTGCTTGCTTTATACCATTAATTGAAAATTGTAAACAAGAATCCTGGAAAGAAGCTGTGTCTGGAGAGACTGATTGACTGATTAGGACTTCAGTGTTGTGGAGATGTTAAAATGTTACAGATCCAGAGGCTAATTAACTTCCGTTGGGCTTGCTTTAGCCCCTAGAACCATTTATTCCCACCACTGTGTCAAAACTAACATTGTGTGACTAATAGACAAAACTTTTTGTGGTGATATTTATGACTTATTAAAGCTTGCCTAAGGAAAGCAATGTCAGCCACAAGCCATGGAAGACAGGCACACACCTTTAATCCCAGCAGCCAGAGGCTAGGAGGTAGTGGTACATACTTTTAATCCTAGAAGTCGGGATTAAGAGGTAGGCAGATCTCTCTGAATCCAAAGCCACCCAGATCTATACAAGATTTATCCATTCTTAAAGAGAAACAGCCCACACAAAGATGATCTCAGCACCCAGGACCACATGCCTCTAACCCAGCACTATAGGGGTATAAAAGGTAGGAGCAAGGACTCAGTATCAAACATTCATTCTCCAGCCACTTTGAGAATAGGAACCTTTTAGAGGTAAGAGCTCTCTGGTATCTTGGCTGCTTCCCTGATCTTCAGGTTGAACCCTAATATTGGTCTCAGGGTTATTTATTTATCATGTTATACATTTTAGAATCTATTAACTTAGCAGACAACTAGTTTACACCAATCAAAGCTGAGAATTTAATCAGATAGCATCTTGGGCCTACAGGAAATCTTCCCCAATCTTGTAACCTCCTCTCTAATAGAACCACCAATGTATTTTTAACTTGATTTATGACTTCCTTTGTTTTGTGAAACTATAAAACTTGATGAAACTGATTCCACATTGGAAAATGAATTGAGATAATCTAAATGTGTATTCTCCAGCCATGGTTATTCAAAATGGCTTCAGAGTAAACTTCCTTTTATTTATTTTAAGATGGAAGCTATCTTTTTTTTTGTCAATACCATATTTAATGAGCTATATATTGAACTAATTGCTTTATTAACTAGCAGAAAAATAAAACAAAATTAGAATCATAACACTCTTAATGTCTTGAGTACATCATAAAAATAACCAGAGCACGCGTAGGGGAAAATTTGTAGAAGTCTTTCCATGGTATGGGTATTGAGGATCTAACTTGGGAAATGGCTTGGTGGGGGTGTTTTCACCTATGGAAACATCTCATGGGAGATGTTATTCTGTAAATATGTTTCTCATACTGGTTAATGAATAAAGCACAGTTGGCCAATAGGAAAGCAAGATAGGAGGGACTAGGAAACAAGGAGGAAAGAGAAAGCAGGAAGGAGAAGTCAACATGGAGAACCCGGAGAGGTAGCATGCCAGCCGCTCTGGCTGGCAAGATGAGCCATGTGGAAATACTTAGAATAGTAGAAATGTGTTAAACATTAAGACAGAGCTAGACAATAAACAATGATAGCAATTGGCAAACAACATTGTATCAAATACAGAGTCTCTGCATGTTATTGGGGGCTAGCGTGGTGGGGGGACCAGACCAGTGGAGGGGGGAAAAACCTGCTCATAACAAACATCTCTGTGAAAATGAAAGAAGCACATTTTAATGTAGGTGACTCACAAATGTGGACTGTTTCATCAGATAATAATAGATATTTTATTAATCTGAAGGAAAAGAATAGTCCTATCTTAATAGAAGAGAAACATCAAAGGCCATCTTAGCCTGGAACCATGGTGCCTACTGGAGATTTTAGCATGCAGGAGGCAGTGGCAGTATGGCTGTAAGTTTACAATTCAAAGGAAATATATGAGACCCTTTCTAAAGGAAATTATGAAAGTTCTTTCCTCTCTCCTGCTGCTCTGGTCCCCAGAGGCCAGTCTCCCCCCACCCCCCACTCCCACCCCAGGCCTTCTCCTTTTTACAATTCTTTTCCCTTAATAGAAAACCCCTCTGCTTGGAAAAATTAACAAAATTAAGAAAGGGAGGGAAGAAGAAAAGAAGGAAGGAAGGAAGGAAGGAAGGAAGGAAGGAAGGAAGGAAGGAAGGAAGGAAGGAAGAACACAGAACTGGCAATGTTATTTGGGAAGTTCTTGCTTAATATGTACAAGACAATGGACTCCTTCCACAACACTATGAAATAAATAAACAACAAAGCTAAATGAAAACATTATGAAACAGAAGCATTCCCTTTTCTGACTTGCCTCAAGGCAAGGCATTCCTGTATACCATAGTGAGAAATGGAGATACATACATCTATAGGCTGATAGTAATCATTACCAAACTGGCAGAGTCTAGAATCATCCAGGAGACAAACTTTTGTACATGTTCATAACAGGGTTTCTAGACTGGGTAAATTGTAGAGAGAAGATACACATTGATTGGTCACTGTCATCCCATGGAATAGGGTTCTGGCTTAATAAAAACCAAAGCAAAGTGAGTACCAGCATTAACTATTCTTTGTTTTTTGATGGAAGATGTAAAATGACCACCCATCATGGGTTCCCCATCATGAAGGACTACACCCTCAAACTGTGGGATAAAGTAAATCCTTCCTTTCTTATGTTGCTTTGGTCAGGGATTTTGTCACACTAATAAAGAATATAATACATGCAATCAGGCCTTTGGCATGTAAACTACATTCTTGGTCTAACTTTTATCTTCTATTCATTTTAACAGAGAGTAGATCAGCTTCATCTTATGCAAAGAAGCCTAAGTTGAATGAAGTTAAGTAATTTGGCACAGAGAAGATTGCATAGCACCTGGGATCAGCCAGGCAGAGAGTGTCAGTGGAAGGAATCTCAGACAAAACAAGAAAAGACAAAATGTCTGATTGTGAAGAGCTGGTAGAAGCCTAGGTCTCATTAGGGGAAATTGTAAAGCAGCCTTCTGATTAAGAATGGACACCTGCTGGAACATAGACATCAAGCACTTTGTCAGAGAGAGAAAATGTCTTGATTATTTTCATGATCTAAATGTTTATACATTTACTTAAGCTACTAATAAAAGCTAAAATGGAAATTAAAATTCAAATGTTATGCATTCTCTGGAAACTTATTTTCCACATCTCAACACCTTGAAAGCAAAACTTAGCCCTTTCAGTATTTTCTAGAATATTGAAGTAGGGACTCCCTTATAATAGAAAAACATAAAGCCAGAAGCCTTACTCCAGGGTTAGTATTACAGAGTCATATGCCAATACCCAGAAACTGTAGAATTTATAAGACATACTCATTTATTCCATTTCCTATTACCTGAAACTGAAGGGAACATAAGAGGATATTCATTGCTGAGGAGGTGGCTCAGTGGATAAGAGCTTGTTGTATAAGCAAGAGGACCGAAGTCCAAATCCCAGTATCCAGGTAAAAGCCCTGCTTAGCTACATAGTCCTGTAAATTCACTCACTGTTAGGGGGCAAGGGGACAGAGACAGGCAGATAGTGAGAATAACTGAGCTGAAATAAGTCTCCCGTTCAATGAGAGAGACCTTGTTAAAAATAATAAAATAGATGGAAAGTGATAGAGGAAAGCACCTGATCTCTTAAGACCTCTAGTCTCTGCGTGCACACATGGGGTACACACACACGTGCATATGCCACACACAGCAAAAATAAAAATGATAAATTATAAAAATGCAGATACTGCCTCCCTCACGTTTGTAGAGTTTAGGAATGTATCTAGTCCTGGGGCCTTCACTTAGTCCATCAAGCGAAGAGGTTGTTTTCTGTTCTCAGCAGCAGAGCATTAAAAATTCTTTCTATCAGCATTTTAGAACTTTGTCAGTCTCCCCCTAACAAGCCCCAGAGAAAAAGAAAAGAAACAAATAAAAAAACAGAGAAACTGCAGATCCAAGTCATGCTCTGTGAAAACTGCTTAAACAAGGAAACAAAACCACTCATAGATGTAGTTTGCTCTTGTTCCTTCTCCCATGGCAACATCTCTTCCCCTTAGCTGCCATTGTACTGTTACATTGCCCTATCTAGCCACTTGTCCTTTTAAAAGCCTATTGTTGGTGGGCACAGGTAATGTCCATTTCATTAAACTGCTTGCTATGAAATGATGAAGACTTGAGTTAGTCCTCCGGAACCCATGTAAAACAGAGCCCAGCAGAGTGGTATATGCACCAGTGGTTCCAGTTCTGGGAGGGTGGAGACAGGAGAAGCCCTGGAGCTTACTGGCAAGGCAATGTAGCTTAATCAGCAAGCTCCAGGTTCAATGACAGATTCTGTCTCCCAAAGTAAGCTAGGGAGTAACTGAGGAAGACATTAAATGTCTTCTGGCATCTGTGTGGTTAGGGAGACGTGTTCTCAAGAAGAATGAGTGATAAACTTTCAGATTCTTCTTTATTCACACTTGCTGTCCACACATATTGCCCAGTCTGAGATTTGCTCCAAGGCTGAGCCTTAGGTGAGATCAGGTGCCTCAGTTACGCCCCTGGGAACTGGGCATCAGGTCTTCAAAGGGTGCATTGTCATGTATAACAGGTAAGAATTATCATGAAGCAATCAACCTTCCCCATAATCCCTAAATTAAAACAATCTCAAAAATTCTGGTCTTACTGCTTTTGTCTTGAGCTTGTTCTCCACACTCCTGATAGCTGAATGTTTTCTAGTTTCTGTCCATCAGGTAGAAACAGACAGGGGGATCTGTGGGACTCACTGGGCAGCTGCTACTTTAGCCTAATCTATGAGTTACAGGCCATTAGTTATATGGACCTTAGTTCAGAAGAGATGAGTGGTGCCTGAAAAAAACACCTAAGTTGTCTTTTTACCATCATAGGCATGTGTATACATGTGCACCCCTCCCCACATATGTACACTAAAGAGAGGGAAACGAAGGAAGAAAAAAGAAAAAATACTTTTGATAGAATTGTTTATTAAATGAAGACCTATCTGGCAACTAGATTTTGTGTGGCTATTTATTAAGGTTACAATTTAAATACTAATACCACTGAGACTCCAGACCCTCTGCAAAAGGCTCTTACATCGAACTTTAGCCTAGTCAGTACAAGGATTCAGGCATTATGTTGTTCTACCCCTGTCACTAGGCAGAATGCTCTCTGGCAGTACCCTGGTCAGCCCAGGTGCAAAGGACCTCTTTGTGATCTGCTATTTTTTTATTTTATAAGGGGTTACAGTTAAGAGCATCTCAGAAGAGACTTTGAACTTTAGAATAAATCCCCCACCCACTTATGCTCTCTTTCTTTTCTCTTCTTTTTCCTCCTTCTCTCTTTCTGCTCTCTCTTCCCTGCTGTTCTCCTGGGGCAGACAGGACTTTTCCTGTCTGCTTCTTCTTTTCTGTTCTCTCTCTGTCTCTTTAACTTCTCCATCCCCCATTTCTAATAAAACTTCTCACTCAAGTTCTGTCTGCCTTGCATGTTTGTACCTCCACCTCAGTTAACCTTACCTGACATGGAATTCATAAAGGTCCCCTACACAAGGATCCCCATGTGCATTATCCCAACAGTGTTCATTGCTATAAAGAGACACCATGACCATCACAACTCTTACAAAAGAAAGCATTTAATTGGGGGCTTGCTTACAGTTTCAGAGGCTGTCTTAGACAGGGTTTTATTGCTGTGACAAAACACCATGACCAGGACAACTCTTATAAAGAAAAACATTTAACTGGGATGACTTATAGTTCAATGATTTAGTCCATTATCACCATGGTAGGAAGGATCATTGGCACTGAGCTTGGCTGGAGCTTCTGAAACCTCAAAGCCCACCTCCAGAGGGTCACTTCCTCCAACAAGGCCACACTTTCTCTAGCAAGGCCACGCTTCTTAATAGTGTCACTCCCTATAGATGTGGAGGACATTTTTATTCAAACAACCACAGAGACTTAGTCCATTATCATTATGGCAATGAACCTATTGGCAGGCAGGCAGACATAGTTTGTGCTGGAGAAGTAGTTGGGAGCTACATTCTGATCCATGGGCAGAGAGAGAGAGAGAGAGAGAGAGAGAGAGAGAGAGAGAGAGAGAGAGAGAGAGAGAGAGAGAGAGAGAGAGAGACCTTCTGTGGGCTTTTGAAACCTCAATCCCACTCCTAGTGACACACTTCCTTCAACAAGGCCACACTTCCTGTCAAAGAGCTTCAATCCCTGTGGACCAGGCATTCAAATATGACCCTATGGAAGTCATTTTTATTCAAATCAACACATTCCAGTCACTGGACCACACAAGTATGTAGTCATATCACAATGAAAAAAGTGCATTTAATCCAACGTCTAAAGTCCCCATAATAGTATATCACAGTCTCAACAATGGTTAGAAGTCAAAAGTTCAAAGTCTCTTCTGAGACTCTCTTAAATGTAACCCCTTATAAAATAAAATAAAATAAAAATAACAGATCACATACTTCTAACATACAATGGCACAGAATATACATTATCATTACAAGAGAAAGGAAAGAGAGCCTGGTGAAGAAATAATGAATCAAAGCAAGTCTGAAACCCAGCAGGGCAAACTCCAAATTCTGTATCTCTCTTGTCAAAGGGCACTTTAACTCTCCAGCATTTTTCAGCTTCGTTGACTGTAACATATTTCTTTCTTGGGCTGGTTCCACACCCAGCCTGAAGATTTCCTCAGCAGGTATTCCATGACTCTGACATCTCCAGCAGCTTGGGATTTCAAAAGCAATCTAGGCTGCACTTTTACAGCTTCACTCAATGGCCCAGTGGGACCTCTATGTGGAGACACCACTGATACACATACCTAGACTCAGAAGCTTTCCTTAGTCACAGATAGAGATTGTATAAATCATTTCATGTATCTTTGACTCTAAAGCTATGTGGCTGAAGCTACCAAGCTCTGCTGCTTGATTGGGCTAAAACTTGGCCCTCTGTTTTATTACATTTGTATCAGATTTCTGTTGTCGATGTTTTCCTTCACTACTTAAACTTTCCTTTAATTTCTATTCAAAAAATGAAAGCTTACCTGGATGGAATCCTTCCCTGGGATTACCACTCCCTTTATTCCTTTTAATACCAAGTTTTTCTTTGAACGTTTTATTTTCTTGAGCCATTTGACTTAGCTCCATTATACTTCCTGGCGCTCCTTTTTCTTTTCTTTTTCTTTTTGTTCCCATCAAACTATACATTTTATAACTCTTTGTTCAGCTTGCTTATTTTCATTATAGATCTACATGAGAGTAATATGATTGCTATGCTACAGAGTCAATACTAATCTATCTTGAACAAAACCATCAATCCAAAACTCTTCCATTTATCCCTGTGCAAATTTTTAGGACAAGGGCAAAAGCAGCCACATTCTTTGCCAAAATATCACAAGAACGGTTTCTGGACCATTTACTAATATTGTTCTTGAGTAGGGATCCCACAGTTCAAATTACAGTTAGCACTGTCTTCCATGTTCCTACTAGGGTGTCCATTAAGCTCCACTTAAAGCATTCAACTGCTTACCTAGTTCAAACTCACAAAGTCTTCCACATTCCCCCAACAAACAACATGGTCAGTCCTGTCATAATACTACCCCTGACACTGACTTCTATCTTAGTCACTGTTCGATTGCTGTGAAGAGATAGCATGACCACAACAACTCTTACAAAGGAAAGCATTTAATTGAGGGCTTGCTTATAGTTTCAGAGGCTTAGTTCATTATCATGATGACAGTATGCATGGCTTCAGGTATAGTTTTTAAGAAGTAGTTGAGAGCTACATCGTGATCCATAGGCAGAGCAAGAGAATGGGACTTCCATGGACTTTTGAAATCTCAAAACCTATTCACCTATTCCCAGTAACACACTTCTTCCAACAAAACAGCATCCCCTAATCCTTCTAATCCTACCAGTGTTCCACTCTCTGGAGACTAAGCACTCAAATATCAGTCCATGTGTGTGTGTGGGGGCATTTTTATTCAAACCACCACATAATTCTGTCTAAACTCAGCTCAATCCTGTGTAAAGTTCTACTTTTCCTACATTGCAGCATACCTTCACTTTGCTTGCATGAATTGACCAAGCCTTGAAAGCTTATTAGTATACAAATGTCCTCCAGGAGGGTGTCTAACATGCCACTATGACATATTTATTATTTAGAGCTAAAGGAAACTGAGAACCACTAAGTGTAGAAGAGTTCTTTATCTGAATCAAGTACATGAAGTAAATAATGCTAATACTACTATTAATAATAATAATAGTATCCTTTTGTGAAGGAAGTTTTTGTTTTAGTTTTTGTTTTGTTTTGTTTTTTGTTTTTTTGTTTTTGTTTTTGTTTTTGGTTTTTTTTTTTTTTTTGTTATAAAGGAAATGTCCAGTAATAAAGAAATCTGCCCCTGAACCTGGAAGACAGCTAACTACTCTGGAACAGCTTTTATCACCTGAGAATCAACATCTGAATAAAAATCCAAACCTTCTGCTTCCCATGATCTAGTAACGCATATTCCCTTTAGTAACTGAAAGTAACACATGTCCCAGTTAACTCGCTTTTCCCTACACTGTCATATTTTGCATTGCTACTGTGTACCTGTCAAAACTGAAATTGTTTTCTCCTGTAAATCTGTCTTAATGGTGATTTAATTATCAGACCTGCCACATTATTTAGAATGTTAAAGGGAAACATGTTTTACTTCTCAGAAAATTTGTCCCTGAGTCACACATGCTATGGTTGAATTCTGGGGTCAATAAGATGTAGAATGAGGTAGATATTTATGAAAACTTGGCTTTTTCCTATAAAGTAAGTCAGTTATGAGGGAAAGTGATAGTCTTCAGCAAATAAGAATTAAGAGGAAGGACTGAAGTGGTTGGAGAGGAGAGCTCACTAGGTCTTGGGACACAGATAGTACAAAGTGCAATACCTTGCCCATCTCCATTCTGGTGCTACTTATCTAATGTCAAAACAGATAAGTGAATTGTCACTTATGAGTGGTCACCCACAAGCTAGAAAACTGTTTAGGCTTCAAACCATCATGGCTCTGCAGTATCAAGAAGTAAGACATTTTTTCAATAAAGACATTAAAATTGCACAAATCTCTAGTTAAAAATTAAAGATATTGATATTTTTTTAAAATTCTATGTGTCAAATCCCAAAGAGTCAGTCACCTAATTCAAATAGTCATGTGTTTCTTATGTTCTGTCTTAGTCACTGTTTCATTGTTGTAATTAGGAAACACGAACATGACAATTATTATAAAATAAAGCATTTAACTGGGGCATATTTGCAGCTTCAGAGATTTGGTTCATTATCATCATGACAGGATGAAAGGTGGTACACATAGACAGACATGACACTAGAAAAGTAGCTGAGAGTTGTATCCTGATGCACTGACCAAAAGAGAGACTCTGGGATAGGCATGGGCTTTTCAACCCTCAAAGCCCATCCACAGTGACATACTTCCTCCAACAAGCCCTCTCCTAATCCTTTCAAATACTTTTACCACCTAGTAACTAAGCATTAGACTATACGGGCCTACTATGAACATCAGAACCTGGAAATATCCTAAATGCCCCTCAACCTAAGAATGTACAAAGAAAATGTGGTACATTTACACAATGTAGTACTACTCAGTGGTTTAAAAAAAAATCTTGAAATTTTCAGGTACATGGATGGAACTAGAAAAAAAAAATGTCCCGAGTGAGGTAACCCAGACCCAGAAAGACCAACATAATATGTACTCACTCATAAGTAGATGTTGCACATAAAGCAAAGGATATCCAGCCTATAATCCACAAACCCAGAGAAGCTAGATAACAAGGCGGATCCTAAAAGAGACATACATGGATCCCTCTAGGAAGAGGAAATAGACAAGATCTCCTGAGTAAATTGGGAGCATGTGAATGGAAGGGAGGGGAAAGGGGAAGTAGGAGAGGGGATGGGATAGGGGTGGGGGACATGAGAGTGCAGGATGGCCAAGTTGGGGGAAGGATAGACAAGGAAAGAAATATCTTGACAGAGGGAGCCTTTATTGAGTCAGTGAAAAGACTGGCATTAGCGAAATTCCAAAGAATCCACAAGGATGACCCCAGCTAAGACTCTAAGAAATAGTGGGAAAGTTATCTGTACTGGCTTTCTCCTATAATCAGATTGGTGACTACCTTAATTGTCATTACTGAACTTTCAACCAATAACTGATGGAAGCAGATGCAGAAATCCACAGCTAAGCACTGGGCTGATTCTAGAGTCCAGTTGAAGAGAGGGAGGTGTGATATGAGAAAATGGGTCAAAATCACAATGGAGATACCTACAGAAAAAGGTGACCCAAGCTAGTGAGAGCTCACTGACTCTTGACTGACAGCTGGGAAATGTGCACAGGACCAAACTAGGCCCTCTGAATGTAAGTGACAGGTGTGTAGCTTGGGCAGTTTGTGGGGCCACTGGCAGTGGGACAAGTATTTATTTTTAGTACATCATTTGGTTATTTTGGAGCCCATTCCTTATGGAGGAATACCTTGCTCAACCTAGATACAGTGGGAAGGGCCTTGGTCCTGCCTCAAGTCATGTGATGGACTTTGATGACTCCGAATGGGAGGCCTCACCCTCTCTGAGGATTAGATTGGTGGGTGGGTGAGGGGAAGTAGGGGTAAAGGGAGGATGGGAGGGAGAAAGATCTGGTATTAAAATGTAAAATTTAAAAAAAAAGATTATTTAAAAAATTTTTTAAAAATTGAAAAAGAATATATGACCCTATAGGAGTTAGTCCTATTCAATGCACCACATGCCCCTAATTCAATTCCACAGCAGCAGCTGCACAGGGATGCCCTAAATCTCAGACCATTAATAATTAGTTAACCAATTCAAAATGGTGAACTGGGAATGTCAACTAGTTATTTTGTCTCTTAATGATATACATTCATTAATTGATATCTCTTAGTTCAAAATGTATTTTAACACTTCTACTTCAGATAAAGAAACTCGAGTCCCCAAACTTCCCTGGAACCTACTGGCTATAACCATTCTAAGTACAGATGTCTGTTAATAGTTTTGGTTATTAGCTATGAGCAACATAACTTAACAGTTCTTTGACTGTTTTTGAAGGACTGTTTTGGCTTAGAAATGAGAATTAATAGAGACTAGGTAGTTGGAACTATGAAGTAACTTTCTCCATAGGAAACTGAGGCTTTGTTAACATTACCATTACTTGCTGAGTGTTATCCAGAGACTCCCCAACCATTACCACAGGAAGCTGTTGATGGTGCCAGGGACTCCAGAACTATTGTTCCTGCTTCTGTCTGCCATCCTCAACTCTTCATCTTTTCTGTATCACTAGCTGCATAGGCTGCTAGTCCTGCCATAAATAAGAACCATGATTGGGTGGCTGACTGCCCAGACATCTACAGAATGGAAGCTCAAGATGCTGGTATTGGCAGGGTTAGGTCTTTCTGAGACTGTGAGGAGAATCTATCCTGTCCTTGTCTCCTTAGCTTATAGACAGCTGTCTTCTCTCAGTGTTTCTGCATGCTGTTTTCCCTCTATACACATCTCTCTCTATGTCTATGTTGCTCGGTGTATTAGGACATCAAGCATGTGAGAAATCACTCTGATTATTTTTCTTTTGTGAGTGTCATAGTTTCATATATGAGCACTAAATCTACCCCTCTCCCTCTCCTTCAAGTCCTCCATGTCCACTTCCCAAATTTGTAATCTATTATTTTTGTTATATATTATATATTTTATATTATATTGTGTATGTTATATTATATATGTATATGCACACATGTATATATAATATACTGACTTCATTTAGTTTTGCTTATTTATATGCCCAGCATTGACCACATGAGACTGGAAAGCCTCTGTGGGAAACTACCCCTAGAACCAACTGACTGTCCTTCTTTCAGTGGCTACTGACCTGTCGTATCTCTTCATCTAGGGTTAAGACCATGTGGAATTTTCCCTAATTTGTCATGTCAACTTGTATTGTCAAGCTGGTCTTGTTCAGGTCATCATATTGTTGAAAATTTATGGGCATGTATTTTCTGTTGGGTAGGGGTGGGGGGAGGTCACAATCTATCGACAAGTGTTTTGGGCTTCTGGCTCTTAATTACCTCTGTAGAAACTAGCTTCAATTGAGATCACATTCAGGGATACAGATGGTTAGCATGCCAGCCTAAGAATTTTGGAGGAGCACACTAATCACTGTCTCAAATTTTATGTTTGTATATATGTAGAATGTATAGTATGTTTCTGTGCGTGTGTGCATGTGCACACACATGCATGTGCACAGTGTGTATATATACAATACACCTACATTTTAGGGACTATTACTATATAAAAGAAGTCACCCAAGGCAAAAATCTTGGTTCTAGGTATACAAGTTAATTCTTTTCCCCCATACTGTGAGCATCATTAAATTTCTTTGTGCCAATGGTTGGTAAGTCTGTACACAATTTACCAAACTATTGAATGAACAGTTATTAATATAGAATAAGGCAAACTCATTTAGTAAAGTTGTGCTTGACTGTGAAAAGTATGAGCTGATTCTGAAGATGCTCAGAAAAGTCATATTAGTTTTTCTAACTATACTGCAGGTGGTCACACTTTACTGTGATAATAATATCTTTAAGCAAAGCACATTTAGACTTATTTATATACCTCATATTGTTGCCTATTTAGCACAAGCTGTGTAGTGTAAATGAGGAAGCTGGTCTCCCAAAGAGTTTTCAATCTATTAACATATTTTTAAAATATTGAAAACAATGAGTCCAGCAAAAGTGTGATTCTATCAAAAATAATGTAGTTCACATTTTCTTCATGAAGAGTTTATTTTGTATTCAATGTTGAAATGTTTGCAGTGTATTAAGTAAAGAGGGTAATAAAAAGTAGGGCCTGAACACCCACTATATTCCTCATAAGCAATTAGCCAACAATCATTTGGGCAAAACTATACATGAAGGCTAGGGAGATACCTCAGTGCTTCATAAAACAGAAGATATGAGTTTGAGTCCACAGAGCATCTATAAAAGCTGGGTATGGTAGCACACAACCATGATTCCAGCACTCCTGTGTGGAGATGGGGGGGTGGGAGGCAAGAGAATCACGGCAAATGTGATGGCCAGCTAGCCTGATTTATACAGTGGCAAATAATAAAGCCTGTCTCAAACAAGGCAAAATGAGAGGACCAGCACCAGAGGTTGTTGTCTGACCTCCTTATGTGTGCTGTGGCAACATTCCTGTAAACACACACACACACACACACACATTGTATAAATGAGGTAATTATATTACACTATGGTGCAGTAAGTCAATCATATGTTAAAGTCACACAAAGACAAGAACAACTAAAGAAATGCTTAGTTGGTTCAGGAATTTTTAAAGCTTGATACATTTAAAAAAAAAAAATGAGTTGGGTGGTGGTCGCACAGGTCTTTAATCCCAGCACTTGAGAGGCAGAGGTAGGCATATTTCTCTGAGTTCGAGGCTAGTACATCTACAGAGAAAGTTCTAGGACAGCCAAGGACAAAGAAATCCTGTCTAGGACAAAGAAATCCTGTCTCAAAAAAGAACACAAATAAATATAGAATAAAAAGTGTCACTGTCTTGAAAGAAATACTAGGTAGAGGCAACACTTGTCTGGACAACTCATTGTGTGGCTAATCTAGATCTCACCAGCCGACGAGTCCTGAGCAGGCACCTTCTCTGAACTGGGCTAAATAGAATCCAAAGGCATTTCATAACATTTATAGATTTTATCATAATGTGATTGATGCCCAGACAAGCACTCAAAAAAAAAAAAAAGAAAAAGAAAAAAAAGAAAAAGCAAATGCTTCTTAACAAGCCATTGCAAAGCCCCTTTCAAACCCATTGCCTCCCAGCAATGCTTCCCTTACAGCCTCTGAGGACACAAGTGCTGCTTTCCTTTCTAGGACCCTGAAACAGTACAAGAACAACTTGGGTGGTGGTGAAGCCAACTTTTCAAAAAAAAATAATTATGTGGGTCAGTAAGTACAGGATAAGATTCAAGCCTTTGAGTAAACATTAGACTGCCCAATTTTAAGACAGATTTGGAGATACCCAGGATATTACATATGCCTGTTTTGCACTGAGATTACTGTACTTCCTGAATCCAGTCAACCTAGAAATACCAAAAGTGCAACCTTTCTCACAGTGTTTTTCCACTCCTTCACTGGGTCTCTGCCAGAAGCTCAAAGGGAACAGAGAGCAGCAATAATAAAAACTGTGCCCTTTCCAGGAACCGTGTCACAGGAATTCAACATACTGTCCCCTCGTTAGCATCACTAGCGATAATGAGAATCCACCAGTTGTCACTGCTAATGTTCCATGGATAAGTGTAGCAAAGAAAACAATTCTTTTCAATATAATTTGAAAGATTCACACAAATGAATCATGTGCTTTAAAGATTGCCGAATCTGCATTATAAGTTCGGGGTTGGGAGGTTCCTAAGTTTATCCTAAATAATTCCCCAAGCTGAGATCCTGCCTTCATATCCCATTAAGACATTTTCAACTACCTCATCTAGCTTCTGGCTAAGACCTCAGTAGTGGTCACAAAACTGGCATTTGCAGATGGGAGTCCCACTGCTCCATTGGCTTTTGACACATTGTGTTGGTCTTTCCTAGGGTATGTTCTCCTAGTGTATTTTCTGATGCTATAACACAATACCACAGGCTGGGTAACTAACAAAGAAAGAGAATCTACTTCTTATACTTTCAGATGCTGACATGTTCAGGATTGAGGGACTGCTTCTGGCAAGGGTTTTCTTACATCCTAACATGGCAAAAGATGTCCTTTGGCAAGAAGGGATACTGTGTGAGCTCAGTATTCTCTCTTCTGTTTCTCAAAGCACTGATCACATTGTGAGGGCCCTACCCTCACATCATGATTTCTCCCAAACCTTAATTGCCTTCCATGGATCCCACTTCTACATTCCATACTTAACACATGCATTTGGGAATTAAGTTTTCAATACACACACACACACACACACACACACACACACACACACACACACACACACACACAAAGAGAAAGAGAGAGAGAGAAGAGAGAAGAGAGAGAGAGTTTGGGTAGTACTGACTGCAAGCAATACAGATTCCAAATACTGAGATCTAGATTGCTATGTGACATTATAGCTAGTAGCTATAATGGTCTGACATCACATGGTATACTGAATCTCAGTGTCTGGAATTGCAGGACTAGTGAACCCTTCTCTGTTATCTGTCTGGTTGTGAAATCAGCAAGGACTTGGACATTTCTTTTTAAGTTATACCTTAATCTTTAAATCTTAAGTGACCCCCAAAAGACCATGTTTTGAAGGCTTGATTTCCAGTGTTATAGTGGTACTATAAGAAGTGCTAGAGCGTTTAAGGGGAGAACATAGAAAAAGAAGCAAGACAACTAGAAGCAAAACTTTGTAGGGAATACTACATAGTGAAAGTACAGTTTTCTGACTCTCTTCATCTTTCTACCTCTATTTTCTATTCTCCCCCTTCATTCTTCCCAGCCATCTTGAGATGAACAGACTTCATCTACCTACCATGACATCACAGAGTCAATTTATCATATCTCAGATCTCTACAATTATGAGCATTAAATAAGGTCTCTTTGTAAATTTATTAATGAAGGTCTGATGTCACAGTGATGGAAAAAGCATGACTTGCTTTTAGAATCTATAGGGAGCTGGTGGCTACACAAATTGGCACACTTGCATAAATACAGATACTTGAGAAGCTGAGGCAAGAGGATCACTTGAACTCATAGGATGAAAGTCAACCCAGGTATCAGACAGAGGCTCCATTTCAAAATCACAAAAAATGGTTAAAAAAAATGGTAAGAACAGAGCCAGTGTCACAAAGGGGAGAAGGGGAGAAGATGGCTTAGCATGAAGCCTGGTCTCTCTGATTTCATGAGCATTTTCTGAAGTTTATATGGAATAATCAGAGTGTCAATGGGGTATTCACAGTGCCTAAACATTCAGTAAAGTAGATTATCTTGAGTCTCTTAGAGTCCATGCTGTGACAGGAGGTACGCCAGCTGATTGCCTACCTGATCAGTGACTCAGCTTTGTTGAACATTGATAGAGAATGGAGAGTGACTGTGGCTATGAATAACTCTAGAAGAAATTTCTGATGTTTCAAAGAGAGCTGTCATAAACGGCGCATCACATGTGAAGTGATCTATGCAACACATTTGATTGTCAAGAAGAAAGAATGGACAGGTCTATTCCCTGAAATCTTACTGGCAAGAAAGGTAGATTTTTCAAATGCAAGAGAAAACAGGGTTAGGGTTTCTGGAAAGGACCCATGTTCATATTGCAACAACCATGCTGATAAGCTCATAATGAACTATTCCTCTAGCTCCAGTGCATCCAATACACTGGAGTCAGAACTGAGAGGTACTGCAGTCACATTCATAAACATGCATATATAGCTATGGCATGGACAATAAACATAAATATTAAAAAATAAAAAAACTTGAGATTTCCATTAAGACTTTAATTAATTAAGCTAATCAAAAATTAAAATTTTAAAATAGGCATATTTAACAGAATCCTATTATTGCCTAGATTTTAAAATACAAGCTGTGAACAGAAGGGTTGCTACCTACCAGGAAAGTTCAACTATGTGCACTAAACTGAGAAAGTCACGTCCTCTCTCTAATAAAATTCTAAAACAGATGATTAATATAGCCAAGGACTGAGTTAGATTAATTAATTTGGCTAATTTGAAATAATATGGCACTTTGACAGCATAATTTAGTCTCAGCTCAGTGATGAAAAACAGACTTTAAGAGATTCTTTCTCAAATGTTTCAGTCTTGCAATCATTTTAATTTCATGTTGATCTAATTAGTAATTCTAATCACAGGGGGGAGGAGAGAAATTTTTTTTCTCAGTTCATGGTCAATAATTTTCCCCATGTGGACATTAGCACTTTCCCATTTCTCACCAGGGGTCTGGATGCCTTCCATCTGATAATGGATGATAATGGATGGATGGGCTTTTTACACAGCTTGGCTTACTCTGGGGAGACAGTGGGCCTGGTGACTCAAAATGTGTGACAGTCAAACATGGTTCTTGGAATCCTACAGTGCTTCTTTCTCTACCTCCAGGATCACTTTTTTCCTGAAAGCAGGAGGTTCCACAGGTCAAAAAAGAATGGTTCAAGAATTTTCTCCTTGGCTGTATAAAAAAATGGATGGAAACACAGCAAGCATATGATAATGGGAAGTAAGGGGATAAAATCATGTCAGCCATGCAGACTCAAGGAACAGATGACACACCTAACAGCCCTGCTCCTTAGAATTCAAGTCATGACTGCGGGGAAAGAAGGCTAAGGTGAACTAAGAGGGTGGTTGTTTTCAGAGGGAGAAAATTGAACTATAAATATCAATCAATATCATCTCACAGATGTGTGACAGGAAGGCGGGAATGGAACAGCCATCTCATAAGACACTACTAGGATGTGGTCTGCTGCAGTTGGTCAAGTTGACACAATGGTAATGATCCCATCCTTTCCCAAAGGAGACAACCTACCTGAAAAAAGCTTTAAAGCCAAGCACCTGCTTTCAATGATATCAGGGGCAGCTCATGAGTGATTCATTAGTCTGCTGCTATATTTACTTCAACTTTCTTTATTATTTTTATTTTTTATTTAAATTTGAAACAAGCTCATTTTACATGTCAGTCCCAGTTCCTGCACCCTCCTGTCCTCCCATGTTTCCCCCACCAACCCCTAACCCATCCCCTTTCTGCTCCCCAGGGAACAGACTTCCATGGGGACGCTTCAAAATCTGTCATATCTTTTGGAACAGAACCTAGGCCCTCTCCCATGTGTCTAGACTGAGAGAGTATCCCACTATGTGCAATGGGTTCCCAAAGTCCATTCGTATAGTACGGATAAACACTAACCCATTACCAGAGGCCCCATAGACTTCCCAGTCCTACTAACACCCATGTTCAGGGGGTCTGGGTCAGTTTCATGCTGGTTTCCCAGCTGTCAGACTAGAGTTCATGAGCTCCTCCTTGTTCAGGTCAGCAGTTTCTGCAGGTTTCTCCAGCCTGGCCTTAACCCCCTTGGTTATCACTCCTCCCTCTCTACAACTGGTTCCAGTAGTTTGGCTCAGTGTTTAGCTGTGGATGTTGGCTTCTGCTTCCATCAGCCACTGGATGAAGGCTCTAGGATGGCATATAAGGTAGTCATCAATCTCATCTGGGAAGGGCATTTAAGGTAGCCTCTCCACTATTGCTTAGATTGATAGTTGGGGTCATCCTTGTATATCTCTGCACATTTCTCTAGTGCCAGATTTCTCTTAAAACCTATAATGGCTCCCTGTATTATGTTATCTCTTTTCTTGCTCTCCTCTATTCTTTTCCTGACTTAATCATCCTGCTTTCTCATGCCCACATCTCTCCTCGTCTTCTTGGTAACTCCCTCTCCCCTCACCACCCCATGCTTCCAATTTCCTTGGGAGATCTTGTCCCTTTCCCCTTCTCCAAGGGACCATGTATGTCTCTCTTAGGTTCCAAGGAAATAACTTATTAAATTGTGAATCTTGTACGATACTTGAGAGTCAAGAATTCCCAAGTATTACCCAATTCAAGTCAACATGAGAATACAAAGATATAGGCAGATGAATAGCCTTTGTATTGACTAATCGTGATTTCATACTTGGTTGGATTAAGAAAAGTCTAGGGCATTAGTAAGGCATACCTTGGAGTATAGTGAGATAGCAACCCAGTTAAAACAAGTGAGTATTTGTCTGCATCCTAAACTATTATGCAGTTACTTTTCTCAGAGTTTTAATTTAATTAACACTAAGTCCTGAGATTCAGAGTTTATAAGCACCTTAAATTACTCAGATATTATAAATTATAAAATGAAACAGTGACTATAGGCAAGTATTCCAAAAATTCATGAAACTATATAATTGTTGAATATAGAAAATATATTTATTTCTTAGGAGAGTATACACACACACACACACACACACACACACACACACACAGGGTCATAATTAAAGAGGATTTGGGCATGTATAAATAGTGAAATTTAAACCCCAAGTGTATAGTCCTAAATATTTGCATGTCCCATGGTGCTTTATCAAACCCTCCTTATCCAGGATCACAAGGATGTTAACAGTAAATAAGGCCATCACAGGCATGCTGTCTCTAATAATGGGACATCCACTCGTGCCCTACTCAACTGGTCCTGAAAGGAACATGCAAACCCTTAGTCTGAGATACCATAAGTATTAATATTTACTTTCTTAAAGAGCAAACTATATTTAGTCTAGCCCTCCTGGGATTAAATGTTCCATTTGCAATTTCATTTTGGTATTTCAATGTTTTTCTTCCCTAATTCTGAAATTTAAAATATTACATCTCAAATAGAACTGTTCTTTCCCATACCTCCTTCCTTCTTTTTCTTCCTTTATATATTTTCTTCTCTCTCTCTCTCTCTCTCTCTCTCTCTCTCTCTCTCTCTCTCTCTCTCTGTCTGTCTGTCTGTGCCTTTATCTCTCTGTATCTCTCTCACAACTGCATAAATGTCTTAGTAATTGGGATTATAGGCCTGGTCTGTGCCTCTTTACTATAAAGCCTCTTTTCTAATTATCCTTTAATATATTTCAAGTGTTAAATCAATGTAGCAATCGGTTTAAAAAGAAGCTTACAGCTTCAAAACCATTCATTTACTTATAATTTCAAAAGAAAGCAACAACAACAACAACAAAATTAAGACTCCTGACTCATTTTGTCTGGATGTAAGAACTACATCATTATCTTGTGTCTCACTGAATTGTAAGCAACTTCCCACCAATTATTCTTGGAGGAAATTAGACAAGAAGCAGGCTAAAGAGCTGACTTGCACTGTAGGGTAGCCACAAAAGAGTAATTGCTTTCTACAAGCTCCATGAGTCCAGCCATCCTTAAGTCTACACACTGATGTACTTTGGCCAACCTCAAGCCATGGCTCCAAGACCACTGTGCCCACAGAAATGGTGCCCTGTGATGAAAATGCTTTCTCTCAGTTTTCAGCTCCTTCTAGGCAATGAGACACAAAGGATTTGGAACCTGTTGCACTGAAAAACAGCAGGTAGCAAAGACAGTCTACCACAATCAATACAGCAACCTGCATGTTACCATGATTATGGGAAACCAGGACCCAGTCCTAGGGAAGGTCCCTTTCCTGGATACTAATTACTCCCTGTTACCTTCATTCCCTAAGAAATAAAAGAATCTCCTGGGTTCCAGGTGAAAAAGCTTGAAGTTTCTTAGCTACAATTTCACAAACTGGAAGAAAGTCACCCTTTCTCTTGAGATAACTTTTCTTTGTTGTTGTTGTTATAAAAAAGGGAATAAAACACAAGGAAATCTAATCAGGTGACTTTAGTGATTCAGTCTTGTTTCATTTTTCTCATGACCAGAGAGACGGGAACTGTTAATATAATCTTCTTGCTTAAAGTGAGAGAACTAAGGATCAAAGAGACCATAGAGATTGTACAGAAACACACAATAGTGAAAGAAACTGCTGAGCTCTGGGTTTGGAGCTCAATAGCTCTAACACCCACAATAGCTCAGTCGCAGGTATATGTATAGTGTCTGTAGGGCTCTGTTTACCTACTTCTTCGCCAGTTAGTTGAGAATACTAATTAATTATCCCTGGGGATATCTTCCATACCTTCAGGACCTCAGCCATAGGCTGTGGCATGTAAGTATAGGTACCATCTTCTTGTGAATAGCTGTCTTCTAATATTCTGGCAAGTAGTGCCATGACAGCAGAGCCTAGGGTTGATGCCCACTGGTGCAGATGATGAATACTCATGCTACACGTTCTGTGCTTGGCCACAATATTGCAGTATGTGGTTCTGGATAGAGAACCAGGGTTGCTGACCAGCATGCCAACCAATGCAAGTGTCTTGTAGTGATTTAGCTTGCCCAAATTTGAAATAAATCAGAAAAAAGACAAAGATACTACTGGAAAAATCAATAGATTTTTCAACATATAACATATAAACATATCAACAAATCAACATATAACATATAAACAGATCCAAGGAATACACACCAGACATTACAGTGCCAAGGGGTATGACACTTTTCTTCATGTGTGACTAAGAAAATGAACTTTTTAAAATAACAGCATGGGCATAATGCTTATCTATGCATCAAGAGTTTGCTTTACCACTGCATCGTGTAGCATGGTACCCACTTCAGAACCAGATCTCTTCTTTTCAGCCTCTTAGCTTCTGCCTCAGAATCTTTTCCCAGAAAACACAAACTACAAATCTACCCAATGTCTCTCATATACTAGCCTCTTAGCCTTTTTCTCCTCTTCATAGCAAGGATAGAGGAGATGAAAGGTACATTTTCTGTACTCCAATGGGACTGAAAATATCAGCCAATAGCTCTTCCTAAGGTTTGAAAGACAAAAACTAAAAACTATGGCTTAGTATATGTTTGTAGCTCTAAACTTTACCCCATGCCCCAGTAGGTAGACATAGATGCATAAAGAAATTAAGAAATTGATTTCATACCTATTACCCACCTAGTTATTCTTTTCTCTTTTTTATTAATAATATAATTTAAAATTTTTACATGTTGATCCCAGTTTTCTCTCCCTCTCTCCTTCTCTTCCTCTCTCCTTCCCTTCCTCCTTCCCTCCCTCTTACCTTTTTCCCCCCTCACATGCACCCTGACCACCCTCCCCTCCTCTCCCCCTCCCCCATTTCATTTGTAGAGCTATGCTATCCAGGTGGGGTCATGAAAATCTGTCAAGTCATTTGAAGTAGGGACTAGGACTTCTCTCCTGTCTCTAGGTTAAGGGAATATCTCTCTATGGGGGATGTGTCCACAAGCTCCTTTTGTGCACCAGGAATACATCCTGGTTCTACTGTCTGAGGTCCCTAATTCTTTATTTGGCTACTTATACTTATTTACCTATCTATTGATATCTATAGCTACCTATTATCTCATCCATTTAGTATCCATCATTTCTTTGCAATATGTATCTACATAAGGTGTGTGTGTGTGTGTGTGTATGTAGTACCACTTGTTACAAAAATACAACTATATCAAATATAGAATTGCTTATGAATTCTATCACAATTTTGATCATGAGAATCAACCAAGATTTCTGGGAAACAATATTCAGAGATAAATTTCCTATTTGTTTTTTGAGATGAAATACTTGGTGGTGTTGCCTCTATTTGGCAGAGGCAGTTCACATGCAGGTCTCCTGCCTCAAATAGTATTTTGGTTTCCATTCCACAGTACTCTCATCTCAACTTTATGTTTTAAATTAATTAAAACATAGTTAGTAGGAAATGTCTAACCATGTGGTATATAGTATAGAGAAACCTCAGTAGGGTGGGAGTGCGCAAAACCAGGTACCTGACTTCACAAAGTTAGCTCAGAAAGCAATCTCAGTTCTCAAAATCTCTAGGCTCTGTTGCCCAAATATTTCCAATATGGCAGCAGAGAGGTGTGACACCAGTGAGCAGTTAGAAATGCTGATGTTGGACTTCTCTCTAGATACAGTGGGCCTAAAGCAGAAAAAGGAATTTCTTGGGTAGTTATAAAAACAAAACAAAACAAAAAAGGAAACAAAACAAAAAATGATCTGCTCCTATTCCCTCAAAATAGAGATAGCTAGGCATAATAACAACAGTTTCAATTTACAATGATTTTGATGAGTTTTTCTAGTGCTCTCAAAATTAAAACAGGGTGAAAGCTGAAACTTCCAGCTATTTGTGTGATTTAAGTGAAACTTCATGTTAACTCAAACATTTGCTACTAATTTGAAGCTACCATAATTTTTACCTATCTGACACCTGTTCCTGTAGTAGGAGAAGCTACTCTGGTCATTTGTTAGCTTTCTGAGTCCTACAGAGAAAAAAAGGAAGTGTACATATAATGATAACATTGCTATAATACATGACTTCCTGCCAATTCTAACATTAATTTGAGCTTTTATTTTCAAGAACCCAGAAGATTCCACTATTTTAGTCCACCGATGTTTTACTGTAGACCGGTTTATAATGTATGGCCATTAGAACAACCAAGATTTTAAAATATACTCATGGGTAGTTTGAGTCTATTGTAGATAAAAATAGGTAATTATATAGAAATGGCAGCAGAGAACAATTTTTATTGAAACTCTAATTTTTTTCTTAGTATTGCCACTTCTAACTTACAATCTCAAGAAATGAACACTAGAGGAAGAGTAGGAAACTTAGTTGTAGCTAAGATAATGACTCAGTGAATGATGGTAATCCCAGTAGCCCAGCTGTGAGATGGGAGGCATGGACAGGTAAATTCCCAGAAGCTAGCAGGTCAGATACCCAACCTACATAGCTGAAAACAAGAGATTCTACCTTAATCAATGTGAAAGGTGGGGGCTGATACCTAAAGTTGTCCTATTACTTCCCTGCATATATCATAATATGTGCATGTTCTCCTACATACCCATACAATACCTAACTAAATGATGCTCTTGGAATAAAAATGACCTCATGACAAAATAGTTATCCCCATAGCCCTGCAGCTCAAACAACAGTTATAGGAACCATGCCCTCTGTTCTATAACACAAAGCTATTTGTCTCTACCTTCAAAATCTCATTGCAAACTATATTTCTCCAGTAGTATGTGCACACCAATATCACCCTGTGCTGCTATATTTAATGTTTTTGAATAGGTGTAACTTAGTTCTTACTAAGACTTACTAGAAACTAATTCTATTAAGAAATGTCTAAGTGATTAATTTATTCTCCAATAAGTTAGTTACTTTAATTAGTTTATGGTCACATTACTAAAGAAGCAAACACATATATTTCAAACAAAAAGGGTACTAATATAAAGGACTCAAAAATGAATGTCCATTGTGGTTAACAAGAAATTGGAAAGAAAACTATCAATAGAACTGAGTCTCACGCCATAGTAGAGGAATTGAGTAAGACAGTAATTCTGATGTCTCTCCTGGGATTGAAGTTGAAGAATCTGCATTTTTACACACACACACACACACACACACACACACACACGACACAACAGAGAGAGAGAGAGAGAGAGAGAGAGAGAGAGAGAGCGAGAGAGAGAGAAAGGAAGAGAGAGAGAGAGAGGAGAGGAGGTGGGGTGGATCTGTGATTTTAGGGAAGGGAGACATGATCAAAATATGTTGAATTAAAAAAATTAAATAAAAAAGGATCAGAAAGTGACAATTGTGATAAAATCTACATTTTTGCACATTGTACCCAAAGCACAACCTTTCACCTGCCAGAAGTAGTTAGGGCTTTATGCTGTATATTTAACAACCTTCAGATGCTATGTGGTAGAGTAGGTATTGTGAGTCCTGAGCAGGAAGCTAACCCATGCACTTCTGTGTTCTGATCCTTTTCCTACTGTATCCTTTATCTTATCAGCCACCACCCATGAGTCACTCAAAAAACCAGTACAGAGGTTTCATTCACCTTGTGACTTAGGAGAACATTCCAGAATGTCTGGTAAGGACAATATCAAAGTCTAACCAAAAAATTGTAAATGTATACATGCTTGTGTTTAATTTGCCATATAACACAAGATAATAGAGACTGAATCATAAGATGGCATCTCCAGTTTCCTTCTAATGAACCTCACTACCTACTTCTAGATGAGTTTTTCCTCCAAGTTCCAGAAGATAGGATGCTTCCAAGAAAAGCTTCCTAGTCCTGAGTAGATTCTTATGATTCCTGCTTCCTTTTATTAATCACTCTGTAAAAACAGAAAATAGCAAGAAAAGGTCTATTATGTACTGATTCAACTCTGACAATGAAAATGTTCATTATGGAAATGGGAGGCTTGTGAAAAATATATTACTATTAATGTTGATGTCCAGTTCATGTGAAGTCCCAGTAGATGTCAACCATGGAGGGAAGATCTTCTATGGCCGTGCTTATAGATTATTTATAATTTTTATAACCAGATCTTATTTGCACTGTGACTCGGGAGAATATTCCAGATGGACAAGGAACCCCTATGGGCTCTGATCACCCAGAAATTGGAGGATCAACTTAGTTGTATGGTCAGTCCTTAAGTACAAACATTTCCTGAGTTATTTTTCAAAATGTAAGAAACAGTTATGTAATAGCCACAAAAAGCCAAAATTTACACCAAGTAGAACCATCCTTCTTCTCTTGCTGAGTAATAAAATGTTGACAGAGTGCTCTCTTCCACAGCCTTGAAGGGCACAGTTAGGCATGGTCTTTCAGGGTAACCAATCTGTAAATGCCTATAGCAGTTCTGTGGTCATAGCCCACTGGACATCTGGGCACCATCAGGGAGTAACTATCTGTAGAAGAGATACAAGCCACCCCCTTCATTTCTAGAGACCAGACCTGAAATCTGGATGCAGCTCCACTCTATTAGATGTGTTTTTCTACCTTCTAGGGCTAATACAAAAGTGAATACTCATCTCACCCCAGGGGGGAGGGGTGTGTGTGTTCTGGTCCATCAATGCTTTATCACTGAACACAATTCAATGCCAAACCTCAATGTGTTAAAACAGATAGATAGAGAGATGCTCCCTCTTTAAAAATTAAGAGCATAGTAGTGGATCTTCTGGTTTGAGGTGTCCCCCAAAGCTCACCAGATAAAGCACTGAGCCTCAGCTCCTCAAAATATGATTACATTTAATCATATGGTTAAAGCTAAATAATAAGGCTGACTGAGCCTAGAAAGAATAGCTTGTAGAAGTTACGTTGACTACCCATCTCAGACATCACAGAGAAATTTTGACACTTGGTGGAATGCAAGTGTTTAAAAAGACCCATAAAATTCTATGCCCTCATTTTAGAAGTACAGAATGTCCCCAAGACGTGAAGTCCATTTATCAGGTACCCTAGACTCCAGTAGAGCAGATGATGGTCATGATAAGCAAGCTAATTTTACCCCCCACCCCCACCCCCATAGGCAGAACACCTGGACATCCCTGTCCAAGCTGGAGCCTTTGGCATATGCTCTGGAATCATCCTTCTTTGGTGATTCCTAGATGTTCTGTAAATACATGAAGCACACAGGAGGCATCTGGACCCCAAGGCTAGGTTTCCCACCTCTTCTTTTCTCTTCCCCACTGGCATCAGACATGAGTCCCAGAAAAATGCTTGCAAAACTGGATTTACAGTTCACAAAGCTCTACTTTGGCTTATATGACGCTTAAATCACATTCCTTTCCTAACACACAATTAATCAGGAATGCTTACTTCACTGGATGACGCTATTAACTAGTCCTCACAAATGTGTGATGCATTTCTCTTCTGAGAACACAGGACATAGAATGAGAATGTTTCACAGCAAGACACCAGGCATTAGTAATGTAAAAATTACTGTGTTCAACAGAACCAACCTTGACTTTTGGCTTCACCTTGACTGATTAGGCTGCTTCACATTATGCTGCTGAGACATGGTCTAGTGCTTATAAATGAAGGAGGTTCCTGTGGTCTGAAAGGCAGCTGTCTATGAAGCATATTTGAACAATCACCCTAGTGGTGTCTCCCTATTATCAACAAATTAAGAAGAACTCTAGACTCATCCTCTCAGAACTTTTTTCAATGGGCTGGGAAACCAGAATCCATGCCTGCCTCTCCTGATGTTCTCTACTGGCCCACTAAAGACTATAAATTCTTTATATGCAAACCAAGTATCTTGGTTATCTTGAGTAGCCCTAACAAAGTACCGCAGAATGGAGAAGGGCGGCTTAAACAACACAAATCTATCTTCTCATAGTCCTGTTACCAGGAAGTCTGACATCAAAGATTCAGCAGGGTGAGTCCATAGTTAACTATCTTCTTCCAGGTACCTTTTTACATGCTTGTCCCCCTGTATGTGTCAATGTCTTAATCCCCTCTTTTCTTTTTTAAGACATCAGGAGCATTAGATTCAGTCTAGTCCTAATGACCTCATTTTGCTTTAATCATTTTATTCTCAGCATGCCATTCTCTATAAGCCTAGTCACTTTTCTCCTAGTACTTGGTTTAGGTCACCCAGCACCTCATCTCCACTTCATCTCAGTGGATCATCATCTTTTGCAAGCAGGAAGAAAACACCCAAAGGGCAAGTTGAAGGTTTCACACAGGGATGACCTACATAGATTATAGATGCATTCCAAAGCCAACAGGAACAATGAGGAGACAAGAGGTCAGCAATGGCAGGAAGCAGGCTCTTGTTCCACTTTCACCTCAAGGGAGGGGAACAGAGGTCATTCATGAGGTAGGTATCAGGGACTCACAGGGGGCTAGAGCACTGAGAAAACACAGATATAGTTCAAGACACCTAATGTAAATAGGAAGAGGAGAAGTGGTTAGCTTTTTCTTTTTGGTATCCAGTTCTGCGATATTGCTCCTGGGTGCTGAAATCAGTTAAGAAGTCTGGAAGCCTAGGACAACCATGCACGGGGTTTAGCATAGTTTAAGGAACAGAAAGCCCTCGCTGCAAATACACCAGGAGTTTTCACGTAGTTCCCACTATAACAGATTCTGGACTTTGTGTTAAATGTGCACATATATGCATGTGGTATGCATATGTATATGCATATGCACATTTGTATAATTTATTTGCTTGTCACAAACTCTTGAAAAGTTAAATCAGCTTAGGCCTGTTATTATAATGTGACTTGCTGAGTATAGCTTACAAGTGGCAAGTCAGGATATGAAGGAATTTCATCATCATATATTCCCCCAGAGATGCACAAATAATCAAGATGCTACTTTACTTCTTCTTCAAATTTGAGCCAGATACATTAGCAATACTGAGTAAACACTGTGCTTTTAGTAGCACTGACATGTAATAATGAAAAAGTTGTTTTACCCTATGGTCACATTCTACCCCTTTTTCCTCATTGGGTTTAAGAAATTTAATTTTATTTTGCAAAGAAGCTCATGTTACAACGAAGAGAGATAAAAACGAAAATGTAATGATTTAATGAGTCTACACAGGCCTGAGCCCCAGCATTGTAAGCCTCACTGAGTTGTCCCTTCATCCAGAAGCCAAGATCAGAGATAGGATGTGTAAGCTTTGGAATCCAATCTCCTGGCCCATAGCGTGAGATTGCAGTGACTGCAGCTCCCACAGCCATGGGCTTGCAGTAACAGAGGTTGCTTGATATCACCATTATCAAATAAGACAGCCTTCCAGATCTTGGGTATAGCAGCTATTGCACTGGCCTGTGTCCTATCAAATGAACGCACCCACAAAATAAGGAAGTGAAGTTAACCATAGACTCAAATGCCATCTGGGAGCTTCAGCTAACACAATGTCTAAAAATGAACCTATCTCTTCTTGTACCTGTCCTTTGTCTTCCCCCTCCTTCCTCCTCCTCCTGATGCTCAAACTCTTCTTCCTTCCTTCCATTCCCATTCCTCATCTTCCTTTTCTTCTTATAATCTCTTTCCTGCCATTCCTCTCCACTTTCTTCAACTGCTTCTCTTGACTCTCTTATTCCTCTTCCTGTTCCCTGTCCTTCTCCTCTTCCCTTTCTACTTCTGGAGTCATCCTACCACCGTGAAATAATTATCTGAAATTAAGACATGATCTCTGAGAAGCTAAAGGAGTAGCTGGATGTACAGGGAGCAGTGCTCAGGATCTTTCTAAATAGGAGACCAGCATATGCTATTGTGGGGATTCATGGGATAACATATGTCCAATAAATTCCTAAGGTAACTCAGACAGAGCTCAGGAGCCCTGGAGATTTCCCAGTTCCCCAGTCTTTCATAGAAACACACATATATTGTGTTGCCTTAAATATCCCTTAATCTAGTCAAGTTGACAACCCAGATAAACCCTCATAGCACCTAATGGCATAAAATAGTCTATTCAGTTATAAGATCATAACTCACCACTGTTTTATCTTACCTTACAAGCTCTCAGAAACACACACACACACACACTGTCACAAACTTAATAAAAAAGTATATTAATCCTGGGTGGTGGTGGCACACACCTTTAATCACAGCACTCAGGGGCAGAGGCAGGCATATCTGTGAGTTTGAGGTCAGCTTGGTCTACAATGTGAGTTCCAGGACAGCCGGAGGTGTTACATAGAGAAAGCCTGTTTTGAACAATAAAACAAAATAAACAAAAAGTATGTCATCATTCTTAAATTATAGATTTCCTAGCTCTGTCTCCCTTCTTTAAAATTTCCTACAATAGACAAGAATAAAGTTACATCCTTATCAATTTATTTGTCTATTTTATCAATTTTATCAGACTTAAAAAATAGAAATTGAGAGATAAAATGCTCACACCTATGCATACACACATGCAAGTTAGTATTTATCACATTAAAGCCATAGATGCCAATTCTGTTCTAAATAAGGTCTAAAATAAAAGTCACAATGGAAATTAGAAACCTACCATAAATTAAATATTGTACTAGTTTTCCAAATCAGTAACCCGAAATAGAATGGTGCAAACACTAGCTATGAAATGTTTACCATATGGTCTTGGTTCAGCTCTGTTTCCAGTTTTTCCAACTTGCTTGTGAGTTCTTGAAAATCAATTAACCTCTATTTCACTCTGCCTTCTAAATCTCAGCAGAATAAAATAATGTGCATTAAAATACTTTAAAATCAAAATCTAGCTCAACTTTGGATATGAAACAAAGAGCTTATTTTATTGGAAGCTGACCCATGTTTGGGGCCACAGCAATGTGCACATCTGGTCTGTCAGTGTGTTACATGCTTCCACTGCCATAATGATATGCCAAAGTACAACCACCCAATTTACCATAAGATGACCATTCTGAAAATACAAGATAAAATAATGTTTTTCCTTTTTAGCTTTTTCCCTTATTCGAGTATTATCATAGCCATTCAAAAGTTAACTAAAACTATGCAGATATAAAAACGGATTGAGTCTATTTGTGTAGCATAGGTATAAAGTACTGAGATCAAAATCTGTTTTGTCTGTGCGTACAATGTGTGTATGTATGTATGTGGATGAGGGGCCACGGGTTGGTCCTTAGGTTTCATTTTGAAATAAGGTCTTGGGTTCATCACTTCATATGCAAGGTTAGTTGGCCCATGACCTTCTTGGGATTCTCCCTGTCCCTACTTCTCATCTCACTGTAAGAGTGATGGGATTATAAATATGGGCTATGGATCCAGTTTTATGTGGGTTTTAGTGATTCAAACTCAGGGCTTCTCTCCCCTTTCATGTCCTCTCCATTCTTCTTTTGAAACCCACTGAGTCAAATATGTGCTTCCTGTTGGAGAGCTAACAAATCTCATGTATGCAGCCATTGCTGCCATGATGCAATAGTCATGTCACATGCAGAAGATAGCACTTCTCCATAGCCTCTGGCACTTACATTGTTTCCACTGCCTTCTTTTATGATGACCCTTTCTTCTTTACGAAGAGCTGATATTAAGTCCCGCTGAGGGCTGAGAACTCAACAGTACCTTATTCTTAGCATTTTGACTAGTTGTGAATCTTTGCATTAACTGCTGACAATTGCAGACAAAAGCTTCTATGGTCAAGGTTGAAGGTGGCATTAATCTACATGTATAAATATAAATATTTAGAAGACAGCTTGAGCAGCATGTCCATTTAGCAAGACAATAGTGCCAAGTCCACTATCCCATGTTCTGTAACCTCCCTATTTATGAGTATTCATTGTTTGCTTAATTTAATTAATAACCTATAAAACACAAGGTTTCTTTATGGTATTTACATATATATTTGGTTAGCTGGATTATTCTACCCACTCCCTACCTTTCTTCATCTCCTTCTCTCCTCCTGACCCAGACTCTCCCTCTTCCAATATTCTCCCTTCCATTTTCATATCACATATTACTAGTTATTTGTTCTAAAAATTAAACCTATTAAAACAGAATTACATCATCTTGTTAATTAAAACAGGGATTTCCCTCCCCCAAATTTCTCTAGCCTATTTTGTATTCTGATACTTTATTTGTCAGATGATGATTCAGCCTTGGTTTGATATAACTTTAGCTGATTTTTAGTCTAGTCCATTTGACTCAATTCTGGAGCTTAGTGCAAACCAGTGGCCATCGGATGCCTGTGATACCTTTTATTTGATGAGCACAGATCACACAATAAGGACACCAAGGCTAAAAGAGCATCTATCTCCTGCCTCCTTCATACTTCTGGTGATGAATAAGTGAAAATTCAAACCTACTTCAATGCCTAGTCTCACTCTTAAGATTGGAATAAAATGCTGAAGAGAGCAACTATTTATTTAATATCATAGCACTTCAAATATTCAGTTCCTGGCCAGTGTTATCTCCACTCTTCATTTCCCTAGAATCTTGTGTTTCTGATTAATTTTTATCCCCCACATGGTACTAAATTTAAATATTGTGTTTTGTTAGTCCTCTTTTACTCACTGTGACAAAATTCAAGATCAACTTGAAAGGAGGTACTTTTTATTTTTCTCAAGGTTTCATGAGGGTTCAGGACACAGTCAGCTGACTCCAATCTGTAAGGCAGATAACACTGTGGAGAATTTAGTAGAGCAAAGCTGCTTACCTCATGGCATCCAGGAAGCCAAAAAGGAGTAAAAAGGGGTTAATCCAGAATGATATCACTTCCTCCAATCGGACTCTTACACCTCAATCTTCTGTCACCTTCTAAAATAGCCACAGGCATGATATGAAGCCTTAAAAATCACATGGGCTTTTGAGGACCATTTCTATCTAAACTTTAGCTACTATCCAAATAAATAAACATCATTCTAAAAAACTGACTCCCAGACCGGTGGGATGAAGCAGTTAGTAAAAGCACTGACCATGTAAGTCTGAGAACTTGAATTCACTTCATGTATTTCAGAGTAGAAGGCAGAAGATACACTTCATGTATCTCATTTGCTTCCTGACAGTCTTCCTCTGATTTCCACATATGTGCCTGGGTGTGCCTATACTCACATACACATCTCACATACATTTGCACACACATAAGTAAATAAAATTGTTTAATTGACCTCTTTCCTAGACTATTTTGTAGTAAATTCCCTACAGATTTTGTGTAGGAATTGCTATAATTTATAATAGATTATAAGCTTCGGTGAGTGTTGGTCACTTTTCATTTACCCCCATTCATCACAAAGCAAAGCCCAGAGGCTTTCTATATCTTCTGATAATTGACTCAGCAGAGACTGTAGCCCTTCTTCCAGATGGGAGGCTGAGGTAAATATCATATGTCCATATACATGCCCTAAAAAAGAAGCTGGGTGAGAAGTACCTTACTTCCTGAGGCCTAAACGGAGAGGCCAGTGAGGCTACCCTCCTCTGTAGAGAGATGTCTCGTGTCTCTTATTGAAGGAATTATTTTCCTGCTCTTGATCTTGTTAATGGAAGTTACCCTTTGCACCAAGAAAGGGAACCTCTTGAAAAAAAATGTCTGGGATTATGAAAGGAAAACCTTCATATAACAGCTGGGCTTCAGCAGAAGTTATTGTCACTAGCAATTTGCTCTCCTTTGAACTTAAATTAAAAATCTCAATGCTTATTTCTTTTTTATGAAAAAGCCTCCACAGAAAATATAATTACTGTAATGAAGATTCATTGCTCCTTATCGGGGATGTATGGCAACTATTTTGTTCAATTTGCTGAGGAATGTCATAATAAAATGATGGGGGTAACCCCTGAAAAACCAACTACCAAAGATAATTCATAAGCTGAGTAGATGAAACAAAGTCGGAGGGTACACAATTATCTGTTGAGGTTCAATATTGTGGGTGTCTGACACAGCAGCATAGTGCTCTCCAACAGACAGCTGAACTGAGACTTTATCAAAGAAAGCATTTTACTTTCTATCCTATTGATTGTGTCTCATAATAAAATAATAATTTGCATTTCTATGGTGCCTTTTATCTCACAGGACTTTATAGATGCTAAATTATTTAGCTTTAGTACATGTAGGCAAGGTCAGTGTCTTTACCTGGCAGCCCAAAGCATGGATGAGGTAAATGACCTTACTGAAGGAAAAGGTCAGAAAAGGTAATTCAGGGTAGCTTCATCTCATCTTATCTCCCCTTTCTCATCCAAACAGTTTCCTTTTCAACTCTGATCACAATCACCCCATCACTATGTGACATTAAAACTACATAGCCAAATAAGAACTTTGAAAAAAATACCATCTCTAGCTGGAACTATTTCTTTCTTGATTTCTTTTCATCATAGGTAAGTGCTTCATCCATCGTATTTCCAGTTGCTCAGAGGGGGAAGAACTGGCTGGAGGTTGGGATTTTCATTCTGAACACCATTCAACATGAGGCACAAGTGTCTATCTCATCCACACAACCATGCCTGACTTATGAGAGTAGTTTCAGGGTTTGCATCTTTAAGTGTTACTGCATCTGTATAGAGAGCAGAATAACATTGTCAGACACAATCTTTCATTCAAGCTTCCTTGTCTAGGTCATCCCCACTGAGCCTGAGGTAAAAATCTATGAGGCCAGTGGGAAGGAAGAGGTTAGGAGGGGAAATGGAGCAATTGCGTAGAAGAGCTGAAGAAGAAAAATAATTTAATGAGCATGAGAATTTAGAATAAAGTACTAAGGGCCATTTTCTGCTTGTGAGCCACCTTCTATGTTAAAATAATTAATTGGGAGGCCGTTAGGTTGAAAAGGCTCCAACACGTTCTATCCCTATGTAATCAAGCCAAATACCAACTCAGTGTAGAGTAAAACGAAGCTTACATTTAACTAATTAGAAACTGTCAGATAATGTCCAACTAGTCAATAAAAACAAGACAACTAACTAGATACTTTTCAATCAAATAGTTTCTTTGTCATACTTCTGTAAACAATTTTTTGGTTGGTTTGGGAATTTTGTTTGCTTCTTGAGCCATGCATAGGCTAGCCCAGCCTGGAACTCACTATATTGCTCAGATTAGTCTTGATTTAATGACATTCCTCTTGCCTCTGCTTTAAAAGTGCTAGGAATATAAAAATGTGACAACACTTAGCTTGATCTCTTTTTGAGTCAAATATTATTTGTTTAGTTATTTAGTTATTGAAATTAAGTGATATGGTCATATTCTCATGGATTTTTTCATCTAAATGCAGTAAGTGTTCCTTTTTAAATTTATTATACTGCATTACATGAGGCCATTTTATGGTACACTTTGAGAAGACCTGGTGCCCTTCTACCTCTCCCCACATTTTCTCTGGTCCCCATTAGTTCCCTTTGTTCTCTGACTTTGTTTTGCTTCTGCTTCTATGCCATCTGTAAATACATGAATTTTCAAGTGAAGAATCAGCCTACAGGTTGGGAAAAAAATCTTTGTTAGTTGTGCATTCCACAAAAGATCAGTATCTGCAGTACATAAAAAGCTCAAAAAGCTAAGCTCAAAAGTCTAATGGAAGACTTCCTCTCAGCTCTTTTTTCTGGGGCCCTGAGCAGCTGAGGGCTAACACACCTTACTCAAGAATTAATCATTGGCTTCTCAAATATGTCCTTAAAAATAACTTATTACATGTACTGACTGATGTGTGTGTGCACCTTTGCACACGCCATGATATGCTTGCCAGTGCCAGAGGATGACTTGCTGGAATCATCTCTCCTTGCACTATATGAGTCCCAGAGATAGAACTCAGGTCACTCTGCTTGGCAGCAAACACCTTTAGACACCGAGATACTTCACTGACCCCTATTTTGTTAAAATTTAAATGTATCCATGTTTATCTCTTAACATCCCCCAAAGTATTTTGTCTTTCTTGAATTGAAGAAACAGATTTCCATTTGATTGTTCAAACTTCACTCTAAAGGATAACCTAGAATATCTCCCAAAGTGATTTCTCCTTAGATTTTTTTTTATTATTTTTTATTTAAATTAAAAGCAATCTTATTTTATATACCAATCCCAGTTTCCTCTCTCTCCCATCCTCCCATACCTTCCACCAATCCCCCATCCCACTCCTCAGAGAGGGTAAGGCCTCCAATGGGTGATCATCAAAGACTGTCACATAATTTGGGGCAGAGCCGCCCCCTCCCCCGCCCTGTATCTAGATAGCTAGACTAAGAGAGTATCCCTTCATAGGGAATGGGCTCCAAAAAGCCAGTTCATGCACTAGATTTCACTGCCATTGGCCCCATAGACTTCTTAAGCCCATCAACTAACATGTGCATTCAGGGGGCTTAGTTTGATTTTATGCAAGTTCCTCCGCTGTCAGTCTGGAGTTCATGAACTCCAACTTGCTCAGGTCAGGTGTTTACGTGCGTTTTCTGAGCATGGTCTCGATCTCTTTGTTCATCACTTCTCTCTCTCTCTACAACTGAATTCCAGGAGTTCAACTCAATGCTTAGCTGTGAATCTCTGCTTCTGCTTCCATCAGGTACTAGATGAAAGCTCCATGGAGGCATTTAAGGTACTCATCAATCTCATTATAGGGGAGGGGCATTTAAGGTAGCCTCTCCACTATTGCTTAGGTTCTTAGTTAGAATCATCCTTATGGATTCTTGGCAATTTTCCCAGTGCCAGATTTCTCGTTAAGCCCATAAAGGCTTTCTCTATCAAAGTATCTCTTTACTTTGCTCTCCTTTTCTGTTCTTCCCCCAGCTCAACCTTCCTGATCCCTCATGTTCACCTTCCCTTACCCCTTCTCCCCTGTCTTTCTCTTTATTTCTAAAGAACAAAAGTAGATTAGGAGCATATCAAATCCCAGCTTTTAGGACTTAAGTTGTAAACATGTTTTTCTTTAGAACTGGTTGCTGAGATCTTACTCCATCCTGCTTTAAACTTCCTGGGCCTGTGTTTCCTACTGAAAGAATTGAGGTGACATATAGAATGCACGCAGTATAGAAGACAAACTGGCTCTATTACAGAGTACAGTAGAACACTCTCAAAGGTGAGAGTGTGCCATGCCCAGAAGGACTATGTCAACAGAAAATACTCTCAGAGGTGAGAATGGACAATTGCCAGAGAGAACAATGCCATGTCTACATGCTTTGGTAGAATCTTTACAATTTCTTAATGTTTCAGGACAGTTTTCCTGAAGGGCATTTTCTGGGAAGGAAATTGAGTCTTCTTTGCATTAACTCTTAAGGTAGGGAACAGTAGTGGGGATTTATTTTTATCATCATCTAATGATCTTTGCGGTGGTTTATAATGCAATTTCACTACAAAGGACAAAGAATAGGACTCATATCTCAATATTCTGAGCAGTAATAAAATTCCTCCAGATTTGGTTCTTGTTTTGGCAAGCTGTTGATGAGGAAAGGGTCTGTCCTCAATAACCTCAAATCTGCTAATATCTGACTAGCCAGATAGCTAACAATACCGTCATTTGTCTAGTTGTCTGACATGCAACCATTAACTAGAATAAACTGAATAATATTGTTTATCATATCGTTTTTCTTCATCAGAAGGGAGCATCTATGTTGGGGACAAATGCCACAAACAATTCTCGTGTCTCAAGAGCATAGGAAAACAGCAAATACCACTGTGTCAATGTTTATTGTTAAAGGGAATTTAATCACAGTTTAATTAAATAGTATAAGAACAATTTCTTTGTTGCATATGACTGTATTTATCTCAGAGCACTGCACAAAGAAAACTGAAAACAAAAGAGGAAAATACTGCAGAGCATCTCCTCCTCCCACCACCATCCATTCTCCTCCCCCACTGTGTTATGAGAATCATCAGGGTCTACATGCTCTGAATGGTACTCACAGGAAGTAGCTTTGTTTAGAACACAAAAATCACTCGTGGTCCAGCTGCTTTCCCTGCTAGACAAAAATGCCTTAGAGATGATGTAATGAACGTATTTGAATAAACTCCTTACACTGGTGGGAACTGTTTAAAACTGAAAGGAAAGAATTTCTCTTCAGTGATCTCTTGCACCTCTGAATGCACTTGCAGAATTTCTCTATATTCACAGTTTTTACAACTCAACCCACTACCAACAGGAGAGAATTTAGTTCAGTGTTATAAAACACAATACACATGGGTAGAGGGGCCTTCTAACCCCACCATTCTTCCACATTATCAACACTCTACTGTTCTACTGTGATTGTGATTTCCTGCTTTTTTTTTTTTGCCATGTTATGTACTTGCAGAATTTCTGAACTTTCTTTATTATTAGTGGGGCTAAATGTTCTACCAAGAAATTCCCTTTCTACTCACATGGCATGGTAGTTCTTTCTGATGAATTCAGTCTTCGATGTTTTTTCAGGTTATATTGCCATCCTTGGTTCAGCACATTTACTGACAGGCCACTGTGAAAATCTCCTGCTTGATAGTGTCCAAAACTGTGCCACATATTTATTTCACAATCTTCAGTCATTTATTTTACTTTTTTAACATCAGAGCCACATGCTATGTAAGCAGGGCTATGTGAAAAATAAATTCTTAACGTATTTATTTGTATTAATATGAATCATACCACACAAAGAGCAGCAGAAGTGAAGGACCATGGAGTACTTTGGCCAATGCACTGAACAAAACTCACACTTGGAGGAATTTATTGGTGACAATTTTATGTAGATCACACATCACACACTCTCTCGCCCTCTCCCTCCCCCCCCACACATTCACTCACACAAGCATAGAACACAAACCCCAAGAAGTGTCTCTAATCTGTTTAATTCAACACTAAAAGCCCACGTAATAAAGTGTGTGGCAAGCATGCAGGATCCAAAGCTTCCTGTGTGCACTTTCTACCACATCAGTGTATCTGGTGTGTCAGGACACAGGCTGCATGGAAGATAAGTATCAGTCACTCATATCAGAGACCTTATCACCATTTAGCAGGCAAAAGGGTACCAGTGGGTCTGTGATTCCAAAGTGTAGCTGCTACTTAAGGAAGCAATCTCCATAAGTAGAGCTCAGATACTCTGGAGATGTGTCTCATGCCAGAATTCTGTCTTTGCAAGCATTCTTGGTGATTTTGTTACAGTCTCAGAACTGAGTCTACTGGTGCCTACTGAAATTCCCAGCTTGTTTTGTTCCAGAACAAAGAATTAGACCATGAGCACATAGAGAGTGATGTAAACAGTTTATTAAGAAAAAAAGAAATAAATTCCCAAGACAGGAAGGGGGCCAGACAGCTGAAATGGGTTCACAGCTCAAAACGTGGGTACCCCCTGATACCCACACACTGTGATTTTATATGTCATTTATGTAGAACCTGCCTTTCATAGCATGTGTATATCAGTTTCTTTTAGACCACATTGTCTGTCTCTTACATGTAGCCCCGGGACAGGGGGGAGAAGTTTCCAGTTTCTGTGAGGTGACTCCTCTCCTGTGTTAATCTCAAACCCTTTTTTCTCCCCATGTCCTACAACTCTGAGGGATCATAAGCTTTGGAAAAGAAGGAACTAAACTTATTTTAAGCAAGAAACCCCATAATAATAAGGGTGCACAGAATACTAAACTTTCCTGGATATTTTTGAAAACCAGAACCACATTGACCATTTTCCTGTTTAAAAATAGATTGACCATTAGCACCAAGTAATGCAAGTGCAGCTTATCATCAACATAAGAATCTCAACACACATTACCCAGGTTCTCATGGATGTTCTAACTGCTCTTGTTTTGGTGGCTGTGTTTGTCAAGGTGCTATATAAATTTTCGTTATTGTTGAGTCTTCCCTGATCATTATGGTCTGAATGTAAACGTTGCCCATCAACATGTGCTCGTGAACGGTTGCTCTATAGCTAATGGTGCTGTCCTGAGAAGTTGTGGAGCCTGTGAGTGGTGGGGTCTGGTTGGAGGTGGTAGTTACCTGGAGGAGTGGAGATTCATGTATTAAGAATTATAGCTAAGCCTTACTTCTATTCACCACTTTTCTATTTACCAGTCCTGTGATATATAAGCACACAGTTTTATCCCCCTCTTGCTACCATGATAGCTTCTCCACCATGATAGACTATACCACCTCAGGCCATAAACCAAGAACAACTTCTCCTCCCTTCAGCCGATCCTCTTGCAGAGTTTAGTACTTGTTGTATGGATGTTAAAATACTTGTGTATATCAGGCTATCGTTTTTATTTCCAGTTGATTTCCAGGCCTCTAAAACTTTGAAGACCATATGTTAAAGGAAAGGTTTTCTTTCAATAGAAGGTATGTGTCCTAGGCTAGTCATGTGAGGGACAGTCACACCAATATGCCTTCTTATAAGTTATCTTATGGAGAGTTGTATGCAAAAGGTTTAAGAAGTTGCATTCTTGAAGGAGAGTGTGAATCATTAGAAATCCACAGTAAGCATTTCATCTTGAGTTAGTTGCTTGGCTTGAATAGTAAAATCACTTACTGTACAAGTCTTGTGACCTGAATTCAATCTCTGAAATCCTTGTAAACATAAATAAAGCATAAAATTAACTTCACAAATGCATCATTTAACCTTCAAATACACACCATAGCATGTGCACTGAATATAAACATTATACAATAAAAATAAGTAAAATTTGGAAACAAGTTATCTTATCCCCTAATAATGTATGAAAGAGATATTACCCACATAGGCTCATGAATATGGGAGACATATTGCAAAAGCAGACTCAAGATACTGATGATAAGTAGAAGATCTAGATTCACACCCAGGGAGAGTTGAATGTACAGGCAGTCATGTACAGGACAGGTTAGTGTTGAGGTGAATGTGCAGAGGAGATAAAATCGCTGTGGTGTTCATGAGAGATAGGTGAATTGTCCAGTACCCATGCAAATGGAAGACTACAGCCAAACCAAACCAGCAGGACTACAACTTCATCTTTTACTGCCTATGGAAGTTCTCAAAGACTATCTTTGTTTTTCTTATCTTTATGGTTTGAATGCAAACTGCTTCCCATAAGTTTGTATGACTGAACATGTGGTTCTCAGCAGCAAGTGGTACTTCCTTGGAATACTGTGAATTCTTTGGATGATGTTTCCATTTGGTAGACTTATGATACTAAGTGTGTTACTTTGAAGGCTTTGATTTTTGATTCATCGTGATTGAGGTACTCAGTTACCCATTCCTGTTTCCATAAAACTGCTCTGCCATGCCTTCTCACAGATGATAAACTCACCCTCTGAAACCCTGAGCCAAAATAAATCTTTTCCCTGTCAAAATAGTTTCTGCCAAATTTTGTAGTCACAGCATGGGAAAGGTAGTCAGTGAATATGTATGTAGAAAGGGGATAAAGCTATTGCTATGGTTTTACATTTAGACTGAGGTAAAATAACACTTGTAAAGTTCTCAATATAATGTGACTCCCTGGCATATTCCTGTCTTCTCAGTGAGCTGGTTAAAGTGTGTTCCCAGACAGATCTGCTGCATAGCATTCTCACTCAACAGCAAGCAGGATGCACTCCATCAATAAGGCAAAGGTCTATGGAAATATTTACAAATCTGACAGCTAAAGTCAAAAACTGATAAGGTCTATCTATCTTGAAACTTTTCAAGATAGATCCACCATCTCTTTCATTTCAGGCCTACAGGCCTTCTGGATTTAACAATACAAGTAGCATGAAGTCTGGTCTCCCCCTGTCACAAGGGGTTGATTTTCTGTAAAGGGAAAACTATGAGGTTAACACCCTACATGCAAGCTCACTCATCTGCCAAGTATGTCAAGTTCTAGTTAGGGGTCAGAGGGCTGCTCCATAAGATCCCAGTACATGGATCATGGATAATGTCTTGTGACAAGAAATTAATTTCAGTTGTTATTCATGAGAAAACATAATGATTTTAGTGCTATGCTCCTTGTCACCTGAAATGGTTCAAATTAACTGCGAACACAAGGATGAAAAGATGAAGTTGGCATCTAATGACTGCAAATAAAATAGCTATTTGAATATTTCCTTTTATATCTGTATACATTCATACATGTAGCAATTCTGCCTTAGGATAGAGGCAGCTGGGTGAGGGGCAAAAGCCCTGACTTCTTGTCCTATAGCTAATAATGTCCTCCACTATAAGACCCTAATTAATTTCTCTACATGGCTTGGCAGTGAGGATTGAAATATGTTGTCTATAATTGTCTTTCCAGACTTTCCCCTATGGAAGCTCTGTATAAGATGTGGAAGATGGTGTTTCTTTGACACAGCATTCAAACACAGAGACACGTCACTTCTACTATTGGCTACCCTTGGCGTTTTGAGAACAGTGGAATGTAAGAACACAGGGATCTGACATGACTTTGTTACATATAGCACAGGATCCACCCCCTGCTGGGCAATCTGAACAGTCATCCAAGTGACATCATCTGAGAAGCCGAGCACACATTTCTTGAGAAACATCTTCCTCCCACGCCTTACTTATTTCCCAATGTGTGAAAATCCTCCTAATGGAGTTACCTCTCTGCCTTGCATTACCTCCATAACTCTCAGGCTAAACTCAGTATAACCACTCTATCATTGACCCATGGCCAAGTTTCTGTCCAATAAGATAAGAACAGGACTCCTGAGAGGCAGGATATGAAGTAAGCAAGTACGTGCTCACCTTTGCATTAATTGATCTTCTCGTTGAGACAAATATAGGTCAGAAATAACTTTTGATAAAATTCTATGTGAATTGTGTGGTTCATTCACATTTGGCTAACATTGGTTACCTTCTGCTTTGTTTGGGGGAGAGGGGAAAGAGTCTCACTGAACTTGAATTAGAAGTTTTGGTAAAGATTGGACAGTGAACTCCTGGATCCCACTTTTCTCTGACTCCTAATAATAAGGTTACAAATGCATGCTGCTATATCTACCTTTTATACTGGTGATAAGAATCTAAATGCAAGACCTTATGTTTATAAAACAAGCAAGCACTCTACCCCCTGAGTCATCTCCTCAGCCTGATGTAAACAACTTAAATGAGGAAGGGTTTGTTTTAGCTCTGGGTTTCAGACGGCTGCAGTTCACCATAACAAAAAAGAGTGGTGGAATTCATAGTGGTGGAAGTGAATGACAAGTGATTTTTCACCTGACAGCTGTGACAGTATAATTACCAACTAGACACAATTTAGAATCATTTTGGAGGAGAGGTTCAGTGAGGTATTATCTAAATAAGTTTTCCCTGTGGGCATGTCTATGGAAAGGGAGTTGCCTTAATTGTTCATTAATGTAGGATGACCTAGTGGACTTAGGTGGACCTAGTCCACCCTGGGACTATCCCTAGGTAGGATATTCTGATCTAAGTAAGTGTGGAGGGGATACTGTGCATGTATAAGCCTATTTGCATATTCTCTCTGCTCTTCAGTAGGGATGTGATGGTGTTTTTAGCTATATGTGCTCCTGACATCCTGAATTCTTTAATGTGAATGACTATAATCTAGAACTTAGTGTTAAAACAAACCTTTCTCCCTGGTGGGTTTTTTGTCTCTTTGCTTTTTTTTTTTTTTTTTTTTTTTTTTTGATGGGGCATGGCTTTTCAGCATAGCAACAAAAATGGAGTTAGAACAATACCTAACCAGGCAGTGGAAGTGGAGAAAATTAGCTCAGACTGAAAGGTGGACATCTCTCCAAAGGTCTATCCATAGTAATCTATTTCCACAAATCAGCCACCACCATATAAAGTCTCCTGGCCTTCAGCATGGTGTTACAAGCTTCAGACTAAATATTAAAACCTATACCTTACATGGAGGGCTGGGGAACATGACAAATTCAAGCCATCATAAACCCTCAGATGCAAGACAGATATGTGATGTCTCTTTAGGATCACTGACTAACTCAAAATCACCCTAGAAAATGTCTTTTATGCACATCACTCAGAATAGGTTTCAAGCACTTGTTGGAAGACTCATATTAGTTTTATGTATCAGAGTTGGAGTTAGACTTTGTCCATGGGTGGAGTAGTGACTGAAGTACTTGTCATTTATATACCAGAAGTGCATGTCTTCTTATGGATAGTTCTTCAAAGATGCATTTCCAGCCTTCACATAAAATGTGTAGAGACAAGCTAGGATGAGGCAAACATTCCTTTTCCCTGGAGTATAAAAGAGATGGTAAAGGCTAGTGTAGATCTTTGTATGGCAGTAACATTTACCAAAACTCTTTCATTTCCCCTTTCCAGAAAACTACAAAAATTTTCCATGCGACTCCCTAGATATCAAAGAGCTTTACTGTTAGAACTTTTAAGTACAGAAGAGGACCCCCCTCTCTCTCTCTCTCTCTCTCTCTCTCTCTCTCTCTCTCTCTCTCTCTCTCTCTCTCTCTCTCTCTCTCTCTCTCTCTCTGTGTGTGTGTGTGTGTGTGTGTGTGTGTGTGTGTGTGTGTGTGTGTGTATGTGTGAGAGAGAGAGAGAGTGTGTGTGGTGTGTGTGTGTGTGTGTGTCTCTGTGTGTCTGTGTGTGTCTGTGTGTGTTTGAGCTAGTGTAACTGGCCAACAAACCCCAGGAATCCACCAGTCTTTGGTACTCTAGCAATGGGATTACAAAAGAATGCCTTCACCATGCCCAGCATTTTCATTTAGGTTCTGGAAAACAAACCTGGGTCTCTGTGCTTGGAAGGCAGCTACTTTATTGACTGATCAATCCATGCTGCCAAACTCTTTACTATGTCATCTAAAGTCTTTTCAGAGGTCTGAATTTATGACCTGATGCTTTGTCATAGTTACACCAGTGGGCCATTTGGTCAGAGAAAAAGAACCATACATAGATCAGTGAAGAATACACACAGACACACAGACACAGACACAGACACAGACACACACACACACACAGACACACACACACACACACACACACACACACACAGAGAGAGAGAGAGAGAGAGAGAGAGAGAGAGAGAGAGAGAGAGAGAGAGAGAGAGAGAGAGGAGATACAGGGGTAATATATGTAACTTCAGCATAGAGTTCAGGGTCCTGGTTAGCCCATGGAAAGCTTTTTTTTTTTTTTGCCCCTAATGATCCTATGATCCTTTTTGTGTAGTTTTATATAGTGTTTTTTTTTTCTTTACTAAAGTATTGAAAGTTGTTACTTCTGAGTTTACATTATGAAGGATTGTGACTTTTGCCTTTTTTTTTTCCTGAGTTTTCCTCCATGCTTGCTCTACTAGAAGAATCATTAGGTGAGGGCCAGAAGATAGCCTAGGCCAATAATCTAGATGTTACTAATGCCATAAGTCTACCATTTCTGAGGAAGTGAGTCCTGGCTATCCCCATGGATGAGAGCTCAGAAGCAGAGGACACTGAGTAGAAATTTTCTGTGAGACCTTCACCCTGATAATGAGTTTAGGAGGATCTTGGAACTGGATTCATATTCTACAAAATCTGTCAGATGGGAAATGTGTGTTACTTCAAGTAACCAATATTGGGAAAACTTATTACACAGTGGGAGATAAGCCAACACACTGGTCTGTTTGGTATTTGAAGCTATCATAAATGTTTTTATTCTGTTTTCTTCAGTAAGATTGCCATAAGCCTTTATATTTCTCAAAAGCATGTAAATTTCTGTTGGGACTCTGAGCCATTCTGATTATTACAATCCATATTGAATTTTTCATCTACAAGACATAGAATCTATTGTCTAGACAAGGCCAGAACCCCTTGAAGCTCTTATTCCTGGCCTTTGAACAGCATAGCCCAAAGTAAACTTCATAGGGGATTGACTGACAGCTGACAGCAGAACAGATGTGGCACTCAGCACCATGCATGCACTAAGCAAGGACTCAGCCATTGAGCAATATCTCCAACCCTTTGCTGTTATTGTTGCTTTGGTTTCTTTTCATTTTGAAGCAGAGTTTTGCTAAGTTGCTGAGGAAAAACATGAACTCTCTAGGTAGTCTAGAAAGGCTTTGGAGGTGGGAGTTTTCTGTTTTAGTCTCCCAATTAATGGAGTTTTCAGGCCTGTGCCATCATGCCCAGTGCAATTTGTTTTTATTTATTTTTCCTGGGCTCATTATCACTCTCTTAATTCCCTTTAATTCTTCTTTCAAGTCTTTGAGAACATGATACATTGTTTATTATAGTCACCAAACTCTACAATAGACCTCTTGGATTTATTCTTCTTATTTAACCAAAATGTTATGGATTTGACCAACATCTATCAAACCTTCCCCAAACCGCAGTCACAGCCTCTCACAAACTACTTCTCCACTACAGATTGTATGAGTTCAACATTTTCAGATATCTCATGTAAGTGTGGTCATGTAGTAGCTATCTTCTGTACATTTCCTTTATCCATTTATCTGTTCCTGCATACTTATACTGATTCCATGCTCTGCCTGTTATAACCAGTGCTGTAAAGGAATCTGGTTTATGGATATCTCTTTGATATGTGAACATCTATTCCTTGGGGTAGATTCTCTGAATTGAGATTGCTTAATCCAGGAAGGATATAATTACAAACAAATGGATTTTCCTTACTAGTAGGACTCACATTTCTTTAGAAGCAAAACTGTAGGAAACCAGAAGTTAGAACTTGGGTGAGGAATGGTTATCCAAATAAGGCATTTGTGGAACTAAGAGTAAGGAGTAAAGGATAGACAACAACTAGAAATCAGAATTTGAAAAACCTGATGAAGTCAGAAGACTGAAAGATGTGGAACTTGGGAAGACCAGCTCTAGTACAATGTTTGCTAGACTGTGTCATCTTTCCTCTGAGAATACCTCTGTTGATCTCAAAGGGCAATACCCAGGGGCAAGGGCTTGGAACATTTATGGTGCATGCATGCTTGTGTGTGTGTGTGTGTGTGTGCGATCATGTATGTGTGAGCGTGCACGCACACACACACACACACACACATACACACACACACACACACACACACACACACACACACACACGTGAGCCTGTGTTGAACTTTCCCTTTAATTTAGCAATGGCTCCCAAGGTAATGGGAGGCTGGTAAAATGCAGTGCTTTGAAATCCACTTCATAAATATTCCAGAATATGGAAATAGAATCCTTGCTCATTCCTTGCCTTTTTGGCAATCTTTAAAAACAAAAAGAATATTTATATCCATGACTAACAGTTCATTTATAGACTCAGCCTTACTCCTAAAGCTATAGAGCAAATTTTAAAATGTGCTAAGATGTTAAAAGTCAGTTTATTTTGATGACTACTTAGGCTTAGTTTGCATTCAATTTAGCAAAGAAAAATAACAACACATTCAACAAGAATGCAAAGGTATTATAAACAACCTAATAAGCAAGATGTTGTTTTCATTTGGTTCATATTAAAAGTAGACTTAAAGAATTATGCAAACCATGCTTAATACCAAATACATTTATGTATGCATATTACATTTCCCATTCATAAATATAAAGAAGGTTTCTGGATAAGCTGCTTTATTACCTCATATAAGGTATAATTCTGTGTAATAGTTTATGTAAACCAGGCTTAGTCAAGCTATGTCTACATACATAAATATTTTTTTCTAAATTAATATACAAGTCTATAAATTGGCAAATATAAATATTTTGGATTTTGGTTATGGCTGTTGCAGTTTTTACAATGCCAAGTTGCTGATTTGAAAAAAGTTCTTGTTGGTCAATAGTGTGAGTTCTTAGTATGCTGGCAGTGGAAAAAGGTTATTTCAACAGCCAGTCATTATATAAACTGCTAGTTGATGTCCTTAATAGAATTTAAATGCAGATATTTTAGAGATATGGTCCTATTTACAGTGGCTACAATAATGTTAGAAGACATAGCAATTCAGACAGATTCAGTTTTGTGTGTGTGTGTGTGTGTGTGTGTGTGTGTGTGTGTGTGTGTGTGTGTGTGTGTGTGTGTTTTGTAGAAAATAATTTGAAAAGCTACCACCAATATTTTTGGAAACTGACTCATTTTGTTTTGTGACCAGGGCAACTCCTTCATCATACTTAATGTCTACATCCTCTTAGCTGTGACTTTCTCTCTGAATTAATTTAGACAAAATTCCTAAAAGAAAAGTGAATATAATATTTTTAAGTATTGAAACAAAAATAGAAATAATTTGAAATAGAAAAAACAAATGAACAAACAAACAAACAAGCAAACAAAGCCTGTGAAAAGAAAGAGCATTTCCTCTTATACAATCAAAGTTAATCTGAGAGTGTCAGGGAAACTGAGAGATGCTAAGCCTTGGATTTTGCGCTGTAATTTCTTTGTTTTCACTTTAACAAAGCATCCTGCACACATCCGTATGCAGCTGGATAGAGTTTGTAATTCGATTGGAATGTTGTGACTACACCTGTTGTTCTTATTATAAACGCCTAGTTCTTAGTTGAAACTATTTGTCACAATAATATCCCGTAGTGAAGACTTCTACAAGATAATTACTTGGTATGTAAACAATACAATGCTCCTTTTAACCGTTTTAAATGGGATGCCTTCTAATTTTATTGCCTACATTTTGTTCATATATTATTGGGTGAGGTAAATAAGAGCCAGGGAGCAGGTTTTCATTTGGTGTTATTCCTTCTACTGTAATCTGAAATTAACAAGCAATATTTACTGCTTGCCATCCTCTCATTTTATAAACATTGGCCCCCATTGTTTTCACACAAGGCAGAAAAATTATTGAGCTCAGTCTTTTGCTTTGAACACTTATAGAAGTGTTTATAAAAATCTTCCTTTGATAATATACCAGAGAGAACACTGTCCTCAACATACTGTGTCTTATCCAAAGCAACTCAGTGTTGGCCCACCAGGACACAGTGTAGGAGTGTATTAATTTTTGTGATTTTTAAAATCTAACTAAAGCAGTTCAAGGAAGGAGTATGTTTATTTTGAGGTATAATTTGAGGGTACAGTCCATCAGTGGGATTTCATAGCAGCAGGGACAGGAAGTAGCTGTTCATATTGTTTTCCTTGTCAGGAAGCAGAAAGAGGTCCATTTTCTCATTTATTCCCCAGCACCGTGATCCTTGAAATGCTGTCACCCACAGTTAATGTGTATATTTCTACTTCAATTAAGGTAATCTAGAAACTCCCTCATTGACAACCCCAGAAATTTGTCTCCTAGGATAATTCTAGATCATGTCAAATTTACAAACAATTAGCCATCATAGAAAACAAGTATGGACTTCAATTTATTCTCTTGTTTAACCTATTTTTCTCCACCCCCTTTTCCTAATTATCTTTTCATGTTTCTTCCCTCAACATTTATGGAGGTATTACTATGAACAATGTACTTTACATTTTAATTGATTCATATTAAAAAATAGAAAAAAAAATCCAGTTTTAGGATGTTTAATTACTTATCTGCTGTTATGCATCTAACAAGTTGTGAGGCTGGATTTAATGAGTATTATCAGTCCCTATGTAGTACATACTGTTAATTACTCATTTATGTCTTTTGTAGCCTGACACACTCAAGGGAGAGTGATAATGTCAGTGGAGACTATCTAGACATTATGCAAACAAGGAACTCTTTCTCTGGTCACCTTTCTTACCCATAGAGCCCCTTTGACAGTACCTGGAGCAGACACTGCTGGGTACTCTCAGCAGTATCTCTCCTGGGAGTCAGCAGCTCCCACACTTTCACTAACACTGGTCTCCATGAGGAGAGCTCACTTCGAAGTCTCTACAGATAAGGAGGCACTTGAGAAGCCTTTCCATGTTTTTGATTCCTGTTCTCTTCAGTGGTGATGGTTCACATATTCTGAGAAGGAAACATTATTCTCATTCCCACATTCTTGTGATCCCCAGCTGTCAGCTCTGCTCTCTCTGAAGTAGGACAGAAATTGAAGCCTTGTCTTTCTCTAGGCTGGATTTATTATAGAAAGTTAGAGATAAATTAAGGAGTAAAAGTCATACAGTTCTAGTTGTAGAAGACTGGTTAGAACAAGAAAAGAAAATTTCTTGAGAGGAGAGATGAAGACCATGAGGACAAAGCATCACTTGAAAGATGGACTAGGCCTGATGAAGCAGGGGTTTTGTGCGGACTTGACTAGATAGAGACTTGGATGTCTGTGCTGATGGGAAAGAAATTGTGGAACAGCAAGAAACAACAATAAGATGAGCACATCCAAGAAACTTTGTTTAAATACTAGGAAACTTCTAGAACCCCATGTTCAGCCTAAAATAGTTGCCTTGCCAAGTAATTGTACAATTGTAGCCTACCCATACTAGAGTTCATCGCTGACTTCGTTTTGTTTCTGGATAAGATATAAGTTTGATGAATGGCCATGTAACACATCATATGGATGTCATTCATCCCACACAGCCCCAGAATGCACCAAGTGGGTTGTTAGAACACCTGGTATAGTGATGAACATATGTTATTCCTGGAGTCAGCAAGTACAAGATTCCTGTGGTGTCAGAAGCGGGATCAGGATTTTCACAGCACCTGGGTTTTACCCAGGCAGCCGCAGCAACACTTCCCCCACCTTCCCAGAATGGGCAGGGTCCCTTGCCTAACCAGGTGGATACACCCTGCCCTAGAACTCCTTTTATCTCCACTGTGGCCCTGAGACCACTGCTCATCTTCTGCCCATTCCCTCAGATTGCATTTGCATAGAGCCCTGCAACATTCGTAACATCCCTGTGTGGGGGCCATTGATTAATTAGAAGCCCCTAAGACAACAGTATTTTTCTATTCATATAGTAGAGGTTGTTATTATCTCTTGACTTGTCTTCAGAAGGGCTGCACAAGGCTAGGAAAAGTTGTGTACACCAGTAGTCTCAATAGTTTGGAGCATGTGCAGAAAGGATTACCATGAGTTTGAGATCATGTGTGTACATAGTGAGTACCATTCCAGCCAGGAAGACAAGGCAAGATCTTGTTTCAAAAACTGGGGATAAAGATACTACATGATGTTTCCATTAAACCACGGCCATGATAGGAAGCAGTATTTGAGATATAAAAGTATTGGTGTCTCAGACAGAGAGCTGGTCCTACAATTCTGTGAACCCCTACTCCAGAGGCTTAGAATTTGCTGACTAGTGATGGTTTTGCTAGGTCATTTCTGTGCTTGTGAGCCTGGTCTATATGTGTGGTATGTGAGTGTATATATTCATTAGTGTGTTCATGTATGTGTACATGTGTATTCGTGTAGATGTTCATAGATAAGTCTATCACAGGCAGTGCTTTGTGAAAAATCCCCTAGATGATTTGCAGTAAACCTTGCTCTGCAGCCAACTATAATAAGAGGAGCTCATTAGAATTTATCTAAAATAAGTTTAGCTCATTAAATGATAAGCTCCTAGCAACTAAAAGCCAGGTGTTGTGCTAAATATTGCAGACTTATTAAAAAAAAACATGACGTCTGTTATAACCTAAAGATTTCTGAATCTTCAGAATATGTACTGAAACACTGGTCTCCAGTTTAACTGTGCTTGCAGATGGGGTCTAGGAAAAGTGGTCAAGAAGTGAAGTCCTTATGAATGGGGTTCCTGTTTAAGAAGAGACCTAAGACAATTGTTTCCTTCCTGCCTCTGTCTTCAGAAGCCCTCTAAAGACAAAGCAAGAAGACAGCACTCTTCAAACCAGGAACTGGACTCTCACCATATTCTGAACCTGTGACTTTGAACTTTCCGGTCTCCAAAATTGTGAGAAGAAAAATTTTCAATTGTTTAAATCACTCATTCTGGGGTATTTTTTTTCAAAGTCTAATACCTGCCATCAATTCTGAATCAGATTTGTTTTCTTACTCTCAAACTCTATTGTGAACCTAACAAAAATAGTCCCCTGAAGCTAATTGACACTTAGAGGACCATTGAGTATGACTTGAAACATAGTTCTTAAAAAGCATCCATCTCTGACTCTTGTGTCCCCCTTTTCTGAATGAAGGGCAGGGAATGAACACTGATTCCATGTGTTGTTAAAGCTTTACCTATTTAACATGAATGCTTATGCAATATCATTAATGCCAGTACTTTTTGTTAGGTGCTCTTTCTCCTAGCTCCCTATCCCATCATGTCTTTCTTCCTGTCTCTGTATTCACTGGACTATCCTGGGCAAGGTGCTAGTTGATGACAGGTGTGTTACATTTTGACTCCTGTATGACACTGCAAGACTACTACTGTCTGAGAGGTTACAAAATTTACCTGAAGCTCAACAGTTGTTCCCAGAATAGCCAAGATTTGAACTTAAGTCATTAAGATATCAAGTACTGTGTTCCATGTTGATTAATTGAACACAGTGGTTTCAAAATACCTCAAACAAGTAAGTATGAACATTGAGATTCAAGACAGATACCATCTGATTTATTTGCCATTCTAAAGAACATTTTACAATTAGTGCATTCTGAACCTGCTCATATTAGAGAAAACAATTTATCCAATTTTCATGCAGTCATAACTCATCTTCAACAATTTTCAATGATTCCCTTGTTTGATATACCAATCTCCATTAATCTCTGCTCTCCTTTCAACAAATGAAATAAGAGTTCTCATTTGCAACCCCAGCTGCTGATTCAATGTTGGAGCACAGCACTAGTATCAAGATGCCTAAGCAGGGTGTGACACTCTCTGGAGTCAGGCATGAGCCTTTTTGATGTGGCCTTTCCCCCTGGGGTCTTCCCATTTCCTGTGTTTTGGTTTCACATCTCTATGTGGTAAATCTCTATTTCATCCCTGAATTCATTCCCAAACTAGCCCATTTTTTAAATCACCTTCGCCACTGTGTTTTATTCATTTATGTATGAGAATGAGTACATGAGTAGAGTGTGTGTGTATTTGTATGTGTATTGTAAACATTCATGTGTGTGGTGTATAAATGTGTATACTTACAGAAGCCAGAAAAGAATGCCAGGTGCCTTGCTTTTTCACTCTCCATTATATTTGTTTTGTGACAGTTCCCCCATTAAGAGGTTTCTTGCCAGCAAGCTTCAATGATCCTTCGATCTCTTCCCACCCTGGAGCAAGCTTTATAGACATGTGAGGCCAAAACTTGTGTGCTGCCTAGTTTTATGTCAATTTGACACAAGCTAGAGTTATCTGAAATGAAGTCACTGCAACTGAGAAAATGTCCCCACAAGATCCCACTGTAGAACATTGTCTTAATTATTGATTGATGAAGGAGGGTCCAGCACATTGTGGGTGGTACTAACCCTGAGCTGGTGGTCCTGGGTGCTATAATAAAGCAGTTTGAACAACCATGATGACAATTATGGTAAGCAGCATCCCTCCATGGTCTCTGCATCAGCTCATGCATTCAGCTTGCTGCCCTACATGAGTGCTTAGCCTCACTGCTTTTGATGATAAATGGTTAAGTGAAACTTTGACTGACATAAACTCTCTCTTTCCTCCCCAGTTGCTTTTGATCATGGCGTTTCATTGCAGCAATAGTAACCTTAAGACATCTTGTTTATTGTTGTTGTTGTTTCTTATGTGGACATGAGGATCCAAACCCAGGTGCCTATATTTACACAGTAGATGCTCTTTCCCACTGAAATATCTTATAGTCCCTCCATTGGAAATGAAACTGTGTTTGACTTTAGTCAAACTCGTGGTATTCCTGCAGAAATCAAATGTTATCTAAAATTCATTGTGTGTGCCGGTGATCATCTCTAAGACTCAGACAAATCAATAATGTCTTTCTCATCTTTTCTTTCTCATCTTTTTTTTCATCAATTCTCATCTTTTCTTTCCACACCCATTTAACAACCCTCCCTCAAGGAACCATTCCCTTGGATGTAAAGGAAACACATCTAGTGTGAATGGAGTGAAAGCAGACAACTTAGGGGTGGGGTGTGTGACTCCTTAACTGTTTTCAGTGTATCATGGAGACAATTTGACTGTAAGGAAGGGATGTTCTTTGAAATAAGGAAGTGCTGGAAAGCACATCACAACACATCACAGCCTGTGCATCAAAGTGAGTCGATATCCATTTAAAGTAGTCACCCTTGTAAGTGAATTAACTCCAAATAATATTTAATTATTTGCAAAATCCAAAACTGGTTCCCAGGGCAAAAATTTTGTATCACAGAAATGAAATCAAATCATGTCTGAAAGACTCTAAAAGCAGTTTCAAGAAAATAACCATAAACTATTTGAGCTGATTGTTCAGTTTAAGGACCCAACTTTGTGGTTGGATGATTGAAGATGGCTCAGATACTTCCTTAGTTTTTTTTAGCATTTAATAATCAGTGTCTTTGCAGCTAAGTGGAATCAGTGTTTTCCAAGGCAAAACCTAGTATGGATTAGACTGACTTAAAAATAGAAAATATTACACAGGAGACTACTAGTGTTCAAAGTATTTTATATTGTTTTGAATGTCAATATTACATTTTTGAGTGATTTTACCTCAACTAAGTGTTTTTAAATGAATAACAGGATTATTATTACATAACTAAATGTCATTACTACCTAGACATACAGCAGTTCATTGTCCCTTAATTTTTCTATGTGAATTTTCCCTCAGTTCTCTTCTATAACATGTGGTCCCAGGCCAGTATTGCTGCTCTTCCTATTATCAAATATAGCACTTGTTTGTGTTTGATTCCCTTAACCCGCATAATGTTTAAAAGATTTATCATGATGAGGCATGCATTCCTGTACTAGGGATAAATACTGATCCATTACCAGAGGTCCTATATACTGCCCAGTCCTCCTAACTGACCCCAACATTCAGGAAATCTAGCTCGGTCCCATGCTGGTTTCCCACCTATCAGACTGGAGTCCATGAGCTTCCCCTTGTTCAGGTCAACTGATTCTGTGGGTTTCTCCAGTGTGGTCTTGACCCCGTTGCTCATCACTCCTCCCTTTCTGCAACTGGATTACAAGAGTTTGGCTCAGTGTTTAGCTGTGAGTGTCTGCTTCTGCTTGCATCAGCTACTGGATGAAGGCTCTAGGATGGCATATTAGGTAGTCATCAATCTTATTATTGGGGATAGGCATTTAAGGTAGCCTCTCCACTATTGCATAGATTGTTAGTTGAGGTCATCCTTGTAGATCTTTGGATATTTCCCTAGTTCCAGATTTCTCTTTAAACCTATAATGGTTCTCTATATTATGGTATCTCTTTTCTTTCTCTCCTCTATGCTTTTCCCGACTCAATTTTCCTGCTCCCTCATGTCCTCTGCTCCCCTCTTCTTCTCCTCTTCTCTTTCTCCTAACTCCCTCTCCCTTCCCTTATGCTCCCAATTTGCACGTGAGATCTTGTCCCTTTCCCCTTCTCTAGGGGACCATGTATGTCATCTCTCTTAGGGTCCTCCTTGTTTTCTAGCTTTTCTGGCAATGTGATTTGTAGGCTGGTAATCATTTGTCTAAAAACCATATATGAATGAGTACATACCGTGTTTGTCTTTTTGTGACTGGGTTACCTCTTTTGTGTACTTCTTATCTCAGTTCTGAAATCCCATCAGTTAGACCCGTGTGACTGACCATGTGCATGCTACCACATGGTCTGTGAGTTTGTGTGTGCATCAGTCCTGTTCTGTCTAAACAGCCTTGTTTCTTTGATGCCTTCCACTGCCATTGGCTATTGCAATCTTCCTGTCTCCTATTGTAGAAAGTTCTCTGAACCTTGAGGGGAAGGATTAGAGGAAGATATCTTATTTAAGGTGAATATTCCAAGGTTTCTCAGTCTCTGCACATTGTCTAATTCTAAGTCTCTGATTTAGTACCCATCTACTGCAGGAAGAAGATTCTCTAATGATGGCTGAGTAAGACACTGATCATCTTATCATATTTGTCAAATTTAACTTTTGCCTTAGATATGGGAAAGTAGAGAAAAACATATAGTACTGTATGTTATCTCAGGTACCCTCTACAAGTTTTGGAACATCACCACTGAAGATGAAGGAAGGTTCTGTTCTTGCCATTTCTCATGGAGAAGTAGCTTAGAATTGGCTTATGTAATGTAATGAGACACTAGTTATCTAGTTTCCAGAGTATCTATACATTCTACATTTCTACAATCAGTATATAGAAGTCACATCACCTATGTTTCCACTTGCACTTAGTATTTCTATTTTTGTATAGTTAGGCTTTTAGTGGACACAATAACATCTCTTTGTGATTTATATTCCTAGTGATTGATAATATTTGCTATCCATTTTTTAAAGAAATGTCTGTAATCCTTCAATCACTTTTGCTATTGAACTCATTTTTTCTTTTTAGTAAAATAGGTGGCAATGTAAGTGATAGATAAATGATATGGAAGATAGATGATAGATAGACAATAGATGGCAGAGAGTGAGAGAAAGAGAATTGATAAATGATACAATGCTGAAGTTACTAAGGTCAATATTAAATGATGTATTTAAGGGAGAGAAAAAGTAGAAAACACAGTCATACAAGTTTTACTATAGTACATTGATATAATTAATCTAATTTATTATTTTTCATTATTAGTCTCCCCTACACATATATGTGTCTTTCATTTTTTTCTGAACACATGTCTATTTTGAGAAATACTTTATAAACTTTTTATTTCCTCATCAATGATTTTCAAAGAGAAGAAGTTTTCACAGCCTTTCTGGGGTTTCCTAAGTAGAGTATTCCGGTTCCTGTTGGAGCCCTGGCTGAAGAAGCCCAGCAGAGACATGCCCAATATCTGATACTTAGTCAGATTTTTCTAGTCTTCTAGCTGGCATCCAAAAGTCAAATGCTTTCAGAATGCCCCCCATATATCCTACTTCTCATTGTCAGCTGCCCTTATCATACACAGATACTTCACGAAAGCTCGACACTGAGAGCTTGAGTTAATAAGAGAGCAGATAAGCACTGGCAAAGAACATCAAAGTGGTTTGTGCATGCTCAGTGACACAGAAGAGCATCACATAGTCTTATATCAAAATCAGTGTGGTCACATTTAACAGAGGTGAGAAGCACAGTTCATAAAACACACGGCTGTCTTTGCTTTGGTTCCATATAAAGCATTTATTTTGTTTATTGAGGACAGATTTATAGACCATGGAGTTATTGAAACTTGCTCTTCAGAGCCCTTAATTTCTATTGAATCATTTTAAAATTGCAGCAAGGGACCTACAATGTGATCATATATTTATTGTAAATGTATGGACTTTATTGTATGTTTAAAGCAGGCCTTCTTCCTTCAGATGGTGTATTTTGAATTCTGCAAAATAATACAGAAGCAAGTTAGCTAATAGTTTCTGAGTGATTTGGAAGCATAGTCCCAAAGATTCCAGCATATTGAGTTCTGGGACAGGTGTGTGTGTGTGTGTGTGTGTGTGTGTATGTCAGAGAGAGAGAGAGAGAGAGAGAGAGAGAGAGAGAGAGAGAGAGAGAGAGAGAGAGAGAGAGAGAGAGAGAGAGAGAGAGAGGAGAGAGAGAGAGAGATTCTATGGATAAATGTGTAAGGCTTATGACTAAATGCTAAATGTGTGTGGAAGATGCCTATACGTAAAATGATGTGCGTCAAAGTGATAACACATGGGTATAGAGGATTGTGTGTGTGGCTATGTCTGTTGGTTAAGTGTGGAGCCCATATGTGTGTCAGCATAGGACAAGGTGTAGAAAAGAATAGCCATTAAGCTGCGAAATAACTCAGGTAATGTCTGCTAGCTTATCTCTGTTTTCATTGCTTCATTAAAAAAGAAAGATGATCAAGTAATTAGTGGATTTTATATAACACACACATTTAGGGACTAAGACTTGGCATTGAGGTTTGAAACAAACAAACTTGATTTGATATTTCCAATATTGGCAGAGTAAAGTCAAAGACATGACCCTGATTCAAATTTCAGTAGCAGGACTAGGAGGTCCCCAATTACAGAGTAATAAGTGATAGAGACTTTTAATATCAAATATCAGACACATGGGAAATAACATGCAGTATCATCACTTAGAGGTAATGTTTCTGGAAGAAAAATGAAGTATTACAAATAGTCAAATGCAGTAGTGGAGGCTGGCCCAGTGGCTAAAATATTTGCCTTGTATGAACCTGAGTTCAATCCCTAGAACCCAGCATAAAGAGCTGGGCATAGTAACATGCATTTGAAATCCTAGCACTAAAAAAGCAGAGACAAGTGATTCACTAGTGCTCACTCATCCATCAACATAACCTACTGCTGAGTTCTAGGCCAGTGAGAAACAATGCATCAAAAACAAAACAACTTAAACTTTTCAGTATGTGAAGAAAAAAGATTGTTTTCTGATTTGGTCTATACTCACACATACACACACACACACACACACACACACACACACACACACACATACACACACACACACACACACACTGAGCCAATTTCTTCTTTTTATTGTCCTCAGGAGTATCTTTGTGTCCTCTCACTTGACCTGGTTTTATCATAACTGATGCTTTTATCCCACCAAGAATGAATACTTTCTGCAATGTTTTTATTCTCTATCCTTAAGCCCCAACTACAAATTAAAAATGATGCTTCTTTTGGTTCTACAGATCATATAATTTTCAAAGATCACAACCCTAGTATCTTACAAATGTTCCCTAGAATTTTTGGTAGGTGATGTAAGGCCTTGAAAAGTTTATTTGTGTAAGTGGAAGCCAATCCTGGGTCATATGGCTAGTTTCTTCCAGGTGTCATTTGCTATCTAAATAATTGTTACTCTTGAAATTTACAATCAGATTTTATGTAATTAAAAGAATTTTTCAGCATATTAATTGAATCATGTGATTGAAGACTTTGAGTGTGTGTGAGAGAAACAGAGAGAGGGAGGGAGGGAGAAGGGAGTAAGGAACAGAGGGAGGGAGGAAGAAAGATAGGTAGGAAAGAAGGGAGGGAGAAAGGAAAAGAGGGAGGGAGGGGAAAAGGTGATGTGTATGGTATGACAAGTGCAAATGGGCAATGAAAATGCCCATGGGTTCCAAAGCTGATGTATTCTCAGACCCAGGTTTGTATTTGTGATGCTGACCACATTTTGCATGGAATTGTTCCTTGTTAACGGCATCATTAATGGTTTAAAACTTCCTGTAGGGTGACTTGTGAATAGAGGATTCCCTACAACTATGTCCAGTTCTCCTAAAAAGAATGCACTCTCTGGTCTTTCTGTCCAAGCTCTTTCCCCCTCTTCTTCTCCTAGAGCCAACCCTGCCTGGGATGAGTTCTCATGACCAGATTCTTCTTCATTCTCTTCCACAAGCTTTGAACTTAGGAAGTCTTTCAATTGACTCTCCTTGTTTCAGTAGTCTGCTTTTGAGATGCCTCACAATCTAAACAAGTACATTCCTACCATTTAAAACATGTAACCTAGGAAGGTATGTGCTAAATTGTGTGTGCATTTGTTTGTGTGTGTGTGCATGTGTGTGCATGCATGTGTCTGTGAGTGTGTGAGTGTGTGATATACTCACCCATATAGGTTGGTGTGAAACTAGAAAACTTCACGTGTCACCCTCTATTACTCACCACCCTACTTTTGACGATAACCCCTCACTGAACTGTTGGATACCAGTTCAACTAGATTGGCTAGCAACCAAGTCTCTGGGATCTGCTTCTTCCTAGCCTTCTGGAATTATAGATGCATGCTATCATGACTAGCATTTATGTGGATTCTGGGGATATAAACTCATGATGGCACAGTAAGTACTTCACCATTTGAGATGTCTCTCCAACCCTGTGTTATGTATTTTTATTGTTGATATATTTGCATATATCTTAATGTGTGATATATGTTCAATGTTGTTGATTTATCATTTGTTATTATTACTTATTCATAGGCTTTTTGATTCTTTTTCTACTTTATTTTTTTCTCATCAAATTTTCTTTTGTTTTATGAATTTTTATTTAAATGAGAAACAATCTTATTTTACATATCAATCCCAGTTAGCTCACTCTGAATGCCTGTTTCCTAGGCTACATACGAGGGACATATCCCTCCTTTTCTACTTTCTAACATGTAAGGAATGCATGGAATATTCTGTGATTTTGAACCTTTCCTGTAGAAAAGACACCATCTAATCCTTAGCTCCACCTGAGATTCTAATTATACTGTGAAACTGTGAAACAAATTTTGAGGATTCACTCACTGAGATGGCTGTATTTCTGTAAAATATTTACTTTTGCTCCTGTCATTGCTAGATTCACTTCAGACTGTGTATGGACATATTGAAAACAAGTAAAGCTTAGCTGCCTGAGACACATAGATACAGCAGTCTTCATCCATACTTCATTGCCCTTTGAGCATGAAGTGTCCATGTTTCTTTCTATGAACTATTCATGCTACAAATGATTTTGTTATTTATATGTATGTTCCATTCTGTATGTATACACATGTATGCAGGTGCCCTGTTGGGTTCCAGAAGAGAGCATTGTATTCCCTGGAGCTGGAGTTACAGGCAGTTGTGAATCAACCAACATGAGTGCTAGGAATCAAATTTGAGTCTGTTGCAAGGGCCACAATTTCTCTTAACTGGTAAGCCATCTTTCTAGACTTTGTGTTGTTTTAAAGATGATCTCAAACCTTCCTAATTGGCCTCAATTATTAGAAAGTTATGGCCTGGAGGTTTGGCCAGCATAGTATTTTGTGTCTCTACCAGATGAATGGGATCACCTCTTCAAATCGCTCCAACTTTCAAATTCAGTGAATAGAGAGTGTGGGTCTCTTGGAGAAATTGTAGCCATAGTTGTGTTATCTACCTTCACCCATTGGTCATTCACTCTTTGTGTAGGGAAAACAATTCCTTATGAGGTAGTGAATAAGTAACCATGCAGAGCTTTAGGGACTTCCCTAACAACATTCTATATTCTGTTTGATATGTTCATCTCTTGAACACAACTTTAGGTCTTTCTCTTAGAGTGAATGGATTATCTCAAGCTGGCTAAGAAGACTGTAGCTTTGGATAAGAATCACCACATTTTTTTCTAAGCTTAAAGCTGGCATGCTAGCCAGTGATTTTTTAAAATAATGATAACAGGGTTCTGAAGATGAGGAGATGGAGAACAGCAATGCCTATAATGACCCTAAAGAAATAATTTAAAAGGATTTCCCCCTATATAATGGTGGTTCTAGAAAACTTGAAGGTGTATCTTGTTTTTCCTTAAGACAACTCAAACTCAAAATTATTTTAAACGAATGTAACTCAATATGAAAAGGAAAGGCTCCCACCACTGAACTACAGTTATTTAACTTTTAAGAATTTTAACAAATTGTTTAAGTTTCTGCTCCTTGATTTTTTTTATCCTTAAATTGCTTTTTAAATATAGCCATATTTATCTTTTTTCTCCTCAAGTTCCTTTAGTATAGAAAGAAAGTATGATTTATGGTAGGTTAAAGTGTGTAATTAAAAAGCCCAAGTATCTGCTATGTGAGAATTTGGTCATGGTTTCATGGTAGAGTCCATTTAGGTAGTGAATGGGTGTGAGAGGAATATAAAATGCAACTGTGTTGATTCTTTCTTTCTGTCTGTCTGTCTTTTCTTTTTCTTTTTTGTAAAAGGCTATAAATGCATCTTATTCCTTGGAGGTAAAAGCATCGTGAAATAATATCAAATTATTTACATTGATTTTGCTCTGTTTATTCCTGTTACCTATACCAAAACACAGTATTATCTACCTTCACTTTTGAGGCTTCTGTGTCACATAAAACTAGAGGATAAATATATCTGCTGTTCTTTTAGTCATGTGTTTCTGTCACTCTCCTTCCAGATCCAACTAGAAACCTTGAAAGGATCAAAGAACCACCTTTCTTCCCCTACACTTCCTTCTCCTAATAGGCCAGGGGTTAAAATTCCCAGATCTGCATGGTAAGTTGAGGCTGGTATGGAATAGCTTCTACAGCTGCCTCAGCAGCCTGTGCCCTGTGGCTCCCAGCAGTTTTTATTCTCTTTACTTGCCCCCAGACATCAGTTCCATTTTCCTGGCCTCTGGGATTTATGGTCCATTACCCTGTTTCAATGGCTCCCCATTCTCTTCCCACCCACCAGAGATCAGAAATGGATTAAATGAAGCCATCTGGAGAAATGAGCACCTCCAAGTGAGTCTCCCCATGGAAACAGCTGTCTTGAGGCACACAGGAGTGAACATTCTAAATAGTTCACACAGGCACAACCATCATGCAATCTACCTCTGCATTCTTCCTACGTTGTATTCTTTCCAAGTCATCAGCAAGAAGATATTGCTCATTGGATGCTCATGGAGCGGGGAGGCTAGAAAATTATTCAGAAAAAAATTAGTATTAAAAGAATCGCTGGCTCTATGTTAGTGTGGCAGACTCAGATCTCAGCCACGCTCATAGGACCTAGCTAAACCTGGGAAGGGTATATGTACCTGATAGGTAAGAACAGGACAGCAACATAGCTCGGGTGAAGACTAGGTTTGTAGATGCATCTCTGTGGAGGTAGTCAGGGGTAAGAATGGGACAAGGCTGAACTTTGGAATGCCAAGACCAGAACAAGAAAGCCTTAGGGAGTAAAAAAAGAGCAGCTGGTGAAATTAAGGGCTCAAGTTCAGATGACCAGAGAATGAGCAGAGAGTAATGGACTACCTACACTCCTCATTGAAGAAAAAATAGAAGCTTGGTGCTTTCTGGGCCTGTGACTCTGTTCATTCAGACACCTACAATGGGAGCCACCACCTCCCATTAACAGTACTTGCTGATGTGAAGCATAGCCTTTGTCTTACAGTGCATTTGGTTGTGGAAAAGGTCAACTTGCCCTATTTTCTTAAGCAGTCCTCTTTGCTGTTCTTGTCTGTGCAGCAAGAATAACCATGCTACTGTATTTATAGGACAAGCTGCACAAGCAGATTGGGGAAAATAAGGCATAGAAGCTCTGTAGCTCTGGTGGCTGCTATGATTCAAACTCTAGACAGGCTCTGTACTCTACAGCCCATCTTCTTATCTCCCTGCATTCTGCTATTTTAATCATGAGCAAGGGATTTGAAGAGCCTTTCTAACTTCCTCTCACTCCCTGTTATTTAATTAGGTTATGCAAATCATGGTAATTCCATTCATTTGCCATTGCTAAAGAATGAGCATCATGTCCAATCTTATCTGTCGAGAACATTATCTGCTGTAGCGGGTTCTGTGACCCTTAAAGTAGACAAAGCATGAAGTCCTCTTTCCATCCTTGTCAGTTTTACTGTGTGGATGTGATATTTGGGGATGCTACAGACATGATGTGAGAAGACCTTCATTTCTGTAAGGGAGAATCCTGAAATAGAAGCCATAGACTAAGAATAGAGCATTGGGGAGCCTCAGGGACATATTATAGGGCTGCTAGGCTGACTAGCCTTGAGTTGTGAAGCCAGCCTCTGACTTTCATTTTCTACAGCAGTGTATTAACTATATCAATGGAACAAGTTTTCATGTTATTTGGATGTTGTTACCTATATAGCCTGGAAAGAAGTTGTGATTATTAGGAGAAGGTCTTTCCACTGGGGCTTCAACTTTCAGGACAACCTGAGAGGACCCTAACCAAAAGATTTTATTGTTTAAAAAATATTGAAAGCAATATTCAAAAAGCATTCCAAGGCTCCAAGCCCCCAGGCAACCTCCCAAGACACCCACTATTTTCAGTCTTTTCCTGGAGGTCAGAGTATTGAAGGATCTGGCCAGCCCAAAGTAAAGCTCCTGCTACTTCCTTGAGTGAAAACCATCCCCGAACCCACCAGAGGCTTCTTGCTGACTTCACCAGATTCTTTTTTGTTGGTGGTGTTTTTATTTATTTTTTTTTTGTAATGCAATACCATTTTTTTTCTTATTTATGATTGTTCTGAGGGGGGGGAAATATTTTTCTTAAAATGCTGCCGATGTTGGCATGCTTGCTATGATTTTTTTTATTTTTCTTATTTTACATATTGATCCCAGTTCCCTCTCCCTCCCACCCCCCCCCTTTTACCTCCCCTCCCTTCCGTTCTCATTCCCTTTCTCCCTCCCATGCCCCCTGACCACCCTCCCATTCTATTTCCCACCCACTCCACTGGGAGGGTGATGCCTTCCAGGAGGGGTCAACGAAATCTGTCAAGTTATTTGGTATAGGAACTAGGCCTTCTCTTCTGCCTCTAGGTTAAGGGAGTATCCCTCCATGGGGAATGTGCTCCCAAAGTCCTTCTGTGCACCAGGGATACATTCTGGTTCCACTGTCAGAGGTCCCTTAGACTGCCCAAGTATTCTAACTGAGAATGTTCAGGGGATCTGAGTCAGTCCCATGCTGGATTCCCAACTATCAGTCTGGGGGCCATTAGCTCCTCCTTGTTCAGGTCAGCTGTCTCTGTGGCTTTCTGTAGCCTCGTCTTGTCCTCCCTCTCCACATCTGGATTCCAGATTGGCTCAGTGTTTAGCTGTGGGTATCTGCTTCTGTTTCCATCAGCTACTAGATGAGGACTCTATGATGGTGGATAAGTTAGTCATCAATCTCATTATCAGGGAAGGGCATTTATGGGAGCCTTTCCACTGTTGCTCAAATTGTTAGTTGGGGTCAGTCTTGCAGGTCTCTAGATATTTCTCTATAGTCAGTTTTCTCTTCAAACCTATAATGGCTCCCTCTTTTATGGTCTCTCTCTCTCTCTCTCTCTCTCTCTCTCTATCTATCTATCTATCTATCTCTTTCTCTCTCTCCTTTTGTCTATTTCTTCCATGACTCAATCTTCCTAGTCCCACATGCTTTCCTCTCTTCCCCTTCTCTTTCTCCTAGCTCCCTCTCCACTCACTGCCCCTGCCCCCCCACTCCCAATATGCTCAGGAGATCTTGTTCCTTTCCCCTTCTGTGAGGGACCTTGTATGAATCTCTTAGGTTCCTCCTTGTATTCTAGTTTCTCTGGCAGTCCTTCACTGGATTCTTACCACCAGTGGCAAAAAACAGGTGCACTGCTGTTCTCTCCCTTTCATGGGGCCAGACTACACTCTAGTACTAATTTTTTTTTAGCTCTGTTTGTGAAGGAAACAGACAGATTCATAATTACTTAAGTGACAGTAAAACTAAGTATTGTGGCACAAACCTATACTCCCAGCACTCAGGAGGCAGAAGTAGAAAGGTTTCTACAAGCTACTCGGATAGTTTCAAGCCAGCTATGGCTGCATCGTAAGACACCCATCTCAAAATAACAAAGAACAAGAAAGACAAAATTAAAACCAGAGCTAGAATAAAGTGATTATTTGCACTAATTATTTTAAAACCTAAATTGGGTACCTTAAAACAGAAATTGTATTGGATAGCTTTCTCTTTATGGTGCCTACATGTCACTTAACTTGGTGGAAGAGGAAAGGAAAAACATAAATTTCCTTTCATAGGAAAAAAAGCAGCAATGTACTCATTTATTGTCACCTTAGGAAAATAATTATGTGATGTGGCAGGGAATTTTCTGACTTATCAGATCTTCTAAAAGGATTGGAAACACTATGTATACCCCATTTGTTGGTCATCAGGGCAGGGCCAATAGAACATGTCTTGTATTAGAGAGAATGACACTATTATTTCTGTGTAATGTAGTAGTGAGGTCTGCCAGGCACTCATAATGTAATTAAACAAGGACAATTACTCTGGAAAGTACACACAGCAATTCAATCACCCAGGAGAATGATAGCATGGGAGGGGAGATTTTTGGGAGTTTGGGAGCTGAATACCTCTGTATTTGAGTCAGTCCCAAGATCAAGTGGAGACGCTGAAAGGTAACTAGAGAAACAGAGGGAAAGGAAGGGAGAAAATTGTGGGAGAGGAAATTAAATAAAGGGGGTGGGGAGAGAAAAAGGAGGAAGATAAAAGTTTGACTTTTTTGATAGAAAGGTTTTAGATATTCAATTATACAGATTCATTTTCACAAGAAAACTATCCATACTCAATTTTATAAACTATCTCCAGGTTGGTAATGCAGGCCTCAGTGTTTGCTTAACTTGCTCCCCAACAACAGAATATGTTCAACAAATTGAATGATTTTCTCTTTAATATAGAGTAATTATCCTTCTCCTGAATAAATCATATTCAATTTTTCTTGGCATAACGGCTTCCTCTTTAGATTAAATGAGCCTTTTTAATTTTGAAAAAAATATATACCATATGAACTAATTATTGAAATAATTTTTTTTTTACATTTCAAATATGGGTGCATGTAAAACAGGAGCTTATAATTAATAGGGTATTGGGTGGTTCAATCGTGTCTAATAGTAGGCTGTATAATGAATCATAAAGTATTTTGCAATTAGGAAAATCCATACAAAATAAGAAAGTACTATTATCTCAGTAACCTCAAGAGATGTGGAGCAATGCATCATGGAAAAATTGCTGCAATAAAGGCATCCCTGTTTAGAATGATTCCCCTTTCATGATTCCCCATTCATCAAATGCAACAAACATCTTGCTTTCATAGAAACTGCTGTACTGGCTAGAGGCCACTGCAGAAATACTTACCTAATACCTCCAAAAATGCTTGTTTCTCCTCCAGGAATTTTCCATATTGTCAAAATATTTGAACAGTGTACCCCCGTCATTCACTCACAGGTAGTGATTAAAGGATCCATTATTTCAGTAATATCCAGCGGTATAACAACGTTTATACAGCTTCCAGCATTTCCATTACCATGTGAGAATAAATGACCCACTATAATGAAAATTGAAACATCTGAAATAGCATCAGCATAGAAAAACTACAGCCTTTTTATGTGAACATCCCCTGTTTACTTTTAAAATATACAGAATAGCTTTTCGGTGTGGTTTTCGTGTGTGTGTGTGTGTGTGTGTGTGTGTGTGTGTAGCTAGTTGTTTTCCTCCAGCCCGCCCGCCACCAGTTTGGTCCCACTGCCACACCAGTCCCCCAAAACATGCAGAGACTCTGTATTTGATATAAGGCTATTGGCCAGGTACTAGTTTGTTACCTGCTAGCTCTGTCTTAATGATTAACCCATTTCTACTATTCTAAGTATTTCCATGTGGCTCATCTTACTGGCCAGAGGGGCTGGCATGCTACCTCTAGGGGCTCTCCATGTTGACTCCTCCCAACTACTTCCTCCTTCCTCCTAGTTTCCTAGTCCCTCCTATCTTCCTTTTCTATTGGCCAACAGTGCTTTATTCATTAATCAGTATGAGAAACATATATACAGAATGACATCTCCCATCATGTGTGTGTGTGTTTGATTTGGTTTGGTTAGGTTTTACATTGGCCATGAACAGGAACAAAGAGGAAATAATTGTGTTACTCTTTGAGGGATTTCCTTATATTGCTTCTTAAAAGATAAGAGCAGTGAAAACAGATTTTACCTTGGATTACCATTTACTTAATAGGTTTCTTCCTTCTGTATCATGTTCCAAATATGCTTATAGTAAGAAAAAAGATTATAAATTTGGTTAATATTATTATTTGATTGAATATATAGTAGGAGGTTTCTTCAAGACATTTAATTCAGTAGTCATTTGTGAGATGAGGTCCTGGAAGACACGTCATTTTCTAATGTAACTGTCAAGTATGACCTACAGAGTTGAGATTCCCCACTCTCTTCTCTCTGTCCCACTGGCTGCTCTCAATCAGCTCATATCTGTAGTACTGAAAACAAGTACACACAACCAACTGAAATCATTGGAATCTACACTCCAGTTACCCTTTCTACAGCCCTACACTCACTTAGATCTGTATAGTGACTCCATTATGATGTGACCAATAGCTGAGTTATTAAATAAAAATTCCAGAGACTCATGGCCCTCCCGTGATCACCACTGCCTGTGATGTGATCCATCACAAACTACAAATGAGCCATTGTCACATGCCTGGTTCTATCACAGATAGTATGTGTGCTTCATTTAACTTTCTTGACATTAGTGTGAGATCAGGACCACAAAGCAGAGGGAAGCATACCAGTCAAGCTCTATGTCTGCAGGAGTATTCCTACCCCGCTGCTCAAACTTCTACTCACCTTCTACATGCAGTTTTATCCAGATGAAAGCAAAAAAAAAAAAATCACATTTCTTAACTAGCTTAAGTGTTTGTTTTCATTAAGTCACACCATTTTCTCAGTGACAGGATTTCCATGTCTTGGTAAATTTTCTCTTTCATTATTCTAATTTACCAGTTTTTCATGCAAAACTAACATTGAAACGTGAAGTGTCTGATTTTTTTTCTTTGTTCAGGACATATATAAGTATTTCCAGCTTTTGCACAGAATGCAGTAATTGATTTTAAACAAATCTATTGAATACACTACATGAATGGCTGATGGTAGAATAACAATGTATTCCATACTTGAAAGAAAAGAAGGGGGAAATGGAAGTATTCTCATCACAAAAATAAGAACACTAGGTAGTGAACGATCCTTATTTAGACAGAGACACTCCACAACATTGACATAATTTAAAATAGCAAGCTGAATCAGAAATACATTTTTTACTTCTTCAAATATGGAAAATGGTTTAAATGCCACATAAAAATGGAACAAAAGAAAATAAAATAAATGCAAAGTGGTATCCCAGCTAGGGTCCTGGAAGAGGCATGGGACATTAGGTAAAGTCTAAGGAAATGTGAGAATTCAGAGTCCCAGAACTCAAGTCAAAAATTACATGAGCACAGTGATCTACCAGGAATCCTAGTGCATGGAAAGCAAGACAAAATCCCCCAGAGCAAGTTGGATAGCTAGACTAACAGAAATAGCCAGCCCCACGCTTAGTGAGAAGTTCTGCCTCAACACACTAAGTGGAAAGCAATCCAGGGAGAGACCTGGTGATAATGCTGGGCCTCTTCCACACATATGTGCATATATGTATACATGTACCTCCCACACACAGGCATGCCCTGGCAATGAAGACATGTACGTGCTCATACCACCCCCCCCACACACACACACACACACACTTTCTCTTCAAAGGTTTTCAGGAAATTCAAACAATAAAGTACAAGTTTCCATTCTAAAATTCTGTCTGTATTGGACCATTGATTGCTTGAAATATACCAAACTAATATGATATTTTTAATAGAAAAACAGTGGGGTTTGTATATAAGAACTGTAGGAATGCTTATCTTCCCACCTCCTCTGTAAAAGAAAACAACAAAACCCACTATATTTTTTTTCAAAAAAGGTAAGAAACAGAGCACACCAATATACTAAAGCCTATCAACAACAAATGTATTTTATGTGATTCTATTCCTATGCAATGTCCATAAGGGGGAAATCAAAGCCATGTGAAACATAATTAACAGTTACTGAGGACAGAGGATTGCTCAGGGGTGGGAGGAAGCAGTAGTTAGTGTGCCAAAGCCTTCTGTTTTAGATGATTAAAATATTCATATTTTATAAATTGACTGTGGTAATGGTTGCACATATTTGAGAACATACTAAAAACCATCAAATTATGTAGTTTTGCTGGGTGAATTGTACAGAATGGGAATTACATCTCAATAAAACTGCTAATAAAATGTTATAAACTAATTGTAGCCAGAGAACTCTATTGAAATGTACAGAGTCAGTAATAAGACCTCCTTGAATTAGTGTTTTCAAAGATCCAATAAAATAAACATTAAATGTGAGTCCTCATTATATATCAATAGTCAAAAATAGATTTAATTGATAATATGCTCATTCAAATCTCCTTCCTGCTGGATAAAATCTATGAAATTTTAAGGATTTGTATTTTTGAAGTTTAAATGGATATATTTAATCATGCTTAGTATAAAAGCATATAGAAAAAATGCACTGCATTTAGAAACCTACATTATTTATTATGTAAAATAGAGACTCTTGCATAGTCTAGATACTTTACTTTTTAAAGTGAACAGCTAAGCAATTTCACTCAATTTATGAAGACTCAGGAATTACCATACAAATATCTAGCAAGGAAATTGAAGCTTCAAATGTAGCTTATTTTCAAGAGTGCTAGCCTAGCATACTCAAAGTCCTGGGTTCATTTTCCAACATGGAACAGATTGGATTTGATAATAAATTGTTGTAATCTTAATACTTGAAAGATGGATCCAGAGGTATCAGAAATTCAAGGTTACCCTCAGCTCCATAGATAATTGTAAGACAATCTAGACTACATGAGGCCTTTCAAAACAAGAAAGGAGAGAACTGGAAGAAGAAAGAAGAGGAGAAGGAGGGAAGGAGATGTCAAAGAAGGAAGAATGAAATCATAGACAAAGGTAGATGAGAAGGTGGCAGGAACACTCTGGGGCAAGTGTTCCCCAATGCCCACTTTCATTTTAACTCCTTCACCAAGCACAGAGTGTGAGTAACTCTCTCCAGTGTTTTATGTTTCTGCCTTCTTATACTTTCTTTTTGCTTTTGGAGATGATTTCCTGACCCTTTGAGCTTTCTCTCATCTTTGGCTATACTCTCCCTTCCTCCCTCACATTTCTGACTTTTCCCTCCATCAACCATTTCTCCCAAATACAAAACTACAGGCATTTTTCAATACATCATAGTTCCTGGTCACAGTTATATTCCTGATCATGAACTGGGAGTTTTATAAGACAGTTCTGTAAGACAGCAGTGAGGCTCCAGAACTGACCTCTTGTGACTGTCTGTTAGAAACAGAAATATTAGGCCCATTCCAGACCACTGAATCAGTATCTCTGAACGGTATCTAGTGTATTGTTTGTTTGTTTGTTTGTTTGTTTTTTCTTAAAACAAGGCCTGAATTGTATTTGTGTATATGTGTGTATGTATGTATGTGTATATATGAGTGTGTGTGTACATATAGATGTGTGTGTGTATGTATACAAAGCCTGACCGTGTAATATTACTTACATGTGTTTTTTTTGGAGGGTGCCTGTTTGAGAGTAAAGAAGAAAGAAAATTTGTATTTAAAGCACAATTGCAGAAATAAACAACAACAACAAAAAACGTCCACTATGAATATGTATGATGCACACCCATGGTTGAGCAGATCTGATCTAAGAAAACTCAAGGTCTACTTTCGAGAACTCAGAATGTTTGTGTTTGACAAGGTAAGAAGTTAGCATATCTGAAGGATACTTTAGCTTTTAGGACAAGTCGCCATAGCTAAAGGCCTCAAACCTTGCCCAGGATCTCCTAGAATCTCCAGATCTTATGAACATGCAATCAACTCTACATCACCCCAGCCTGCATTGGGAAAGCTTGTCTAAAATCTCCCCTTAATTATATAAGATAGTAGAGAAATGGGCCAAGCAATCCTATGGATTTGAGACACCCTCCAACTTGAGACTCTTCCAAATGCCATTGTTAGGCCATACCTTCTTGGTGATTGAGGTGACAGATCAATGTATCTCTAAGCAAAGACTTGCACAGTTAAGCTGCTTTTTTGAGTACATGACAGTAAAGTGGTCTACATTGCATGACTTCAACAACTTAGCCTGCATCATTCTATGATGATCTTCAACTTTGTTTCAAAAACCAGATTCTATTTAACAGCCCAGTGCCACTATGTAGAAACACTTGTAAAGTTTCTTGTTTCTAGAAGCACATCCAGGAGGACTGGGCTCCCTTTCCAGCCTTTGGATAAGACATGTCAGATGTGTTTTCTGTAATTCATTCAATAGCTGAAAATGAGTCTTAACAAAAACAATGAGGGTGTTGCAAACATCTGCGATCTACATTGAAAATAGCTTCACACTTATTGTCTTACTTCATCTTCTTGAAGCTCTCAGAACAAGGTATTTTCAAACCAAGTGATGATGATTAATGAGTTGTGATCAAGAAAACTGGAGACAGCATAAATATTTGCTGCCAGAACTGGAACTAAAACCTACTCTTATGGTTAATTGTTCTATTCTGTGGTGTGTGTGTGTGTGTGTGTGTGTGTGTGTGTGTGTGTGTGTGTGTGCGCGCACCCATGTCTCTGCATGTGGTATGAATACAAACAGGTAGGCTCAGATTCTGGGATGCACTTTTGGGAGAAGACCTCACTTTTCACCTTGTTTCAGAGATTTTTTGTTTCTACTGCACAGAACAGGATGGCTACCCACACATTCTGGGGAATTCTAGGGATTCTAATTTAGGGTCTCAAGTTTGTGTGGTAAGTGCTTTTAGCTACTAAGCCATCCTTCTGCCCTCCATTGTTCTAATTCTTTATAGAGTTAATCAAGATTTCATATTGCATAGAATCAATTAGGGCCTACCTTGGAACTTCATTTTTGAGAAAACTTAAGTTTTGTCTTCTTAGGAACCAGAGCAAACTAAACCTTTTTGTAATTTTGATTATATTGAATCTGACACTCAGAATTGAAATAACAAATCTATTCACATAATCAAGCATACAAGCATGTTATTTTTCCATAGTTAATTTTAATGAGCATTCACTAAGAATGTGCTCATCACCATATTGTGATGAATGCTATTGAAAACTGACCGAAGATATGGTTTCTAGCTTATAAAAACTGGCAGCCTGGTGGTGTAAGGTGGAGACAGAAGTGGATGAAACCAAGGTTACCATGAAGTCGTGAATCTGTACTCATTAAGGAAAGTATTACAAACTGTGATGTTAGGTTAATTAAGAACCAGTTTTATTCCTTGTTTTCCCAGGTTTAAGAAATTGGAAGTTAAATAATACTGCTGATGTGATCTAAGGGCTTGTTTATCTCCCTTCTCTGGGGTCCATTATACCATCACCCAGTGTTCATGATTCCATTTAATAAGAATGGAAGTCACACTTGGGTATTGGAAAGAGAATCCTTCCCTCCTGAATTTGTGAGAGGAAACCCCTTAGGGAATGACATTTTCTACAACCTACTCATTGCTCTGTCTGGACCCAACAAGTTACTGTGCACAGTAATTAAGTAAGCACAACAGGCAAATTCAGACTTCAAGTGTCTGGCTTTTATGGTTACAGATGTTCTCTGCATAGTGTGTTCAGCAGTTCCTGGGGTCATAAATGTTTAATTTTTAATCTCTTTTTTATCGGTTTTGTGTAATGCAGACTGCTAGTATACCAAAAGAAATTTTATTAGTGTGTTTTATGTGCATGAAGTTTGCAATAATAAGAGCTTTAGTGAAATAAAATAAGGTGTTTTCTCTTAAAAATGAATTTTACTTTAGCTCAAGACATAGATTAGCATAGTTTTTATAGAACATTAGTTATATAGATTTCATTTATAAAATTGTGTTCCATGACAATCTATTTGTATTCCTAATGTCATCCCGGTGCATTGTGTAACTTACCTTGTAGATGTATTGTTAGAAGTACACTGAGTTACATCATCTGTTTGTACTCCAAATTTCCTTTGAAATGATTGAAGGACTTGAAACAATAATCATTTCATCAGGTATTTACCTTTCATGACACAAGCAGCTGCCCTATTGCTCAGGGGATCTTGTGACACAAACAATATGTGCAGATGAAAAGCAAATTGTTGGTAAAACACCACAAGAAAGGACTGAGAAACACAACATTGATATCACATGTTTATAAGTCCACTGTTGTAACACCTGGATTTCTGTTGTCCTGACAACATCACATTGCAATATTGTCTGGGTGTGAAACTTTGAAGTGAAATCTTTTGATATGTATTTTCCTTTATTGTATAACACATTGTATGACCTAAGAGCTTAAAAGTCAATCTTGTATCTCCGATTCAGTCTGTCATACCCTAAATTCACTAATAAGGGTGAATTAATTATAATATTTAAGAAAGCAGACTTGTTGAAAGAATGCAGATCTAACAAATCCTTTGGCTCAAAATAATCTTAACGGTGGAGTTAAAAAAAAGCATGAAGTATGCTGCCAACATCAAAAGTTTGACCTTATCCAAAAGATCAATAAGAAATGTGCAATGGTGATGCTGTATACAGCCAATTACATTTTCCATCCAGTTCAGAACTCCTGTGACCAGCATGGACCATCATCCTATATTGGTTCTTCCTGTAAATTGCAGATGCTGCTTTAATATAATATACTGAATAACTTCAAACACTAATTTGAATGAGAAATGTCCTCCATAGGCGTAGATATCTGTATACTTGGTCTTCAATTGGTAACACAATTTGGAGGAGACTTAAGAAGTTGGTCTTGCTAAAGGAAATGTATCAGTAGGAACAGACTTTGAGATCTCGTAGTCTTCCACAACTTCCAGCTCCCTCTCTGTGCATCCTGCTTGAGGTTTAAAATGAGAACTCTCAGCTTCCCTCTCTAGCTATCATCCCTGCCCTCCGATGCTATGTCTTCCCACCATAATGTACTCTTATCCTTCCAGAACTTCCTAATAAACCTTTTCTTCTATGTTGTTTGTAGCATTTCATCACAACAAGGAAAAATCACTAATACTTATATTTTGCACTAATAATACCCCATTTTCCCAAAATTTCTAAAGGGCAATAATTTGATTAATGGATATTTGCAGTGTCCTCCCCTTCATGACTAACCTAAATGAAGACTGGAATCCTTAAGCCATTATGACCTCAGAAGTTTGTCTGTGTCTAGTGAGTTATTAGAAGGTGAGTTGTTGGTGTAGAGTCTATACAGGTCTGAGCCTTTTTCTCTGCCCCAGTGCTACATGGTTGGTTGTCTTGGTTTCTTTGTTGTCTCTGGAACAAAATGCCTAACAAAAGCAGCTCAAGGGAGAAGGGGTGCATCCGGCTCATAGTTCCACCTTACAGCCGTGTAAAGAAACATGGCAGCAAGGCTGAAGCAGCAAGACCTTTAGAGATCTGGTCATGCTACATCCACAGCCGAGAACAGGGAACAGTAAATTAGTATAGACATGCTTAACAGTGCCCAGTTTACTTTCTCCACTCTCAAACAGTCCATGTCATACTCACAGGAAGAAGAATCTTGCCACATCAGGTCACTTTGTCAAGGCTTCCCAGACTGGCAGCTTCAGAGACATACCTCCCAGCTGATTCTTTTTTTTATTGTTCATTAATTATTGGTGATTTTTATTAATAAAGCTCCCAGCTGATTTTTTATTTAGTCAAGTTGACGACACTAATCCTCACACTGGTGGAGACGAAAGCCTGGTTAGTTCTTGAAAATTTTGGACACTCAGAACAAAGAAACTTCGTACTTTTTGTTGTTATTAAGATGGGGGCTGTGTAGCCTATGCTGCCCTTGAACTCTGAATGTCTCTAAGGAATGAACTTATCCCTCATACTCCTGGCTTTGATATTCACCATATTGCAACTAATCAACTTTCAGATTTTTTTTCAAAACTGTAACCAATCTGAAAGGGAGGACCCACATACAAAAGACCTCTAGATGATCCAGAAAAGCTGAGCAACACCATAGAACTCTCAAGTTGGTTTGAGGAGGTATGGAAATGAAAGTTTGTCCAGCAGGAGAAAAACCCACAGGACATGGAGAGAACAACTGTTCCTGTTTCAAGGGCTTCTCATATTTGCTTAATAAGTCAAGTGGAGGAATGGATCCTTCTGTCTAAAGAATCACAGAGAAAGTGTTTACGACTTACAGCTTCTGAAACGTTGACCCTTTTGACACAAATGGAACTAGAACAGAGGCTGTCATCAAGTTCAGAGAGTGGAAAAAAGAGTCTGCTCTCTGTGAAATGAAGCTGTCTGCTGAGAAGTTTGATATGTAATTCCCCATTATTGTAAACAAAAGTTAAATATTTATTTCTTGAACTCTAATTATTAATATTGCAAACAGAAGCGTCTGCATTAGTTTTCCATCTATGACCAAATAATCTGGGAAAACTAATTTTAATGAGAAATATTGATTTCTCAGTGTTTGTAACCCATGGTTCCTAAGGTGCATTGTTTCTGGGACTGTAGTGAGGAAGAACCTTCTGGGGAGAGAGTGTGGTGGAGCACAGCTAATCACTTCACCTCATAGTGGCCCAGAAGTCAGTGGGGATGAGGAGACCTCTGGGCCAACATGTACCTTTGCAGGGCAAGCCCCTAGTGACCTACTTTCTCAGGTAACACTACCTCTCTTTAATACCATGCATTATAAATCCATCCAAGGATTGACACACTGATGAGATAGAGCTCACATGATCACCTTCCAAAATCCCCACTCAGAACACTGTTTATCCCTGAGCTTTACTGCTTCATAGACCAAGCATGAAAATCATGAGCTTGGGAGGAACATTTTGATTCTAAACCATCAAAATTTCCAAATATTTCTATTCATCTGAGATAGCACCTACACCTGGAGAGAATGGAACCTATGGAGTTAATTCTCTCTTTTCCCAGACTTGGTTATTTTGAACAATTTCATGTTACCTACTGTAATAAGATAATTATCAATATAAGTTCTATACACATTGTCTATTATTGTGAAAATGTTTTAGATACTAAATTGAAGTACAGAGGTGGTTACACCATTTTAAAATAAATTTACAGGAAATAGAGAGATGACTCAGCAGTAAAGAGCAGTCACTGTTCTTGCAGGGGACTCAAGTTTAGTTTCTAGTACCCACATACAGCAGGTCCAACTACTTGTAACTCCAGCTGCAGGTGATCTGCTGCCCTCTTCTGGAGACTATGAGAATCTATACTCCATATGCAAGTACCCACACATATAGATAACCATAATCAAAAATTAAAATAAATCTTTTTTAAAAAACCACAAGTCTGTAACAAAGTATTCATTCTTGTGTGATGAGCAAACCCAATACTCACTGTATTTAAAATTTGTAATAAACTAATTTTTCGACATGAAGCCCTTTGAAAGTATTTTGAAATAGTGAAAGAAAAGGACTTATTTAACTGGTCACCTAGGTCACAATTTATATTTGTCAAACTATAGACAGAACGGGGGTCATGAACTTGGAAAAACCGTCATAATAAACTCCACATATTTCCCTATGAGCTATGAAAAATATGCAAGGTTCATGTTCCTTCTGATTAGAACTTAGAAAAAAACCACAACATTGAGAACCCTAGCAAGTATAGGAATCACGGGTTCAGAGGAAGGCTCTGATTGAAGTGTGAACAACTTTATGAGGACCCTTGCATTTTCCAAGCTAAATTTCCATTAAAAATTCCTGGCTCTGGCCCTATGGATTTTTTTTGGTCTAGCCAGATCCAATTCAACTCATGAAGGTTGCCATAGGAAGGTCAAAATCCTTCAAAAAGTAGCTATTGCCTTGCCAACCTCTGGCACCCCTTGTAGTTAGAAAGATAAAAGGGAAATTCTTAGTTAGATACCCAGTGCTTGGGTACAGGAGATATCCTTAGCACTAGCTCTTGCCCCTCTCATCTACTCTTTCTTTGTCCACACTTCCCCTCTTTCATTGGGCAAGTAATTGCTCTGTGAGCAATATATATTATGCTGTGTATATTTCCAGCAATGGAACACCATCTGGGATCTTCTTATATTCAGGCCTCTGCAATTGCCCCAGATATATCTTAGCTGATGGCCTTTATCGTTGAAATCACACTAGTCCTAAAGAAAGCATGCACATAACTTAGTGCTTCTTATTCATATATTTTGCTCTTATCTTGACTTAGATAAATATACATAATATTTCAACCAATACTGATAATTCTCCTACCTTCACAGAATTGAGAACAGAACAAATGACAGAGTAAATTTATTGAGTATAAATATATCTGATTATATTGCACAATGTGAGTAGGAAGTGATCACAGCAAGACCCCATGAATTTAATGGGTCAAAACATTAATAAATTATGGAAATTAATGTCACTCAGAGAACAAAGTGGTTGGCTTAGAACTCAGGAGATTTTATTTATTTTTAAAAGTTTAATAATCAATAGAAACAGCAGAATATCAACAGATATTTTTTCAATAAATATTTTCAATAAATTTCAATAAAAATTCAATAAATCAATAAATATTTTCTCACAAATGAGAGAGTAATAGGTCCAAACATAACTCTGTCTATTAAAGATTGGAAAGAGGAAGGACTGAAAGTTAATAAACAATAAATTATAAAGGAAGTAAATGGCAAAAGCTATGAATACATTGCCTGTGACTAGCATATGATTCAGACCAAAAAAAAAAAACAAAAAAAAAGAATGACTGGATGTGTTTTTGGGGTTCTCTCTTTTATTCTGTTGGTTTATATTAGTAGTTCTTAATCTGTAGGATTGAATGACTCTTTCAAAGGGGTCACATATCTTATATCCTGCATACCAGATATTTAGGTTATGATTTATAACAGTAGCAAAATTATAGTTATGAAGTAGCAACTAAAATAATTTTATGGTTGGGGATCCCCACCATTGTGTTGAAATGGCACAGCATTAGGAAGCTTGAGAACCAATGGTCTACCTGTTTGTTTTTGTGCACTATTAAGATTTTGCTAATGTTGCTCTAAAACGTGATCTGAGAAGTAATATTATTATGCCTCCAGTGCTGCTCATTCTGTTAAGGATTCTTGTGACTACTTATAGCCTTTTATAGAATGACATGAATTTCAGAATTACATTTTCTATTTTCGTGATGAAAGTTTTGGTATTTTGGCAGGAATTGCATTGGATGTGTAGGATGGTTTTGGTAATATGGTCATTTTTGCAACATTAGTTCTGCAAATTTAAGTAAGAAAAAATTTCCCATTTTTATGTTCATAAGAATCATGGAGATTGGACTATAATTTTCTGTTTTGTATGTGCCCATTTCTGGTTTTAGTCAGCAGAGAAAATTTGTCTTTTTAGAGCATGTTTGTTAGTATTCTTTTTCCTGTCTATCTTTTGAAAGCATTAATATTAGTGCTTCCTTAAAGATTTGATAGAATTCAGCAATGACATCCAAACCTGAACTTACATTTTGTTGGAAGATGTTTTTATCTTATTGTGGTTTATGAGTCTATTTAGGTTGTTTATAACTACTTCATTAAATTTTGATAGGTCATGTGTGTCTAGGAAATTACTTTTTTCTTTGTCTTGATTTATTTTAGAGATATAAGTGCTTTGCCTGCATGTATATATGCGTATCATGTTTGTGTGTGTGGTATATGTTGAGTTCAGAATAGGGCATCAGGTCCGCTAATATTGAAGTTAATAATATTCATGATCCATAATATGGGTGCTGGAAAGAAAACCCAAGTCCTTTGTAAGAGCAACAAGTATTTTAAACTGCTGAGTCATCTATCTAGGTCCTTTATTTGCTTTTTCTAATGTAAGCTTTCAAAGCCTTCCTTAATGGTTTTCTGGATATCATTGTAATCTATAGTAACCCTATTTTCATTTATTTATGTATTTGTTTGTTTATATATTTATTTATCTTATTTTACATATCAATCCCAGTTCCCTCTCCATCCCTACCACCTTCCCTTTTACCCTCCCATACCCCCCGACCACCCTCCCATCCCATTGCCCCACACACTCATAAGGACTTTTCTGACACTTTTGGTAAGAAAAGTCTAATATATAATTACACATATGTTTATAATTATATCATAACTAATTGTTCCCTTTATTACTACTTTGCAACCTTTTGTACCTCTTATAATTTTGTATTAATACCTATCTTATCATGTATAAGTATAACTACAGCAACTTATAGTCTCAGTTCACTTGATAGACTGTTTTCCATCTGTTGACTCTTGGTCTATAGGTGTTTTTGCTAGTGAGGTATGTTTCTTGTAGACAAGAGATGGCTGAAGCTATTGTTTTTAATCCACACAGCCAATGCTCAGTCTATTGAGTTTGGTTCACTTACATTGAACATTATCGTATAACATTATTATTGAAAGCTGTTCATTGTTTCTTAAAAGTACTGTTTGACTTTCTGGTTGATTGGATTGCTTGTTCTTTACTTTCTCCTCTCCTACTATTAGAGTTTGCTAATTTACTGTGTTGAACATGATGCATTTCTTAATAGATATATTTTGTTCATATAGTCTCCTTTTGAGACGTATTCTTCCTTTGCATTTGTGATTGAGAATTTCTTACTCATCTGATGGGAGATGTTATTCTGTATATATGTTTCTCATAGTGGTTAATAAAGACCTGTGGCCAATGAGATAGCAAGATAGGCGGGGCTAGGAGACAAGGAGGAAAGAGGAAGTAAGGGGGAGGGGTCGAGATGTAGCCCTGGGAAGAAGCAGGACGCTCGCCACAGCTCCCCGATAAGACGACCACGTGGAAATACTTAGATAAGTAGAAATGGGTTAATAATTAAGGCAGAGCTAGCCCATAAACAATAATGGTAATTGGCCAACAGGATTGTATCAAATACAGAGTCTCAGAATGTTATTTGGGGCTCACATGGCTGCGGGACAATGGCGGCAGGACCAGGAGGCCGGCGGGGAGGAACCTGCCGTAACACTCATCTCTTATGTAAGTAGCCCTATATCTTCTGCAGTAATAGCTTGGTATTCTTGAACAGAATTACATTGTGATTGTCTTTAAATGTTCCTTATTCTCTGTTAGTTTACAAAGATACCTTTGCTAGCTGTGGCATTCCTGGTTCACAGTCTTTGACTTTCAAAGATAAAAATACACCATTCCAAGTTTTCCTGAAGTTTAAAGTTGTTAATAAATTAGTTGATGATATACATATTCATTGATTTCATAAGTAGGTTGAGAGTTTTCTCTTATAACTTTTAATGTTGTTTCTTTCTTTTTTACTAATTTTTTCATATTTTACATATTGATCCCAGTTACCTCTCCCTCCCTACCATGCCCCCAACAACCCTCCCATCCCATTCCCCTCCCCCACTCCACAAGGAGGATGATGCCTTCCAGGAGGGGTCATCTAAATCTGTCAAGTCATTTGGAGTAGGGACTAGGCCCTGCCTCCAGCCTCTAGGCTAAGGGAGTATCCCTCCATGGGGAATATGCTTCCATAGTCCTTTTGTACACCAGGGATATATCCTGGTTCCACTGTCAGATGTTCCTTAGACTACCCAGGCCTTCTAACTGAGACCCATGTTCAGGGGGTCTGTCAGTCCAATGCTGGTTTCCCAGTTATCAGTCAGGGAGCCCATTAGCTCCTCCTTGTTCAAGTCAGCTGTCTCTGGGGCTTTCTGTAGTGTCCTCCCTCTATGCATCTGGATTCCAGTTCAGCTCAGTGTTTAGCTGTGGGTGTCGGCTTCTGTTTCCATCAGTTACTAGATAAGGGCTCTATGATAAGTTAGACATCAATCTCATTATCAGGAAAGGGCATTTATGGTAACCTTTCTACTGTTGCTCAAATTGTTAGTTGGTGTCAGTCTTGTAGGTCTCTATAGTCAGTTTTCTCTTGAAACCTATAATGGCTTCTTTTAAGATCTCTCTCTGTCTCTCTGTCTCTGTCTCTCTCTCTGTCTCTCTCTCTCTCTCTCTCCCCTCTTGTCTATTCCACCCCTGACTCAGTCTCCCTACTCCCACATGCTTTCCTCTCCTCTCTTTCTCTTTCTCTTAGCTCCCTCTCCACTCACTGCCCCCCCAACTCCCAATATGCTTAGAAGATCTTGTTCCTTTCCCCTTCTGTGAGGGACCTTGTATGAATCTCTTAGAATCCTCAATGTATCCTATTTTCTCTGGTGATGTGAATTATAATGCTGGTGATCCATTGCTCTATGTCTAAAATCCATATATGAGTGAGTACATACCATGTTCCTCTTTTTGTGACTGTGTTACCCCATTCAGGATGGTTTTTTCAAGTTCCATCCAATTGCCTGCAAATTTCAAGATTCCATTGTTTTTTTTTCCTGCAGAGTAGTATTCCACTGTGTAAATGTGTCATATCCTCTTTATCCATTCTTCAGTTGAGGGGCATCTAGGTTGATTCCAGGTTCTTGCTATTACAAATAATGTTGCTATGAACATAGTTGAACAGATGTCTTTGTTGCATGGATGTGGATCATTTGGGTATATGCCTAAGAGTAGAATTGCCAGTTCTGTGGTAGACTGATTCCTATTTTCCTGAGGAACTGCCATACTGATCTCCAAAGTTGCTGTACAAGTTTGCACTCCCACCAGCAGTGGAGGAGAGTTCCCCTTTCTCCATACCATCTCCACCACTGTTGCTCCTAATTTTAGCCATTCTGGAAGGAGTAAGATGCTATCTCAGAGTTGTTTTGATTTGCATTTCCCTGATACCTAATGATATCGAGCCCATTCCTAAATGTCTCTCTGTTATTTTGCATTCCTCTATCGCACTTTTTAATAGGGTTGTTTGGTGTTTTGGTGACTAGTTTCTTGAGTTCTTTGTATATTTTGGAGATCAGCCCTCTGTCAGATGTAGGATTGATGAAGAGCTTTTCCCAGTCTGTGGGCTGCCATTTGGTCATGTCAACTGTATCATTTGCCTTACAGAAGCTTTTCAGTTTGAGGAGGTCCCATGTATTATTTGTTGATCTCAGTGTCTTTACTACTGGAGTTATGATCAGAAAGCAGTCTCCTGTACCAATTTGTTCAAGGGTACCTCCCATTTTCTCTTCTAAGAGATTCAGTGTGAATGGATTTATATTGAGATCTTTGTTCTATTCGGACTTGAGTTTTGTTCATGGCAGTAGACATGGGTCTATCTGCAGTCTTCTACATACTATCATACAGTTGTGCCTGCACCATTTATTGATATTGCTTTCCTCCTCCCATTGTATACGTTTAGCTATTTTGTCAAAAAAGTAGATATTCATGCCTGTGTGGGTTATTATCTGGATTTTTTGATTCAATTCCATTGGTTTACCTGTCTATTTTTGTACCAATGCCATGTGGGTCTAGTGTGCTCAGAGCAGATCCAGGAAGTTCCCTGGAAGTGGCAGGATTGTTGTATCTGCCCTGTGGTTCAACCAGAGCACTGGGGCAGTAGGCTAGGTAGGCCACAGGATGGGGTTATGGCAGATTCGTGGGGGGGGGGGGTGTGGATCACAGTACTAGGAGTGTTCTCCCTAAGAACAGGATATAGGGGGGTGTGAGATTCTGGGCTAACCCAGGGGGGTTCCAGGGAAAGGTGTGAGGGTGGGGCCAACTGAACTGGTCCAAGGCTCAGCAGAGGCTCGGTGATGGGGGTCAAAGATCAGGCAGGCAGGGATTCAGGGTGGTCCCACGGGGATAGGCAGACCTCTGGCAAAATCCTGGTACTCCTGCCAATGGCTCTTTTATGGTATCTCTCTCTCTCTCTCTCTCTCTCTCTCTCTCTCTCTCTCTCTCTTTAATGTTGTTTCTTTGCTTTATATTTTTTTTTACTAACATGTATTCCTGATGCACAAAAGGACCTTGGGGACACATCCCCCATGGAGGGATACTCCCTTAACCTAGAGACAGGAGAGAAGTCCTAGTCCGTACTTAAATGACTTGACAGATTTACATGACCCCACCTGGATAGCATAGCCCTACATGTGGAATGGGGATGGGGGGGAAGGGAGGGGAGGATGGTCAGGGTGCATGTGAGGGGAGGAAGAGGGTAAGTGGGTGGGAGGGAGGGAGAGGAAACTGGGGTCAACATGTAAAATTTTAAAATTATATTATTAATAAAAAAATGAACTCAGAAAAAAGATTAGAGAACAAGGTGTTAAAAAAATTCTCTGAAGATTTATTACCTGCAAATTTTTAATCCACTGTGATCATACACATAAAGGATTAGTCCAGTTGAGCAATATAAAATAACTTTAGATTTTGCTTAATAGATAAAGGTTTTTATTTGATTATTACATACAGTTTACAGAGTTATTTCATATACAATTAAATTATTACCAAATGAATACAATGGTTTTAGTCAAAGTAATAAATAAAATGAGAAAGCAAAAAAAAATATCATGGGGAATTTCAGTTATGATAATATATATTGAGAAAGAAATTTACATATCAAATTCTTCCTATAAACCAGGGGGCTATTCCTCTATGACTATTTAATAAATGCTAAATACCTATAGGGCTTCCCTGCTTCTTCTGTTCCATAGATTCTTCAATTTTATATCTTGATTTTCTTCCAGAGTTTTTTGGTTTTGTGGTACTCATGTTTTTGTACTTATTCAGGTTTGTTTTAAATAATGCAACATTGTTTTAAATAATGTTAAATGTTTAAATAAAGGAGGTATTCTTCCTCCTTTTTACTTTCCATTCTAATTTCTACTTGATTGAGTTCTTTATTTTCAAAGTTTTTATTTATTTTTATCTAAAATCCCAATTTTGTGTTGAATTTCCCTTCCATGCTTCTCATCTTTATGTCCATTTTACTGACCTTTATTCTATATTGCTGTATTTCCTCTCTGGATCCTTGATTCAGTCATCTGTCATCCAATCATAATTTTTCATCTGGCCCCTTATTTATTTCAGTCACGTTGAGTTCAGTAATTAAGGATCTTTGAGAGTAATCATCCACCCTGTCTTTTTCATTTTTGTATGTATGTTTCTGTGTTTCAATTTGTGCATCTGTTTGTTTAGATGTATCTTCTTATTTTAAAAGAGGTTTTTGTTTGTTTGTTCTATCAACCTACTTTTGCAAGACAAATTCCAAGTACCTATCAGAAAAGAATAAGCAAATGGCTTTAGGACGTGGTTGCTCTCCCCACTCCTCAAAGTGGACATGACAACAGATGGAGAATGTGACTAGGATGTAATATCTGAGTTAGTTAGTAGTCAAAACATATGTAGATCAAAAGATGCCTTATAATGAAAGGATATGATGGTCAAGAGCAGGAAGCCAAGGCTATGTATCTCAGCTACATTAATGGGTGGTTCAGAGCAAGGTTTTCCTAGCATACAATCCTAGGACAGAATACAAAGCATCCTGCTTGCTAAAATCATAGTCCATACAGTGTAATTGATATAACACTTGTTCTGAATTACAGGAAAAGTGTCAAGGATACAGTTGCTGTTTTTCACTGGCTTATGTACCACATTTCACCATTAATAGCTCAAAGTGTTAGTTCCCTATTGACATAGCAGAAATATGCCCTCTTTTGGAACATAGAGTAAAGTCTACAGCTGGTGCACTTCCATTTCTACCTTCCACCCTAATAAAGAGGCTGATTCATAAAAAAAGCTGATTTACAAACAAGCAAGAGGAAGCTAACAAGTGCCTGAAATAGATGTTGATTGTAAGTGAAATAAACTGTAACTACAACATTGAGCCCATAACCCTGGTAGTAAAATAAAATGAAGTGGAGGAAGCCACGCTGTAATAACAATTTAATATTCACCAGATTGTAAAGTGAATCTAGGAGGAATCATTGCACATGCAAGAAGAAAATTACCACCCAATATAATCTTCTGTGAGACATATTCATGGTCACTGAGAGCTGCAAAATCTGAATAGTAATTTTCTTTAAAATGATGGCTGAGCATGGGTAAGATTTAACTCCTTTATTCTCATCCTCCAGAGCAGAATAAAAATTGTCTGATGATGAGAATATATGACATGATCTACTTGCATGGCATAAGGTGGAGAAATGAGGTGGATTTCATCAATAGATCTTTGAATTGTTCCACTTTGGAAAGGCATGGCCTGAAACTTAGAAGGCCTGGGTACTAACTAAAGTCTTCACTTCATTATAGATAGGTGTTTAGTCTTTCAAAAAAAGTAAATGAATCCTTTAATCTGCTAAAATAGTGGAGATATTCCAATTCTCTGAGAGGCAGTTAGGTCCAAAGATCATTAAACATTTCTCTAATTACTCAATTCAGGAAGACAAATGAATACAATTTGTCAAATAAATGTTTGATGTTTGAAAAACCAGCCAAAAACAGACATTTGTAGCTTCTGTTCATAGCAGCATTATTTCTCATAGCTCCAAGATGGAAACACCCTAGGGCCCTTCAAAAAGATTTTAGCAAAATACAATATAAAGGAATTTTGGAAAGGAAGGATATTCTAGAGTATATTATGATATGAACTTTTATGGTGTTATAATCAGCTATCTTAAAATATTGTACAAGTACATATGTGTATAATATACCTACAGTAGCCAAATTTTCAGAGACAGGAAGTAGAGTACAATTATCAGGGTTTATAAAGAGTAAGATGCCGAGTGGTATTTGTTCAGTGGATACAGAGACTGAGTTTAGGATGATAAAAAATATATATAAACACCCCAGACATAGATGAGGAGAAGGCTGGACAACAGTGAATGTACATCATGTTGTTAAATGGTGACTCAAAAGTGATATAACTTTTATATTGCATATATTTTTCAGCTCTGAGAAGCCTCCAAATCTTATTTTCTGGAAAGTTAGCAATGAGAAGATGCATTCTAAGATAACAGCTGCTAGTCTCTTGATGGTGGTATTTTATTGACCAGACTTGGGCATGGCTCCTTCGTCTGGTAGCGGAGACCGGACTCCATGATGGCCAGGCTGTGGAGAATAGAAATAGATCCTCTGCTTTTAGTACTGCTTTTTATAAGTTGGGAACATTAACACATTTATGAAAAAACAGCATTTTCTTCTTGTAATCTCTAAGAAGAACCAATTTATAAAGAACATTTCTTAATCTGCAGCGCGCACACACACACACACACACACACACACACACACACACACACACACACACACCCTTGGTTTTCTATAGTCTAATTAATGAATGCAATAGAAACAAAAGATATTAAGTCAAACTAGATTTATTGTTTTACTATTCACCTACCAACTCCCTGAAATTATTGGCATAATTTTTATTTTTTAAAATACACACTGACTCCAAAGCTTGCTCAAAAATAAAGTTTTGGTGTATCCCCCACAGAGCTACCTACTTGATGCTTGATTCCATTAAAGTTTGGTGGTAACTACACCCTCCCAACAGGATTGATGCTTCAACAGGGCTATCTGGATGTCAGTCTAGTTTTGCTTCTTTAGCACAGTGTTATCCCTTTACAACTAATGTCATACAATCCTTGGATATTCTAGACTCATATCCCATTTGCTACAGATATTGGCAAGTCTGGCATTTAGATAACTACTCAGCCTCTAAGTTCCATTACTATGCCATTATATGTATAAATATAATTTCTGTAAGGACAGACATCTCAACTGTATAGCTTTTTGTTTGATTGGTTTGGGGTTTGGTTCTTGTTTTGACTTTGTTTTGTTTTATTTGTGTGGGTCATGATTATAATGCTTGTTGATTGTGACACATTTTCCTTGCTGGGATGTGTGTCTAAAATATGAGTATTAAATTTTTTATTTTATTATTGATAAGCATGTGTAACCCATGCCTGATTCATTATTATTGTCTTCCTTTTTATCTTCTTGTTTCAAAATTAGAAAAAAGATATTTTCATATACTCCTGAGAGTATTTCAGTCCTCAGCAATGTGTCCTTGTGCCAAAAGGAAGAGCCATTCTGAATAACTGTAAGAGTCTAATGGATACAATGAAAAAGAACAATATCCCCTTTCCTCTTTGTCATAATCTCCCAAACCATGCCAGTTCTAAATCACAAAGAGAAAACAAATCACAGATCTAATCAGCCAAAGCCTGCGATGGCACAATAGACACAGCAGCTGTGGAAATAAAATACTGTTCTGTGTTTTGTCACAGGTAAGAGACCTTAGGGCTATAGAACTCAAAGTTCGCCAAGACCAGACAGCAGTTGCAGTAACAGGGGCTTATTTATGAGTAAATGTTTCCATACTTGGCTGTTGAAACTATTTCCTACTCCTGTAGGCACCTTAGCAACCAAATTTCTTGCTCCCTTATGGTGGCTAGTTCAACATCAACTTGGCACAAGCTAGAGTCATTTCAGAAGAGGTAATTTCAATTGAGAAAATACCCCTACCAAACTGAACATTGAGAAAGCCAGTGCATTTTTTTTTATTGATACAGGAGGGCTTAGGTCACTATAGTGGGTGCTATCACTAGTCTTCGGTCCTATGTTCTATAAAAAACAGTAGGCTGAGCAAGCCATGGGAGCCAGCCAGTAAACCATACTACTCTATGGCTTTTGCCTCTGTTACTGACTCCAGACACCTTTCTTGCATTCCTGTGCTTACTTCTCTGAACAATGGGCAAACTGTAATGGGAAATAACCCCTCCCCGTTGATTTTTCATCATGGTATTTTATCACAATTGAAGCCATAACTAAATTTTTTTTCATATATGCATCTACTCTGGTTTGAGTCTCTCTCTCTCTCTCTCTCTCTCTCTCTCTCTCTCTCTCTCTCTCTCTCTCTCTCTGAAATTCATATTTGAAACTAAACCCAAGGCATCAAGAGTTAAAGCCTTTTGGTAGAATGACTAAATCAGGAGGGTCTCTTGAATGGGATTAAGACCTTTCAACAGAGACTACTGAGAACTGTCCGGCCATTTTGATACTTTTACACAATGGAGTACTACTAAGCTGAAAAACACAATGGGATCTTGAAATTGGCAGACAAATGGATGGAACTAGAAGAAACCATCCTGAGTAAGGTAACCCAGTCACAAAAAGAAAAACATGGTAGGTGCTCACTTATATATAGATTTTAGTCATAGAACAAAGGATTACTAGCCTACAATCCATACAGCCAGAAAAGTTAGGAAACAAGGAGGACCCTAAGAAAGGCATACATGGTCTTCTGGAGAAGGACAAAGTGACAAAATCTCGCAAACAAATTGGGAGCATGGGGGGAGGGGAGAGGGAGTTATGGAGAAGAGGAGGACAAGATGAGCATGACAAAGTGAGGAGATTGAGCCAGGAAAAGAATAGAGAACAGCAAGGAAAGAGATACCATAACAGAGAGAGCCATTACAGGTTGTAAGAGAAATCTGGTACTAGGAAAATGTCCAAAGATCTACAAGTATGACCCCAACTAACAATGTAAGCAATAGTGGACAGGCTACCTTAAATGTCCTTCCCTGATAATGAGATTGATGTTTAACTTACATGCCACCATAGAGCCTTCATCCAGTGGCTGATGGAAGCAGAAGCAAACACCCACAGGAAAACACTGAGCTGACCTCTTGGAATCCAGTTGCAGACAAGAAGGAGTGATGAGCAAAGGGGTCAAGACCGAGCTGGAGAAACCCACAGAAAGTGCTGACCTGAACAAGGGGGAGCTCATGAACTCCAGTCTGATAGCTGGGAAACCAGCATAGGACTGACCCAGATTCCCTGAATGTGGTGTTAGTTGGGAGGTCTGGGCAGTCTATGGGGCTTCTGGTAGCAGATCATTATTTATCCCTAATATATGAAAGAACTTTGGGAGCCCATTCCACATAAAGGGATACTTTCTCAGCCTAGACACATGGGCGAGGGCCTGGGCCCTGCTCCAAATGACAGACTAAAGACTTCCCATGGAAGGCCTCACCCTCCCTGGGGAGCAAAATGAGGATTGGAGGAGGGTTGGTGGGGGTAACAGGGGAGGATGGGAGGGTGCAGGAACTGGGACTGATATGTAAAACAAGCTTGTTTCTAATACATACATACATACATACATACATACATACATACATACATACATACATGAATGATATTCCTACATTAAGTGAGGACACATTTTCAGCTGTCTATGGAAGAAGCCCCAAGCACCATCTTGGAAGCTGAGCAATAACCTTCAAGCACCACATGAGATTTTCTGATGTGTGAACTTCCTGACCTTTACAACTGTAAATAAAAAAATCCTATTATCTTTTAAATTACCCTAATTTAAGATATTCTATTACAGCAGTATAAATAGGCAAAAATGGTTCCCCTCAACACACAAAGTCTGGCATTTCTGCAGTAATTACTGCTCTCAGCATTGTGGTGACAATTCAAAAGCAAACAAGACACAGGCTCAGGGTTTAATGAACTCACAAATCTCCACGTCATTGTTCTTGAACACCACACATTCCCCCAGAATTTCTAGGAATAACCATTAGGATTCTCCACCTATTATAAGCATAATGATCTTTCAAAATGTGCCCACATTGCACCCTCCTTATTCTATCTTCTTTGAGACAGTTATAATACTTACCTTTCGGCTACATTTATATGTCTATTTATTGACAATTTAGTCATTCTGTTTTGTATTAAAGAAAATTGTCAATAGCTTATTGTCTCTTTTTTATTATTAATTTCTTGAGACAGAGGTTCATTTAATTCCTCATCAATGAACCCATAAATGAGTCTTGCATTAGCCATTTGCTTATTCATTCATTCAGCTTTTTCTGTTATAATAAAATGTTTATTAAGGTTCTTCAGTATTTTACATGCTCAGGCATCAGAAACAACAGTGGTGGTTTTATTTAAATGATCACACATTCTGGTTTGTGGCTCATAGAGCAATAGTTGAAGCTAGAAAAGACAAAACACCAGTTGAAGCTGGTGTATTTTCTGTGGGATTATCATTTTCCCCTGTATTTCTCACACAGGATTGTCTCAGCTACTTTTCCTGCACATTCAGTCAGGGAAAAGAGTAATGAATACTTGATGCTACTCAGCTTTCCTTCTCCGTTTACACATCCAAGAGCCCAGGAATGACTCATACCACTGTGGGCAGGTCTTACCACCTCAGTTAATGCAAGGAAGGTCTTTACAGGAATACCTAAATACCAGCATCCAGGGAGATTCTAGATTCTTTCAAGTTGACAATTATGCCTAACCAGGACACTTCTTGTTGAGCTATACACAAAACAAAAGTTATAGAAGAAACAAATGGATCCTTTGGATTGGAGTTGTTTAAGGTTTCAAGAAGAGCTATTCACTTTTCTAGGATGTCAGCTTAATGGTAAATAAATTTTGAAACTTATTTAAAAGGAAATAGCTAATCAAAGGCAGCAATCACCAATGAGATGCTTTGGGTGATAGCAGAGATGCAAAGAGATGGGGCTCCAATTGCAAGGTTGTACAGAATACAGTCTCATAGACAAGTATTGGATTTAAAGCATCGAAGTTAAATCTATACATTATATTTTAAGAAAGACCAAGTCCTAAACTAAAGTATTATTGAGTATTAGAAATTCAAAAAGCAATAGTGTTGTCTTTGTTAACCTAGTTTTGGCCTGTCTCCAAAAATGTCAATGATCTCAATCAATTTTTGTAATTTCTAAGCCTCTTCACAGAGCTCTTCAATGAATACCTAACTGCTGATCAAAAGTCTGTCCATGAATGGAAACTACATCAAGACAGCAACAGCCCCTTCTATTCTTCACACCTTGCATACTCAAACTTCATCATGTGGACAGATTTGAAGGTGTAAGGCAGAAGAAAACAAAATCGAAGGACTCATTCACTTATTAGCAATTTTCTGTCTGAAATCCTAATTTTCTCATTTACATTTTAATGCTTACTGTTGCCTTGCCCTAATGCATACCGTAAAATTAAAAATTTTACCTTGATATTGATATTTAAATTTTCCACAAGGACTATAACAGTTCTCAACAGCAATCTTTGAACACTCTGGAAAGGAGATGGGGCCCCAATTGGACATTTCCACTTGACTCAACCTGATGCATCTGGACTACAAACTGCACCCTAAACCGGTTTGAGACTGCTTTTCTCGAGACAACTCATGACTAGCTAGCTGTATTGGTGCACCTTCTTATTACAACCTGGCCAAATTTCAATTAGAATTCCAGTCAAGCATTTTCTGCCATTCAATGACTACCTACATATGTTACAGCCAGTTCTGTATAGAAATTTGGTTGCTAAAAATTTTTTTCCAACAGGATCCCATAGAGAAATCATCATCCCATTTCAGCAGGAAGTAATCTTAAGATAACAACGCCCCCTTTCCCCACTCTTGGAATTTAGGAATAATATTCATCTTCATAGGGTTGGTTTTAGTTACTTGGGGTTGGGTTTGGAAGGTGATACTTAGACTTGGTTATCTCTTTTAGACAGGAATAGGGTATGGTTGGGAAAGGTATGATTCAGAATGGATATAGGTAGATTAGCCTATTTTCTTGTGAATTATTCAGTAAGAATGAGACATTAGTATTACAGCTTACATTGTTATATATTATTATTTGTGGTAACCTATGTAAAATTAAGTTTATTCCCTTCCTGGAAGAATTGTATCTTATATTTGTTGTATTGTGTGAAATCTTTCCATTTATGATGTTTTATGTACATTATACTTGCCATATTCTATGTATGTATACTATTGCTTGTGTTCAAGACATTTTGTATTTGTTACAATTTGGGATATTTGTCTTGCTGCCCTTTAGAGCTCTACCTCTTGTTTAGACATTTTTACTCTACCTCTACTTTAGGAATTTACATGTGAGATATATATATATATATATATATATATATATATACATGTACATAGTTATATTGTTTAGGTATCTATCCTTGCTTTACTCAAGGAAGTTTTATTCAGGCTTGTTAGCCAAGTTCCTGAGTATTACAGATTATCCTCACCCATGTTTCCTTTGCCTATGAGATTAGTCAGACATAGATGCTTAATCTTCAATCACTTCATAGACCTGCAGAACATGGCATTTAAATGTTTTATATATTAGTACTCTGTTGACATGAGACACTGTTGCTCCTGACAGCACCGTGCACTTTCCAGAAAGTATGTTGGACACTGTTGTTGCTCCTTCTGGAGTTCATCCTCGCTTCGGCTAATGGCCTCTTGGGCAAGGAACTGCCTCAGCCTTGACCACTGATTTGGACATGCGGTCCTATATGCTTGCAGGAGACAAACTTAGAAGACTGCTGAACCTTGCCAAGTCACGGTAAAACAGCCTTTCTACCTCCCTGCTTTTGTTGTGGTCTGTCATTTACTCCTGGCCTTAGTCATATCTGGCTGTACCAACATTGCTGTGAGACCTTGGGTGACTGTCCAGGTAGCTTGCTGTTTCTGTCCTCACTGCACCTTTTGGAAGTTGCCCATCTGCACTTCCCGTCTACCCTAGTATTGTAATTTTCCTTCTCAGGTCTTGGTGAGGTTGTAGATTAAACTATCTTAGTATTATTCTCTCTTCCTAGTTAGATATTAAGTACTAGACTTAAGCTTTTCAGCTTAGGACAACTCTATTGTAAACTCCCTTATGCCTTCACCCTAGGACTAGGTATGTTTGTGGTTTTGGTCTCGATTTTCCTTTTCTTAGAGCACACTTGTTATTCACTGTTTTGTATATAGTTTTGTATCAAGCTTAAATCTTTTCTTTAGACTAAAAGGGGAATTGTAGTGGGATATTCACTGTGTCTGCTTCTGTGGCACTGACCACACCCATTGAGGGGTGGAGCCAGGGGCTGAAGTGACCGATAGAGTTTAGTCTCGGGAGGAGGCGGAGAAAGGCCCTTTCTGGCGGGACACGGAGAGAGGAGCATCCAGTTTTAACTGCTGTGTTCATCTGTCTGTGTTGTGAGTTGTTTCTCCCTTAATAAACATCTATTCGACCTATTTGTTTATCCTGACCCTTATTGAACCGCAATAGGTCTGGGAATGCAAGGAGGATTCTTTCAATATTCCTGTTTTATCCCCTTTCTCTCTTTCCTAAGCCAATACAAACCTAAAAATGAATACCTTCTTGTCTCCCCACATCTTACCCTCCTTATACATCTATACAACCAAAGTAGATATTTTCCTGCTCTGTTCTCCCCTGTCAGGTAATATGCTGCTCAGGATACAGGTGAGGAGTTGGTAAATAAATGCAGGAGTGTGCTCAAACTCACAACTCAAGAGACTAATTAAAATCCACAGGAATACATGGCTCCAATCACTTGTAATAAGCTGACTACCCACTATTATCTCCATATTACTTCTCAAAAGATCTATTCTTTTAACAAGCCCAGTTTTTTTCAGGGGTGCACCAAATATATTAAGGTAGTGATCTTGACTTTTCTTCTTTCTCTCTTCCTTTTTGTCCTTCTGATAATACCAGTAAGTGACTACAGTGAACAGCATGTTGAAAGTTTAGGGAGACTCTGAAACAAAAAATAACTGTAGGAAATGAAGTTAAGGTATAGGTAGATTTGGGGGTTTGTTTTCCAAGTCAATTAATATAATTAAAATTAACATAATAACCACAATTCTGAAAGTCAATGCCTTAATTTTTCTTTGCCAACAATTTACTTATACTGAATGCTCCGAGATTCATCTTCAAGAGAATTGAAACAACAAAACATAACATTTAAAACGTATGTGCCTGATAGTAGAACATAGATTTTTTTAAAACAATCATAACATTTCTTTTTGATTAAAAATATGTTAATTTATTCTAGTATTCCAGAATCCTTGTAGGCGATGATATGGGTTTCTATAATTGCTTGAGTAATATACTACTGCTGTTTGCACATCAAAAAAAAATTAAATTTCCATGAAAACTACTCTAAAAAATTTTCATAAAGTAATAGTGTGATTCTTTCTTCATACCCGTAAAGAACATATTCATATTTTTTCATTTAGATTCATTTCTGCTTAGGTTTGCTGTGACAATTTTCTTGCCTTGTGCTGTCTTGAGAAAGAAATCCTCCTCCGTTGCCTTAAAAAAAAAAAAAAAAAAAAGTTCCAAGCGATGTGTACTTGTATTCATTTGGATTCTTTCTCTAATTCCCATTCCACACTTTTTATTACTCAAGCAAAAACCTGCCTGTAAAATAGAAAACTTGAATATGATGTTTATAGAATATATGTCTAAGTTAAGAATTATTTTTCTGCATATATTATTTAAGTAATTTATTTCTTAAGTATTTCATAGGTTCAAGTTTTCAGAGTAGATTTCTCCAATATTATATGAAGCTGTATTCACCAATTTTAAAATCCAAGTGATTTACTTTGTTTTGCTATTCTTTCAAAATTACATGCATTTAAACACTGCACCTTGATCAAATTCAGCAGTCATTACTACTCCTAGGCTCCTTTCCCACACCATCACCCTCGAATCTCATGTTATTTTTATATTATTATTACAACCCACTGCATCCAATTAGTGCTGCCCATATGCTCATAGATGGGAGGTCATCTACTGGGGCATGGGCAACCTACCAATGACACCCATCACAGCTGTCAATTTCTAATAGTCCTGCAGCTAGGGGTAGGGTCTCTGGAGCCACTCACCCATTCATGCTGGAACTTGTAGCTGTCATGATGGTGTACTGGTCTTGTGCAGATAAGCAAAGCTACTATGAGTCTGTGTGAGCAACAATCATGTCATATTCAGAAGGCAGCATTTCACAACACTCACCATTCTCTGGCTCTTATGTTCTTTCCACCATTTCTGTGATACTCCTTGAGACTTGGGTTGGAGAGATCTGATATAGCTGTCACAATTTTTTTTGTAAACACTCCAGTTGCTTATTCACAGTACTCTGAACAGTTATGAGTCTGTAATAACTGCATCAAGAATTTTTTCTAAGGCTGAGAGTAGTGGTCACTTTCTGAACAGATGCCATTAGATAGTCTCTCAAACAATAGTATTTCAGAAAATAAGTTAGCTGTAACAAAGGTAGGGAGTTGAAGGAGATGAGTTATTGAGGAATTCACTCCATCCCTTGGTTTCTGCTGCATGTTAAACTCCCAACCATTTCATTTGTCTGAGTTTCTACTTAATGAGGCCAAACATCTATAACAACCCTATATATTATATCTTCAGGAATGTATTGTCATACAATAAAGATTGTATGTCTTTATTTCTATGCATTCACATGAATGTAAATGTATTCTCAACATGGAAAAATAAAGTCTCAGGGGCTTCAGGAGATTGCTCAGTGAGTAAGAGTACTTATTACACAATGGCGAGGACCTGAGTTCAAGTGTTAGCACTCACGTTTTAGTGTGACCAGTATCGAAAATCTTCAAGGTTCTTGCCTCAAAAGCTTGCATTCAGTGTCCAAAAAGAGATTCTACAATAAGCATAGGATCTAAGTCTAAAGGCTATAGAAAATAATCTTCTCATACCAAGTACATTGTATACATGTGATCTGTTGTCTATTCTAATTCTTTTGCCCTAATGTCTATAATTTCTTACTTCTAATTCTGTCTCTATTTTAATTTCTATTCTAATTCTGTTTTATCCTCTCTTCTTTTTCTCCTTCCTCTTCATTTTCTTATTTACTTATTTTTCCCACTTTCTTATCCTTTTACATTTCTGCTAAATTCTGCCAGCTTTTTCCTCCAGCTACTACCTCCCTAGTCCACTTTTCCCAAATCTCTTTATCCCCAGAGGCTTGACGTAAAAGGTAGAAATTACAGATGTAGTTTTTCATTGGTCAGAAGCATATTCCTAAGCTAAACAAAAAAGGCAGAGTCATTTTCATAGCATCATAAGGTCCCAAAGCCATAGGAGAAAAAAAAATTGACAAGACAGGGAGGGCACAGTGCCCAAGGACAACATTAAGACACAAATCTATTGTTAGTAGACTAGCAAGTGAAGAATAAGCATGCTTTTCTTAGTAACCATGTTTGGCCATTTGTGACTTGCACATAGCTGTAAAGTTTCAAACTTATGATATATTTACAAAAGGCCTTTAATTTGAACTTGTTATGAGATGAAAGTATGCCAATTATGTGCAGTTAGTCTAAATAAGAGAACAAGACCGGCTATTAAGTCCACAGTCCTTGTGGAACAAATATATCCAGCTATGAGACATGTCCCAGTATGTATTCTATATATCAAAATTATATAGCCAAAGAAAAGTCATCTTCTAGACCACCCACAGATAATGTGCCCAGCAGATGGGGAATATTTTCATGAGATAAACACACAAGCAGTGGGAAAACACGCAAGGCTATTCTAGGGAAGAAGTCAAGTTCTTAGGGAAGAATGAAGTGACTCATGAGAGAAACTACAGACAGGAGCAACCAGTTTCCACAGTCAGTGACCACATGGCCTTGCCACGTGGGGCTACCCTCTTGCGTATCATCAGGAATCATCCCTCTGGTAAGTTGACCTGTTAAACACTAGTTAACACCTGCTGTATCTCTCATGGCCTCTGAGAACCACACATTTTGTTAACCAAAGCATTGTGCGTAGCAGAGGCAGGAAGATCACTGAAAATTTCTGCCTGCTGGGTTTGTGAGTGATTCTGTCTTAAGAGAATAAGGTGGAGAATGATAAGAGCAAGACCTTCAGCATCTTCTCAGGCCTCTGTCCACATCATGAATATACACTCAGGCACACATACCCATCTACCGTGTGTGTGCATGTACACAAACAGTTACAGGAATACACACACACACACAAACACACACACACACACACACACACACACACACACACACACACACACACAAGAAAAAAGAAAGAGAAGAGAGCCTTTTTTTTCCCTATTGGCAAGATTCACATTTGAACCTACCAACCCAAAGATCTGAAGAGGAAGAAATTTGGAGTCCCATAACACTTAGAGTCTTAGGTCTTAGTAGGTAGGGAATGTTGAACTGTTCAGATAAAGAGGGCTTTGGGTGTGTCTAGGGGTTCCAACTGTATGTTCAGTTTTGATCTGATTGGTTAGTCTGCTCTGCTGATGTCAGATCCAAGGTTGGCTCCAGGCAGGTTTAAGGAACAGTTGCTTCTGTCAAATATAGCAAAATCCTTGAGACTAGCTAAATCACTGCTGATTTGAAGCACCTGGGATCTATCTTGCTCATGTGTTTCCATTTAAGGTCTAACTCACCCCCCCCCCCCACACACACACATATACACAAAAGCCCAAATGGAAGTTCTAAAATATATGACCATGACACTAAATTTAACTAATCGGCATGCATTTAATGAGCAGTAGACATTTTGCAGGATATGTTTAAATCCTTTATTAATGGTGTCAGCTGTTGACAAATTAGTGTAACTCTGGCATAGCAGCAAACATACCTCACTGCCCAGTGCCTTATGTACTCCATCTATGTGAGTAAGGGAATGCTCAGCTGCAGTTTCAGCAGTGAGAACTGAATGGAATGATCGTATTTACATAACAATGCTCCCTATGAATACCTATTCGGCTCAGGAAGTACACAGATTCAATTCCTAATCTGCACATGTCTCCTTAGTGAGTTGATGACTCCCTACTCTGATAACTTCGCACCCGCATGTCCATTAGCCACTCAGATGAGACTTGCTGGACAGTGTATCGGCTGCCATGCTCCCAGCAGTCCCCAGGCTGCTCGATTTGTCTAAAGAACCATGACTACAATGGCTCCTTTATGGCAATCATGTGCTGACTGTCCAGACAGCATCACTTCAAATACAAGATCAAAATGGGCACAACTAATGGAGCCATCAAAGAAATCAGTTGAAAGTCCCGATTTGAAAACATTCACACACGGCACATTCCTCACCAGAATTTTTCCCAGGGGAAACAGCCTGGAAGAGTTGGGGTGCAGCCAAGAAGGCTGCAGCCTGCTCTGTGCCAGGCTGCCCTCTCCCAACTTTCATCTGGCTGAGTTCATCCCAGGAAACCCTGAGGATTCCAAAGCATACAAGAGGAGCCTAGGCAATGTCCAGGATTCTCACATCTCCTGGTGAGCTCTGTGACATTGTGTTCTTGAGAGTAGATTCAAACTGCAATGCCCATGGTGCAGAAATGAAGGGCTCTGGGAGACAATTAAGCACACAGCGGAAGCATGTGTGTCCGAGATCAAAAGCAGCCCACATTCAAACCAGGACACTGTCTGTAGTGGGGTCTCAAGAGCCAAATTTCCACTTCAGAGTAGTAACCATGGCATATGCAGGAACTTTAAAAATTTGTAGTAAGAAAACCTGTTCTGCAAAGAAGATTTTAAAGCATAGTGGGTCATTTTTTTTCAGAACTGTTAGCAGAACTGTTGGAGACAAAAATGTTAAGATATGGTTTTAAGAACAATATGTTGAGATGAATTCATCGCTTATAGACAACTTAAACATTATGATAGAGACAATGATTTTTACATGTTTACAACTTTTAAAAAAAATGGCCCAAGAGGCTGATGACATATCAAAACATTGACAAAACAGTAGCATTCTTTAGCAACACTTTGCATGAGTGCAAACCTACTATAGTAAGTTAAAGAAGGATTAGGGATGTCACTCATTAGGTAGAATGTGTACCTGGCTTACAGGAAGCTGAGTTCTCAGTGCTACATATGCTAGGCATAGTAATCATGTTGTCTTAGTTCAGTTACTATTACCATGATGTATGATCAAAAGCAAGTTGGGAAGGACAGGGTTTATTTGGCTTATACTGACTTGTCTTAATCCATCATTGAAGTAAGTCAGGGCAGGAACTTAAGCATAGGAGCCCAGAAGCAGCAGCTAATGCTGAGGCCATGGAGTACTGCTACTTACTGGCTTGAAACGCATGGCTTTCTCAGTCGGATTTCTTGTAGAACTAGGACCATCAGTCCTTCCCAAATTAATCACGAATTAAGAAAATGCTCTAGCTTTTGCATTGGTGGTGCACTCCTTTAATCCCAGCACTCAGGAGGCAAAGGCAGGCAGATCTCTGTGAGTTCAAGGTCAGTCTGGTCTATAGAGTGAGTTCCAGAACAGGCTCCAAAGCAACACAGAGAAACCCTGTCTAGGAAAAAAAAAAAAAAAGGAAGAAAGAAAGAAAGAAAGAAAGAAAGGAAAGAAGGAAGGAAGGGAAGGAAGGAAGGAAGGAAGGAAGGAAGGAAGGAAGGAAGGGAGAGATAATACTCTACAGGCTTGCCTACCATCTAATTTTATGGAGGCATTTGCTGAATAGAAGTTCCCTCCCCTGAGATAAATATAGCTTGTGTCAAGTTCACATAAAACTAGCCATAATACATATCTATAATCTCAGCAATTGAGAGAGGAAGGTAGATCAGAAGTTCAAGGTCATCTTCAGATAATTAGAGTTCAAGACCAGCCTGTACTACTTGAGACCATGTCTTTAAAAAATCACTAAACAGCAGTTTTAGCACATGCTCAACTCAGGGATCCTACCCATTTATTGGGAAATAATTCCAGGTATACATCACTCTGGAAAAGTCCTTAATCATTGTAGTTGTTGGCCCTCTCAAATTTGAAAGATGTGGTGTGTGTGTATGTGTGTGTGTGTGTGTGTGTGTGTGTGTGTGTGTGTGTGTGTGTATGTGTGTGTGTCTGTGTCTGTGTCTGTGTCATGACTGTATGTCTCTGTGTGCATGTCTGTGTGTGGTCTGTGGGGGTGTGGTATAGGCGCTCTAGGTACACACAATGATTATGTATTTTATTACATCTTATTTTCTCATCTTCGCACATACCCCTGAAGATGCATTTTTAAAATGTAAAATGCCAAGAAACGATGCTAACTATATGGCCTTTCTTCATTTGACTCCTTTGTTTTGTTTCTTGTTTTTTGCCATCTATCTGGCAATTATAGAAGACATGTTGGAGAATTACATGCAAGACACTGTTTTTTAATCATATCTCCCCTTCCTCTGGAATGAGATAAATAAGCCCTGGCTTCCAGGACTCATGATGGTCATACCAACTAAACTCAAATGTCTACCCTATCATTAAAAAGTAGTTCACAGATAAAAAGACACAGGCTAACAGAATGGATAATAGGACAGAATCCATCCTTCTGCTGCATACAAGAAACACATCTGAGCTTCAAAGACAGACAGTACCTCAGGGTAAAGGGTTGGGAAAAAAAATTCTTCCGACCAAATGGACTCAAGAAGTAAGCAGGTGTGGCTATCCTTATATCTAATAAGTTACACCTCAAAACAAAATCAATCTAAAGAGAAGAAGATGGTCATTTCGTATTCATCACAGGAGAAATCCATCAGCACAAAGTCTCAATTCTGAACATCTACGCCCCAAATACAAAAGCACCTACATTCGTTTAAAAAAAAAAAAAAACTCAACTAAAATTCAGAGATCACATAAAGTCTCACACACTCATAGTGAGAGACTTCAACATGCCACTCTCACCACTAGAAAGGACCACCAGTCAGAAACTCAACAAAGAAACAAAAGAACTAACAGAAGTTATGTCTCAATTAGGTTTAACAGACATCTATACAACACTCCATCCAAACACAAAGGAATATACCTTCTTCTCTGCTCCACATGGAACCTTCTCTAAAATCAACCACATACTAGGCAACATAACAAACCTCAACAGACACACACACACAAAAAAAAAAATTGGAATAGTCCCCTTTATCTTATCAGACCATCATACTTTAAAGTTGGAATTCAACAACAACACAAATTGCAGAAACCATATAAACTCATGGAAACTGAATAATGCACAATTGCACACTTCCTGGGTCAAAGAAGAAATAAAGAAAGAAATTAAGGACTTCCTAAAATTTATGAGAATGAGGACACAACATACCCAACTCTTTGAAAGCAGTGCTACTAGGACAGTTCATTGCACTAAGTGCCAATATGAAGAAAACAGAGAATAGTCACATTAGAGAATTAACAGCACAACTGTAAGCCTTAGAACAAAATAAAGCAAACTTACCCTGGACGAGTAGATTCCAGGAAATAATCAATTTGAGGGCTGAAATCAATAAAGTAGAAACCAGGAATACAAAAAAAAATCAATGCAACAAAGAGATGGTTTTGCAAGAAAATCAACAAGATAGACAAACCTTTATCCAAACTAATGAAAAAGCAAACAGACAATATGCAACTTAACAAAATCAGAAACAAAAAGAGGGACATAACAATGGACACTAAGGAAATTGAGACAATTTTCAGGTCATATATTGAAAACCTGTACTCCACAAAATTTTAAAATTCAAAAGAAATAGACAAATTTCTGGATAACTATCACTTACCAATATTAAATCAAGACCAGATAAACTACTTAAATAGACCCTGGTATCCAAGCCACACAAAGACACATCTAAGAAAGAAAATTACAGACCAATATCCCTCATGAACACTGATGCAAAAATACTCAATAAAATACTGGCAACCCGAATCCAAGAATACATCAGAGAAATCATCTACCATGACCAAGTAGGGTTGAGGTTGCAGGGATAGTTTAACATAGGAAAATCTATCAATGTGATCCACCACATAAAGTGAAAAAGAAAAACCATATGATCATCTCCCTAGATGCTGAAAAAGCCTTTGACAAAATTCAACACCCTTTCATAATAAAGGTCTTGGAGAGAACAGGGATAACAGGAACATACCTAAACACAATAAAAGCAATATACGGTAAATGAATGGCCAACATCAAACTGAATGAAGAGAAGCTTAAGGTGATTCTTCTAAAATCAGGAACAAGACAAGGATGTCCTCTCTCTCCATATTTCTATAATATTGTACTTGAAGTAATAGCTAAAGCAATAAGACAACAAAAAGAGATCAAGGGGATACAAATTGGAAAGGAAGAAGTAAATTGTCACTATTTGAAGATGATATGATAGCTTATATGAGCAACCCAAAAATCTCTACCAGGGAACTCCTGCAGCTGTTAAACACCTTCAGCAAACTAGCAGGATACAAGGTAAACTCAAAAAAAAATCAGTAGCCCTACTTTATTCAGACGACAAAAGGGCTGAGAAAGAAATGAGAGAAACATCACACTTGACAATAGCCACAAACAACATAAAGTATCTTGGGGTAATGGTTACCAAACAAGTGAAAGACCTATATAGCAAGAACTTTGTGATTTTAAAGAAGGAAATTACATTTACATTTACATTTCCAGGAAATGGAAAGATCTTCCATGCTCTTGTATAGGTAGGATAAACATAGTAAAAATGGCAATCTTGCCAAAAGCAATCTACAGATTCAATGCAATCCGCATTAAAATCCCAGCACAATTCTTCACTGACCTTGAAAGGATAATAATCAACTTTATATGGAAAAACCCAGGATAGCCTGTACAATAAAGGAACTACTGGAGGCATCACCATTCCCGACTTTAAGCTCTACTTACAGAGCTATAGTCCTGAAAACAGCCTGGTATTGGCACAAAAATAGACAAGTAGACCAATAGAATTGAATCAAAAATCTTGACTTTAATTCACACACCTACGAACACCTGATATTTAACAAAACAGCTAAAAGAATATGTTACAGCATGTTGTTCCCACCGGCCTCCTGGTCCTGCCGCCATTGTCCTGCAACCACGTGTGCCCCAAATAACACTCAGAGACTCTGTATTTGATACAATCCTGTTGGCCAGTTACCATTATTGTTAATGGGCTAGCTCTGCCTTAATCATTAACCCATTTCTACTTATCTAAGTATTTCCACGTGGTCGTCTTATCGGGGAGCCGCGCGGCAGGCTTCCTGCTTCTTCCCGGGCTACATCTCGACTCCCACTTCCTTCCTCTTTCCTTCTCCTAGTCTCCTAGCCCCGCCTATCTAGTTTTCTATTGGCCACAGTGCTTTATTAACCAGTATGAGAAACATATATACAGAATAACATCTCCCATCATCTCCTCTTTTCTGTCTAAAGTAAAAGAAGGGGTTTAACCTTAACATAGCAAAATATAACATACAACAGTTATCAAATAAGAATCACAGTTAACAATATTTAGTCCATTAACATTTTGTAAGACTTAAAGAAAATATCATCTATCCTATCTTTGTGAGTCTAAAGTCCTATATGTAACTTATCTTTAATCCTAACTAAGGAAAACTATAATCATAACTATCTGTCTTCAACTCTTTCAAAGACCACAGAAGGATAATATATAAACTCTAGAAATGACAGAGACAACGCATTGCCTGGTCAGTCACCTGAAGTTCTTCTGTAATGTTCCATCTTCAGCCCATAGGCCATAGTGTGTGTCCAGACTCCTCAACAAGGCAGGAAACTTTTGTCTGTGTCCTGTAGACTATCTGGCTGTCAGGCAGCCTCTTCCATGAAGCAGGAATCTGTAGCAATGTCCATCTTGCATCAGCAGTCACCTTTTTGTGGGTCCTGCATGTCCAGTTTCTACAACATAAAGTCAAACAGTCTAGACAAGAGAAGTACCTTGTTCAAATGGCTAGTCTTGCCATATTAGAAGCAAACTTCATAACGAGTCTCTTCAATGTCCATCTTCCTTTTTGATGCAGGTGGTGTTACCAGGAGCAGTTGTGCCTCACTGTCAAGAAAAACCCTAAACCATTTTAAATGCCATATTCTATAGGTCTTTGAAAGGTTTGAAGAATGCCTATCCATCTCAAAATACATCTCTGCATATCTAGAAATCCTAACTCAATTAACTCTAAGTTTAAACTATCATAGGTAACTCTCTAATCTGTACTAAATTATACATTACATTTCTAAATGAGCTATATAAACACAATACCTAAACAAGAGGAGAAATATACATATTACAAAATTGACCTTAAATTGTATCAATAAAAGAAAATCCATTCCAAAGCAAAGTATTCATATCTATACCATAATTCCCTTTTTACCTTTAAAAAGATTGCTTGTGGTCATTAACCATTTATAACCAAGCCAATTTAAATGAAAACAAACATTTACAAACAATATTTGGGAATTTGGGCGTCGTTCTTTCCAAACTACTTCCTGCTGGTACAGGGCGCTGTCATGGAGGTCCAAAGAAGACGCAGAAATCTTGGCAGTAGTCTGCGAGGCTTTGTCTCAACTGCTTTGAATGTTGGATCATCTGGGGCATTGTTTCAGGGGGTCTGGCTTGATCAAACCATATAAGTCTGGAAGAAATCCATAGCTTTTCATTTTCTGTGGAAACAAAAATAGAAATCCTTTTCCCCAGTAACTTGTCCTTATGCTTAAATTTTGGAGTCAAAGCATTTTTAAAATATATAAATTGAATTAATTTAGCAGCATTTCTTTTATCAGTAGTTATTTTCTCAGCAATCAAATAATTTAAAGACAACAGAATCGCGTATAGTATCCAAAATTTCTCTGTGCTTTCCATTTTTACGTGGCTTTTTTATTATTCTATTTCTTCTACTTCTATTTTTACATATTTTGAGACAGGGTTTCTCTGTGTAACTTTTATCTGTCCTGGAATTCACTCCATACCAGGTTTACTTTGAAATCACAGAGATCTGCTTGCCTCTTTCTGCCGAGTACTAGGATTAATTCTACTTCCTTTTTTCTTTTTTAAACCATTGTATCCTGTTTCTTTTTCTCTCCCAAGCCAGCGTATTTTTTAAAACACAGTGTAAACCTTCATTGCAGCTCTCCTACACACCAATGAATTGTTAGCAGAGCTCTTTAAAAGTCAGGTGGCTTCTTGCCGCTTATGCTAATTTTGGAAACTTCCCTTAAAGGAGCCGTGCAAATCTCTGTCTACAGCAAAACAAATCCAACCAAGAAAATGCTGCTACCAAGAAGTCTTGCTAGTCTCTGTTCCCTTGTTTCTAAAAACTATTTTTTAAGCCTTTGTTAAGTTTTAAGCGAAAGTTCTCAATCCGGCTTCTGACACCATTATGTTATGGCATGTTGTTCCCGCCGGCCTCCTGGTCCTGCTGCCATTGTCCTGCAACCACGTGTGCCCCAAATAACACTCAGAGACTCTGTATTTGATACAATCCTGTTGGCCAGTTACCATTATTGTTAATGGGCTAGCTCTGCCTTAATCATTAACCCACTTCTACTTATCTAAGTATTTCCACGTGGTCGTCTTATCGGGGAGCCGCGCGGCAGGCTTCCTGCTTCTTCCCGGGCTACATCTCGACTCCCACTTCCTTCCTCTTTCCTTCTCCTAGTCTCCTAGCCCCGCCTATCTAGTTTTCTATTGGCCACAGTGCTTTATTAACCAGTATGAGAAACATATATACAGAATAACATCTCCCATCAAGAATACAATGGGAGGAGGAAAGCATCTTCAACAAATGGTGCTGGCACAACCAGATGATGGTTTGTAGAAGACTGCAGATAGACCCATGTCTATGACTGTGCACAAAATTCAAGTCCACAAAACTCAAAGAACTCAACATAAATCCAGCCACACTGAATCTCTTAGAAGAGAAAGTGTTCAAGTACCCTTGAACAAATTGGTAAAGGAGACTGCTTCCTGAACATAGCTCCAGTAGCACAGACACTGAGATCAACAATTAATAAATAGGATTTCCTCAAACTGAGAAGCTTCTGTAAGGCAAATGACACAGTTGACAAGCCCAAACAGCAACCCACAGACTGGGAAAAGATCTTCACTATTCCTACATCTGACAGAGGGATGATCTCCAAAATATACAAAGAACTTAAGAAACTAGTCAATTAAACACCAAATAACCCTATTAAAAAATGGGGTACAGACCTGAATAGGGAACTCTCAATAGATGAAATCAAAAAGGCTGAAAGACACATAAAGTGCTCAACATCCTTAGCTATCAGGGAAATGCAAATCAAAACAACTTTGAGATACCATCTTACTCCAGCCAGAATGGCTAAAACTAGAAACACCAATGACAACTTATGCTGGAGAGGATGTGGAGAAAGGGGAACTCTCCTCCACTGCTGATGGGAGTGCAAACTTGTACAGCCATTTTGGAGATCAGTATGGTGGTTCCTCAGGAAAATTGGAATCACAGGACCGGCAATCCCCCCTCTTAGGCATATCCCCAAATTGTCCATATCCATGCAACAAAGGCATGTGTTCAACTTTGTTCGTAGTAGCATTATTTGTAATAGCAAGAACCTGGAGGCAACTTAGATGTGCCTCAATTGAAGAATGGATAACGATGTGGCACATTTACACAATGGAATACTACTCTGCAGATAAAAACAATCTTGAAATTCACAGGCAAATAGATGGAACTTGAAGAAACCATCCTGAATGAGGTAACCCAATCACAGAAAAGAGGAACATGGTATGTCCTCACTCATATGGATTTTAGACATAGAGCAAAGGATCACCAGCCTATAATTCACACCGCCAGAGAAACTAGGATACAATGAGGATTCTAAGAGATCCATATAAGGTCTCTCAGAGATCCACATAAGGTCTCTCAGAGAAGTGGAAAGGAATAAGATCTCCTGAGCATATTGGGAGTGGGGGGACAGTGACTGGAGAGAGAACTAGGAGAAAGAGAAGGGGAGGAGATGAAAGCATGTGGGACTAGAATGATTGAGAAAGGGGAGGAATAGACAAGAGAAAAGACACAGAGAGAGACAGAGACAGAGAGATCATAAAAGAAGGGGCCATTATAGGTTTGAAGGGAAAACTGACTCTAGAGAAATGTCCAGAGATGTACAAGACTGACCCCAACTAACAATTTGAGCATAGTGGAAATGCTACCATAAATGCCCTTCCTTGATAATGATATCAACGACTAACTTATCCACCATTATGGAGCCCTCATCTAGTAGCTAATGGAAACAGAAGCAGACACCCACAACTAAACACTGAGCCAATCTGGAATCCAGATGCAGAGAGGGAGGACATGACCAGGCTACAGAAACACATAGAGACAGCTGACCTGAACAAGGAGGAGCTAATGAGCCCCCCAGACGGATAGCTGGGAATCTTGTATGGGACTGATTCAGACCCCCTGAACATGCATGGGTCTCAGTTAGAAGGCCTGAGCAGTCTAAGGGACCTCAGACAGTAGAACCAGGATGTACCCTGGTGCACAAAAGGACTTTGGGAGCACATCCCTTCATGGAGGGATACTCCCTTAACCTACAGACAAGAGAGAATGCCTAGTCCCTACTCCAAATTACTTGACAGATTTCGATGACCCCTCCTGGAAGATATTACCCTACCCTACATGTGGAGTGATGGGGGATGGGAGGGGATGGTAGTTGGGGGGCATAAGAGGGTGGGAGAGAGGGAGAGAAAGAGAGGGAACTGGGTTCCATATGTAAAATAAAAATAAAAAATAAAAAGCAAAACAAAGATTGTTCTGAGAAACCTGGAAAAAAATTTTAAAAATGTTTTAAAAAAAAGCAGTTTACATAACATCTGCCTCTGCATCAGATAGACTAAGACTAAAGCTAAACCTCTAAGTAATTAATTATATCTGAACACATTGTTCAAACCATAAAAGGAATTCAACATCCCACTATTCTTGCCAATGGGGCTGCAAGCCACTTCTTCACTAATTACAGATTTAGTCCTGCTATAGTCTGCTCTGCTTCTGGTTAGTTTATAATCATGCCCAAGCTTGGAAGTACCTCTGGACTGACAGCATCCAGTCCAGAATGGACTTCCATATTCTCCAACTGAATTAGGATTCCCCTATGTCCTTTAGCACTGGCTGAGATGTCCTGTGTTCACCCTCACGACAACTTGCCTAAGCTTCAGGATGTCCTGACTGTCGTTGACTGAAGTCCACTGATGTCCACACTCATCACAACACTTTTGAATATGGCCAGAGATTCAGCAAGTTGTCTCAGGCAGACAACTTGCAAATCTCCATTTCTAGCTAACTTATTATTTGGATCACACTCCAGTTTTCAGATGCCAACTGAATATTCCCAGATGCCACATTGCAGGAGATTTCAAATTCAATTTGTCCCAAACAAAATTCATATTTTTTTCCTCCTATAAAGTCTCTAAACTCTCTGTATTTCCCATCTCATATAATGGTGTAATGAACTTTTAGTCACTGGAGCTTTAAATAAGAAAGAGAACCTACAGGGAAGTTAAGTTGCTTAAAAATATATCAGGAACACTTAAACTCTTAACCAAGTGTGAAATTTTATTTGAATATTGTCAAATGAAAAATGATTCTGACACTTGTTAAAGACAGTGTGGTAAGTATTCAAGAAGGGACTGTTGCAATGGAGGTTTCTAATTTAGGCTGAACTATAAATAGAACAGGAGAAGGTGGGTATTTAAAGCTAAGGAGCAAATTGGACCATCATCTTGAAGAAAAGTGAAGACTGTGATCTTTCCAAGGCAACAGCAAGGATTCATGCTGGACACATAGCAGGCTCGTGAGATCATGAATGTGAAGAGGAATTACTTTAATCAGTTATTGGATGGGGGTGGGGTGTTTCAAATTTAACCCACCTCAATTTCTGTTGAAACTGAGTTTAGATGAGCTGGGACAGAGCAAAAGGTCTAGTTGTGAAGGGATTTAGAGGAGAGCTACTCAAATATGGCCAATGAAAGTATATTTGTCAGTATGTATACCTTTATTAATAAATACTTGGTGTTACTTTCTTAAGACTGCAAAGAAAAACATCAAAACAGCCAAAGTTAAAATCTTAAAACACAACGAGGAAAGGTGTTCTTCATCTGTCCAGAACATGGTTAGTTATTAATTCTAAGATGTAAATTGCTCAATTAGGTTATGTCCTTGTTTTGTTCCTTTTATTTATTTGTGGTGCTATTTATACACTGCAGTTCTTATTAGTATTTTCACTATCTCATATCAGGGACAATGGAAGAGAGTTTCCATTTACTGAAATTATTAAAACATGGCAGTGCCACTGTCCATTTCTGATATTGCACCAGCCTGCTGCCTCTGTTCTGTGGCTACCCAAGTACCTAGCACTGAGAGTAGGTTTCCTTTCTTTTTTGTCTGGAGTGTAAAGCAAAGTAATTTGTGATGTTTGCTAACAGTCTTGCTGCACAGAGTGATATTTCTTGACACTACGTTCATAGAAAACTCACTTGGAAAATGTCCACTTTCTTCATTTTTTTTCCTCTTTTAAGATTTTTACTTTCAATAATTACTGTATGCATCTCCCCCTAGTTTAGAAAGTTTAGACAATGAAAAATTGTATAGTCTATGAAAATCAGAAATTAATCTCAAATCTCATTCAGGTGAGTGATCAAACAAGAGTCAGGCATGACTTACTAAACAGCATCACTTATACACCAGATGGTGGCTCAGTTCAGTAATTCTCTTACAGCAGTCTTTAGTCTAATTAGTCTATATATGAAAATAAAAATTTCTTGCTTTTTACATCAAAAATTTGAAAAGTTGAGACTACATAAAATGAAATGTCCAAAGTATTCTCTGTAAGTGCTTAAAAAATAAAATTTATACTACTGAAAAGTTATTTTGGATATAGTTTTATTTCTTAATGTATACATTAAATCCCATTTGCAAACTCTCTAACTCTGTTCCAAAGAACCATTGTAGTCATTGTACCTAGATTAATTATTTGGTTTGTTCATTTTAATGAAACAAAGGTGTCTGGGATATAGCCTAGTTGGCAGTATGCTTTGTCTGGTGTACACTAAGCCTGGAGTCCATCCCCAGTCCTGTGTGAATTAAGTTATGGTAGAGCATGCCTCTAATCTCACCGCTTAGTAGAAAGAGGAGGAAGAACGGAAGTATGAAGGTACCTTCAACTAAGTAGTTAATTTGTGGCTAGTCAGAACACTTCAGACTCTGTCTTGCTACAAAGGTGTGGTATTAGAAACAGGAGGCTAAGGAGATGTTTCAGTGGGGTAAAAGCTCTTAATATACAAGCATGAAGATTGTAATTCCTTACAAAAAAAAAAAGAAAGGAAGGAAGGAAGGATGGAGGGAGGGACGGAGGGACGGAGGGACAGAGGGAGGGAGAAAGGGAGGGAGGGAGGGAGGGAGGGAGGGAGGGAGGGAGGGAGGGAGGGAGGGAGGGAGGGAGGGAGGGAGGGAGGAAGAAAGGGAGGAAGGGAGGGAGAGAAGGAAGAAGAAAATGTATCGGTCCCTTATATAGAAACAGGATGTCTATGGGGCAAGCTGACTAGCCACACTGGCCACACTAGTCAATTAAGAAGCATTACTCAGAAAAATACAGTGGAGCATGATAGAGGAGCACACAGATGTCAGTCTCAGGTATTCACATGCACATGCCTCTCATTCATGCACACAGGTGCTCGTGTGTGTGTGTGTGTGTGTGTGTGTGTGTGTGTGTACATATTCACACATGTATACATATGTAAACTGTAAAATAAATAGTAAACTAAAATATGAAATAAAATGAAACAAAACAGCAAGCCTGTCTTGGCTCTCACTCCTACCTCTGTATTTCCAGTAAGGATTCAGTTTCCTCTCTTCCAGCTTCTAGGCTTCCCTCGGATACCATTTAGAGCAGTAAGATGTGCCTCACCAGATTGTAAACCTGTTCAGAGAAGAATGATGGCTGCTCATCACTACACCTCTGCTGCATTTAACAGCATCCACTCCAATTCGTGTGAGTGCTTAATGAGGAAAAGGACACATGTGCATGGCAGCAAGCAGATATGAACTTCAAATCTGGGGCAAATTTGTCTTTTCTAACCACTGTGAAGCCATTTGCCCTCTCAGAGAAAGAAAACTTACCTATCCCCTCATGAGCTAAGAGTCATACCAACATAAGCTATTTGTTGAAAAGCATATGGTAGATCTTAAAAAGTGTGTGACTACGGAAAACCACCAAGAATTAGGTTACTGGTAAGAAAGATATGTCTGCAATGTTAGAAAATGGGGCATAGTAAAGGACAAAGTGCTTTTAAAACCTGAATCCAAGGTACACATGTGTTACTCACTTAACTATGAATGTCTACTCATGCATGTTCCCTCTTGTCATATGAATAAATTCAACAAACTTTTGGCTTCTTTGTCAACACAATGATCCTTGGTGACAGAAGTTGAAAATTAGAATGTACAAATAATAATGCTAAGTGGTCATTTTGTGAAAAGAGAAAAGTATGATGTGTTTGTGGCCATCTATTCAATTTACTTTTAATGAACATTTTACTAATCATTTGACAACGTCATACAATGTGTTTTGGTCATATTCACCCCTACCTCTTCTCCTTGAGTCCTCCAGGATAAACCTCCACATCTCTAAAACTTCATGCCCCTCTTCTTTTTTAATCTTTTTAATTTATAGCCTATCAACTCTAATTTTCTGGTCCATATACTCCTGGGTATGGAGCCATCTACTAGAGCACAGTGGACCTACTAGGAATCACATTCTTGAAGGAAATTGATTCTCTTTCCCTCAGAAGTCATCAACTGTCCACAGCACCTCAGTTAGGGGTGGGGCTTCCCACTGCATGCTAGAGCCATGACTGGCTTGACTCTGTTCGAGCAACCACAGCAGGGGGCAAGGGCCTCCACCCACAGGGCTATGTAGCCAGCCCAAGATAATTTTAAGCAAAACATTTCTCCTGTCATCTTTCCTTTTCGTGGCCCCATATTTCTCCGTTTTAAAATTTTGTTTTGCTGTCTCATGTGTCACAGATGTTTTTTCTATGAATTGTTCCCATCACATTATCTCATGCCCATTTATTCCCATTATCATCATTATGTTTAGAGTTCCATGTTTGAAAAGTAAGACACCAGGATGTGGCCTTCTGCACACTTTCCCTATCACAGAATTTTATGTTTTAGGAGCCTGGTACATATTTTATGACTAACTATTAAATGGATCAAAAATATGAATAAAACTCACCACTCAGAAAACCACAATAAAAGAAAACATATTAGTACTTATCAGGATTTAATACTTTGAAACATAAAAATATCTTGGTAGCATTTTACATTTTAAAATACATATGTAACACAAACTTAGTAATGGTAACCATCCTAAAGGCTACAGTTAAGTGGTGTTAACTATGTGTTATATAGTCATAGCTACCTTCCTTCACCAGGATGTTCTCCTCTTCCCAATATGAAACTCTGCATTCATTGTACATTTCCACAGCACCAGCCCCTGATCACACTTCAACTCCATCTTTCGTCTCTGTGGCTCCCACACTATGATCCTGGGTGGGTGTGCAAATATCTGCTAGGGCAGGGAGGACCATGTTTTCCCCTCCCGTGGTGTATATATGCAAAAGTGGGATTACAGGACCTTGTAGTCATTCCACATTTAAGTTTTCGAGGAGCCTCCATTTTACATGGCCACCAGCGATATGCTAGGGTTACAGTTTCTCTGAACGCCCATTAGCTCTTGTTATTTTCTGAGGTTTTTCTAATTGGCAGTCTAATGGGTGTCTCACTGTGGTTTTCATTACATTTCCTTAATGGTCAGTGATGTTTAATCATCTTTTCTTGATCTGGGAGTTTATTGGCCATTTTCTCTTATTCATCTTCCTGCTGAGGCATTTATGGTAGACAACACATGAGCGTATTGTTGTGTCAAATCAAGAGCTATATTATTATTTTTTTTTTGTGTGTGTGTGTGTGTGTGTGTGTGTGTGTGTGTGTGTGTAAGTGCATATGCATGTAGATAGAGACCAGAAATTAACCTCAAGTGTCTTCCTTAAATTTTCACAGTATTTCTTGAGACAGACTATTGCACTGACTTGAAACCTGACAGATTCAGGTACATTGGCTAGAAAGTGAGCCATGGAATTCTCCTGTCACTGCCTCTCCACCACTGCAATTGCAAGTATGCCTGTCCATCTGCAGGTTTGTCAGTGGGAGCTCTGTGGCCCCAAGGGCTGGTTCAGGCTCATGTGGGAAGCACTTTATAATCTGAGCCACCTCCTCAGCCCTCCTGTGTTATATTAATGTTTTATTGTGGATCATGACTTAAAAGTAATTGTCTGTCTGGGGCTGTAGCTTTTTTATGAGTAATTTGAGTGACAGGAGGTTCTGTCCACATTTTAAAGCTTCCGATGAAATAAGTCTTGTGGTTTTTCTAAGACAGCATCACTGATTACTGGCCCAACTTGAACACAAGCTCTGGATAATGATGTGAACTTGTTCAACTCACTGAGTTAATGCTAAGCAAGCACTGATTATTAGTCAAAAGCAAATCCCTCAGCTATTTTGAATATTTTTTCACACTTAAACTCTCTTTTAGGTAAGAGAAAACTCTGACAATGGTTAGAGGTAACAGGTAAGTAATTTTATTTTAGAGCAATATTAATCCAGATTTTACACTCCCCAAATGCTTTATTTTATGCCTACATATAGCCTAGAAAGTATTTAAGTTTCAATACAGATGGTTCTTCAGCTTGATAAATGCTATTAACTAAAATGCTGTTATGCATAAAGGAGAAAAAAATTAAAAGACCAGTTAAGCACTTTTTAAAAAATTAGCCCTGGGGCAAATTCATTAACAAAGCTGAAACTGTTTTGAGTAATTTATACATTATCTGCTTATACATATAGTGTAATAGAAAAAGAGATTATTTGCTCAATTAATAATTGCAATATCATCTCTCCTGCTGGATTGAGGAATCTCTCTTGGTATTTTCCTTATAAATCTGCTCTTCTATTCTTAATGGGCCTCCATTAAGAAGCATATATTTGGGTTCAGGAAGGTCAAAGTGCCTTTTTAAGCAGAAAATGAGTGACTTGGGATCCTTGGCCACTCTGAGTAATCTATACTCAGAATGTCTCACATAGCTCTCCTTCCCACCTGAAACAGCATTGATGACTGAAATTGCTTTCTTCCTCTGCTTCCTTATGCACATCTGTTAATTTGAGACCTCTGACACTAATTCTGTGACAAAGGGCGTTTTTAAAGAAGAAACTCTAATAATGCCAGGGGTTTTCAACATGAAAGGCTTTCTTCTAACAATCCTTAGTAGATTATCAGATTTCTAGATTTAATTGTAAAGTAGATACCCTCTGAAGTTTTCTGTATGTGTTCAAGTGTGTTCAAGAATGTGTGAGAAAATATGTTTACATAGTGCACATACGTGTGCTTGACAGAAGACATCCTTGGCTGTCAATCTTCCAGTGCTTTCTATCTTGTTACTTTGAGAAAGGATCTCTCACTGGACCCAAGGCTTACTGATTCAGCTGCACTGTCTAGCCAGTGAACCCAGGGATGTATCTGCTTTCCTTTGTCCTCAGTGCTTGGGTACCACTGTACCCAGTTTGTTGCTGTATTTATTTTTATGCAAGGGCTTTGGAGATTGAAGTCAGGCCTTCAGGATTGGAATGAAAGCATTTTACAAATAGGGATATCTCTCTGAAACATAGCTGCAAGTGGATTTAGTCTGCTAAGAAGCCTTTGCAATCCAAGGATAAAGCTGGCCAGGCCTCACACCTGCAGAAGAGCTCAGAGGTACTTTATCTGAAAGACGCTTTATATGTGCCACGAGGCATATGCCAGCTCCACTGTGGCCACAGCTTAGTCACTGATGTAAGGGAAAAATGAAATGAATAGTACAGAAAAAAGATGTTCTTCTTACTGCAGTCCACTGTCAGCCAGCAAAGAGCTGGAGTCAGCTTGGGAAAGTGATGGAGGAGTATGATTAACCCTGGGACCCTGCAGTACCTGAAATCTGCACTATACAACTGAATTTCTTAGTGAAATAATTGATGTTTAAAGAGAAGAATTGACTATGAAAGATGGTAGACATAGTAGAAGAGGCATTTTTCATTTCATTAATTTACCAGGCAGTTAGATGTCTTTCTAACATTGGGCTCAGTGAGCATTTGATGAGATAAGATGTTGATGATGAGTAGTCAATCAAAATGTGAGCTTGTGTAAGAAATAGAAACTTTTAAAGTCAAATATGTCTGTGAAATGGTAAAGCTTAGCGAGTTTTAAATAGATACCTTCAAGAAAAAATTTTGCCTGTCTAACAGGGTAAGCCTGTATCATGAAAGATTATTGACCACACAAATTGGGCCTGATCCAATGAAGAGTCAAATATGACAAAATGGCCAAGAGCGTGGTTCTATGGCTAATATTCTTGCTGTGAAATCTTAAAGACTGGAGTTCAGATTCCTAAAGCCAAGGCAAGGCATATGTGTAGCATTTAACTATAATCCCATTGTGCCGAAGGTGGGGTGGAGAGACTAGAGTATCTCTGGAAGGTTTAAGGCACTTAGCTCCTCAATATGTGATTTATCATTGCACTGTCATCTTTTAAAGAAAAAGACAAGGTAGAAGGCAAGTACAGGTACAATAGGTTGTCCTCTAACTTCTACACAACAGCCATGGGATGTGCATACCCACATTCCCCACACATGAACTTGAGCACACACCATGCACACATACACACATGTGCATATGTACAGTACACACATATATATATCATTTAGACACAACAAAATGAATACCCTAATGCTTTTTTTCTAGAACTGGGGATTGAACCCAGAGCCTACATATGCTTGGTAATCACTCATCAACACAACCCCAAACCCTGTAACTTAATGTCTTACTCATAATATTAAAGTAATATTGTGGGGCTAGAGAGATGGCTCAGTGGTTAAGAGCTCTGACTGATCTTCCAGAGAACCCAGATTCATATCCCAGAACCCACATGCAAGTCTGTTACTCCAAGATCTGACACTCTGACACAGATGTACCTGTGTATAAAATAAAAGAGAGAAAAAAAACCCTAAGATTGTAAAATATCTCAGCAATGTTTTCATATTTGTTGTCTTAAGATAACAAGATTTTTAATACACATGACTAAATATACTGTATTTTGTTGTTCCTAGTACCCTTTTATTTTCCTATGTTATTACAAGAAAATTTCACACAAGATAGTAACATATTTACCTGCTAAAGAATACTGAAGTGTCAAGACTCCCTCAGATGAGCAATATGCTGACTTCCTCATGTGTCACTAAGAGATGACATAGCAGCTCTTTTTTTCAAATTAACTTGACTTCTAAATTCTATTTTGTGGGCACATATACATCCTCATTGAAATATGAATTTCCCACAATAAACAGAACCTGTCACAATGTCATCTTCATAGTGGACTCTGTCTAATTCAGATTCCATTCACTATCTGTGTATTTACCAAACATGTTAACTGATAGGACCAAGATACAGCCAATGAGGCAGGTATCACTGTTCACATACCATTTAATAGTCAATCTATTTGCCTAAATTAAATATTCACATGACTTTATATATAAACATTCAAGCTTATGCCACACAGCTCTCTAAAACGTAATTGAGACCATCAGTCCATTGTATAAAATTGCCTTAAATGTTTTCAGCATCTTAAAACACAGAAAAGATATATGAAAATGATCAAATGAATGAAAACTATTATTATTAGAAACTGGTGCTTTGTTTGTACTAAAAAATACTGATATTTAAGCTAATTTCAACTTAATTGCATTTTTGAAGGTGTTGGGGAATTAGAGAATATTTCTGAAAAGCCAAATGAGTTTAATATGTACATACATGCATCCAATTGCAACACTATCAACTCCCAGCCCACAACCAAGAGAATAAGGAAGACATGACTGTTCTTTTGACAAGAAATACAGGACATCTGTTTCACCAATCACCTAACACCAATGGCCAGTTTTAATCCCAGTGACATATAAAATTGTTGGCTTATGCTTGAAAATCTGCATAAAACAAAGAAAGGACAACTTAATAATTATTTCTCTAGCAAATTAAACTAATATTAAATAAATAAAAAATTAAAACAAATGTTTTACACCATGGGATGGATAAAAAGAATTGACTTCTGTGTCTTTGGCAACTCATGTGATAAACCGTGGGTTCATGGGTTAAGTATAGATTGCTTTAGAATATATGAATTACTTTCTTTTTCAATGCACATGGCTTCTAGCTTCTAAGGAAAAAAAAGACATTGACACCATATGCTTTGAATTTTCCTGAAATATTTGCAAAGTGCTTGAGGAAACTTACCTCCACCTTCTGCTGTATTCCATAATCGCCTGAGCTGTGCTTAAATAAGCTATTTTGAGACTGACTCATCCTGTATGTGCATTTGTTTCTTCCAAACACACCACCTTTTCATAAAGCCAGCTGGAGTAATTATAGCTTAGAGATATAATCTATCTCTCTAATTCATTCTGGATCATTAAGTCAGGTGCTAGCAAAGGTCTGGAGTAACTGTGAGCTGGCTTGGGCAGGTTGCACAATGGGACCTGCTTTTGGCCCACTTCATCATTTATTCAAACTGTTATCAGCCACTGAAATGAAAGATCTGGGTGTCACTGTCAAGATGCTGGATGGAAATTCACAATCTACCCTGACTTGCTAGAGGATCATCACTAAGTTGCCTGCTTGTGCCTCAGTTTCTTCATCTAAAGAAACACAATTGACAATATCCACTTTTAAATGGATTACAAGCCTTAAACAAGTTAGTGGGCTCAAAACTTCAACAGTGACACCTAGGGCACAACCCATAGTTGAAAACATTGGATCTAATTGTGCTGGTTTCTTGCTGAATAGAATGATGGATGGCAAAGACATGTGAGGTAATATGCAGAATTCCCAATTTGTTTTCCTTTTTAGATAAAGAAAGGGTCATTAGTCTAATTGACTAATGCAATATCTATGTTGTCATTTGCTCTCAACTCTGAATTTGATTCTGTCAGACTCCAAGATTCAAAGTGTAGCTCAAGCCACAATTACCTCCAGGTAATATGTGTCCTTTCCTGCTAGTAAAATGCCCAGGGCATGTCAGGGTCCTGTGCAATATGTAGAATGAAGTCTCCCACTCAAAAGTATTAAGAATTTCCTGATATCCAAAGCAGAGTACTAAATGAAATCTAGGGTGGCATGTCAAAGCCTAGATCACTCATCAATTCTGTGGTTTAAAAAAGAAGTTAAGGCTTTTCAGACTCTCTATTTTATCTGCAAGGCTCTTAAATGAAACCTTCTTTAAAGGCTTAGTAAATGTTCTACATTGATCCCATGCCTCTGTTCTTGTAATTCTGTGTTATTCCTTTAGATGACTGGGAATTAGCATGATAAAGAAAATATTATGGTATTTTTTATTTAGTACAAACAATTGCTGTGCTAAGACTTCCATATATATGGGTTTAATGTTTGCAAATCACCATAAAGTGGATATTAGCCACACATCCACACCAGCACACACATACTCATTTTAGATACAGAAGTAACAGGAGGTTACTACATAACAGATCCCTAGGAGCAGCTAAGACACCTTCAAGGATAACATAGGGTTTGATCCCAGTCCTTTCTTGATGCAAACTACATATTACTATTCTGTTGTGCTACCTAGGGAAGTTTATTTAAAAAAAAAAAAACAACTGTCCTGTCCTCTGCTCCTATCATACCAACTCTTCTTGTGTTAAACAAGGGGAACTAATCTTAGATATTCTTTAAAGTCACTGAGAACAATAAAGGCTATAACATTACTACTTTCATGAAAAGATAAATGCAGGTGATTTCAATACCACGAGAGAATAAGTGCCAGTATCTGCAGGTAGTAGGCATCACACCAAGCCCACTAATCCGCCATGATGCATTTATAGAGCTCTGTTTTTTTTTTTTCACTCTAGAATCTTCAGCCTTATTTGTACTTGAAGGTTCTTGAGACTCTACTGCTCTTGTGGGAATCCACAGAGCCTTTGACTTTTCTTATCTTCCTAGTTTATTACATTATTGAGAACTAAGCTCGGAGTTTAGTATGTGCCCTCTATCTCCGATTTTACCCCTATTCCATGAAGATTTGCTACAGTTTTAATTTTTCTAAGCTAGCTTGGCTTCTGATAATCATTGCTTTTAATTATTCATTAATTGTTCTTGCTTTTGCTCATCAAAATGCAGTGAAGAACTGGAGCGTTATGTCTTTCACTTTTTTCTTTAAAAAAAAAAAAAAAAAAGTTAACTGCCCTGGTTATCTCACCCCTATCTGCATTTTAGGTGTCTGTGAAGTTAAATTACAGGGAGGGGGTGTGTAACTCCCCTGTATAAATACTCTAGTAGATTCTAGAGCCTGGATCAGCTTCCTGAACTATTTTTATATAAAGGTTTATAACCTTGTAAAACTATTTCAGCAAAATTCTCCATGCTCAAATGGGAAGCTAAGATTAATTCCATTCTCTTTAATGGGCAGATCTTTTAGAAAAGCAAAGGCAATTCATTGAATTAGGTTTGTCTAAGCTGACTGTTTAGCCAGCTGATTTATTTATGACCTATTTTTACTGTAGAAATAATATTTCCACTGTATACCTCCATGTGAAAATAGATAATTTTGGTAAATTGTGGGTGTCTCTATTTGGTGCCTCATCCTATATTTTCTCCAGACATCAGTTGGCTCTCTGTCTTCTTCCTGATGCCATTCACCTGTATAATAATAAATCACATTGGCATGTATTACACCTGAACCAGAGACAGCTTTAATATCCAAGATACACTGCACCTGACTCCAGTGATAGAATCAGGTCTTATATAGAGATTTTTCTCATTTAGACTAAAAAAATACACTATGTGCCTCCCCACACACATATGAAGGTGAGGATGTGTGAGTTTTGTCCCCAGAACTGTCAGCTAATAATGTAGTTGTTCCAATTGCAGGTGCTATCTAAAAGTTTAGCCATTTGTGTGAAAACCTCATTCAGGAAAGTCAAATTATGAATAGTACAGGCTTTCCTGCAGGGTGGATTTTATTCACTTGTAAAGTTTCAGTGACATTCTTTCTCATACATCTTGAAAGAGTGCCTTGTTACCTTGAGCTGTACTAAGCAGGAAGTTGGAAAAGCAAGAAAAAAAGAGAGAACAAGGGAAATGCTGTTTGTGGCAACTTTTACCTGAGTTTGCTCACTAGCAACTTGGGGATTAACCCTCAGACCATGGGAAACACTAAGAGACTGAAAAATAAACCACACTAAGAACAAGGGAAGAAGGGAAGCCACTGGTGGGGTGTACATTTGGGGCTCTTCGTGTCTATATACAAGTAAATCAAGCTAGTTTGTTCCTGTAGCAATGTCGGTAGTATAAAGAGACTAGGGACTGGACATGCAGCTCAGTTGGTAGAGTTCTTGCCTAGCAAAAGGGCATGGGTTAGATCCCCATTCCACATTGGAAAGTGTGCAATAATATACACATGTAATCTCAACCTTCAAAAGGTGGAAGGAAGCAGGAGTTCTAGATATTCAAGGTCATTCTCAGCTTCCGTGTATATTTGAAGGAATCCTGGGCTACATGAGACCCTGAAAAAAAGAAAGGAAGAAAGTAGGTACTGAAAAATTAATATAAAGGGAAGATGTTTTTATTTACTGTTTCAACTTGGGGAACAGGCTAAAGAGGAAGCCCAGCAGTTAAGAGCACTTTCTTCTCTTGAAGAGAATGCCAGTTTTGTTCCCAACACACAGAGGATGGCCTCTTCTAGACTTTACAGACCCCAGGCATGTATGTGGTACATAAACATATATGTAAGCCAACAATTTATATACACAAAATAAAAATATCTTTAAAAAAGTTATGCACTTATGAAACTGGAATCGCTATTTTTCTCATTCTCATAAAATGTGATTTGCATGAAGCAGATTGTGTAATTTTGACCATACAGTGCTAAGAAGGGTCTCTCAATTATAAACTGCATCTCCACTAAAAACACCAACAAGACTGAGCACCACATTTGGATCTAGAGCCACACTCAAACTGAAGAAACATCTCTGCTTTTCATGCTGTTAGAGAATTGTTCATTCAAATGCTAAGAAGGGATAGGAGAGAAATGGTGAATAAGAGAGATTTGTTAAATTTTGCTAAATATTGAGATTAAAACAGTATATTAGTTAGCACTTTAAAAAGTTCGTAAAACCAGTGTCACACAAGAGAAAACTAATGAGTAATAGAGTTTATTATGTTTTGCTAAATTTGGCATAAGGAATAGCCTGGGAACCACTATTGAAAACAAAACATTCTTAGGGTGAAATCTGAATGAAGAAAGAATTTATGTGTACTGGAGTCACCTGTTGAGGGATTCATAAGGCATAAATGGCTGAATTGATTCAGTTGAATCTGGTTTGCTCTGCTTTTACTACTCATCTGACTCTGGGGGTTTAAATAGCTAATGAATTTGTATTTCTGTCTCTTAAATCCATTTCTCAGTTTATAGTAAGACTAGGAGATGTAGCTGTGAGTAAAAGGAGCTACAGAAAATTAATAGAGCCATGAGATAGAAGAGTTAGATGTAGGCTTGTGTTCAGGTTTAGATATGAAATAAATCCTGAGCTCTCATGTAATGATGGCTTGGTTCTCCAAGTACAAGTTTCAGAGGTGAAACTTTGGAGAAGCAGTAGAATTGTGAATGTTCTCATCTCCTCAGTGGATCAGTCCACAGCTGAACTGAGTATAGGGAGGTATCTGAAATTATGGAATACAGTCCTTGGTGGAGAAGAATGGTTGCTAGGAGTGTGACTTTTAAAAAAGCAATTTGTCACACCATTGTCACCTATATTAAGGGAGTCTGGTTAGATCTTATTCAGGTTCCTCATTTGTCAGACCTGAGTCAGTGATCTCTCACTAGCTCACGTCAGATGATTCTGTGGGTTTCCCCAGCATGGTCTTGACTCCTTTGTTCATATTATTGCTCCTCCCTCACTTCAATTGTACTCCAGGAGCTTGGCCAATTGGATAGCTGTGGATTTCTGCATCTGTTTCCGTCTGTTTCCATCTGTTTCTGGAGGAGAGTTCTAGCTTCTCTGAGGTTCTGGATTGTAAGCTGGGTATGCTTTGCTTTCTGTCTTGTATGCACTTACGAGTACATACTATATTTGTCTTTATGGTTTTGGATTACCTCACTCAGGATGGTTTTTTTCAAGTTCTGTCCTTTTGCCTGAGAATTTTAGGATGTGATTGTTTCTTACTGCTGAATAATGCCTAACACTAATGCACAAACTGACTTAGTGGAGCCCATTCTATATGGAGAGATACCTTGCCCAGCCTAGACACAGGGTTGTGTGAATGGAGAGGTGCCTTGGTCCTGCCTCAACAAAATGATGGGACAGACTAAGTAGACTTCCTAGGGGAGGTCTTACCTCTTAGAAGAGCAGATAGGAGGAGGGGTAGGGGGAGGAAGAAGAGAGGAAGGAGGATTACTTGGGATTGGAATGTAAAAAAACTCATACAGAAAATAAAGCATTTTATCCTAATATACTTCTTTCTCTATCCCTCTGCTTCTTGGCCACCCTAGAGTGGAAAGTAAGCCTCAACCTGCAGCTTAAAATAGTGGAGCCAGCTGACCATAGATTTAAACTTTTGGAACCATAAGCTGAAGTAAACCATTCTTTTAAATTGCTTTCTCGGGAATTTTGTCACAGTGATTAGGAGGTGTCTAGCATACCCTGGAAAGAGCAGTAAGGCAAAAGAGAACTTGATAGACCTTCCAGGGAAGACTATAAGTTGAAGAACATATGGCCATCTGTTGAGCTCAGCAATTCATTCTCAGGGAGAACATTACTTCTCCTAGGAAGAATGTTTTCCCAAGGAAGACTATGCAAGGGAAAAGCTCCACACTGTGCACTAAATCTACTCTTTGATTGAGGCAACTTATCTCCTACCAGAAGACCAACATCATCCCATATAAACTTGAAAATATTCAATGAACATAAAATAATCATGCTATTCATCAATATAGCTATATAGCAAATGCCATCTATAGATTAAATTGACATTGTATTATTTTTATTTTTACTTTTCTTATTTTATGTGTTCATTTCTATATATGCCTCTGCACATATATGAGTAGAGATCCAAGGTTAATGTTGAATTTCTTCCTCGGTTGCTCTCCACTTTAGTTTTTGATTCAAGATCTCCACTGAAGCTGAGTTTCAAATATTTGCAGATGCTAAGAATCCTTAGCAAGACTGAGAAAAAAAGGCACAAGTCTCCATGCCTGGCTTTTTGTGTGGATTCCAGAGATTATAACTTGGTTTCTCATGCTTGTACAGCAAGCTTTTGACCCATTCACTGGGCCATCTCCCCAGTTCTCTAGTTTTCATGTTCTGAAAAATAAATAGACACTGAAACCATGGTCATCAACCTTCCTAATGCTGTGACTCTTGAATACATTCCCTCACGGTATGGTGACCTCCCAACCATAAAATTGCTTAGCTGCTACTTCATAACTGTAATTTTACAACTGTTAGGACACATAATGTAAGTATCTGATATGCAGGATATTGGAAATGTGACCCCAGAGAAATTATGGCCTGCAGATGAAGAACCACTACATTAGCACATCCTGCAAATGAGTACCACTGGGGGAACTATGCCTCACTGTGGGTACTTTCTATTAGCTCCCCCCTCATCCTGAACTTCTCACCTGGGAGTGTGGTGTCTCTCCCTGGCAGTCAGGTTGTATACTGCATCACTATTTCCATCCTGCCCTTCAAAGACCTCCACAGCCATGACACCAGTTCCTCCTGTGGATTTGCCAACTGTGCTCTGCAATTGTATATGTCATCTGACTGCCTCCATGCTGCTGACATCACAGTTTCCATAGCAACTAATGTATTTCAACAGGAAGAGATGGAGAGTTCTCAACTATAAATAGAGTGAAAATTGAAGAAAATGAGCAATAGAGCTTAATGCAGGTGATAGGCTTATACTTGTGGCAGAGGGATCTTGCATATTAAGGGTGAAGGTCAATATTGACAGCCGAATTCCAAGCTTTTGTTGTAGAGATGGACAAAGTTGAGGTCGTCTTCAGTTCTATGATCTCTATGACAATTTTCATGTCATTGAGTACACATAAGCCCTTAATTGTTTATTGTTTTCAGAGAAAATCATTCTGTGTGTGTGTGTGTGTGTGTGTGTGTCGTGTGTGTGTGTGTGTGTGTGTGTGCTGTTTTTACTAGCACAAAGTGATATTTACAAAAGATTCTGCATCATTTCAATATTTCTATATGCAAATTACCAATACTGACACAACTAGGGATCAAAATAAATGCCTTGCAGAATGGTCCATTATTTCAGAGCAAAAATGAAAAAAATCATTATAGATTAGTCATCAGTGAGCTTGCAAGGATTGTCACATATATAGGACCTGAGACAATGTGGTTCAAAACTTGCAACTAACTCTACAATAGATGCAAGGAAGAATATCCGAGTGTTTAATTGCCACACCTGAGAGTCTGCAGCACAGACTTCTTTACAATTGTCTTTATACATCCAATCAACCCTGGAGCAGGGTAAATAATGACAATTTAGAGAATTAATTATTCAGACTAATCACAGAATCACAGCTTTAACAAGGGGCTTGAAATACAGCATCGAGTCCCCTTCTTTCCTTCAGGCAAGGTACTGAACATCCAAGGTACAGATTTCACCATGGACAATTTTCCATAATAAAAAACATTTCCAGACAGAGTCTTTAACATTACTTGAAAAGGAATATCCTAAAATACATGTTAACATACAAGCAGAAAATTTCATGGAGCCTTAACCCTGACAAAGAATTACAAATAACTACAAAATGCTTAGAGTAGCAAAAAAAAGGGGTTAAGTTTCCCTAGGGCAAGAGCCTCCAATTTCATTATCTAATACCAAATGGGCATCCCTGAAATCACATAAAAGTAACATTATACAGACTGAGCAGGTGTTATTAAATGTATGCATGCACGAGTGTGTGTGTGTGTTTAACAATTGAAAAAACAAAAGTCATGGATTTGAGAGAGTATATAATGCAAACAATACCTCCTTTTATAGAGATACAAAGGGAGGCACATGCAAGAGTTTAATCATCCCATGTAGGAAAGCCAGGTGTTAGGTAGAATTCAGGGCATGCTGCCCCATATTGTTCATCCTCTAAAAAAAAAAATGAAAAGGAGAGAGAGGGAGAGGAAGATAAGGGGGAGAAAATAGGGATAATGGAAAGGAAAAAAGAATCAAGAAAAGGAAGGAAAGAAAAACCTGCTCTTAGCATTTGTCATCTTCATGTAAATGTTCTTCCTGTGAGCAGTGTGTAGCTGCCCAGGTAATGTTACTGAGCACAGAGACAGGAAGGTATGTATGTTATTGACTCAAATGAATTGGAATAAGCCAGTTTTAACACATCTCTAGACAGTCTCGATCTTTTCTGCCCCTTATTGATGACTCTATGTCTTTCAACCAATCATTAAAAACAAAAATTCTGTGTGTAATTGAAACATTTCATTTGAGAACTTGGAAGATGGTTAGTCAATAAGGGTTTGACTTGCAAGCATGAAGACCTGAGTGTGATGCCCAGTCCCCATGTAAAAAACTAAGCATAGTGGTATAAGCTTTTTATCTCCATCAGCCAGACTAACCTAATCAATGATCCCCAATTTTCTATATCAGAGAAAAGTGGATAGCCTATAACGAATGATTCCTGAAGTTTACTTCTAGCCTCCATATCACATGCATATGCACACACACATGCACATGCATGGACACCCATTCCCTGGACACACACACACACCACCACCACCACCACACTGAGGTGGGGACATTCAAATTAAAGATCTAAAGCCATAGAAAGTCAAGCAATGTTCAGCATTTGGAAGATTTAGCAAAATTAATATTACTATTCCCCTGAGCAGCATAATTCTTCCCACAACCTTAACACAAATTAGAAGGATATGCTTTGTTAGACTTACTACAGAGCTGTGATGATTAATGGGTGTGGTACTGGTGGGAAAACACACCCAGCTCAAACAAGTAGAGAAGCCAGACACAGAAAAGCCCAAACACCAAATGGGTTTGGAAGAAAGAGCCATTTGTCTAAAATTGTGCTGCAGAAAACTGTGTACAAGATTTCTGTGAAAAATGGGTATGTGGCTATCTCTTCAGAATCCTGCCTTTAGTTCCTTCAGGTAAACCATGTGGTCTGTACATACAATTAAATACTATTCATTCTTGAAGAACAGAGAGACATTTTGACACATGCTGCATTGAAGAACCTTGAAAACATTAAATACTAAATTAAATACACTGTTCAGTAAAGGACACAAATCAAATGACTCTTCTCACATGAGGCATTATATTAGAGCAACTGGACTTGATTTAAAAAAAACAGAGAGTTGAATGGTGGTTGGTTGAGACTGGGAACAACTGTATAATGTATATAAAATTCTAGTTTAAGAAAAAGAATTCTGTGACTGGCCTGTGATTGACACACAACAAACTGTTTAGTGCAACTAAAGAGTACAATTAACAGTGAAGAGAACAGTATATGTTATACCCTATATTTTGAAACAATTTAAAAAAAAACAATGCTGAAATTGTGGGGGATACATACATTAACTTATATATACATATATATGTTAGATAGATTACATATTATATGTATATATTAGATTGAATAGATAAATAATGATACATAGATATGTGATAGATATGTAGATGACAAATACATGGCTGATAAATAGATGCATACATGCAGATAAATATATAACATACACATGATCGATAGATGCAAGAGAAACATGCATAGCTAACTAATGGATAGATATTTAAAAAGCTAAAAACAATTAAAGAGTAAACCAACCTTTTAGTGAACATTAACTATATTATATGAAAAAATTATTCAAAATCACCCCAAATTTGAATATAACTTTTTGGAAAAACTAGAAGGCAATTTTCAGATCTCAGTCAGTTAAATAGCTTGGGATCAGGACACGAGACTGAGACACCATGAGGTGAAACTTGGACAGTGAGCTTTATCAAAATAAAAATTGATGCTGTGAAAAACCATGAAGATGGACGAAAAGACTAGCTGCAGGCCATGAGATGCTACATCTTCAGCTTCGTGTTAATAAAAAAATACTGTGCTTAGAAATCAAAATCTCCATGGTAAAATCTAAACAACTCACTTATGCATATTTTACCAAAGAGCAAGGGGTGGATGAAAGAGATCAAACATTAAAAATGTTTAACTCCATTAGCCATTGGTGCTATTTGCATGAAGTTGCAGAGGAGCTGTCAGTGCCCATCAATGCAGAGCTAAAATAAACTGGCATTATTATGCAGCTGCTGGTGATGATATAGAGAAGGTAAGGCATTCATGCAGGACTTCAAGGAAGAACCATGGTGGGTAACAGGATGGCAGTGTCTTGCAATACTAAACATGAACTGCTCATGAAAACCAACAAGTGCAGGTTTGGCCATGCTCCCTGAGAGTTAACATGTACGTAACAATTATAAAATCTGTCTTCATGCCAGGAAAAACATGAACTCCTACATCTTCTATTGTATGCCTGAAAGGCCACATATACCATAGATCATTCATAGAATAGTGACTAGCAGAACAAAGGAGCTGCCTTGTGACATATGCTGCAGTGTGGTAGCTCTCTAGGGTATTCGACTTGGTGGGAAATGTTGGTATTGAAAGGTCTGATTTCATTTAGAAACCATTTTCAAAATAATAGCAGAGATGTAGGTGGCCAGGGGACAGGCACCAGGGATGGGAGCGAAGAAGCAGCACAGAAAAAGGGAATATCTCTCTGTGTGTACCTTTCTACATTAAAATCTGTCTATTAAGTGGGATTAATATACTCCTAGGATAACACTGCCTTGGGCACTATACATACACGCCCACACACAAAATGGATAAATGCCTAATAAGGTCTGTATGATACAGTGAGTGATACTGTACCAAGAATAAATGCCTCTCCACCTACAGGCTAAGAACATGTGAAACTCCTAATGTCAAAAATTGTAGATTTGACTTTTCACTACTGCACTATAATATGACATCATTGGGAGAAGTTGGATAAGAGACATGAGACTGCAAGCTAGTTTTATAACTTTCTGTGTTCTGTGATTATACTGATACAAAGAATATATTTTTTATCTAGCTACAAAGCAGTAAGTTCAACCATCCAAAAGGATTGTATTAACAATATCTGTAAGCATTCAGTAGGGCCTGGTAAATGACTGAGCAGGAAAATTCTGCCAACCCTGAAGACCCCAGTGTGATGCACAGAACCCACAGGACAGAAGGCTAGAAACAACTCCAGCAAGTTTTCCTCTGACCTACACACTTGTACCATGACAAACAAACACTAACAAATAATACATAAATGTATGTAATTTAAAACTTTTTAAGATAGTGGGTTGCAGAGACAGGTCAGCAATTTAGAGCACTGTTCTTGCCAAGGATTCAAGTTCAAGTCCAGACAACCTTGAAACATCCATGTTGGTTGACTCATAACCAGCTCTAAAGGATCCAACCGCTTCTAGCCTCAATGGACATTATACTCACTGAGGGCAGACATACAGGCACAAACATGTATGCATAATTTAAAATGACTTCAAGTAAGTCATTTTAAAAAGGTATTTTGTACCAAACATCAGGGTTCACATTCTTCCTATAACTTCCTTATTTCACTGTTTAAAGTTTGATAAGGATTGAGAAGTGTTAAAAAAAACAGTTGAATGTATTTTTAAGTGACTATAAATAATTTCAGGGCATTTTCTGAGTCTGCAAGGCCCAGAGATTGAGCTGGGATTCTAAGGAGAAGAGTTCAGAGTACAGCATTGTAGGACTGAATACTATCTAATAGAGTGCTGTTTTTTCTGGTTTGCTCCTTGGTTCATTTCCATGAAGAGCATCATGTGTTCTTGCCCTAAGACCTCCAAACATTCTCATCTGTCACTTGTGAACAACTTCTTCCTCCCAATACGCTTGCCACATAATGGGTGCTGGCAGTTCCCTGCTGTGCTGGCAGCCCAGGGCTGTGGAACAAATAACTAGAAATGTGACACGCCCAGCAAGGGACAAAGGGTACATTTTCACTAAGTGCTAAAATACTAACAGAGCCATGGGTATTTCTTTGAATGGACACAAGTTGCATGAATGGCATAAAAATGACATCACATGTGCTACATATACTAAAAATAAGTGTTCTTCCTACTATAATTGCATGTGACTTCAAAAATCATTATTTTCATCATAATCATCAACATTGTTATTATTGGCTGGGCATGTAGCTCACTTTGCAGAGTATCCACCTAGCATACATGAAGCTTTGGATTCAGTCTCTAGCATCAGAAAAATGAGTGTGATAGCACATAACTTGTATGAGACCCATTCAACTTAAGAGGTGGAGACAGAAAGATCAGAAGCAGCAGAGTCATCCTTAACTTTGTAGTGGGTTCAAGCCTAACACGAGAGCCATACTATACTATACATATATTATTATTTTGATGCTACTAGAAAATTCATTACAGTAACCAAAATAATAATGCCTCACCTCCAGGAATTGGAAAAGAGAGAGGAAGAGATGGAAATAGGAAAGAAAACATTAGCTTTGGGCCAGAGGATTTCTTTTTAAATTTTATAAGTAAAGGGAATATAAAATGCCTTGAATCTAAACTTTTATTATCCATGATGTACCTTTTTAAAAATAATGCATGTTTCTCACATCTTTCAAAGGACAATAGCAAAATAGATTTTTCTCTGATCAACCTGGAAGACCCTATGTCACTAGCTAACACAGATTTTGCAGTCAACACCTCCTAGCGTAATGTGCCATGATATAATTACCTCCTGTGCAAGTCAGCCCTTGGGAACTCAGCTGGTGCCAAGCACAGAACACCAGCAGACAGACATATGGTCCTCCCTCTCCCTCTGTGATATTTTTACTCAGGAATTTCCTTGCAGGCCCTGGGATTTGGCTGCTGCATTCCTGAATCTGTCTTGTGAGGCTGCTTTGCCCACAGTAACTCACAGGAGCTGCCTTTAAATATAGGGGGAAATGATACATAATTGAGCCAAATAGATTATTTTAGTGGACCTGGCCCGTGGGATATCAAGCTCATTCTATGAGCAAATTTAATGAATTGTAATGAATGTCCTCATTTGAAAATGGTGTGTGTAAGCCATAAAGGTACCACAATGCCTGTCATCCAGGCTTATGTGAGAAGGGACAATAGTGAAACTCTTCATAAGAAATGCTTACGAAGCTAGAATTTTATATACTTAAGTATTACATATGGATTTTAAATAAGAATAATGAGATACATAAATCTAATACATGTGACCTCCAAAGTAGGAGTCAGCAAAAAACAAATAGCTTGTAGCAAATTATCACGGGCTTCTTACAAGCTTTCTAGCATCAAAGTTTTGTCTTTAAAGGAAAAAGTTTCTTGTCTGGCCTGGAGGCTCATGCATGCAAACCAAGAACAAAAGGATTGCTATTAGAATGCACCTAAATGTATGGAGTAAGCTCAAGACTAGATTAAGCTACACAATGTAGAGTAAGACATGTTGCAAAACCAAAAGAAACAAAGAGGTAAGGTAGGGGTGGGTAAGTGTGATCAGGTTGCACTCTCATAACATATGAGAGTTATCTAAAATAAATTTAAAATTAAAAACATAATGCATATTAGAAACAGAAGAAAGGATGGGGGAAGAGGAAGGAGGGAAGAAAGGAAAGAAAAGAAGGAGAGAGGGGGCACCAATACACACAATATGATTTTTTAATTTAAAAAAAAAAAGCAAGAACTCCCTGGGTGGGTCCCGGAAAGTGCTGCCCCTGTGTCCTGTCCCCATCGAGAGTGCTCTTGGAATTCTGATACACCTCCACCCATCCCCACTGAGAGCCTGCCCTCCCCCTACCTTTTACCCTACCCTGCCCACAGTCCCACCACTCTGGCTGAGCACTGAGACAGAGAGTGGAGCCAACAATCCAGCCACCTTCAGGGAAATTCCTGGAACTGAGCTGAGCACAATAGACCTACCTATCCATGTGGGCCACCCATAATATCCACCTACCTGGTCTCTGACCCACACAGCCAGTCTTCTACTGGAGTTCTGGGCCCCTCCCAGAGATCCGCCTATCTCTGCAGGACCACTCTGAGTTCCTGATGGCTGGATTCTTGACACCCATTGCAAGGCCTCTGCCGAAGAGGCCTCAGCTGGATAACGCCAGGCCCAGGCTAGATCTGCCTATCAGCTTAAGGAACATCCTGAGTCCCAGCCTTCAAGATCTTTGACTCCCATCGCCAGTCCTCTGCTGCAGCCTGATCTTAGACCCCCATCACCAGGCCCCTGCCTGTGGAGAGACCTCCTAGAGAGCTTGGACCACCCAGAGCTACAGACATCGAACATCTGACCCACCTAAGCCCACCAGGGAAGTACCATAAAGAGAGGGAGAGACCCCAACAACACCTACTGGAAGAAGCTATGGGAAGACAGCAATATGAGAAAACACCTAACAAACGAAAGACAAGCATAACACCACCAGAATCTAGGGAATCTATACCAATTAGACTGGAGCACAACAAAGCAGATGGAGCAGAAAAGAATGACTTAAAAATTATCGTCATAAAAATGATAAGTGGCCTTGAAAGAAGGATGTGAGAAAATCCCTTAAAGAAATGGGGGGAAAAAACAAACAAAAAAATGGAAGATGTGAATAAATTTCTTAAAGAAAGTGCAGAAATCCAAGAAAAAACAAACAGGTGAAGGAAATGGGTAGAGACTTGAAAACTGAAATAGAGACAATAAAGAAAACACAAACTGAAGGAATGCTGGAAATAGAAAAAAAGGGCAAATGATCTGGAAATACAGATGCAAGCATAACCAACAGAATTCAAGAGATGGAAGAGAGAATCTCAGGCATGGAAGATAAACTAGAAAAAATAGATTCATCCACCAAAGAAAATCATAATCCAACAAATCCTTAACACAAAGCATCCAGGACATGTGGGACATTGTGAAAAGGCCAAACCTAAGAATAATAGGCATAGAGGAAGGTAAACAAGCCCAGCTCAAATGTGCCGAAAACATATTCAACAAAATCATTGAGGAAAACTTCCCCAATCTGAAGAAGGACATGCCCATGAAGCATATCAAACACCAAATAGACTGGACCAAAGTAAAAAGACCCCTCGACATATAATAATCAAAACATCTAGCATATAGAATAAAGAAAGAATATTAAGAGAAGCAAAGGAAAAGGGGCAGGTAACATATAAAGGCAGACTTATCAAAAGTACACCTGACTTCTCCATGGAAACCCTCAAGGCCAGAAGGTCCTGGATAGATGTTCTACAAGTACTAAGAGTCCATGGATGCCAGCCCAGGCTACTATACGCAGCAAAACTCTCAATCACTATAGATGGAGAAAACAAGATATTTAATGACAAAGCTAGATTCTCACAATACATATCTACAAATCCAGCCTTACAGAAAGTTTTGGAAGGAAAACTCCAACCCCAGAAAATTAACTATGCTCACAAAGATGTAGGCAACAGAAAATCCCACTTCACCAGAAACCAAGGGTAATGCAGGGCAAATATATTCACAATACCACTGGCAACAACATATCTAAAACAAACAAGCATTAACAATCAATGGTCCGTACTCTCCTGTTACAGCACGTTTTTCCTGCCTGCTGCCTGGTCCCACTCTTTGTTCCTCCCCGCCGGCCGCCCAATACTGCTGACACATGAGCCCCAAATAACACTCAGAGACTCTGTATTTGATACAATCCTATTAGCCAGTTACTATTATTGTTTATCAGCTAGCTCTGTCTTAATAATTAACCCATTTCTACTTATCTAAGTATTTCCACGTGGTCATCTTATCCAAGCAAGGCGGGCCACATCTGCTCTCTCCAGGCTCTACCTGCTAATTCCTCCTCACTACTTCCTTTTTCCTCCTTGTCTCCTAGCCCCACCTATCTTGCTTTCCCATTGGCCAAACAGTGCTTTATTCATTAACCAGTATGAGAAACATATTTACAGAATAACATCTCCTATCACTATCCCTCAACATTAATGGTCTTAACTCGCCTATAAAAGGGCACACCCTAAGAGAATGGATACGAAAACAGAATCCATCCTTCTGCTTCATACAAGAAACACATCTAAGCTTCAAAGATAGACATTACCTCAGGGTAAAGGGCTGGGAAAAGATCTTCCAATCAAATGGACCCAAGAAGCAAGCAGGTGTGGCTATGTTAATATCTAACAAATTAGACTTCAAACCAAAATTAATCAAAAGAGATGAAGATGGTCATTTCGTATTCATCTCAGGAGAAATCCATCAACACAAAGTCTTGATTCTGAACATCTATGCCCCAAATTCAAAGGCACCCACATTCGTAAATGAAATCCTACAAAAATTCAAAGCTTACATAAAACCTCACACACTTACAGTGGGAGACTTCAACACACCACTCTCACCACTAGACATGACTACCAATTAGAAACTCCGCAAAGAAACAAAAGAACTAACAGAAGTTGTGTCTCAACTGGGTTTAACAGACATCTATAGAACATTCCACCCAAACACAAAAAAATATACATTCTTCTCTACTCCACATGGAACCTTCTCTAAAATCAACCACATACTAGGTGGCATAACAAACCTCAACAATTACAAAAGAATTGGAATAGTCCCCTGTATCATATCAGACCTCCATGCTTTAAAATTAGAATTCAACAACAACACAAATCAGAGAAACCTTACAAACTCATGGAAACTGAAAAATGTGCAATTGCACCACACCTGGGTCAAAGAAGAAAGAAAGAAAAAAATTAAGGACTTCCTAAAATACAATGAGAATGAGGACACAACATCACAACATACCCAAACTTAGGGGATACCTTGAAAGCAGTGTACAAGGGAAGTTCATTTCACTAAGTGCCCATATGAAGAAACAGAAGATAGTCACATTAAAGAATTAACAGCACAAATGAAAGCCTTAGAACAAAAAGAAGCAAACTCACCCCGGAGAAGTAGACACCAGGAAATAATAAATTTAAGGGTTGAAATCAATAAAATAGAAACCAGGAAAACAATACAAAAAAATCAATGCAAGAAAGAGTGGGTTTTTTGAGAAAATCAACAAGATAGATAAACCTTTATCCAAACTAATGGAAAAGCAGAGAGAGAACATGCAAATTAACAAAATTAGAAATGAAAATGGGGACATAACAACGGACAGAGAGGAAATCCAGACAACTTTCAGTTCATACTTTGAAAACCTGTACTCCACAAAATTTGAAAATTCAAAGGAATGAACAAATTTCTGGATAACTATCACTTACCAAAATTAAATCAAGAACAGACAAATAACTTAAATAGACCTATAACCCTCAATGGAATAGAAGGAGTCATCGAAAGCCTTCCAACCAAAAAATGCCCAGGGCCAGATGGCTTCAGTGCAGAATTCTACCAGAAATTCAAGGAAGAGCTAATGCCAATACTCCTCAAATTGTTTCACACAATAGAAACAGAAGGCTCATTACCAAACTCTTTCTATGAGGCCACAATCACCTTGGTACCCAATCCTCACAAAGATACAACTAAGAAAGAAAACTACAGACCAACATCCCTGGTGAACATCGATGCAAAAATACTCAACAAAATACTGGCAAACCGAATCCAAGAATACATCAAAGAAATCATCCACCATGACCAAGTAGGCTTCATCCTTGGGTTGCAGAGATGATTTAACATATGAAAATCGATCAACGTAATCCACCATATAAACAAAGTGAAAAAGAAAAACTACATGATCATCTCCCTAGATACTGAAAAATCCTTTGACAAAATTCAACACCCTTTCATAATAAAGGTCTTGGAAAGAACAGGGATAACAGGAACATACCTAAACACAATAAAAGCAATATACAGTAAATGAATGGCAACATCAAACTGAATACAGAGAAGATTAGGGCGATTCTTCTAAAATCAGGAACAAGAAAAGGCTGTCCTCTCTCTCCCTATCTCTTCAATATTGTACTTGAAGTTCTAGCTAAAGCTATAAGACAACAAAAATGAGATCAAGGGTATCCAAGTTGGAAAGGAAGAAGTCAAAGTGTCTCTATTTGCAGATGATATGATAGTTTACATAAGTGACCCAATAAATTCTACCAAGGAACTTCTACAGCTGATAAATACCTTCAGCAAACTAGCTGATAAACTCAAAAAAATCAATACCCCTACTTTATTCAGATGACAAAGAGGCTGAGAAAGAAATCAGAGAAACATCACCATTTACAATAGCCACAAACAACATAAAGTATCTTGGGGTAAACTCTTACCAAACAAGTGAAATGCCTATATAATAAGAACTTTGTGGCTTTAAAGAAAGAAATTAAAGAAGATTCCAGAAAATGGAAAGATCTCCCATGCTCTTGGATAGGTAGGATAAATATAGTAAAAATGGCAATCTTGTCAAAAACAATCTACAGATTCAGTGCAATACCCATTAAAATCCCACCACAATTCTTCACTGACCTTGAAAGGATAATAATCAACTTTATATGGAAAGACAAAAGACCCAGGACAGCCAAAACAACCCTGTACAATAAAAGAACTTCAGGAGGCATCACCATCCCTGACTTTAAGTTCTACTGCAGAGTTATAGTCCTGGAAACAGCCTGGTATTGACACAAAAATAGACAGGTAGACCAATGGAATTGAATTGAAAATCCTGATATTAACCCACACACCTATGAACACCTGATTTTCGACAAAACAGCTAAAATAATACAATGGGGGGAGGAAAGCATCTTCAACAAATGGTGCTGGCACAATTGGATGATGGTGTGTAGAAGACTGAAGATAGACCCATCAAATGAATGGATCAAAGACCTCAACATAAATCCAGCCATACTGAACCTATTAGAAGAGAAAGTAGGAGGTACCCTTGAATAAATTGGAGACCGTTTCCTGAACATAACTCCAGTAGCACAGACACTGAGATCAACAATTAATAAATGAGATCTCCTCAAACTTAGAAGCTTCTGCATGGCAAACACAGTGGACAAGACCAAACGGAAGCCCACAGACTGGGAAAAGATTTATACCAATCCTACACCTGACAAAGGGCTGATCTCCAAAATATACAAAGAACTCAAGAAACTAGTCAACAAAACACAAAATAACCCTATTAATAAATGGGGCACAGAATTGAAGAAAGAATTCTCAAAAGAGGAAATCAAAAAGGGTGAAAAACACATAAAGTGCTCAACATCCTTAGCTGTCAGGGAAATGCAAATGAAGAAAACTTTGAGATGCCCTTTTACTCCTGCCAGAATGGCTAAAATTGGAAACATCAATGATAACTTATGCTAGAGAGGATGTGGAGAAAGGGGAACACTCCTCCACTGCTGCTCGTACAGCCATTTTGGACACCAGTATGGTGGTTCCTCAGGAAAATGGGAATTAGTTTACCACAGGACCTAGCGATCACCCTCTTAGGTATATACCCAAGTTATCTACATCCATGCAACAAAGACATGTGCTCAAATATATTCATAGCAGCATTATCTGTAATAGCAAGGACCTGGAAGCAACCTAGATGCCCCTCAACTGAAGAATGGATAAAGAAGATGTGGCACATCTACACATTGGAATACTACTCTGCAGTAAAGAAAAAAAATAACAGAATCTTAAAATTCTCAGGCAAGTGGATGGAACTTGAAGAAACCATCCTGAATGAGGTAACCCAGTCACAAAAAAAAAAAAGGAACAGGGTATGTACTTGCTCATATATGGATTTTAGACCTAGAGCAAAGGTTCATCAGCCGATAATTCTCACCACCAGAGGAAGTAGGATACAAGGAGGATTCTAAGAGATTCATATATGGTCCGTCACAAAAGTGGAAGTGGGACAAGTCCCTCAGAGCACATGGGAAGTGGGGGGGACAGTGAATGGAGAGTGAACTAGGAGAAAGGGAAGCAGAGGAAAGGAAAGCACATGTGAGATTGAGTCAGGGTAGGAGTAGAAGACAGGGAGAGAGAGAGAGAGGGAGGGAGGGAGGAGGGAGGGAGAGAGAGAAGGAGGGAGGGAGGAGGAGGGAGAAGAGAGAGAGAGAGAGAGAGAGAGAGAGAGAGAGAGAGAGAGAGAGAGAGAACATAAAAGAAAGAGCCATTATTGGTTTGAAGAGAAAACTGAACCTAAAGAAAGGTCTAGAGACCTATAAGACTGACTCCAACTAACAAGTTGAGCAACAGTAGAAAGGCTACCATAAATGCCCTTCCCTGATAGTGAGATCAACAACTAACGTATCCACCATCATGGAGCCCTCACCTAGTACCTGTTGGAAACAGAAGCAAACACCCATATCTAAACACTGAGTCGAACTAGAATCCAGATGCAGAAAGAGAGGATAAGATCAGGTTTACAGAAACATAGAGACAGCTGACCTGAACAAGGAGGAGATAATGGACCCCCAGACTGATAGCTGGGAATCCCCCATGGGACTAACTCAGACCCCCTGAATATGGGTCTCAGCTAGAAGAACTGAGCAGTCTAAGGGACCCCAGACAGTGGAACCAGGATGTGTTCCCCTGGTGCACAAAAGGAACTTGGAGGTCCTTGCACATCTCCCATGGAGGTATACCCCTTAACTTAGAGACAGGAGAGAAATCCTAGTCCCTACTTCAAATGACTTGACAGATTTACATTACCCCACCTGGATAGCATAGCCCTACATGTGGAATGGGGGTGGGGGGACGGGAGGGGAGGGTGGTCAGGGTACATGTGAGGGGGAAGAGAGTGTAAGAGGGAGGTAGGGAGGGATTGAGAGGAAACTGGAATCGACATGTAAAATAAAAAATAATAATAATAATAAATTTTAAAAGCAAACAAACAAATAGAAAGAATTTATTCTCTTTAAAACTGAATTTTAATTTCTACTCCTTGTGAAGGCTTCCTCAGTGTTCCCCCAGTGACAGCTTCAAATATCTGGGTTCTTCCAGCCTAGCTCTGCAGTGACCCTCAACCCATGGTTGTCTGACTCTGTCATCAGGAAAGACAATAAACCACCAAATCAGGGATTTGTACAGTAAATTCCGTCAATGCATCAAATGTTTGTGGAGGAGACCAACAAGGAATTGGTTGCACAATGCCTGTTGATGGGCTGCAGTGATGGAATGAATGGAGCAAAGGTATTTTTCCACCATAAGGAAACATCAGAGTTTCAGAAAATCTTCCCTGACCTGCAGTTTGAGGGAGTGCGCATCAGCTGCAGATAAGTTCAGTCCCTTCTCCAACCTGTTCTGTGCTCCATGAAGCTGGGTATTGTGATCATTTTCATGGGTTCCGAAGGTTCTGGTGATGACCTTCAGTGGAACATGATGGGAGGAAACCCTGTAGTGGGAAAAGGAACAGCCAAACTTTCATTCCCCATTCCACTACAGGATTGATGGTGAGCACTCCCCAAATCTTTGATGGTTCTACAGCTCATTGCTGACCTTCAAATATGAACACATTATCCCACATCCAATAGTTACACAGTTATAGTGAGCTACGTTTTCCCACAAACTGGGTAAAACCTGGCCAAGATCTACCCAAGAGAAATCAGAAAAGGGCACATGCCAGAATGTAAGAGGAACAATGTCACTTTCTGCAGTTTCAAATAATGCTATTTGATATGGATATTTAAAAAAAAAAGTTGGGTATGGGAAAAGAAGAGTAGGAAAGGAAATACAGCCAATCAGCAGTGTGTGGACTCAATCATGAATTGCCCTGTGTTCTACACTGAAGGATGAGAAACTTATGCAATAGACTAAGGAAAGATGAGCCCTGTAAAAAGTAGGAAGGCATCAACATTTGGGGAAAGCAGCTATAAGATATCCATCCATTCAGGAGGTTTGTATAACTGAAAAGGCATGTTTTGGTTTTGTGGTTCAAGAAGTCAGCAGCAAACATCCTGAAGTGATAAAATGGGTCAAGAAAGCTCAATGGGCCCACATTGCAGTTCAGACCCATGCTACCTAAACATTTTTTGGTGTCCTATTGTGGTTGCTCAGCACAACTGCAGACTCTCTTAACAATGAAGCTGGCTTCAAAAGAAAGGGGGGGAGAAAGAAAAAGAAATCAAGAAAAAGTGTTACATGATTAAAGAAAGTTCTCTTCTGTAGAGGATGCTTATATGCTTACTTTGAGCACAAGAGGAAGTAGCTTTCGTGAGACATGGGGCTGTGGAGACGGCAGACAAGGAAATAGTGCTTGCTTCACAAGCAAGAGGACTTGAGTTAGAATCCACAGTACCCACATAAAAAGCCAGGTGTGAATCCAGTGAAGGAGGCACATGATTTTAATCTCAGCACTCAGGGGCAGAGGCAGGCAGATCTCTGTGAGTATGAGGCCAGACTGGTTTACAGAGTGAGTTCTAGGACAGCCAGGGTTACACAAAGAAACCCTGTTTTGAAAAACCAAAAACAACAGCAAAAACAATAACCCCCAAACAAGCAAACAATAACAAAATAAAAAGGAAGATTGAGTTACTACTGTGTATGCTTCTATCCACAGCATTGGTAGAGACACGAGAGGATGTCAGGAGATTAAGAGCACCTGTCACAAAAAAATAAGGTGGAGAGCAACAAAGGAGGACACTCAATCTCATTTTTTGGCCTCCACACAAATAAATATGCTGTGTGTATGCCTACAGACACATGTACACACATGATATGCTTATACCATATATACATACACAGAGAACATGGTGAATTTGAGGCTAGCCTACTATAACATGGCGAGTCCCAAGCCAGTCAGGTCTAAAGTCCTTATCTCAAAGAAATAAAATAAAAGGCAAAATTCAGAAAAACAACAAAAGATAGTTAATTAGGTAAGTTTTGAATCAATTTTAAAGAAAGCAGAATGATTTGCAGGTCTCCCAATTTCACTTGGCCATTGAATCAGGTAGACTAACTGCAGATCTTTACCTCTCCTTCCATTCCTCCAAGTCCATTCCCCCATTCTCATCACCAGCTCTGTAGCAGAATGCCTGCTGAGGCCTCTTCGCACTTTCCCCGATCCCAAGGAATTAAGTAGATCCTGGTAGAACACCCGATCTCATCTCTCTATGGAGCCCTGTTCACCTACCCCTTAGCCCATCTCCATTCCTACATGTCAGCTCGCAATCCCGTGAACCCCCAGTGGACACAACTATCAGGATCCCAGAAAAAATTTTCTACTAGGCAACACAGGGAGCAAAATTCTACCCAACAAAGACAATCCCAGACCCACCTAGAATTGTAGTCTTCCCAATCACAGATGCCTAGACACCAGTATAAAAGCAAGCAATAACATCCAGGACAGATGTCTTCATTAGAGCCAAGAAACCCCACCACGGCAGGTTGTGAGTATTCCAACATAGCTAACACACACACACACACACACACACACACACACACACACACACTTAAAACAATATTTATGATTGCCTTTAATCTAAGCACTAGGGAGGCAGAGGCAGGCAGATCTCTGTGAGTTCAAGACCAGCCTGGTCTATAAGAGCTAGTTCCAGGACAGCCTCCAAAGCCACAGTGAAACCCTGTCTTGAAAAACCAACACTAACTAACTAAATATGTGGTGTGTGTGTGTGTGTGTGTGTGTGTGTGTGTGTGTGTGTGTGTTAGCTACGTTGGAATACTCATATACACACACACACACAATATATATATATATATATATATATATTCCTTAAAGAGGAAATGAATAAATCTTTTCTATGAAGACAAACAGCAGAAGGTAATTAATAAAACATTTCAAGACAAAATTAATAGATTGGTTTCCACTATGCTGTATCAGGCCCTCAATATTAAAACATAGCTGAAGCACAATAAAATGACCTTAAAATAACCTTTATAAATATGATAGCGGTCCTTAAAGAAGAAATGAATGATTCCCTTAAGAAAATCTATTAACACCAGGTAGTGGCAGTACAGACCTTTTATTCTAGCGCTCAGGAGGTGCAGGCAGGAAGATGTCAGTGAGTTCAGGACCAGCCTGATCTACACAGTGAGTTCCAGGATATCCAGAGCTGTGACACAAAGAAACCCTGCCTTGAAAAACCAAGGAAGGAAGGAAGGAAGGAAGGAAGGAAGGAAGGAAGGAAGGAAGGAAGGAAGGAAGGAAGGAAGGAAGACACAAACAGCGGAAGGAAGTGAGTAAAACAGTTCAAGACCTGAAAGTGAAAATAGAATCAATATATAAAACTCAAACTGCAGGAAAATATGGCAAAGAAAATTCTAGGAACCCAAAAGGGAACTACAGAGGCAAGGTTACTAACAGAATAAATAGCCAAGAGATGAGAGACAGAATGGAAAACATTGAAGACACAATGAAGAAATAGATACTATGGACAAAGAAAAGGTTAAATCTGAAAAACTCCTGAAATAAAATATCAAGGAAACCTGAGTTTCTGTGGAAATGCTTAATCAAAAAGTAATAATATAGGAGAAAATGTTTATTTTTAATCATGAAAGAAAATTTCTGTAACTTAAAAATGGAGAGACCTCTAAAGGTACAAGAAGAATAATGACACCAAATAGACTGGAACAAAAAAATAAAAAAGAAATTCCCCTTTACACACTATCAAAATAATAAATGTGCAAAAAAATAAAGAATATTAAAAGCTGCAAAGGAAAAAAGACCAACTAACATACAAAGTCAAAACTGTAAGAGTTAACACCTGACTTCTCTAAAAGGCAGAAGGACCTGGACAAGACTATAAGAGACCACAGATGCCACCACAGACTAGTTTGCCCAACAAAACTGCCAATCACAATCTGTGATAAAAATCAAATGTAAACAATATATATTTAGAAATTCAACTATTCAGAAGTCACTAGAAGTTTAACTTGAAGAGGTTAGTCACCCACCCTCAAAAAAAGAGGGACAAAATAATCACAGTCCAGCAAAAGAATTGAAAACACGTGCACCCACGCACGCACACACGCACACACATACACACACACACACACACACACACACACACACACACACACCACTAACAGCAGCAGCAACAACAACAACAGCAACAAAGAAACAGGAATAAACAAACACTGCTCATTTATATCACTCAACGTTACTATTCTCAATTTTTCAAAAAAAAGACAAAGACCAACAAAATGTGTAAACAAACAGTCCTATCCTTCTGCTACATCCAAGAAATACACATAGACATCACCTCAAGGTAAAGGATGGAAGAAGATATTCCAAGCAAATGAACCTAAGAAGGAAGCTGGTGTTGCCATTTTAAAACTGACAAAATTGATCAAAATCAAACCAAAAAAAGAGATAGGGAAGGATACTATATCCTGCTCAAAATGAAAATTCACCAAGAAGACATTGCAATTCTTAACATCTATGCACCACACAGAAGCACACCCATGTTTTTAAAAGAACCACTACTCAGCTTAAACACATATTGATCTTCACACTGTGATAGTGGGAGATGTCAATTACCTCACTCTGTTTAATAGACAGATCATCCAGACATAGACTAAACAGAGAAATGCTTGAGCTAACTATGTTATAAACAAAATGATCATAATAGATATTTACAGAACATTTCACCCTGACACACATAAAAAAAAATACCATCTTCTCAATACCTCATGGGACTTTCTCCAAAACTGACCCCATAATCAGATACAAAGCAAGTCTCAAGAGATATATGAAAATTAAGTTAGCACCATACATCCTATATGACCACCACAATTAAAGCTAGACACCAACAATAGTAACATTGAAACAATAGAAAGCATACTATTCAATTACTATACAATTCATCAAAACTGAACAAGTCTCTACTAAATGAAACATAGGACAAGACAGAAGTTAGGAAAGAAATTAAAGACTTCCAAGAATTAAATGAAAATGAATACACAATTCTCAAAACCTTATGTTACACAATGAAGGTAGTTCTAAGAGGCAAGTGCATAACTACCTACCTATGTAATAAATACATTAGAGAGATCTCATTCTAGTAACTTAACAACACACCTGAAAGCTCTAGAAAAATGAAGAAATCATACCCTAAAGGAATAGATATCAAGAAATATTCAAATTCAGGGCTGAAATCAATAAAATAGAAACAAATAAATGAAAAAACTTACAAAGATTCAATGTATAAAAATGTTGAAAATAAGATTAACATACTGACTAAAAAGGCCAAGAGAAAGTATACAAAATAACAAAATTAGCAATGAAAAGGGGACAAACATAGGCACCAAGGAAAACCAGACAAGCATAAGAGCCTACTTTAAAAACATGTACTACAGCTGTTTGGTGGTAAAGCACAATTTTAATCCCAGCACTGGGGAGCCAGAGGCAGGCAGATCTCTGTGAGTTCCAGGCCAGCCTTATCTACAATGTAAATTCCAGGACAGCCAGAGGTACACAATGAAACACTGTCTCCAAACAAACAAAAGAAAAGAAAGAAAGAATGAAAGAAAGAAAGAAAGGAAGGAAGGAAGGAAGGAAGGAAGAAAGAAAGAAAGAAAGAAAGAAAGAAAGAAAGAAAGAAAGAAAGAGTGAGAGAGATAGGGCAGGAAGGAGAGAGATACTTCATCAATCTAGAAAATCTAAAAGAAATGGGCATTTTTCTCCATACATGCCACTTATTAAAATTAAATCAAGCACATTCCCTATGGAGGGATACTCCCTTAGCCTAGAGACAAGAGGGAGGGTACATACATAGGAGGATAGGAGGGAGAGGGAACTGGGATTGATAAGAAAAATATGAAAAAAAATAAAAATAAATAGAAATCAAGAACAGATAAGCAATTTAAACATAACTATAATGCTGAGTGAAATGCAGTTGTTAAAAGTCCCCAGCCAAAAACCACAGGGCCACATAGCTTTAAAGCAGTATTCTACATGCCAATACTCCTGAAACTACTCCACAAAACAGAAACAAAGAGACCATTGCTCACTTTATTTTATGAAACCACAACTACTCTAATACTCAAACCACAAAATGACCCAGAAAAGAAAGAGAATTACAGGCCAATTTCCCTCATGAACATAGATGGAAAAATTTTTAATAAAATACTTGCAAATCCAAGAACACATCAAAAAGATAATACACTATGATCAAGTATGCTTCATCCCAAAGATGTAGAGATGGTTCAACACATATAAATCAATAAGTATGGTCCACCATATAAAAAACCGAAAGACAAAAAAAATCACACAATCATCTCAATTGATACAGAAAAAGCCTTTGATGAAAGCCAGTGCCCCTTCATGATAAAAGTGCTGAGAGATTAGGTATACAATAAACCCACCTCAACGTAATAAAGTCAGTTGACAGCAAGCCCATAGCCAACATCAATGTAAAGGGAGAAAAAATCAAAGCAGTTCCACTAAAATCAAAAAAAAAAAAAAAGGCAAGGCTGTCCATTCTCTCCTTATATATTTAATATAGTACTTGAAGGCTTAGATGGAGCCGTAAGACAGCTGAAGGAGATCAAGGTGATATAAATTGAAAAGGAAAAAGTTGAAGTATCTTTATTTGCAGATAATATGATAGGATACACAAGTGACCCTTAAAATCTTCCAGGAAACTCCTACAGCTGAAAAATTCTTTCAGCAAAGTAGCTGGATAAAAGATTAACTTGCAAAATTCAGTAGCCCTCCTATATACAAATGACAAGCAGACTGGAGAAAAAAATTGAAGAAACAACACCTTTCACAATAACCTCAAATAATATAGAAAACCACAGAAGTGGAAGACTTCTATGATCAAAAATGTCAAATCATAGAAGAGACAAATTTTAGAATACCAGGAGATGGAAAGATCCACTATGCTCATAGATTGATAGTATTAGTAGAGTAAAAACGGTCCTCCTACTAAAAGCAAGCTACAGATTCAATGCAATTCCCATTAAAATTCTAACACAGTTATTCACATATATAAAAAGGATCTGTTTATTGTTTCATATGGAAACAAGCAAACAAACAAAACAGAATAGCTAAAACAGTACTGAATAAAAAAGGAAATATAGGATGTCTCACCAAGTCCAATTTGAAGGTGTACTATAAAGCTATAGTAATAAAAACAGCATGGCATTGGCATAAAAACAGACATGTTGATCAATGAAATCAAATTAAAGACTGAGTCATAAATCCACACACCTAGGGACAAGTGAATTTAGTAAATAGGCTAGAAATGCACACTGAACAAATATACAACATCTTCAACAAAACGTTCTTATCAAACTGAATAACAGCATGTCAAAGGATCCAAACAGAACCATATGTATCACCAGAAGAAACTCAACTCCAAATGCATCAAAGACCTCAACATAAAAAGCCTAGAACTCATTGGCACAGGAAAATGCTTTCTGAACAGAAAACTGCTATACAGGCAAAAAGATTTTATATATATAATATATATATATATATATATATGTATAGTGAAACTAAACCACTTCTATAAAGCTAAGTACACCATTATTCAGACAAAGTGGCAACTTATAGAATGGGAAAGCATTTTTTTCAACTACACATCTGATAGAGAGCTAATTTCCAAAATATAAAAAGAACTAAAAAAAAAAAAACCCCTGAATATCAAGGAAACAATAATCCAATTAAAAAACAGGGTACAGATCTAAAGATAGAATTATCAAAGAGGAAACTAATATGTCTGAGAAACCCTAAAAAATATTCAGCATCTTTACTCATCATGGAAATGCAAATACATCCATCAGCATGGCTAGATCGATAAAACAAATAACAGTTCATGCAGGTGAGGGTGTCAAGTAGGGGAAGCACTCATTCATTGATAGTGGGAAAGCAAACTTGCATAGCTACTATGGAAACCATTGTGGCCATTCCTCAGAAATCTAAGAATAGATCCACACCAGAATCCAGCTATGCTACTCTTGGGCATGTACTAAAAGGATTCTTTGTTCTACTGTAGAGACATTTGCTCAACCAGGTTCATTGCTGTTCTATTCATAATGTCCAATAATTGGAATCAACCTAAATGTCAACCATTAATAAGAATGGACAAGGAATTTCTGACAGAATTCTTCACTGAAGCCATCTGGCCTTGGGCTTTTTTTGGTTGGGAGGCTTTTGATAACTGCCTCTATTTCATTAGGGGTATAGGTCTATTTAAGTTGCTTATCTGTTCTTGATTTAATTTTGGTAAGTTATAGTTATCCAAAAATATGTACATTTCCTTTGAATTTTCAAATTTTGTGGAGTTCAGGCTTTCTACATGTGGAGTGGGGGGGTATGGGATGGAAGGGTGGTCTGGGGGCATGGGAGGGTGGAAGAGAGAGAGAGAGGGAAGGAGGGATGGGGAAGGAACTGGGATCGATATGTAAAATAAGAAAAATAAATATAAAAAATACTTGGAAGAAACAGCAAAAAAAATGGATAAGGAAAATGAAGTACATTTACACAACAGAATATTACCATGTCATTAAAAAGAATGAAATTTCCAGGCAAGTGAATGGAACTAAAAAGAAATTTTCTTGAATCTGTTATCCCAGACCTAGAGAGACAAATACAATATATATTAGCCTATATAGGGATGTTAGCTTTTCAGTCCATGATAACTAAACTAGGCAGGAGAGAATAATCAGGACTTTCAGACAGAGAAAGAGAAACTGAGAGGTGGAATCTAGGTGTGTGGATTCACCAGCAAGACATGAAGATGAAATAGGAGGTGCAGAATGGAAGAGAGGTAACTGAGCCATGTGATAGAATGTAGGTTTAAAAAATATGAGTTAATTAAATTAGAAGAGCTAGTTGGGAAAATACTAAGCCAAGGCCAAGCTTTCATAACTAATAAGTCTCTGGGTCATTATTTTCAGGTTGGCGGTCCAAAGATAATTTGACAAGAAATCATGCTACAAGGTACTCTACATGCAAAAAAAAAAAAAAAAAAAAGTAAGCATAAACCCAGCCAAAAACATTTGAGCTACAATTCTGCCATGCCTGCAAGATATGCTAGAACAATGGTGACACACAAAGCTTATGGGAGTAACTAGCCAATATCTCATTTGACTTAATACCTATTTCATGAGTTGGAAACCATGTCAGACTCTGTTTGAGTGACAACCTGAGAGTACATAGCCCAGAGACCTAGGTTAAAACCAAATTACTAAAAGAAATAAATTTAAGTAGCAATAAAATGATTCCTAATGACATTCTACTATACTCATATATCAATGCCTTGCTCAGCCATCATCAGAGACGCCTCTTTCTGCAGCACATAGAAAGACATACAAAGACCCACAGACAAACATTGTGCAGAGAATGACAGACTTTTAAACATCCATCCATTAATGGGATGTCTCCAGCAAATGCTTTCCATCGGGGCCCAGGGAATCCTGCTGAAGAGGAGAAGACTATAAGAGCCAGAGGAAGTAGAGGACAACAAGAAAACAAGGACTGCTGAATTCTCACTGCCAAAGCTCATAAGCTCACAATAGTTAAACAACATGTATAGCACATTGGGCTCTTTTTCTTCTGTTTGTTTGTTTTGTCCAACGTGAATGTGTTAGTTTTTATTTTACCATATTATATTATATTACATTTCTATTCCTTAGAAGCCTCTTTGTCTTCTAATGAGATACAGAAAGAGAATAGATCCAGATGAGAGGAGAAGTAGCAAAAACTGGAAAGAGGAAGGGGAAGGTGAAATCAGAATATATTCTGTGAGAAAAACTCTGTTTTTAGTAAAAGAAAGAAGTTCAGACAACCATCAAAAAAAGGAAAAAAACCCACATTTCTCCCATTAAGTAAGTATTGAACCAATTTTACAGGAAGTAGATTGATTTGAAGGGCCAGGAATTTACAAGTCAAAATTGACCCCTTAGAGACTTCAGCAATCTGAGTCAAAGAAAAAAAATCCACTAGAATTCTCTATAAAATAGTTTGACAAAATCAAATCTTAATTTTAGGACAATGAAAGTAGCTAGCTCCCTTTGAATTAGACACGCAGGACAAGGCCAGAAGATTGTCCTCATAAGTGATGACTCAAAGAGAGGTGACACCGAGATAGAGACAATGAAGAAGCAGCAGACTGCCAGGAAAGACTCTGATGGAACCCATGGCAGACAGCAGGGAGCACGGGACTTCAAAATCACTTACTGTGCTCACATGAGAAGTGAATTCCATTTCCTACCACAGAAGACAAAAATTCAGAAGCTTTCAGGCATCAAACAGCAGCAGAATCACTACTGAGTAACAGAGTAACAAAAAGTAAAAGAGAAATGTGTTGTACTTCCTATATAGCTATAGCAAGAACAATTTTGGTCCCTCATGTGTTAATTTAATCTGAACATGTGTGCCTAAATGATTATTTTTATATTGTATCTACATGTTCATATTTTTATACCTAGAAGAATACTTCTGAATGTCCATATCTAATTTCTTTCCCATGAGAGGAACAGAATGGTATAACTGAATATAGGACTTCTTAAATAAATGCACTGGAGAACTGGAATAGAGCTCACTTGCCCACCTTGCACAACATTCTGGGACCAAGTTCCAACACAAGGCAAAGAAAAAGTACAAAGGAATGTCTGTGGCATCCAACCCAAACTTACAGAATATGAGAACAGGGTCAGCTCCAACAGTGAATTCTCCTTTGGGGAATTGACTCAATTGAGCAAAACTCATCTTTACAGGATAGCCATAAACATTCAGAATATGTACATTTGAAACTCTGGGTTGCATCTCCAACAGTGCAGAGAAAAATAACAAAATCAGATTAAGAATAGAAAAACTGCATTAACTAGAAGGAAATAAAGGGAAATTAGACAAAGACTGAAAACAGGAAATATCTGGTAAAGGCATGAGAGGACAGTAGGTAACACAGGTGCAGCAGCCTGTTGATGAGGAAGGCACAGTCAGCTTTGTTGCAGAGGAAAACAAATCTCAAAGCACTGAACACAACACACAGCTGTAGAACTGAAGACAAACAATGCCTTTTTGTTCTTAGTGTACTGGAACAAGTCCCTCAACAGGAACTCCTGTCAGAGGATATGCCACCGACAACATGAGATCATTTTTTTTTTTTCAGATTCGTATTTATGTATCTTCTACAACAGACAGCTGTGGAGAGGAAGAGAAGGTTTTACACTCTACTTTTCAACTCAGCCTGTTTCTGGAAAAGGACATTATATGACAATATAGTGAGCACTACTTGGATTATGTCTTATTAAAAGTTTTCTAAAATAATCTACTCTTAGCCATGGTGGAAAGGACGTGGGAGAAGGTGTGGACACAGGATCCTCCGTGTCATTTGGGTTTTTAATCAGAAGCCTATAGACTATCAGTTTGGTCAAAATCCACACAGATAAAATCACCTAGTACAGTTGGCTGATAACGAGCTTTGGGCATCCATCACTTAGATCTTTATCACAGGCTGAATCACAAAACCATAGAGGAGCAAATGCACAGGAATCCAGTGACCTACTTTCTCAGCCGGTGCCATGACAAGCCATAGATGCTGCGCTACTGTGTCTTTAATTCTGATTTTGGTCTTTGACTGCAGCTAGAGGAAATAATCTCTGTTACTTTCCAATTTTAGCTTCTCTCCTATGAGAAGTTCAGTGCAAAGTTTGAGGAACAGTGACACTGGGTGTTTGCATTTGTGAAGCTGCATCTTCTAATTAAAGAAATGTGGTTATCTATAGATATTTAATTTTGTATATAATCTCATAACACATAAAAATATAAGCTTTTTCATGAGGAATGCAAGTGGTGAAATTATTAAAACCTTCAGCCTCCATAAATTAATGTATGATATACATGACATGTTTTTTTTTTAAGTGAAAAACAGCCACATGATATCCATGGTTGAAATTCCTTTTTATGTCTCCATAGCCTCAAAAGCTGTCAGAATATTATACTTTCTGATTTGTGTTATATGGAGTGATGCACATACCCAGACAGGAAGCTCTTAACAAAGTGAGGTATACCAGGAAGACTGCACAAGAACATAATCACTTACTGTGTAGAATATTATTGTGTGTGAATACGTATGTACATGAGTGTGTAGGCATACTCGTCCATGTATTTGTGTATTAAGGTAAGAGGTTAAGTCTGAACATCTTCCTCTGTCATTATCCACCTTATTTTGTAATTTTTAGGTATTTTAATTTTCGTGTGTGTGTGTGTGTGTGTGTGTGTGTGTGTGTGTGTCTGTCTGTCTGTCTGTCTGTCTGTCTGTCTGTCTTTATCCTTTTGCCTTCAGAGGCCAGAAAAGAATGTCAGGTTCTGGACATTGGTTCCTTTGCTGCTGCAGTTATAAACAGTTGTGGACTTTGTACCCCAGTGTGGGTGCTGGGAACTGAACTCTGTTCTTCTGAAAGAGCAGCAACCATGATAAAGTGCTGAGCTATCTCTCTAGCACTCTCCTCCCTACTATTTGAGACAAGATCTCTCACTGAATCTGGAGTTTGAGCTTGCCCTTTCAGCCAGGAAAGCAAGCCTTCCTTCACCCATTTTCCTGTCTCCATCTGACCTTCTAGCATTTGGGGTTATAGGGAAGTATGGTACCCTACCATGCCTAACTTTTAATCAGGTATTGGGGATCTGAATTTATGTCCTTGTGCTATTGCAGCAAGCACATTAACTATTGTACTCCCAAGTTGTAATAATTTTAATGAGAAAATTAGAAGAGGGCTGAAAATATGTCTCAATTGGAAGAATGCTTACCTGGCATGCATGAGGCATGTACATTGCCTTTGAAATTGTGGCTTCAGCAAACAAATGACAACTAGCTATTTTTGTTGTTGTTCCATTGCTATGTGAGCAACATCAACAAAAAGGTTTAGTGCATGAGTGACAATGTATAAATTGATTCTCGGTCCCCATTAGAGGAGTCAAGGAATCTGCTTCTATATGAATAATAAGGTTTTATGATTTTATGACCACATTTGGTCCATGGAGACATTTCCATTTGAAGTCTGTGTACAAAGAACTCTAGAAAATCTTTGTGATATTATGCTCATAAGGACAACCACATTGTTCTTATTCAGGTAGCTTTCTCTAGCAAAAAGTATGACTTTCTCATAATCCTCAGCAAATTACCATCAAGTAATTTCTGATTGTAGAGGACAATTATCCAAAATCATGTTATTAGCAGGAACATACCTCTTCTGTGACAGACTCAGATAACTTGCAATGCTGACTGCACATACATGCTGTATGAATCACAAAGTGATTAATCATGAAGTGAATTAGGCATTTCCTCCCAACTTGGTGTTGAGCAACATCATGTGGTTAGTTATAACTGATTATGGTGGGAATATTTAAAACACAGAAGTTGGCAAAGCCTGAGCTTCAGTACTTTTTTTTCTGGAGAATCTATTTGCTAATATATTAATAACCTTTTACAATGGCTGGTGACATGTGTCGCCTGAGATGAGTTCTTCCTCATCTTTAGCCAGTCAGCTTTACTGGTCATAATCAGCAAATGCTGGTCCCTTTTCTTCATTCCTCATGCATACTCATTAGTGGAAATTCTTCTATAGTGAGACTTGTTTCTTCTCCTTATTTACTTATTCATGTAGTTATTTTTTTCTTTTCAAAGTTCTTCAACTACTTAATAGTAAATTTATATTCACAGTCCACTATATATGCATTGGAGAAAACCAAATTAATATACACTGCCATATTGTTATGCTAATATATTTTGTTTAAACTTTGGACTGCGGTGTCTTTTAGCTTTTCCTACTTTGGACCATTTAAATAGGTCATTGATCAAGAAATTTGTAGCTTTCCTCAATCATCATTTGTAAGATATGTATTTGTGCCTGTGTGGCAGTTTGCGCTGAGTATACCCACCATCTAACACTGTGTAAGCAGCCACCCATTCACATACGAAAAAAAAACAAAACTATATCTAGAAGGTAAAGATATCTGAGGCTATGCCCATCATTCATAAATCTTGTTGCCAAGGCATGCTAAGTAACATGATAATGTCAGAACTTGAGAATAGAAAAATACATTTTTGTTTGTGAGCCTAGCCTTTAATGGCTGAGCCATATTCCAGGAAGAAGTGGATTCAGTAAAGCAGGTAGAAGGAGGAAGAAACTAGAGAAACACTAATACTGAAAGAAAAATTAAAGGAAGAAATAGAGATATGAAATGAGATAAAAAGAAGTATGAATGGTAGGATAAAAGAGGAAAGAAAGAAAGGAGTAATGACAGGAAAGGGAAGGGGAAGGGAAGGAGGAATGAGGAAGGTGTGGGGAAGGAAAAGAAAAGGAAGGGAGGAGAGGGAAAATCAAAAATAGCTTTCCATCATAACTATTCTTTATACACAAGAAATATAAAATATAAGCATTCAGAAGCAAAGTTTTCCACATCAAATACATATTTTAATACCATGGAAATATGCCTACCAATCTCCCTAATGGTACATGTATTAACTAACTTATACTCCTCCTTGAAATGTCAGTGTTTCATCTTGCTTGAAATTTTCTCTATGTCACTCTTTAGAAGAGTCATTCCTTTGGGTTTTCTGAATATCTGTTGTTGTGCTTGCTTGGACCCAATTTCCAAACTATGCAAACATCTTTCACTTGACAATCTCTGCATTTGCTAAGATTTAACTTCATCAAAGCATGTTAGACCTAAATGAGGAGCCTTTCTGTCCCTCTCTATACATGCCTGATATTATCCTTTTGTGTCCCTCGAACAACAGTCAACATTGGAAAGGATATTTTCCATGTGCATGAATACTTGATACAAGCAAATAATCTGGACAATTTTCAAACATTTGCAAGAGTGTAAATTTAGTTGTCATTTTCTCCTCTGTAAATACAAACTGTAGAAACATTCCAAATGTTTGTTTGATGTATTTCAATGGCAAATGAATTTTCTAAGTATTTGGCAGAAGCTTTTGAGAAAATACACATTCTCTTAAAAAGAACTCTGAAGTGGTCTCCACAGGCATCAGTTTAACAAATATTCATGGCACGCTTGCATTATGTCAGGCAGTATTTTGATGAACACAGCAATCTACAAAAGAGAGAATACCTCCATCTCATAGACAGGCATCATAGTGGATAAATAAGTAAATTAGGCCATGTCCTCAAAAGTATAAAGGAAAAAAACTAATAACATTGTAGGGATGAAGTCATGGGTGAAGCACACATTGCAGTTTTAAATGTGGTGTTCAGGATAAAGACCTTAGATAAAGTGACTTCATGAAAAAATGGAGTTGTGTCAACAAGACATCTGTGGAGATTATATGGCCAAATGACTCAGGTGCATTGCAACCCACTGTTGAAGCAATAATCAGGATGATGTAAGTCATGGGGACCATATGACTGATGCATGCAAGGACTTAACCACTGACTGTATTTAATATCATAAGTCATGAAATCATGTCACAAAAGGAATTTGTAGAACTTGCATGTATGTTCAACCTATGAGCCATGAGTCACATAAAGCCACATGCAGAACAGAATATTTATGAGTGCAGCCCAACACAAAACAAAAAATTCCTTATAATACTATGATTTTTGTGAGGTATTTTGATAAACTGATTGTGCAGTTCTTGAGAATAAACTTTGTAGACAATTTGCTGCAATGTTGAAAGATGAGACATACCTGGAAGAGTCTAAGTCTTAGTCCAACATGGGAGCAGGGGAATAGTGAGAAAGTGCTGGGTGTTTGGCCTGTGTTTAGAGGAGGGGATGGATTTGTTGACTAATCATCACAAAGGTCTCATTTACTTAAGTTCTTGTTGAGCAAATAGAAACACAAGATTGCCAACAGCCATGACTATTAGGGAACAGATACAAAGACAGGTGGGGTGGAGCAAGAGAGAGTTGGACTTTGTGTATACAAAGATAGAAAGTGGGTGAGAGAAACATCCATGCTCTAGCAAGTTCCACCTTCTTAGTATGTAAGTCAAAATGCCAACTGAAAATGTGGTGGATGAGAAAAATATGGTGACAGTGAAAGGTATCTTAAAATGTATTATGGTTTAATAAGGATCAGGATAAACAAATAGGCCAAATAGACGTTTATTCAGGGAGAAATAACTTACAATCTAGACAGATGAACAAACACCAACAGGTTGCACCCGATGCTCCACTCTCCATGTCCCACCAGCAAGAGAGCGTTCCCCGGCTCCTCCTCAGACCTAGTTCCATGGGTCACTTCCGGCCCTGGCTCCACCCCTCAATGGACATGGCCAGTGCCACAGAAGCAGACAAAGTGAATATCCCACTATAAAAATGCAAGGACCAAAAGTTGTTAATTAGATAACCTACTTCTTGGTGAATCCCATGTTTGTGGGAGCTCTCACCTGTGTTGGAGCACAGAATTTCACTACAGCCAGGATTTCTGATCACTTTGAATTGCATGTGTTGTTAATCAGCACAGCATAAACAAACACTGCCTGCTACAGCCCTGCACAGACTCAATGACAAGATATTATGAATTTCAGCACTGTTACTATACAAAGTTTTCTGCTCTTAGGAAAACATAAACAATTTTATTATGGCAAATAGTTATTTTCCTGCCATCAATTCTTAACATGAATGGATCAAACTACCATAGTTTTGAATTGGATTGTGATAGAATATTGATATAAAAAGTTGTTATTTGCGATGCTGACTTCAAGTTTCAGGGAAAAAAAAATCAATAAATTAATTTTGGCTTGGAATTAGGACAGAAATTCTCAGAATGTCTAAAATGGTCCAAATCACACTTCTGCCATTTTGTTCTATGTGTTAATGTGAAGCAGCATATTCAGCATTAATGATTACAAAATCAAAGTATCAATCAACTCTGAAAGTTATTTAGAATGTTCTGTGTGCTGAAGAATCGAATATCCAGCCAAGATTTAACTATTTTTGTTAAATAAATAAGCATATCCAACAGAGCACGTAAATTGGCCTTGTCTTTCACAAATGTAAAATTATGTTAAGGAATTATTTAATTCCTTAATGATACTTATAAATCATTGATTTATACATGTCATATATGTGTATACATACATATGACTGAAATAATATAATTTTTTTCAAATAAATGAAGACTACAAATGGAGAAACTTAAAGAAGTCATGGTTCATATGCATAGAGTGAAGAAATTACTGCATGCTATCAAAAAGAAATCCATCATGATATTTACATTTATCCATTATAGGCAGACAAATGATACTTCAGAATGAGTTACAACACAGAGGGCATAGGTATAGAATATGTCTAATCTGTTTTCCAGGAACAAATTTATACGGCCCTGGTTTTCCTCTTGACTGATGCACCTTATTGGGCACTGCCAAATTTTAGGTGATAGAGAATATGAGATATGATCTTCAACCTGAAGATTTGTTTCAATCACATGAGCGCTGTTTTCACAAACATGGAAATGTCTTTAAAAGCAAAAAAGCAGCTTCTCCATAAGCTGCTATTGTTTGCTGAAGCTCCTTTGGGCTTAATATAGAGAGAAGGATTCCAAAGCACTCAGAGAATAGACTACCTGCCCAGGTAAAGGGCAATTTGCCAGTCATGTTCTGGAGGAAAGGTCTTACTCGAAGCATGGCCAGCTTCTGGTAGATGGGATTGGAGTGCTTTTCCAGCAGGCCTCCTTTAGATCACACCATGCTAATCATGGCTGCTTGGATTAATGTCAGTATAAGGCTTAGCCTGAGCAGCTTGGGAATGTGCCAATTAAGCTGCTTAAAGTTTTCCCTTGAGACCGGGGGTGGGGGGGGGGAGAATATGTTCCAGGAGAGAAGCTCCAGAGAAGAAAGAGCACAGTCATTTTGAAATGCATGGTTCATTTCCTCTGTTCACTCCTCCAAGAGTAGGAATAAAGCCTTCCTGCAACTATCTCACAGGAAACCAAGCTGCAGCAACACCAGAGAGCACCAGCTACTTGCTCATCTTGCAGAAACATAACAGCCTCTTGTGGCTTTTTTTCTGGGCTTACCTACTACTTTCTGAAAGCATAAATTGAGTTCCTTTCAGTCATGTTGAGAAGAATCTAATTGCATAATTCATTCCATGCAGACTTTTCCACCTTTAACAATTTTGTCCTTGTTGAAAGCAAAAGCCAATTTTACCCTGATTGAACTAATACAGTGTTTTGTGCAAACACAACCTCTTTATCTGAGAAGATCAAAGTCATTATTTCTAATACTCTTTCACAGCAACCTGCAAAGTATGTAGGAGGTGAATATTATTATTCATAGCAGATGGGGAGGCAAATCACAGCACAGATGAGAATAGATCTAGTTATTCTGACTCCTAGATAATTCTTTTCTGATTTTTGTCTCATTGCTCCTTTCCCCCTCCTCCTTCTTGCCTTTATATACATATTTGATTATAAATATCACTGTACAAGAACAATGCACACTAAACCAGTGAGCTATCTCTCTAGACCCACTTCCTGTATACAATCAACATCTACTCAAGTATCTGAACATTGCAGCCAGCTATCTCCTTCAACATGGCATGCAAACTATTCTTACTAAAATTAACACCGAAGGCATCCAAGTTGGTCAGTCACTCTTTCTTGTCACCAACTTCTAGTAGTATGGTGCATTACAAAATGCCTAATAAATATTTACTCAGCACATGTACAGACACCTCTGGAGATTCAATTACTAAGGACTGAACAACTTTTGTAGAAAAATTTAAATATTTCATTTATAAAATGATAAATTACATATGTATTCTTTATGCAATCATTTATGTATTCATTTAGCAAACACTGACTGACTCCATGCATTGTGCCAGTCTCTGGCTAGGTGCTAGAATTTTTCATGTAATTAGAAAAATATCTTGCTCACAAGATAATATCCTTGGAGAGAGGCAGATAATAAAAAAAATAAAGTGCTTAAGTGTAGCCACATTTGTATAAATGGAGTATTACATATCCTCTATATACTCTCATTGTGCTAGTAAGTAGAAGAAATATAGGCATACAAACTTCTAAGTTTGTGAAATTCTCTCAAAAATGTATGAGAGAATTTGGGAGTCCCTAGTCACACATTAAAAAAAATTAAAGATAACAAACACTGTTTTTGATTGGGTCTGAAGACATCACATGGGAAAAAACACACATCTGGTTATCGCTGTAGATATGGTCAAAATATCTATCGCTGAAAATATTACATGTACTGGGGGGATACATATTAAGCTAAAATGATATGTTATCAAACTGCCTCTAAATATTTATATTCTTAGACTAGTATTGTTTGCCTTGTATGATGAAGAGAGCATTATGGAAAATTGAGCAAAAATATAGTAAAAGCTGGAGGTTGGAGAGTATTGTGAATAGATGTGTTCTGGATATGACCTAATCAGTGTAATTATGAACACACAGCAGCTACAGCTATTTGCATAAGGCCTGAACAAAAACAAAGCATAAAAGTAGAACAGAGGCTCTCTGTTGGAAGATGTTATGTGAGAAGCTAACAGGGTGAGTGTGTTCACATTGCAATTCATACATGTACAGAACTGTCAGAATTGAAATTAAAAAATACTAATCTATTTGGATATTGCTGTAACTTTGGTTTCCCTTGTGAGATTTCCAATACCATGATCCACGATATCACTCAGAACAAAAATTAAGGATGACTTAGTGATTAGTTCAGAGTTTGCCCTGCCCTAGCTGAGGATTCATGTTTGGTTCCCAGAACCCATACTGGGAGTGCCAAAATTATCAGTAACTGCAGCTCCTGGGAACCTGATACAACCCCAGGCACCTGCAGTCATACACACACACACACACACACACACACTAATCATATTTAAAAACATAAATCCTAAGACTCCCTATTTCAAGGAGTCTTGAATGACAAGAAAGAAAGATTGGAATATTGGTGATAACTTGTGAATAAAATAATAGTGTGCCTCTACTGTTTTAGTTTTAGAAAACAGATGCAACTCTTGAAAGAGAGGAAGCATGGAATCAAAAGATACCAGGACATCACCACTGTTAATCACCAGACATCACTAACTTAAAATAAGGCCTTATGTCAACAACTATAAATTTCCTTTTGTGCTCTCTATGTGGAGCCCCTGATGTATGAAGGGGCTCCTTCATTCCATTAGCATAAAGTTCTGGACGCCCTTTTAGTCTTTCAGTGATCATTCAGCTACATATCAGAGGCTGAGCTGAAGTTCTATCCATTAACAGTTTAGAGATGTTTGGGAAATTTTTGAGGATATTGTTGAGTAGGCCAGTTGGATGCACAATTAAGTAAAGGTCTTTCAGAGATTTGCAAGACAGGATTTGCTCCATAGAATAGGCTACTGTACAGGCAGCTGTACTAGATTAAAGAAGAAAAAGTGGGATGTCAGAAAGAATGAGGTATAATGTAGACCAGTAGGGTTTATGTTCATATTGAATGCCCTTACATGAGGCTGTAAGTAGCAACTTTAGAAGTCTTTTGTTATTTTATGCTTCATAATACAGGATTTCATATATGCTTACTGACCTCAAACTCTTTATATGACCAAAGATAAACTTCCAGTCCTTATACTCCTTCCTCCATCTTTTAAGTGCTGGGATTACAAGCCATTATACCAGTTAAAAGCTTTTTCAGTGAAATCTTTTAGCTCTCAAGTTCATCCAGAGTTCTCTAGCCCTTGGGTCATTTTGTAGCTATGTGACAATAACTCCAATTTCACTGGTATGCTCCTAAGATTTCAGCTCATTTGGCATTGCCTCTAAGAGGCCCTAGGATGCTTCCAACAGTCCCATCAACTTCCCCTGTCATTTCTCACTACGGTTTTTTCTGTGACAGCTGCCACTAGAACAACTGCCCAAGGACGATCTTCACTGTACCCTTGAATCTGAAACTTGGGTAGTACTAATGGTGCTTGAGTCAGTGTATTCTCCCTGTCATACTCTATTTCTGATGGGAGATGTTATTCTGTAAATATGTTTCTCATACTGGTTAATGAATAAAGAAAGCACTGTTGGCCAATAGGAAAGCAAGATAGGCAGGGCTAGGAGACTAGGAGGAAAGAGGAAAGAGTAAGGAGGAGTCAACATGAAGAGCATGGAGAGAGCAGCATGCCTGCACTCTCTTGGATAAGATGACCACGTGGAAATACTTAGATAAGTAGAAATGGGTTAATCATTAAGACAGAGCTAATCGGTAAGAAACTAGTACCTGGCCAACAGCATTATATCAAATACAGAGTCTCTGTGTATTATTGGGGGCTGGTGTGGTGGCGGGACGAGGAGGCAGGCGGGGAAAACATACTTGTTACTTTGGCACCCAACGTGGCTAATAACAACTTTCGCTTAAAACAAAGAAAAGCTTAAGAAATGTTTTAGACACAAAGATACAAAGACAAGCAAGACTTCTTGGTACCAGCATTTTTCTCGGTTGGACTTTGTTTTGATAGAGACAGAGATTTGCGTGGCTCCTTTAAACAGAGGTTTCCAAAATTAACATAATCGGCAAAAACCGCACAGCTTTTAAACCGCTAAAGATTTACAGTGTGTTTTAAAATATATGCAGGCTTGGGAGAGAAAAAGAATAAAATGGTTTTAAAAACACAGAGTGTGGCTGGGTATGGTGGCACACGCCTTTAATCCCAGCACTTGGGAGGCAGAGGCAAACAGATCTCTGTGATTTCAAAGTAAACCTGGTATACAGAGTCAATTCTAGGACAGATAAAAGTTACACAGAGAAACCCTGCCTCAAAATATGAAAAAAATAAAAGTAAAAGAAATAGAGTAATAGAAAAGCCACATAAAGATGGAAAGCACAGAGAAACTTTGGATACTATACGCGATTCTATTGTCTTTAAATTATTTGACTTCTGAGGAAATAACAAAGAAATACTGCTGGATTAATTCAATTTATATATTTTAAAAATGCTTTGACTCCAAAATTTAAGTCCAAGGACAAGTTACTGGGGAAAAGGATTTCTAATTTTGTTTCCATAGAAGATGAAAAGCTGTGGATTCTTTCCAGACTAATGTGGTTTGATCAAACAAAACCCCCTGAAGCAACGTCAATGGGACAATGCAGCTTTGCAGACCACTACAGCCAGGATTTCTGCTCTTCTTAGGATCCCCCATGACAGTGCCCCCTACCAGCAGGAAGCAGTTTGGAAAGAATGATGCCCAAATTCCCAAATATTGTTTATAAATGTTTGTTTTCATTTAAGTGGGATTGGATATAAATGGCTAATTACCACAAGCAATTTTTTTAAAGGGAAAAAGGGAATTATGGTATAGATATGAATACTTTGTTTTGGAGTGGATTTTCATTTATTAATACAAATTTAAGGTCAATTTTGTGATATGTATATTTCCTCCTCTTGTTTAGGTATTGTGTTTATATAGCTCATTGAAAAATGTAATGTATAATTTAGTACAGATTATAAAGAGTTACCTATGGTAGTCAAAACTTGGAGATAGTTAGGATTTCTAGATATGCAGAGATGTATCTGAGATGAATAGGCTCTTCAAACCTTTCAAAGACCTGGCGTGGTGGCTGGACCAGACAGGGGAAAACCTACTCGTTACATATTCCTAAAACTATACAATGTCAGATTGAAGAAACTGTCATTCACACATATGTTAAAAATTAAATACATAAGTTCTTTTGCAGCTTTGACCTTGTCTTAATTACCTTCAGATTTCCATTTGACACAGCCTGGACTCATTTGAGATGCTGTAAATTTAAGGATTGCCCAAATCAGATTGGCCTGTGACCAAGTATATGAAAGACTGTTTTGACTAATGATTGATGTTGAGAGAACATCGCACTGTGAGCAGCACCCTCCCTGGGCAAGTATGTCTGAACTATAAAAGAAAGTTACCTGAGAATTATCCAGTGAAAGAACCAAAGAGTAAGCCTTAAAGCAACATTCTTTGATGGTCCTGTCTCCAATTACTCCCAAATTTCCCTCCATGATGGATTACAATCTGGACGTATAAACCTAATAACCACTTTCCTCCTGAAATTGTTTTTTTGTTACAGCAACAGAATGAAACTAGAAAAGACATCTACTATAGAATGTATGATTCTCTTCTAGTCTCTTTATGTCTGTGGTGATATATCTAGTGGTTCCCATGGCTCCAAGTTAAAGAATATCCAACAAGAGAGAGAAAGAATAACATATGCCAAAAGCAGCTGAGAGCCACCTGGTCAGACTGTGAATGGGCACAAGAAATACAATGCTTGGAACATACTTCAGAGGATCAGCTTACTATATAAAGATGTGTGTCCATTAGAGTAGGGATACAGAGACTAAAGATACCATGTCTGTACATTTCAGGGATGTTAATCTAGGGTTGGAACAACAAAGGAGACTTCAATGAGCTTTCTAATAAACATGAATGAAATACCAAGTCATCTAAACATGGTATTAGGACAGCTACTAACATTGGTGAAAGTCTTCTATATATAAGACTATGAGTGTATTCAAATTCATTGTATCCCTGGATAACAAGAAAAACATATCAGAACTGCATTCAAATGTATGACTATGACATTCTGGAATGCCATACCCAATGTGCAATGGAATGTTCAAACCCAATGGTTTGAACGGCATTGGAACCTCATTCCCTCTTTTCTGTCACCTTCATCTTTCATTCCCATCTTTCCCTGAAGTCTCCCTTCCATCTCAGTACTGCCTCAAAATTTATGTAATATTCTTGTCTTGGATTATTTAAAAAAAAGGCCGGGGGTTGGTGGTACACCCCTTTAATTTTAGTACTCAGGAGGCAGAGGCAGGAGGATCTCTGTGAATTCAAGTCCAGCCTGGTCTACAGGGCTAGTTCCAGGACAGGCTCCAAAGCAATAAAGAGAAACCTTGTCTTGACAACCCCCTCCAAATATTTATTCTTAATCTCTTGTTAAACTCTTGTTTTATTCTTGCTAAACATCAACAAGAATAAAAGTTGTGTATGATAAATTTGTCCAAAAGCAAATTCCAAATCATTGGAAAACTTCATAGGTTATAGTAAGGAAAATAAGACTCCCTCTTTGACAGTGATAGTCACAAAGAATATTTCTTATATATTAGAGCATTGTCAGGCTCTAGCCAGTTAAATCAGATATGAGAGAAAATAATCAATGAAACCAGCCTTTAATAGGTATTGAAGTAGAAAAATTTGATGATAGCTATTTGATGATAGCAAATAGAATAAATTTTATAGAAATTAATGTTTTATTGAAATCAGAGACAACGTTTAGGAATAAATTAGATTACTGTAATGAAATTCATTTCCTCTATGTAAATTTGCCAATCTTGCCAAAATTTGATTAAAACATATTTTTACATAGACTGAGAGTTTATGAATACATAAATCCTGAGAGGTTCCATTGATAGGAATTGCAGCAACTTTTGTCTTGCAATATTTTCTGGGTTTGTACATCTATACTCATTTTCATATAACTTTTTTTCATTAAGATGGACTTAAATCAATAAGGCTGATACAGTTAATAACTCACATCTCAACAGAAGAATATCTTCCTCCTGCCTGGTGCTACGGTTTGTCATGTTCCTCAAAAATTCATGTTGAACTCCTCTCCTTACTACTTCAAAGTATGTAGATACCTTGAACTTTTGCTCCTAGCTTCCAGAACTGTGAGAAAATAAATTTCTGATGCTTTTATCCCATGCATGATATTTAGTTATGCTAGCCTTAGCAAACTAATAGATATAGATAACACAGAGCACATATCTTAAGTAGAAAGAACAAATTGGAAATACAGCAAGACAATGAAAACAGGATCCTTGAAAACATACAATCTGTGCTGTTGAGCCTGGCATTTGGAGACAGATGCCACCAAGAGGTCCTGGTGAGTCTGAAAAGGATGACTGAGAAGCTTAGAAACTGAGTAGAGCTTCTGGTGACTTTATAGGAAGAGAAAGGAAAAGATAATGCTTATCATCTGCCAACAAGGGAAGCCCAAGAGACTACCTCCTTCGAGCTTATCAACCTTCAGAAAATATATTATTTATTCATTCATTTATTTATTTAGTGTGGGAGATGCACATATACACATATAGTGGGCAGGGACAACTTACAGGAGTTTGTTCTTTCCTTCCACCATCGGGTCTCAGGGACCAAACTCGGGTCACCAGGCTTGGTGGCAGGTGTCCTTCCCACAAGGATTGTGAATGAAAGTGTTAGGCCAGTAAGATGTCAGCATGTTTACCCTTTTTATACTCAGACACAGTTGTTTTCTGCAAAGTTCATGAGTAAGAACTTGGCAGTGAAGTTATAACAAACTTGCAAAACTATCATAGTTGTTTAATAAGCTCATGGTTTTTTGTGTAGGGCCACATCTGTAGCTTAGATGCATGTAGCCATAGGCTATAGATTGGAAATGTCTGTAAGTTAACATTCATAAGAAGCAAAAGTCAGTTTAAAAATCTTATAGTTTCTTCCAACAGCTAAAGTCATTCCAGGATTTCCATATACTTTTCAAAAGAGATCTAACTGAAGAAAGAAAATAGTATCGCAGGCATTGTTAAATCAGTTTTAAATGCTGCTATATTCTATATCTAGCACTCAGTCAAGAATAGTACGTCTATGGACAGGTGTGGTAACAGACACAAATGACAGCATTTAGAAGGCAGAAGCTGGTGGGTCTCTATGAATTTAGAGTCATTCTATTCTATATAGGGACTCGGGGCTGTATAATGACACTGTGTCCCAAATAACAATAATAATAATAATAATAATAATAATAATAATAATAATTGATGATGATGATTTGGATAGAAAATGTCAACAATAGGGATTTAGATCAACATGTTGTAAATACATTTATATATAGACATAAAAATATCAGATATCATAAGTATATTTAAGGAATTAAAAATATAAAGTCAGGTATCCTGATAATCTTGCACTTAGGATTTTTGTAGGCCTGGTGATCAAGATTTTGAGACCAGGCTTGGCTACATAATGAGTGTGAAGCCTGTCTGAGCTGTGTGAGACCCACCTGAAGAAAAAAAAAAGGCTTAAAAACCACACAAGAAAGTAGAAAGGACCAAGTGAAAATTCTAAAACACATGCACACAAATTAAGCAGCTTAGCTTAACAGCAGCTTAGACAACACACATGAAGAGAGAACTGGTAAGATGGATGTAGAGAAAGAAAGTTCAGAATGAAACATTAGGACACAGAGCCTGTAAACTGGACCTTGTTGGGCAAGAAAGGGAAAACAGGATTTCCCAAAATTGACAGAGAACATCAAGGTACAATATCAAAATTATATAAATCAAACCAACTTAAAAGAAACGCACACACACATACACACACATACACACACACACACATACACACACATACACACACATACACACACATACACACACACACGCCATCATCATCATCAACAACATCATCAATATCATCACAGATGTAAATTCTTTCTAATGTGCTGTAAACACAGGATCAAATCAACAGCACCTCTTACCAATAGTGGAGACACTAAGGTAAAAATTAAAGACATATGGGACATACTTAAGACAAGTTATGTATCTTTAGAAGATTGCAGAGGATGTAAAACACAAGCTCACATTCATGTGACAGGAGCCAAGCAAGCTCCATTATCTAATCCTGGGATATCAATATTGCCCCTCTCTCTTGCCCTCTGAACACCTGCCCATCTTTCTCCAGCGGTTTCTACTTACAGAATATATTTTTCCTTAGGAGGTCAAGTATAAGGACAGCAATGGTGCTCCCTCTGGGATATAATTGAGAATATGGATACTCTTGTTCAAAGACAACTAAATGTATTTTTTATGAGAAAACTAAGGTTATTTAGTTTTGATGTCATTAAATTAATAAAACTCTAGGGGCTGGCCCATGACAATCTAATTAAACTTTATAGAATGCAGTCCAATTAGGTAACCAAGTGGACCGACTCTCAGATAGATTGGCTTTTGATACAAATCACCACTTAATCACTGGTCTCCTGTATCATGCAAACTGAGATTAGTCACTTTGTCTGACAGAATCCTTAGCCCTCCCGCTCTATGTCAGGGTCTTCGTTTTGCAGACAAAGGTCAGCTCTAGTAGCTGCAATGATTACTGATAAAGGTGTGACTGCCACCAGGCTGAAATTTTTGACCAGGGCAGAATGTTCTTGCTTGTTTTCTTGGAAATATCTAGCCACACTAACAAAATTGTATTCAGATATTGTGTCCCTGCTATGGAGGAATATGATCTCTCACTGAGAAAATTGGGAAATATTAAAGGAGAAAAGGTATATACTTTATTACCCCAAAGATACATATCTTTATATGCTTTGAAGAAAAATCTTCTTGTGTATTTATAAAAAGACAAGTTTAAGAATATTTTTTGCTTTGCCAGGTGTTGATGGTGCATGCCTTTAATCCCAGCACTAGGGAGACAGAGGCAGGAAGATCTCTTTGAGTTCACGGCCAGCCTGGTTTACAGAGCTAGTTCCAGGACAGGCTCCAAAACAACACAAAGAAACCCTGTCTCAACAGCACCCCCCCAAAAATATTTCTGCTTTATATGTCATTAACAAGGACAGGAAATACCTGAGTATTAATGGCAGGAGAATTAATATATTTTTCAGTATATTTTTGGAGTGAAAAAATTGTAAGTAAAAGTGAGTGAATTAGAACTTAGTGTAACAATATGAATAAATCATGGAAAATTGTGAGTGAAAAATATGAGTTGTAGAATGGCATTTATAGTATCATGCCATCTCTATAAAATTTAATTTACTGTTCATGGTTACATGCCCTCATATAGATAAAAATGAAAGCATTGTTGAGGCCAATTAAACACCCATACTAGGATAATAATTATCTTCCAGAATGTTAAAATAGAATTGGGATGCATGTATGGACTATTTAAATCGCAACTATATTGATTTATTTCTTCAAAATACTGTAACTGAAGTAATGATGCAAAAATATTATTTTAATGAGGTAGTTTTGTGAGTGTTCATTGTATTGTTTTCTATTTTTTGTGATGCTTAAAATAGTTCATAACATGGAAAGTGCTTCCTGTGGGCTTTAAGTTAAAGCTTCAGTTCTGTTAGACTAGTGCCTGCAAGCAATAGACAGGTTTGTGATAGTTGCTTTTCATGTTTCTGTGACAAAATAACCTGCTAAGAAGCTACACACAGAGTAAGAGTTTTATTTCTAGCTCCAGGTATATAATCCGAGGTATATAGTCCTTCCTGGTGGAGAAGGCATGCGAGTAGATTTGTAAGATATCTGATCATATTCAATCCAAATCAGCATAGGGTTGAGAATGCTAGTGCTCAGAGGCTTCCTCCTTTTCCTTTTCATTCCCATGATCAGAGTCTTTTTCCCATGATCAGAGTCCACCCAATGTTCCTGCTCACATTGTAAGTGGGTTTTCCTTTCTTTTTATTTGAAAAAGTCTCTCACAGACATGGGCATGCTTAGAACATTGTGTGCTAGATGAGTCTAGATTCTGACAAGTCGACAATTAATATTAACTGTTCTATACAGCAAGAAAGAGAAATATCACCACTCAAAACATCCTTATTGGCTAGTACCACAATCAACAAAAGTGGACAATGACAACTTGGATCTGGATTTTGGGATGAGCACACTTGATATGACAATCTTTCTTTTTATCAAAATTGCTCCCAATGTAACTCACTTCTCTTTCTATATTTTTTATCTCTAAGTGTGGTATACATACAAAGTAGAAGGTCAAAGTAGCTTGTGTGAAAATGGTGATACTATAAAGCTATGGGACTCAGGAAGACATCTTCACTAGCACTTGTCTGTTTGCAAACCTAACTTTATTACTAATTTAAATTTACTTTGGCTGGCTTACTACAGGAAGGATAAAGACACAGGTGGCTCTGAGCACCTGCAGATTTTTGATGGATGGAAATATTGGCTTGAATGTGTCACTGTCCACAGCAGGCTCAGCTGATGGCATCAGATTCATAACTCCCTGCTCAGCTTTTCTTATCCTAGCTATTTAGGAACTGTCTGACATTCCACTTTTAAAAATCACTTCACACATAGATGCATTTGGCAGATGTCAGAGAAACAGTCAGTAGCCAAACAAATGGGAATAATTTAAACCACAGATCATAAGCTCCCAGTGGGCAAGAATGAAACCTTCATCTGTTCTCCAAAATGTCTCACATAGCCCTGAGGACATATTTTGATGCTGATTGGCATAACTTGGATAGTGTATTTTTGTCTCATGGGGATGAACTTGTACATGATAGAATGAGTGAGTCCAATTTATTCTCTTCATGTTCCCTGATACTATTTAGATATAGGCCCCACTACAACAGTCTCATTACAGTGACATTTTATAGATATTACTATCATAGATCCATTCTCCAAGACAAATGGAGGCTATTACTTCATGAAGAGGGGAGTACACACACAGTCTAAAATGATGTTGAGCGGTTTTTGTTTATTTGCTTGCTTTTATTCTTATCTTTGTAGATAATATGTATAATGAGTTAATGAAGTTCTCTAGGGCTCCATCTCGTGTAACTTTGGTGTGCATGCATTTTCAATTAGGCTGTGGTATACAGTTGCATCCAGGCACACATGCAATGTAACATCCTGCTCCAACATTTGTAAGGTTGTAAAATGAAGAAATAAAAATAATACTTTTTGCATGGGTGTGTTGTAAATTATAAATAAGGAAAGTGATTAAATTCATCCTGCAATTTAGGAAGAATCACCCTAGCATCATCTCTAGTGGTTACTCTATTATAGGAGACGGCTGTACATGGAAGCAAAGCAGAGTATTCCTGCAACTGAAGGAGAGAAAGGCAGATCCAACTTCACTGGTAACAAAATAAATGATCTTGTGTCAATCACACTGCCTTCTTGAGTCCTGGTTTCTTCTTACAAACTCTCCATAAACCCTTCAGGTACCGGTAGCTTTTCTGAGAGTTTCATGCTTTTCTGTCCCACAGTTGTCTCCTGTATCACATATGCTCTTGGGAAACATCAAGGAGAACAAACCACAATAGTAGAATCAGGATACGTGGAATTAGAAAAGTACAAGGACCAAGTAGCAGCAATGTTTTCTCTACAGTCTGATTTAGTCTGCTAGATAAAAGATGGTCACTGTGGTTTAAGTGGGGAATGTCACACATGGATTCACTTGTTTGAAGAGGTGGTCCTCAATATTAGCCCTGTTTGGTAATATTATGGAATCTTTAAAGCTATAGCCTCTCTGGAAAAATAGTGCTTCATTATGGGTGGGTTTGAAAGCTTTACAGTCACACCTCACTTTTAAGTCACTCACCCCTGAAGGTGCATGCAGTGTGACCAGCCTGCCTACTGTTACTGACACTCTCCCCTTCCTACAGGCTGCCTTGTCTTCCTGACCATGATGCTCTGGGTTCCCTTGAACTGTAAGCCAAGATAAATCCTTAAGTTGCATTTGTCAGGGTACTTTATCACAGCAATTAGAAAGTAATAAGAAAGTAGGGATCCACTTCTTCCCTTGCCCAGTCTCTCTGATCACCAGGTACAACACTGAGTACTTGGCCAGCGCCTTCAATTTTTAGTGCTTTGTTGGTGCTTCTTTTGCTTATCAGCCATTCTTTTCCCTAATGCTAATCATCATTTCCTTAATACCTGGCTATATTAAAAGAAACCCAACTCTCCAGGGACAGAAACAGGGCTATGTCTGTTAGTTGAAAGACATCCTGATAAACATAGCTGTGGGTTGAGTACTATACCCTCCATATGAACTCCTTTTTTCCAGTATATAATCTCTCCCATCCCCAGTTAAGGATAAAATTTGACCCTTTTTGCCTAATTGCAGGAATCTAGATAGTAAAATCTAAATAATGATTATAAATTCTGAAACCACACACACACACACACACACACACACACACACACACACACACACACACACCTAGCTAATGCTTAGTGTGATTCAAGACTTTAAAAGTCGCTTCTAAGTTCATATTTTGAATTTTAAAAAATCTCACTGTTGGAACTGTGGAGATGGTTCTGGGAGTAAGAGCACTGACTGATAATACAGACCAGAATTTATTTTCCAGTACCTACATGACAGCTCACAACTGTCTGTAACTCCAGTTACACTGGATCTGATGTTCTCTTCTAGCCTCCATGGGCACTGTCCATGTAGTTCATATATGCAGACAAAGTACTTATATGCATAAGAGATAGGCTTTGTCAAAGTCAATTATAGGACAAGGTCATAACAGCCCTGTCTGGTGCTTGTTTCCTTCTTGTTGGCCTCCTCTGGTGACAACTGTTTCAGGCTGCCTCTAGACTTGTCTAGTCATGAAAGACTTTATCTTCACCTCCACCCTCCATTTTCATTCCTTCCTTCCCTTTCTGTCATGTCATGCCACACCACTGCCTAGCTCCAGACCCCATAAAGATGTGTATTTTAAATCCTCTAATAGTCCAGTGTCAATCAATTCTAGTCTTTTCTCAGTAAGTGTGGGACAACGTATCTAATCCAAGTAGCCAGTGTGGTGATTGATGGTATCTGCAAGGAAGAAACTAAGAGATTCTTCTGGTACTTAGTAAAATGCAATTGTTTTCCTACTACCTTTTCTTTTGTGTTTACATAATTTATTTTGTTTTTGAGAGAATGTCTGTGGCAAAATAGTGTTTATGACCTAATAAAGCCACTGAAAATCAGAATGCAAAGCTAGACATAGAAGCTGGGCAGTGGTGGCCCAAACTTGTAATTCCAGGACTCAGAAGACAGAGGTAGATGGACCTCGGTGAGTTCAAGGCCACCCTGAGCTACATGAGAGTGAATTAGTCTAAAAGAGTAATAGAGCTCACACCTTTAATCCCAGAACTAGGACGGTATATAAAGAAGAAGCAAAGGGTCTCACGAGAGATTTAGCTTCCAGTCACAGAGAAGACAGGATCTCCATTTCACCTTGGCAGAGGTAAGAGCTCTCTGGTGACTTGGCTGCTTTGCTTTTCTCATCTTCAGCTTGAACCCAATATCTGTCTCTGGGTTTTTATTATTCATGGTACAAGTGTCTAACTATGGAACCCTGATTGTCCTCAAGCAGCATTGTGACCATCTTCCCGCATCAAGGTCTGAGCATACCAGTGTTCTAATTACAGGTGTGGGGCCAACACATTGACTCCTACTTTATTTTGCCAAAGGCTGCTCTTCCATGAATCTACATCTAGGCCAGAAAGTTCCATAAATATCCACTGCCCCGTCCTTCCTCACCTTTCACCTTACAGCCATGTTTTCTCCTTTCCTTTTTATCCCCTTTACTCTCTCTTCCTGCCTTCCAAAATTAAAAATGAACATAATTTAAGAAACCAACACTGTTGAAAGTTTAAAAATAAAAGATGATTACCTATGCTACTGCTCCATCCAGTCTTGATTTTGAGTGCTAATGGCTTCATCACTTTTCAGCGTTTCTGCTAGAATTGGCTCCACAATTGAGCTGTAGACTCACAGTGTTGATCTTTCTTTACCACTTTCAATTACACTGCTTTACTTGAAATCATAGTCCTCTTTTGCTTAGCTGAGGATGTAGCCCTCATTTATACTCCAATTATCACACTCCTCAGACGTGTTAACATACATAGGAGACAAATCAATAACAGAAAGCTATCTGCTGTAACCAGTTAAATGTTTTTCCTCACAATGCCAAGTGCAACCCATGTGCTGCTTAATGATGGGGGAATATATGCTGAGAAATGAGGCATTGGGTGATTTCATCACTGTGTGAACCTCAGAGTATACTTATACAAACCTGCAACACACCTAGCTTGCTACATACTGAGGCTATATATAAAGTCTATTGCTCCCCAGCTATAAATACATACAGTACAATACATGTTCTTGTACTGAGTACTTAAAGTATTTATAACAGTAGTAATTATTTATACATCTAAACATTAAAAGGCACAATAAAATATGACATATTTTAATGTTATTTCTTCATAGATAATAATATGAATGGTGCCTATAAAACTAGAAATTTCCCTAGCTAAGTTTGTGAGTAAATGATACAGGAATGTGAAGGCCTCAGGTACTGCTGTAGACTTGATAAAATAAAGCTGAACATTTAAGCTATCATAAAATTATACTTCTTAGTAATACATTAACTTAGCTTGGTACATCTTTTTTACTTTTCTTTCCTTAAATTTTTAACTTTCAGAATATTTTGCAGTACATATTGCTTCAATAAAATACACCAAACATCTGTACAAGCATATTTTCCTTATTTATTTAAATACTGTATAAGCTTTATTCTTTTACTAGTGGTTTTGTTGTTGTTGTTGTTGTTGTTTTCTTTTAAGCTTTCTTTTAAAAACTAATTTAGAGTTCCACCTATCCCCCTGGAACCAGAGAACTGCCTATCCCCCAGGGACAATCCTGAGTCCCTGCCTGCCATATCTTTGACCCCCACCGCCAGGCCTCTGCTAGAGGTGAGTCTGGGACCAATTCGGGTTGAATTTCCTCCCCCTTCCCTGGGAACTCACTGGATTGTCCCCCAATCTCGATCCCTCCTGTGTCCTGTCCCCAGTGAGAGCACGCCTGGTGCTCTGATACACACCCACACACACCCACCAAGAGGCTGCCCTCCCCCTACCCAGTGCCATACCCTGGCCACTGTTCCACTGCTCTGGTTGAGCACTGGAATACAGGGCAGTTCTAACAATCCTGCCACCATCAGGGAACTTCCTGGAGTTGCTCTGAGCACACCAGACCTGCCTATCCACAAGGAACCACCCTGAATCCCCACCTGCTTGATCTCTGACCCCCACTGCAAGTCCTCTGCTGGAGTTCCAGGTCCCTCCCAGAGATCCACCTATCCCCACTGGACCATCCTGAGTCCCTGCCTGCTGGATCTTTGACCCCCTTCACCTGGCCTCTGCTGGACCCTGATCATTGACCCCCATCACTTGGCCCCTGCCTGAGGAGAGACCTTCTAGAGATCTTGAGCCACCCAGAGCTACAAATATCGAACTTCTGACCCCCTAAGCCCACCAGGGGAGTACCATACAAAGAGAGAGACCCCACCTGCAACCACTAGAAGAAACGATGGGAAGACAGCAATACAAGAAACCACCGAACAATAGAAAGACAAGCATGACACCACCAGAATCTAGGGACTCTACACCAACTAGAGCTGAACACCGCAAAGCAGATGAAGCAGAAGAGAACAACTTAAAAAATATCTTCATAAACATGGCAGAGGCCCTCAAATGCGATGTGAGAAAAATCCCTTATGTAAATGGAATAAAAAACAAACAAAAAATTGAAAGAAATGAACAAATCTCTTAAAGAAAGTACAGAAAGCCAAGAAAAAAACAATAAACAGGTGAAGGAAACAGTTCAAGACTTGAAAACTGAAACAGAGACAATATATAAAATACAAACTGAAGGAAAGCTGGAAATAGAAAAACTGAGCAAACAATCTGGAACTACAGACACAAGCATAACCAACAGAATATGAGAGATGAGAGAGAGAATCCCAAGCGCTGAAGATAAACTAGAGGAAATAGATTCATCGAACAAAGAAAATCTTAAATCCATCAAATCCTTACCACAAAACATCCTGGAAATAGGGGACACCATGAAAAGGCCAAACCTAAGAATAATAGGCATAGAGGAAAGCAAAGAATCCCATCTTTGATACAGTTCTAGATGATGTGACCATCTTGGAGTCTTCCTATACTGCATCATTATCCTCAGGTAGCATACATTTGGAAGTTGCTATATTTCCTATACCCACAGGTTGAACCAAAAAGGTAGAGTTTGAAAGTAGAAAAACTATTTTTGCATTGAATTGAAGTCGACCAGAAGGGAGTATTCTGGAGCACTACTAACAATAAGCAAAATCTGGAAAGGATGTTACTTTTCCAGCATGTCTATTTCCAAAACAGTCCATTGTGCTGGTGTAGTGGCTCAGGAAGTCATATTGGAGGAGGACTTGGGATACGAAGAAGCAACTTCTTCTCGCTTCTAAGTGTACTGTGTGTGTGTGTGTGTGTGTGTGTGTGTGTGTGTGTGTGTGTGTGTGTGTGTGTGTGTGTGTTGATATGCTTGAAGGTCCTAGGACTCTCAATGTTCGAGGACATAGACTATCAATTTGTTTTTTATAACATTGCCCTCAGGCAAAGCTGTCATTCTGTCCCTTCAAGCCTTGAAATCTGGTACTGATTTGCTGTCATACTGGGTCAAAGTTTTTCAGGAACCTGTCTCCATAATAGTAATATATGATATAAGACATGAGAGTTGTTACCCACATAACATGGAAGCGTGTTTGATAGTGAGCAATTTATATTAGATGCATTTAAATCTGAAACAATAATGGAAGGTTTAATATAGAAAATACATTATCCAGTTACACAGTCATGTATAATTGTTATAAGTATTATGTATTATATGTAATTGTATGTCATATACCTTTTCCATGTGTGTATTGTATGTGTGTACGCACATTCACGTGTGTGCTCAAAATAGGGAATTTTGATCCATAATGAAAGTTTTCATTGGCAACTAATTTTCTTCCACAATCAACTTGCTTCAAAAAGCCCTTCAGCTACCTTCTCATCAGCACTCAGATTTTCTTTTCGATCTCTATTTTATGTGCACAAAAAAAAGCTTTGTTTTGACCATAGTCACCCTTGTTAGTAATTTCTCCCTTCCTGACACGGGTCCTTCTTGAAGCTGTATTAGTCCTGATGTCTTCAATAAAGTAAATCTCTCATCACATATCACATCACTGTGTTCTTTTCCAGCATCTCAATTCTGGTCAAAAGGGACAGGCCTGACTGACAGGCATTAACAATCACTGCTTTCCTTAATCACTTTTAATTTTGTTTTCAAGTCTGTCACTCAATGTGGTCTTTTACTGACAGCCTTAAAAGTGATTTTTATACACTTAGGAGACATGATAAACTAGGTCGCATGAGGTTAAATCAAGTGTGAGATTTTGTAAAACTATCAAGATACTCAACAAGCCCAAGAAATGGAGAGTTGTTACCCACATAGCATGTAAGTGTGTTTAATAGTTGATAGTTTATGTTATATGTAATTAATGTTAAAACAATAGTGAAGGCTTAATATAGCCAATTTGTAGTCATTACTATACATAATTGGTCATGGGGTAATTTTTACATGTTTATACAGTTTGTGAGTATGCATGGTCATATGTGAGTGGGTACTCATACATTTAGGTACATGGACATGTGGAGGCCCAAAGTTGATGCCAGATATCTTACTTGACTTTTATCTACTTTGTTTATTGGGCTTTCTCCTGATGAACCTGGAACTTGATAATACCAGGATTCCATAGAGATCTTCCATCTCTGCCTTCTGAGTTGTGGGATTATATGCAGTTGCCATGACTGAGTGAGTTTTTGTATAGAATCTGGAATTCAAACAAAGTTCTTCACACTTATAGAGCAAACACTTTGTCCTGTGAGGCATTTTTACACAACTATCTGTGTACTCGATGTCTTTACTCCAGCATCACTACCAGCAACACAAGAGTACCACATTAACTCTAAGCAATAGGGATGTCAGCTCCTCTATACTCATATCCACTGTTGCACGATGGTATAACACTGTTTGAAATGGTATGCATGACTTTACTTTAGAATTCTGGGATTTTTCTCATTTTCATTTTTTTTCTTTTTTGGAAGGCTAACAATTGCCTCATCCAGGAGGGAGGGCCTACTCCCTACAGAAGGCATCATCTTCCCTATGTAGTAGGGGAGGGAGAATGGGGTGGGAGGGTGGGAGGGCAGCATGGGAGGGCGAGAGAAGGGGAGGGAGGGAGGGAGAGGGAACTGGGATTGATATGTAAAATAAGAAAAAAATTAAATAAATTTTAAAAAATAATAAAAATATAGTTACAGCTCAAAAAAATTTCCTCATCTATTGGATACCATACCTTATATGAATCTATTCTCAACCTTTATGTTAATCTCTCACCCATGTTAAAAGTTATCCTTTTAGATTCCTGGAAACCTCTCTCCAGTGACAATTTTGCTGGTCCACTCAACCAGTTCCCTGTCAGCTGCCGCTACATCTGCTATTCTGGGACGTTTTGTCTTTGTCTTTGTATTTTCAACCTACTATTTTATTGTTGAGTCTTTGCTGCTCCACAGGTGCCCTCTGACTGAGCAGTTTGTGTGCTGCCTGGCAGCATTTGAGAAATGGAGACTCACAGGCATTTTAATGAGATCCTAAGGGGTATGCATGGGGGTAAAGTTCTGTAAGCAGCAAGCAAGAGCCAGACAGACCGGGAAGCATCTTCTCTCAAAGAACAAGCCAGGACCCGACCTCGGAAAGATATGTGGCAGAAATATCATTCTTGTGTCTTTCTAAGGTGCTGTATTCAGGGCATGATGTCTCAGCGTCATTCTGTCAGCTGTCCTTAGGACTGGCCTCTATGGTGTTTTGAGAAAGAACCAGGTTAAAGATCATGCAAACTCCAGGAGAGTGTGAAGCTGTGCAGACTTGCTCACACAACAAATGTTCAAATGCTGTCACCAACCTTAGGCAATATTCTCCACTGGATGGGAGGAATCATGACCCTAGTATTACCTCAGATGGAAGATACATGTCAAGGGCACCCCAACTCCTAGAAGCTCTTTCTGACTTTAAGCCAATACAAAGTCATAGAATATTTTCACTTGCTTTCTTCCAAATTTTCTCCAGTGAGCACATTAGTACCTGCCACACAGGGGAGTTATCACAATTAATGAACACATTGGTTTGCAATGTGAAGCAAAAGAAATTCTTGTGTGCACATTTCATTATTAGTCCTTCAGATTTCATAGTCAAGGCTCAGGGTGGGAAGAACAGATATAATTATTCTTGAGGTTTCTGCATTTTGTTAATGGTACCAGAGCTTGTGGTTGGCATCTTGTTCATCTGAGGTACTTCCTGGTAGCCAGCTCCAGTGTTAATTCAGGAATACTTACCTTTCAAATGAGCACATGGTGAACATAAGGGTAGGCTTATGCATCTCCCTCCATCCGAAGCCAAAGCAGATATTGCCTACTGGGTTGTAACACCAACTGTTCTAGTTAAGATTATCATTGCTGTAATGAAATACCATGATATTGAGAAGGAAATACCATGATATTGAGAAGGAAAGTGTTTATTTGACTTACACTTCCAAATCACTGTTCATTGTTGAAGGCATCAGGACTGGAACTCAAACAGGGCAGGAACCTGGAGGCAGGAGCTGATGCAGATGCCATGGAGAGATACTGCTTATTGGTTTGTTCACACTGAATTGCTCAGCCTGCTTTCTTATAGAACCCAGGACCACCAGTCCAGGAATGGCACCACCCACAATGACCTGGGCCCTCCCTCATCAATCACTAATTAAGAAAATGTCCTACAGACTTACCTCCAGCACCATGTTTTGAAGGCATTTTCTTAATGGAGGTTCCCTCTTTTCAGATGACTTTAGCTTGTGTCAAGTAGACATAGCAGAAATATAGAAGAGTGGGCATATGTGTTTAAATAATGTCAGCATACACTTCTGAAAATAGTGAGGGTCCAGCCTTACATAATGGCAAAGAAATGATCAAAGCTAGATAGAAAAGCATTTCCACTCCCTTGTTTGTTATTACTGTGATGTCTGAGCAGAGCAGCTCCTTGATTTCACTGTCAGTAAGTAAACCCAGTGGATATATTTAGGATCCAGTGAAATAGCTATTTTTAGATACTTGTACACTTCATGAACTGAATAATTAAAACTTTTCGCTAGAAATGTGGCTCATAGAATAAAGTGTTTGCTGTGCAAATACTAGAATCTTAGTTTGGACCCCAGGACCCACATAAAGCCAGGTGTGGCAATGTGAGTCTGTAATCCTGTCCCTCTTATTTGAATGTGGGAGACAGAGACAGGAAAAAGCTTGTGAGCCAGCCACTCCGGTGGACCCAACAGTGAATAAGAAACCCCATCTTGAAACAGAAGTCAATGACATACACCTCATGTTATCCTCTGACCTCTACACACACACACACACACACACACACACACACACACACACTGGGTATGCATGTTTCTTCAAACACATATTACATGCATGTGCACATACACACAAAGGACACACATAGAGAGAATTAAAACCCAAAGAGCATAAAGAATGCTATTTCCTTCATAAGTATTGGAATCCCTCCACCCCCACTTAAAAACATTGAATTCCACTAATATTTCCAAAGGATAATTGAAAAGAAACCAAACACCATGCTGGCCCAAACAATCACTCCATTTGCCTTCATGTTTTTTTTAAAGCCCCCCTGTGTAGCCTTTTAACATGAAATGGGACTGACATTGATTCCAATTCATTATGATGCCACCTTTAACTTGTGTGTTCGTAATAAAACCCGCTCAGCTGCTCTCCAGCAACATCTCTCCTGGGAATTGCTCTTTCCAAGTCCTCCCACTCCTTTTCATCTTTCTCCTTTTATTTTACTTTCCTTACAAAACAAGACTGAACATTTCCCTTTTGATGGACTACAACACAAATGCATCAGACACACTTTTTTTTTTTAATGACAATACATCCCAGCAAGGGCAGCTGTTCTTTGAATTGATGTCTAGGTGCCTGGAAAAGAGAAGCACGACCTTGTATATTCAGGCATTTTTAGCATTTTTGCTGTGACATAAGACTTGAGTGTGGGGGTTAGCCCCTCTTCTCTCTCTCCCTGTCTCTGTCATCTCTGTGTGTCTCTGTCTCTCTCTGAGTCTCTTTCTCTCCATCCCTGTCTCCCTCTCTTCCTCTTTTCCTCTCTATCTCCTCCCTCTCTCACTTTTTCCCTCCCTCCCTCTCTCCTTCCCTCCCTCTCTCCTTCAAATCTTTAGAAAGCTCTTGGAAGGGCTGAGGAGATAGATAGCTCAGTCAGTAAAGTGCCTGCTGCTCAGCAAAATGACCTGGGTTTGAATCCCCAGCACCCACATACAAAGACTACAGTGGTGGCCCACTCCTGTAATCTCAGAGCTGGGAAGGCTAATATAGTAGGATCTTAGAGATTCACTGGCCAGCCAGACTTTCTGCACTGGTGAGCTCCAGATTCAAAAAATAAAGTTGAGGGCTGGAGAGATGGGTCAGCAGTTAAGAGCACTGACTGTTTTCCAGAGGATCTGGATTCAACTCCCAGCAGTAACATGATTGTTCAGATCTATAACCTCAGGTCCAGGGTATCTTATACCACTCTCACCTCCATGGACACTGGCTAAGCACGTGGTACACAAATGTGTATACAAGTAAAACATCCACATGTATGGATGTATGTATGTATGTATATCACATGGTGCACAGATATGTATATCAGCAAAACATCAATAAATATATACATATATACACATATATACATATGCGTGTGTGTTTAAAGAAATCAAAACACTTCAAAAATAAATTGAAGAGCAATTCAGAAATATATGTGTCTGACCTCCACACATACACTACACATACATGCATCGTACCCACTCACCCATGCACATGAACACATACATACTCAGAAACACACATAAACAACCTCTTGCCTTAGTTTGTAGTAGATTGCTTCACAGCCATTAGTAGCTCTGAATCAGCTAAGGATTTGGAAGGAATATCCTGAAAGATTGCAAAAAGAATAAACACTATGTAAACCTATGTTATTTGAAACCCAGTGTCACTTGCCTTTTAGAAGCAGACAAGAAGTTTCTGTTTTTAGCTCTGCCTTTGACTTTTCAGGCTACATCTGGCTCTTTGTCCACTATGACTCAATACACCAAGAAATAAGTTATCCTTAACTATTACCTTTTTGGACTTTTTGTTTGGTATCATGGTTTAAGGGAGTTGCTCTCTCTTTATTGTCAATCGCTTTGTCCAAAAAGAAAATGCCATCGAAATGCCATCTCTTATGCTGCCAATCACTCCAGCCTGAGAGGGCTGACATAACTGGAATGTCACTTGGTTTACATTTGCCCTCCTGGGCACTCATATATCAAAGATTCTGCCAATGCACCTGTTGAAATGCCTGGCTTTGGAAATTAAAGTTAATTCCTGTCACAGCCTTCTCTGATGTCATTGCAAATGGGTGGTTTGAGAAACAGAAGCAGCTACCAGCCACACCCAAGCTCACTGCTAGGGAGTGAGAAGGGAGCACTCAAGAGTCACAGAGTCAGCTGTGGCCATTTGGAGTATGATCTCCCTGCTACCTAGTCTCCCTATATGTCTATCTTTCCCTTCAATGAGAGAGGGAAATAAATTTCTAGAGATCTACTATGGGCTGAGGAAATGACAGTTAATTCTTCCATGGAATCATAAGGACCTGAGTTTGATCCCCCAGAACCCTTGTAAAAAGAAAAGGCATTCAGAGAAGTGGACATGTGTAATCCCAGTAGGGAGATGAAGACAAGAGTTCAAATTCCTGGAGTTTGCTAGCCAGACAGTCTAGGTGACTCAATGAGATCCAGATCCAAACCTGTCCTAAAAAAATAGTGCATTAAAAGGCATTTGAGGAATACACCCGACATCAACTTCCTCCAGCCTCCACATGTGTACATACACACACACGCACACACACACACACACACACACACACACACACACACACACACACACACACACCTCTAAGACATAAGGTGACATCAGCCTCCTCCAGTTCCCAAAGTCAAGTTTTTCTAATGATAGGATATTCTATTTCGCATCAAGCTCTTTAGTGAAGTAGAAACACCTGGAAGAATGCATTTGTGGGATCAAAAGCATCATGCTTTTTCTGCAGCGTCACATGATATATATAACAGCTTTGCTATCAGACAGTGAAGAGAACAAATTAAATCACAGTGATGTCTCCTTAAATACTCTTCCTCCCACAACACACAAAGTAGATGGCTGAGTCAGTTGTCCTATGAAAAATAATTATTCTTCTCTTGCAGCACTTAAGACTACAAATAGGTTAATGTCAAACAGAAGGAAGACATCCAGTTTCAGAAAATACTGCTGATTAATTTTCTTACAACTTCCATTTGATTGCTTACGTATTCTGGGAAGAGGCTTTTCAACTGGAAAAGATCACAAAGCATGAGTGCATCAGTGCATGTGTACCAAGAAGCCACTTGCAAAGGGAGATTTTTCAAATGTCTTCTCTTTAGCTTACTGCTTCTCAACCCCTTAAAGCACATCTACACTCACCCTACTAATGCCTCCTTAACAGGAAGCATAGCACTGTTGAGATGCTTTGAGGTGCTAATGTTTGCTCATGGAGCACAAAGATGTGATCTTAGTACCCAAAAACCATGTATGAAAACCCAAGCATGTTAACACAAGTACCTGTAATCCTAGTCCCAGGTGGGCAAAAATAGTTAGATTTCTGGATCTGGCCAGTCAGTCTAGCCAATCATTGAGTTCTAGGTAAAGGTGGTAGAAAAAAAAAAATCTTTTCTTGGGCAGGGGATGGGGGGGGTGAAGAACAGCTGAGGAAGACACAGTAAAATCCTTATTTCCACATAAAGAAGCATACACAGGTGTGTTCACTCAGACAAGCACACACACATACACAGACAAAATCAAAATACAGTAACCACAGAAGCTGCTGCTATGTATCAAGGACAATATATTGACAAGCATCTCTGCCCCAGATTAGAGGGTAGAAAAGTAGTAACTATTATTTATGTTACACTGCTGATAGCTAATTGCATAGAAACAACCCATCATTTAAGAGGGAAATTTTAAAATCCATTCATTGAATGAAATGCAGTGCGATTTAAATCTAACCTTTCCCTCCACGGCTCTGCCCAACATATGAATGCAAGCATATGCCCACACTCACATACTTCAATTAAAAGGGTAATAAAGATTCTTGAACCAACAGAATAGAAATAGAATCGTTCCCTTTATACTACTTTTAATTTTAATATTCTGCCTTTCTTACTGTGTATTTTCTTTGTCCAAGCATCCATATAGTTGTAGACATTCCCTAAAACCATGGAGATGCTGACATTGTTCAAATTATCTTTCTAGAATCTAACATCCCTAAGTTAGAAATGTATTAAATCTGCATTGCTTCCTCTATAAAGTTCTCATGTTGACCCCATGAGTTTGATGGTTTTCAGAGTTTCCACAAAGGTGTTTACGTCAAATTCAACTACTTAAGATTTACTCCTGGTTAGGAAATGTTCATTTAGTTAATAGGTTCAATTATTTTTAGGTTCTTTTTTTGAGATAGGGTCTTACCATGTAATAAATACTTCATGCAGGAGTATCTTGTGTTTGACTACCTGTGTGTTATGGTATTAAAATAATTTGCATTAAGATAATTCATCTCGTTTTTCTTTAACCTTTTTCTGAATAGTAATTTTTGTAGTAGATGTGAAATAGAAATGCATATTATATGCATATGTATAAATCTATTTCCCTCCCCTTAGCAATTATAATAAGTTGTACATTTGACAGATGCTGTTCTAAGTATGGTTTGTGTTGTTTATCCATTGATTATGTGGGAAACATACTGTCATCTTTTTTCCCTCTGGAGGAAGTGAAGCACAGAAAGCTGAAGCCATTTGTGGTTGTACAGCTAGTAGGTGACAAAGCATGCACACCTTTAATCTCAGCACTTGGGAGGCAGAGGCAGGCAGAGCTCTGTGAGTTCAAGACCAGGTCTACAAGACCTAGTTCCAGGACTCCAAAACCAGAGAAACCCCTTCTCCAAAAAACAAAAACAAAAAAAAGAAAGGAAGGAAGGAAGGAAGGATGAAATAAAGAAAGGAAGGAAGAAAAGAGAAGAAAAAGAAAAGAAAAGAAAAGAAAAGAAAAGAAAACCTGGACATCAGATTCTGGGGTCCGTGTGCATTTTATTCTCTTTTATCACCAAAAGTTGGAATATTTTAGCATGGAAACTTTCAGGTTGTTCTATAATGACCTGGACTAACTTATTGCTTGAAATGCATTCCCAAAAGATAGGTAGTTATAATCTATTAGAAAAAAGCACTGCTAAAAATATGTCATCTGTCCAAAGTAATCCAATTCTAGACATGGGATTAAGAAGTATAGTCAGTCTCAGAGGCTTCAGATTTTTGACTATTTCAATGGCTCCCTGAAATGGTCAATGATGCTGACTTTATTAGAGAGGTTGAACAATCCCAGGATTTCAGCTCAGCACCCAAGAGTGTGAGCCCTAAGTCTAAAGTGTCCTTCAGGATAGGCACCAGGATAGATTGGAACTGCCCTGGATTTTGCTCAAACTATGGGAGTATCAGTGAGGCATTGTCAAATGAAGTGATCTACAGAGGAAGAAGAGGTTTAAAATGGGACATGAGGGCTACAAGGATGATAAAAAGTCATAAGGACAAAGGTCAAGTAGGTGCATTAGAAGGATCAGGTAGAATTCATGAGGCCACCTCTCCATCTCTGAAAAAAGTGGGGCAAAGTCCCACAAGCATCTCCTACTGCACTACACTGCCATCAGTGGCCTCTAGAGCATAAAGACTTCTCAGTTCCTTCTGACTAAAGTAAACCCAGTGGAAGGGTTTTTGGAGTTGTATGGAATTGTCAACTCATAGCTGATGGGGTGGATGGAGGCATGTCAAGAGCCTGCTTCAGCAAGCCCATCCACTGCAGGTTGGTAGTGAATCCTTGTCAAGAGCGTTACTACCAGCTTGTAGTCCACAGCTGCTCTTGTCCTTCCATGAACCCCCACAGGGACTGCACAGGGAAAAATGTGCACTTGAAAAGTGTGTGGCCAAACACTTCTGGAAACCCAACTGTACCCCTAAAAAGAAAAGACAACTTTAAATAGCCATAATGACAGCTCACTTGTAAATGTTTGCTTATTTTATTTTTTCTCTGCCACACTTTTTTTTTTTAGTCTACAGAATAAGTGCTACAGTACTACAGAAAAGCATGAATGCCCTAAGAAGCATACAAAATTCAATCAAATTTTATACAATTTAAAGAATTTGAGCTTGGTTTTATATAGAGATGTTTGGAGTAAAGCATATGGACTGCTAGATAGATTTTTGGTTGGGGTAGCCATCAGTGAATATGTATTGTATGGATTTTCAATATTGGGCAAGTTTCTAAGCCCTGGGGACAAACACAGAAGCCATTTAAAAGAAAAACTCAGCTATCAAAAAGTTAAGTTCTACAGGAGTCAGCTATCAAACTAATATATGCATAAAATATCAAGTGAGAATATGTGTAAAATGTAAAATATGGAGAAGACAATGAGAGGGATGGAAAGAGTAACTGTAATTTTGTGTACCTACTTTCTCCAAGATGAAACATTCCTTCCTGAGTGGGAAGAGAAAGGGCACATTAAAAACCAGGGTAAGCATTCAGGAGGCAGAAGCAGAAGGATTTCTGTGAATTCAAGGCCAGTCTGGTCTGTAGAGCTAGTTCCAAGACAGTGGGGCTATACAGAGAAACCCTATCTCAAAAAAAAAAAAAAAGAAAGAAAGAAAGGAAGGAAGGAAGGAAGGAAGGAAGAAAGGAAGAAAGGAAGGAAGGAAGGAAGAAAGAAAGAAAGAGAAAGGAAGAAAGAAAGCAGAAAAGAAAGAAATGAAGGAAGGAAGAAAGGAAGGAAGAAGGTAAAAGAAAAAGAACCAGAACACAAATGAAACTTTCAAGGCTCAAGAAATAAAGAAAACTCACAGAGCTTAGGAATATCCTGAAACCTAAAAGACTCACAAACACCTTCCCTAAGGTTAGGTTTACAATAGCAATAGCTGGTTAAGAGGAGACTGTCTGAAAGCCAAGCTGCCTGAAAAGTATGCAGGGACTTCTAGGCATGCATCCACCTTGGTTAGGAGTCTTCAGCCTTATCTGGTGGGCTTTTCCAAGGTACAGCTACTCCTGTAAATACTCCTTATCCATGTTACTATAAGCAAGCCAAACAAACTCACTATCACACTAAGTTGGAATAGGATGAAATCCTTTCTTTAGTTTCTTATCAGCGCTCCATCTGAGGTGAACAGACATGTGTTCATACCTCCACAAAAAAGGTTACACAAAAAGTAGCAATACAGAGCTAGAATGTCCAAAAGGAATGAACTTAATGGAAAAGAATAGACCATTTAAAAAAACCCGTAAGGGACAGCATCAAGTATGTTTGCAGGGACAGGAGGAGAAGATTGAGTAGGAAGCTTAGGTGAGGCTGAAGAATGCACTGTTGTATTAGTTACTTTTCTGCTGCTGTAATAAAACACACCCAATGGCATACTTCCTCCAGCAAGGCCACACCTCCTGAAGCTCCCAAAACAGCAGCACCTACTGGGGATTAAGCATTCAAATGCCTGAGATGATAGACATTTCTCATTTTAACTACTAGGTGTGCATATGCCTAAGCACCATAGTAAATATCTCACATTTGATTCCATGGAAGAAGAGTACAGCAGGAGATTAAACAGACAAAGGAAAGGAAGCTTTCCTGGCCTGCATTTTAGAATGATCACACTAATTCTTCACAAGAAAACAAAGCCCTAAAAGGGCAGAATGAAGCTGGGGGTAAGTTAGGAGAATAGAATATAACACATGATGTTTTAGACTACAGCTGTAGCAGTGCAGAAGGATAAGACTGCCCCTTTCTTATGTGCTCTGTAGATGGCGAGACAGAACATTCCTGTGAAAGAGCAAGAAAGCTGACATAAAATGTATAGAGAAAGAGCCAGCCTTGAAATGTGCATAGCATCCCTGTTTAGATCATCCTGTCCTGTGCATATGCTTTGATTTGTCATCGAGTGTGTGTGTGTGTGTGTGTGTGTGTGTGTGTGTATGTGTGTGTGTGTGTGTCTGTGTCTGTGTGTCTGTGTGTGTGTGTGTGTGTGTGTGTGTGTGTGTGTACATACATATGTATTCATGTGTGTACATGCAGGTGCTCATATATGTTGTACCTCTCAATTTCTGTGTCTTCCCAATGTGGCAGAGCTGATTGGCCAGTGAGCTCCAGGAATCAACCTTCCTCGACCTCTCCAGTGCTGGGTTCACAAGTGCATAGCACCACACCTTTTTACATGGGTTCTTGAACTAAACTAAGGCCCTCAAGCTCACATGATAAGCATTTGCTTGAGTGAGCCATCTCCCCATCATTATTTTCATCATAGAGTTTATATTTGCTTACTCAGATGTAATAACAAAGTACAGCAGCACAAGAGTAATGGGATGAACATGAGAGCAGGTGGCCTTGAGAAAAAAAAAAAGACACCCCCTCCTTTCAATTACTTCTAGTTCTAAAACAGTGTATGAAAGAGTGACACCACTATGGTGTGGTTTGATACCGCATGCCTTCATTCTGCTTGCAGATAGAAAGCTTTAAGATTTGCAGTAACAAATTACTGTTTTCCCCCCTAAGCAGCCAGACATACTCGTGTTCTCCAGAAGTTGGTGCCTCCATGGACACCTTACTAACTGGGAGGATGTGAGGCATAAGGGGAATCCTGGCTTCTCATCTGATACAGACTGTTGCACACTATGCCCGTTTGTCCTCGCAGTGCACAATTTTGTCTGCAAGCAAGCAGAAAGAAAACTACAAAGAAATTTGCACATGAAATGTCATGCAGGCTATGGCCTGGTAAATGCCAATAACATTTAGGTTTTATAAGTAGATAAATATATTTGGTAAGAGAAAACACATGAAGCCAAGTATAGATATGCTCACACATATAAAATCCACAGATGGACCGCTTACATTAATGTAAGTATGGAAACATATATACACACAGAGAGAAGTCCATGCATGCATGTGCAGCTGTGATATATTTGCCACCACGTTTTCAGTTGTTTGTGTCTTTTATAATAATACACTGCCCACCAGCACAGCAATACCAGGTCACTTATAAATATTTATGGTGACATTTAGCTCTTCTGAAAGCAACCCCTTTTGCCACCATTCCAAGAAGTGAAAGGAGGTCCCAGGTTGGCTTTTCAGCTCTGACATGACAGGCGAGCTGAGGCATATCTCCTCAGACAAGCTACCACAGGACATGCTCTCTTGCTCACTGATGGTGAGTGAGGGCAAAGAGGCTGTGTGCAGCATTCATAAACAAGACTAGCTCTCTCGTGCTTGCTTTTAGACACTGCATTGTAGCGGTTAAAGTAAAATCAACATCCCCCACTTACTCAGTGTGTGTTGTGCTGAAATATACTTGAGAAATTGCAGACTGGAAGAGTGGAATAATATACAGAACAAAGATCATAGATGTGTGAACTGACTTTTCTACTTACTCGTCTGTAAACCACATGTTTTTCATTGAAAAAAAAAATTTTGTGTGTGTGAGAGAGAGAGCTTGAATCTTTACGTGGATGAATGTATGTGCAAACATGTGTGCATACAGGTGCACAGATGCATATGGCGGTCAGGAATCAAATGCTGTCTACCTTGATATTGGAGACTGGAGCTCTCATTGGCCTGGAGTTGTTTGCATTTACAAAGTTAATTAGACACTAAATCTGTAGCTAACATTTCTTATATCTTTCCTTTTGCTTTTGCATGCTAAATAGTTTCGCATTGTACAAAATATTTTTATAGCCAGTGAGAGGGGCTCAGAAGGTAAAGGTACCTGTTCCAAGTCTAGTGACCTCAACTTGATCCTCCAAATCTAAGAGGTATCAATAACAAATCAACTGATCAAGTTCTTTGACTAACCCATTACACACACACACACACACACACACACACACACACATACAATTATTTTCAATTAAATATTCTTTAAAATATTTTGTTACTAAGCAGACATATGCTAATCTAATTCTTCCTTTCTCTAAAAGTATTCTAGTAGCTTTCTAGTTTGCAGTATAATAGTGCTATAAATCTATCCATCATTGATAAAGGTATTTCTATACTTGTAAAGAATGAAAAGATTAAAAAGAAATCTATCTTTGTTTTATTTTTTTTTTTTTGAGACAAGTTATTATGCCCTTAGGCTGACCTTGAACTTACTATGCAGCCAAGCATGAACTTAAATTTCTGATCCTCCTGCATCTACCCCCAAGTACTAGGATTACAGACATAAACCACCATACTCAGTTTATGTGGAGCTGGGGATCTAACCCATGGCTAAGCATATTGTAGAGAGCCTCGAAGTGCCACACCTTAATGTGGCGCTGGCTTCACCTTCCACCTCCCCATGGATGAACGCTCTCTGGCATAAACAAGCCCTTAATTGGTTAAGTCTCTTCAGCCTGTCTGCTTCCACATTAGAGTAGCCTATCTGCAGGGTTCACGTGGCTCACTGGGGTTGGTTAGCTCAAGGGTATTTAAGCCTGTGCAGGGCCCCCCCCCCCGCTCTCTCTCACTCTCTCTCTCTCTCTCTCTCTCTCTCTCTCTCTCTCTCTCTCTCTCTCTCTCTCTCCCTCCCTCCCTCCCTCCCTCCCTCCCTCCCTCCCTCCCTCCCTCCCTCCCTCCCTCTCTCTCTCTCTCTCTCTCTCTCTCTCTCTCTCTCTCTCTCTCTCCCCCTCCGACTCCCTCTCCCTCTCCTTCCCTCTCCTTTTCCCTCTCCCTTCCTCTCCCTCCGAGGGCCAGAAGCAACATGTTTAAGCAACATGTTTAAAGGATCCTGATTAAAACTGCAAGAAGAAGATCTACCCGGAGTTGCGTCTTCCTTACTGGCAAGGGCAGGCGAGTACTGCATATAACCTACCAACTGAAGTATATCCTCAGAACTCCTGGTCCCCACACCAGACCAAATAAATTCCTAATGATCTTAATGAATTTTGACAAATTTACTTCTTAAAAGGTTTTGAAACTATGCTACTATGCTACATATTTTAATAATGTTTACGTATTATTGAATGATTGAATGATTTACTTGTTATTGAAATGATTACTGATACCATCTATTACATTTGAATGCTATTACTAAGGTTTAGTATTTTAATTGGTTAGCTGTCTAGATGCAATTCTTTCATTGATTTGTTGTAATGGTTATGATAAACAATTTCTTAATATATCTACTGAGATATTTTTTATTGTCAATAACTTTATTCATAGTAATCATTTTTATCTTCTCAGTTGTTTGATATATTCTACATTCCCTATGGAGAGACACTTCTTTAACCTAAAGGCAGAGGGGAGGGCCTAGTCCCTACTCCAAGTGATTTGACAGATTTTGTTGGTCCCTCCTGGAAGACATCATCCTCCCTGTGGAGTGGGGGGGGAGGATGGGATGGGAGGGTGGTCGGGGGGCATGGGAGGGAGGGAGAGAGGAAAGGAGAGGAAACTGGGATCAATTTGTAAAATAAGAAAAATAAATAATAAAAAAAGAATTAAAAGAATTCTAAGTAGATATCATTTTTTAGATTTCTCACACATTGCACAAAGGATATAATGAATATGACTCCTTTTAAAGATTACTGTGGAGACAATATGGTAATATACAGAGATTTGTAGGGGAAAGGACAAATGTACCTACCAAACAACTACTTTCTTGTTATACAAATACACCATTTTCCATTTGCAGATGGGAGTCTGGGCTTACCTTGTGACTTTGGCACCAGGAACAGTAGAAATGGTTCTCTGACTATTCTGGGTCAAGTTTATAAGAAATTCAGCAACTGTCTTGTGGTGAACTCCTGAAAAGCATGTGAGAAAGCCATTTGGTCTCTCAAAGACATTTAGAATTCAAAGACAATCACTAGTACACTTCCATATGGTAAGGTCACCAGGGTCTTTCCAGTCCTGCCCTGCTGCCACCTGAACACATCCTCCAAAGAGTCTTCATTGCATGAGCCAAAAGACCTCTACGAGAACTGCTGAAGTCTTAAGTCTTACTTGAAGTATTAAATTTGAGGATTTCTGTGGAAGCCTGCAAGAAAAGATGACTCACAGGTGTCTGCAATTATCTTGGCTGGAAGCAGACAGCAGGTGTTCAGTGAATACCAGAGTCCCTCAAGTTCCGTTCCCTGTCATTCTTAAAACAGACTAAACCATGCTCAACAGGAAAGCAGAAATGTATGTGCTGGGCTCTACTGCATTCTCAGATTTTACCACAGCACCTGCAATAAGATACTTGAATGAAAGCAACTCAACTTTCTATAAAGGGACCATGCCGTATGACACACCTTAACTCTCAGATTTGGTGTCATCAGTAAGGTTTCAGAACTTTTGGCAACAGTGCAAAAGTGGAAGACTATGTATTATTCATCCAATAATTACCTGAAAACGCAATGCAAGTTTTAGGTGTATCCCACACCAGTTATTTGCTATTAAATTGAAAGTTACTCTAAAGTGGAGGCTTAGACCAATGTCTATCTATAGCTGTGGTAGCAAACGAACTTTCCTAAGTACCTTTATTGTTTCTATACTGCTTTACATCTTCTCTTGCCTTGTTTGGAAGCCTTTAAGCTTTGCCACTTAAATATCCATATGTTTATGGAAGATTAACTTAAGAACAAGGGCAAGCATCTTAATAGCTTGCCATCCATCCTAGTACTTATATAAGACTCTAGTGTGTGGAAAGGATTCCACAACACATGATATTGTTTTCAAGAGTCAGAGAATGTTGAGGAATGTTTACTTGTGATGTAGGTTGGCACAGACTATTTCAAAACAAAGACATGAAACATTTGCCCTGGGCTATGACAGTCAGTAAAAGACTTCTGACATAAAAAGAAAAAAGGTTGGATTTGCTTATTTTCAAAAAGAGTGGACAGAGGGTAGAGACACAGCTCAGGTTAGAGTTCTTGCTGCACTTGCAGAGGGCCCAAGTTTGAATCTCAGCACCCACATGGCAGCCCACAATCATCCGTAACTACAGTTCCTGGATATCTGATGCTATGTTTTGACTTCTGGAGACAGCATACATACATGGTGTCCATAGAGACAAGCAGTTTTGTGTGTGTGTGTGTGTGTGTGTGTGTGTGTGTGTGTGGTGTCTGAAACAACATTATTAACATATAAATATAGGAAATTTTACATAACCTTAGGTTGAAAGTAGGCAGTTGAGTATTGCCAATAGCGAAAATAAGCAAAGCACAAATGTCTCATGTCAAAATGTCACCTTTTATTTACTGTGTATTAAGCCAACATTCCTTATTATGATCCACAACAACAGCAACAACTAAAAGGAAAGGAACACTCTATAAAATTAAATTGTGAAAACTAAATTATTTATGTGATTTCATTTGATGATATATTTCTCTGTTTTGCGTCATTGAAGCACACTTCTTTCTAGTGTCATAACGCTATTAGAAACTGTAATAATTTTGGGGGAATGTAAGATTTATCAACCCTTGCAGCATGGGATGAGAGCCAAGGCAAGCGATTAAGGGATACTGGTGGTATTAATCAAGTTTCCTTCTGTGTACTGGCCAAGAGGATGCAGGAGATTATTGTTCAAGCACTTCACATGATGGAAACACAATTTGACCACTACCATATGCTGACTTTGAAGTTACATGTTAGCCTTTTTCCAAAAGCAATACCATAAAAACATCAATACTTTCGTCATCAAATGGCTTTATCCACTAAAGGGGGATTTTACATACAAAGTGAAGGAGTGCTCATATTTCCCAGCTCATGGGAAACATTCCATTTTAACACAACTATTGCAGCATCAAAGGTTGATCTACAAACCAGGGAGATAGCAGGAAGACAGATAAAGATTCCCTTATAATACATCACTCTTTTTCAGTACTATAAAAACAATGGGTGCCCGTTTTTTCATAGGTGAATGGGCTGTAGTCATTGGACTTGAAATATGAGCTTTTCCTGTTCACTTGAGGCCACATTTAAGTTTTCAGAAACAGACAGAGCCATCATTCCAGTCCTCACACAAAATGAAAGCGTCATTGTGGGAGCAATTCTGAAAATGTATGAACTTCATAAAACGTTCCATTTTCTACAATGTGAGTTTGGCTACACAATCATAACATCAAAGGCCAGGAAAACTACCCATTGAGATCTCAACCTTTTATAATTGCTTGTATACTAACAGAAAATAAAGTATTTGCCCCTGTGGAATGTCCATCACAACAATGTAAACAGTAAGTATATCACTTTCTGTACATGCAACACATAGCATCTTAAATACCATGGAAGAATAAGAAATCTGAAGTGTTGCAAGGTTTTTAAAAATGAGCTCCTTCTTATGTGCCCCCTCCTGCATAGTGAAAAAAGGGTTATGCAGGTACACATACTCCAGTGGCAAATACATCTTCATTCATCAATGAAGGTGCTATACACACACACACACACACACACACACACACACACTACAAACAAATGCATGTGCCTGGAGGTGGTGGCACATGCATTTAATCCCTGCACTTGAGAAGTGTAGGCAGGTGGATTTCTGTAAATTTGAGGTTATGAAGTGAGTTCCGGGACGGCCATGGCTGTTACACAGAAAAACCCTGTCTCGAAAAAACAAAACAAAAACAAGAACAAAACAAAACAAAAAAATCCTCATGCATATTCCTCAATGAAGCTGCTTCTCTCTCTTCCTGTGTGTGTGTGTGTGTGTGTGTGTGTGTGTGTGTGTGTGTGTGTATTCCTAAAATTGTATTCTCAAATTCCATATGATGAGGTTTAAAAACACTCTTTCCTAGATCTACAATTAAAGTGACTATTTCATTGATGGGAGATGTTATGCTGTAAATATGTTTCTCATACTGGTTAAAGAATAAATCACTGTTGGGCCAATGGGAAAGCAAGATAGGTGGGGCTAGGAGACAAGGAGGAAAGAGGAAGTAGGAAGGAGGAGTCAACATGGAGAGCCCGAGAGGTAGGACACCAGTGCCTCTCTGGCCGGTAAGATGAGCCACGTGGAAATACTTAGAATAGTAGAAATGGGTTAATCATTAAGACAGAGCTAGCCCATAAACAATGATAGTAACTGTGAAAGACCCCCACTCAAAGGCTAATAGCTTAAGGCCTGGCTTAGCAATGGTAACGCCATTTTGCAAAGCTTCCACATAAACAAGTAAAAGTACAGGACAAGGTCAGTACTCACAGGCTGCCACATCTGGCCTTGGGAGGGGAGCAGAGAGTTCGGAGAAAAACCCAAACATGAGCTAAGTCAGCTATTATCAGATCCCCAAACACATAAGAGGCTTGTCCTCGGATGACTCAACACCTTATTTGAGCTGACCAATGGGACCCCTGTAACTATGCATCTTGCTTCTGTACCAGCACTTTTGCTACCCAGCCCTATAAAAGTCCCTCTCCCCAGCCTGTGGGGGCGCAAGTCCTCCGACAGACTTTGTCGCCCACAGGTACCTGTGTATATCCCAAATAAACCTCTTGCAGTTTGCATCCGCATCCGTGGTCTCGGCTTGGTCTTTGGGTCCAGGAGTCTCTTCCTGAAGGGAAGTCCTCTTCTGGGGTCTTTCATTTAGTGGCCCATACGGGGACTTGAGACCCCCACCCAAGGACCACCAACCCACCATCGGGAGGTAAGCTGGCCAGCACTCTTTAACACTGCGTCTGTCTAAGCCTTTCTGTCTACGTCTGTTTCAGTCTGTGCCTGTATGTCTGAATCTGTACCAGTTCGTACCATCTGGCCAAATTGTTTGGCATCTGGCAGGACAGGGAAGGAGCTGACGAGCTCGGACTTCTCCCCCGCAGCCCTGGAAGACGTTCCAAGGGTGTCTGGAGCCCGATTTTTCGGAGCTCAATCCGTATCAGAAGGATACCTGGTTCTGGTCGGAGAAAAGGGATCCGGACCCTCGAAGTCTCCATCCCAGCTTTTGCTTTCGGTTTTGCGCCGAAGCCGCGCTGCGTGTGTGTTTTTTGTTTGTCTTTGTGTTCTGTTTGGAGCGTTTATTCTTACTTCCCTACTCCTCAGCCCCCCCCCCTTAACCCCGAGCAAGCGTCCTTGGGCCGCCGCTCTCCACACCCCCTTAACCCCCACAGCTCCTCGGGCTTCTCCTCCGCCAAGTAATCAGCCTCTGGAGCTCCTTCCTTCCCCTTCCTCCTTATACCCCACCCTCTTAAAGGAGAAACCCCAGTGGGAGAAACCCTCAAAGCCTGTTTCCCCACCTCCCCCTGTCCTTCCCCCCTCCCTATGCAGGGCCGGAGAACCTAGGCGCTGGGGCAGCAGTGACTGAACAGCCTACACGAAATTCTCGGGTCGCCTCACCTGTGGCTGGGCGACTCCGGGGAAGCCGGGAGCCCCCGCCTGATTCCACCTCTCATGCTCTCCCCTTGAGGGAAGGCCCAAATGGCCATACCCAATATTCGCTTTTTTCTGCGTACGATCTTTACAATTGGAAAAATAATAATCCTTCCTTCTCCAAAGACCCTGTCACCCTCACTAACCTAATTGAGTCTATTCTAGTCACCCACCAGCCCACTTGGGACGACTGCCAGCAGCTCTTGCAGGCTCTGTTGACCTCAGAGGAAAAACAGAGAGTTCTTCTAGAAGCCCAGAAGAATGTCCCAGGTGACAACGGCCGCCCCACTCAACTGCCCAATGAAATAGAGGCGGCTTTTCCCTTGAATCGTCCTGACTGGGACTTCACCATGGTTGCAGGTAGGGGACACCTATGTCTCTATCGACAGTTGCTCATAGCGGGTCTCCGTGCGGCAGCCCGCCGCCCTACCAATTTGGCTCAGGTTAAGCAAGTGATACAGGGACAGGAGGAGACGCCTTCAGCTTTTCTAGAGAGACTTAGCAAGTTTCAAAGACTGGAAGGTCTTCAGGGGTAAGAGGAAACTCCAGAAGAGAAGGAAGGAAGGAAGGAAGGAAGGAAGGAAGGAAGGAAGGAAGGAAGGAGGAAGGAAGGAAGGAAGAACAGGGAAAAGAGGGGGGAAAATAATCAAGGATGGGAAAGTTGAAAAGGGTTTGAGAAGATGAAAGGAAGAAAGATTATGGCGGAGAATGCAGGAAGCCCAGGAAGAGAGACAAAAAAAAAATAAGGAATTAAGCAGGCTGCTGGCCACCGTAGTCACCGGACAGGACAGGAAGGGAGATAGAAAGGGAGTCTGGAAGGGGGCCAAAGTGGACAAGGACCAATGTGCCTACTGCAAGGAATGAGGACATTGTGTCAGGGACTGCCCCAAGAAGCCTAAGGGCCCCCGGAAGCCAAGATCACCAACCTCTCTCCTGACTCTGAAGGACTAGGGAGGTCGGGGCCAGGAGCCCCCCCCTGAGCCCAGGGCACAGATGGCAGCAGCTTCCTGGCGAATGGGGAGCAGAAAGTGGGAGCAGCAGTGACCACGGAGACGGAGGTAACCTGGGCACACATACATACAACAATTTCAACCTTAACCTTACATTTTATACGAAAAACCTAAAATGTATCATATATTTAAATGTAAGATATAAATTCTATATTCAAAAGCAATAGGAAAAAGCATTAAGATACATAGCTTAGTGAAGGACCCTGATAAGAACCTTAAAATCACATTAGAATGATTCCCTAGGCTCTCTGCACATCCTAGGTACTCTACACTTCCCAACCACCCTCAACCTCCATCTCCTGCAATATGTCTCATCCCTTCTTAGCAAGTTAATTGAATGTTTAAAGAAAATATCCAGGCTATGGTGCTACTGGTAGGCAAGAATTTCACAGGGCCAAGTACAATATTGCTACAGGGAATCCTGGATCAAAGCAAGAGCTGAACCATACGGAGGTGAAGGCACTAGTGGTGTTTTAGAAATCATGGGGAAACTCTGGTAACAAGATCTTGGCAGACTAGCTGGTTCTGGTAGCATCACAGAATATTCATGTTGGGTTAGAGAGAGAACTTGCTCCGTGGATTTATTGATTCATCACAGGGGTGCAGCCTATTGTAAAAAGATGATAGATAAGTCATAGTAAAACCTGGTTCCATCCCTGCTAGAGAATGCCGAGATGCCCCAGGTCTTCTTAAAATTTCATCCACTAATGAAGGCACTTTCACATTGCAACCCTGATTCTACTATAACTAGAAGGTATATGGAAGAGGCGGTCTTTTTGCTACATCATCAATCAGTTCCTTCCTTGTTGACATTGGCTGTTCCTTATGTGCTCTATTTTTTCTGTTTAGAACTTAGACTTTCAGTCCACTTCTCCTTTGTCTCTTCTACTAGCCTCTTGGTTGCTTTGTTTTGTTTTTGGAGATATGGTTTCTCTGTATAGGGCTGGTCTTGTTAGAACTCACTCTGTAGGCTAGGCTGGCCTTGAACTCAGAGATCTGCCTACCTCTGTCTCTCAAGTAGCTTCTTCTACTAGTTCTCATCACACTTGGCATCATCACCTTAATCCAAGAAAGGGCAAATGAAGAAAAAGTCTTTAAAGGGTCTTAACATCATCAATCAAAAGCTCTTATTCACTGTGCCTTGCATTAGTTTATCTTGAAGAAGTGATTGGACTTCTTTTTACAAACTAGGATTATTTCTATATGTGTGTGTATGCATGAATGAGTGAATGAGTGTTTGTATATAGAAGATTGAGAAAAAGAAATGTGTGTGCTTTGTGTGTGTGTGTGTGTGTGTGTGTGTGTGTGTGTGTGTGTGTATGTGTTTTATGCAGAGATATAGAAAGTAGAGATGAAGCTTAGGGAATTACTTTAAATTATAGCAATCTTTTAAAATTAATATTATTTAAGTGAGTTGTGTCTCTCAGGCCCATTTCAACAATAATTCTTTTAAATTGGAATTTATTACAAGCAAGTATTGCACTTGGAAGTGGCCTTTAGATTGCATATACACATTAGGCTAAGGACACCTATTAATAATTCAGAAGGCTTCACCTTCATTTCCTCTCATCTGATCATCTAATGCTTTAGGTGCTAATGTGGAGAGAATAGCAATTGTGTGAACACTGCTCTTTTGTTAGCATATTAAAATAATGGAGGACTCTGAGCTGTCAGCCCTTTTATGACAATCAGAAGCAGTAAGGGACAGTGCCAATCATAGTAGAACAATCCTGATTGATTGGGATTCTTACCAGTTGTTCCCTTTCACACACACACACACACACACACACACACACACACACACACAATGCCCTTTGTAGCTTGTCCATTGTTTTTTGTTTCCTCTTTCCTTTTGCAGCATGTCCATGGACACTCACAAACCATCATGACTACCATTTCACTAAGGAACCACCTCAAGGTGGCAAATGGCACAGTCAAGGGCTCTGCCTGAACCTATCTGGATCCTCCTGTGCCTCTCTATTCATAACTGTGGCTCACAGATCCATTTCCCATTCATGATGGAGGTAATTAGTGGAATCAATGTAAGATGTGAAAACAAATGACTGTAACAGAAAAAAAAATCTTATTTACATTAGAATCCATATACCAGCACTGCCTTGCTGAATGAAGGCAATCTGCAATTTTCCAAAGCTTCAAAATTATTAGTAGTAAACAATGACACACACATAAAAGAATTACATCAGTGAGAGAGGGCAGGAATTCCCCTCTGCTTAAATGACATCAGGTGTACACTTGACAAATTTAAGTCTCTTGGGATTTAACTAGGTCCTTCTCCCAGCATCTTCAAGTAAAATATAAAATATCTGCATTTTACAATCTGGAGATTATCACACAGTTAAAGAAAATCTGACAATTTATTACCCAAACCCATTTGCTTAGTATTCATCAAGACCCCTGACCTTATGCTCCCCCTTGACGTTTAAATCCATACAGATCATAATTGGACTCCAAAGATTAGTAACATAAGCAATGCAAATTGTGCACCAAACCTCTGCTTTTATGCAAATGAAAGACCCTTCACTTTCACCTCTGCTATTAACTTAATTAGCCTAATTTCTCTGAACACTGGCTTGTTGGCACAGAGCTGAGGAACTCTGGCTGCACCCTCTCTTTCCTGGATGCACTTACTGAAGTGAAAGTGGGGAAGGTAAGGAAGGAGCATCTGGAGCAGTCCAGCTGAAGCCAGATTGGAGAAGAAATGCTGATACTACAACCAGCAGCAAGAACACTGCTTTTGCAATTGTATGAAAGGAATTCTTAGAAAGAAGTGCAGTTTTCTGCTCTAGTCTAATGACCCTCTCTCCCTTTTAAAGAATACCACACTGTGATCATCCCCATTAGGTTAAAACTTAATAGTTGTTGGTGCTCAGTACATTATTTTGACCACAGAGCAGAGCAAAAACTCTAAAGTTAGACAGCATGATCTTCATGCCTCTAGAGGGGCTCATTAAAATGGAATGTTCCCCTCCAAAGCTTCCCTTGGTAAGCAATGTTTAAATGTCTTAATCAGCCTACAGAGTCCCTACACAAGAGACAGTTTTAAAAACAAATCTTTCAGATAGTGTGGTTCGGTTCACATCATGGCTTTCAAATCCCATTCACTTAAAATTCAGCAAAGAAATGGTCTTTGAATGAAACATGCTTTGCATTTTTAATATTCTAATTAAAAATTAAGAAAGGTATGTGTTCGGCTAAAGGGTAACCATTGTATCAAATTATGCAGTTTTTTTAATAAGCCAATATCAACTTAATAACCTTTTACCATGTAACAAAGTTGTGAATATTAATCATCATTTTGGACCTGTTAGGTTTTCCTGCTTCAAATGGGAAAGGATGAATTCTAACAATAAGGCTAGTTCTAAATTACTTGAAATTGGTTTTATGACTAGAAAATAAGAAAACCTCTGATAAAACAGTGCTCATTTCCCCATGCTATTTCAATATCCTACACAATTTTTCACTGTTGAAAACATTCCCAGAGCACCCTCATGAATAAACCCCTGAAACACCAAATAAATAAGACTCATCCTATGATGGATAGCAATATTCCACTTCCTGCCAGTGGAATGCAAATTATATTATCTAATTGTAGTTGTATAAGGCTTCTGATTCACCCCTCCCATCTACGTAGATTTGTTTGGCAGAAATGACCCTAGGAGCCTCATTCCTTTGCAGATATAAAAATTAATAGGACTGAAGGTTGCATGGTAGAGTTATGACTTAACAAAGCAAGCTTCCTTCAAACATACTGAATAAAAATGAAAGACTTTAGTTTTTTAAAAATGGAATTCTTGTAGCCAAAATTGGTCTCAGACTCACTATGCATCCAAAGATGACTTTGAAGTTTGGATCCTCTTGCCTCTCCCTCCCACATGCTGGGATTACAGGTAAGCACCACCATGCACAGTTTATTTACACAGTGCTGGAGATCAAACCTAGGACTTCATTTATGCCAGGCAATCACTATAACAACTCAACTACTTCCCCTACTTTCTGTGAACCAAGAAGCACCATGAAGAACACAGCAGCAGGGTGTCTTCTATGAACAAAGAGACAGCGCTCTCTCTCTCTAGATACCAATTCTACTGATGTCCTTTTCCCACACTGAGTTCCAGAACTATCAGAAATGGCTGACTACTGTTTTTAAGTCACACAGCCCTTGCTACTTTATTCTAGAAGCCCAAGTGAACTAAGACTGTATATTAAATAGAGAAACAACTGAAAGGAGTTCTTTTTAATGATTTTTCTGACTGTTGTTGTTATTTATTTTTGAGACTGTAATTTAATTACATTTCACCTTCCCCTTTCCTTGCAGGCTTTTATGAGATTGGCTTACATGATACAGTTCACATAGTCTTAAAATGGTTGTCCTTACACGACAGAGGCTGAGAACCAGGTAAGATATCAATCCACAAGGCTAGTTGCCTCGGCAGTCCCTGTCTGAAACTGGAGTCTGGCAAGACTCCTGGAGTATGAGCCACTGGTGTTCAATCCATGACGAAAAGGCAGAGAAGCTGAATTTGAATAACAGCAAAAGAGTGGTGGCGGCAGCCTCTGCAAGATGCCAACCGGGTAGATGAACTTGTCACCATACTGTAAAGCAAAAAGCAAAATCTTTCATTGCTTAGATTGTCTTTCATCTTGGCTGCTGCCACAAAGAGCAGCCTACAAAAACCAACTCTAGAGAAATGTCCAGAGACCTACAAGACTGACCCCAACTGACAATTTGAGCAACAGTGGAAAGGCTACCATAAATGCCCTTCCCTGATAATGAGACCGATGACTAACTTATCTACCATCATAGAGCCCACATCTAGTAGCTGGTGGAGACAGAAGCAGACACCCACAACTAAACACTGAACCGAATTGGAATCCAGATGCAGAGAGGGAGGACAAGACTAGGCTACAGAAACCCACAGAGACAGCTGACCTGAACAAGGAGGAGCCAATGGGCTCCCAGACTAATAACTGGGAATCCATCATGGGACTGACTCAGACCCACTGAACATGGGTCTCAGTTGGAAGGCCTGGGCAGTCTAAGGGACCTCTGACAATGGAATCAGGATGTATCCCTGGTGCACAAAAGGACCTTGGGAGCACATTCCTTATGGAGGGATACTCCCTTAACCTAGAGGCAGGAGGGAGGGCCTAGTCCCTACTCCAAATGACTTGACAGAATTTGTTAACCCCTCCTGGAAGACACCACCCTCCCTGTGTGTGGGGGGGAATAGGAGGGTGGGGGGACATGGGAGAGAGGGAGAGAAGGAGGAAAGGAGGTAAGGAGGGAGAGGGAATTGGGATCCATTAAAAATAATAAATAAATAAATTAAATAAATAAATAAATAAATAAATAAATAAATAAATAAGAAGCCTACATTTAGGGTGAGTCTCTCCACTACAATTAAACTGATTGACTAAAAAAGAGGAAAGTGCTGATGTCAAACATTCATCTCTCTCTCTCTCTCTCTCTCTCTCTCTCTCTCTCTCTCTCTCTCTCTACTTCCTAACTAGAGATACAATGTGAACAACTGCCACAAACTCCTGCTGGGATGCTTTCTCTGCCATGATGAACCAACTGTACCTTCAAATGAACCAAAATGCGATCTCTTTTAAAGTTGCTTTCTGAAATGTGTTGTCCTAACAGTAAGAAAATTAATGCAGATGATGTATTTCCACATTACTCCAGTTTTGTTTTGTTTTGTTTTTTTTAAGTAAAAATATGCACACATTCCAGGGTCAAATGGGGATCATTTCTTTTCTGTGCTTTAGAAAGGGAGGCACCATTAATTCATTCATTAAGCATGTATAGATTTGCTGCCTGCTGTGTGACAAGCACTGAGCAAGGTGCAAGGTATGCATTTGACACATTTCATTTCAACATGTGCCTCCCACTCCATTCTAATCGCTTCCATTACATTTTCTGCTCACACTCAATATAAAGAGTTTAAGGAATTAATGTAAGACAGTTATACCCTTAATTTGCAGTATGAATTCCAGGGTTTCTGATCAGACATAAGTGAAATTTTACTCAATAATCAAGGTTATAAAGTAGATGTGAATTTATCAATAATCTCGGAATATTTGGCACACAGTCAAGGAATTTAGAATAGAAATGTATCACCCCACCTTACCAAGTTGCCTCTAAATGTTTTAGTAAAATAAAAATGTTTTGGTTTTTACAACACATCAGAACATAAAATTTAAGCCTTCTTTCTCTCTAGCAGAGGGGAAAGAAAGCCTTCATTTCTTAGTCTCTCAAGGTCAGACAGGTGGCATGCAAACACAAAACATTATTGAAATTAAAAAAAAAGATTTAACACAACTAAAGAGAGAAGCACAGCATGAATTAAATGTTGTTCACACCAGGTGAGCCAAGAAACTCTTTTTAATCTCCCTTGGAATTCTTAGGATTTCATTAATTCTGATCCTCATTTTGTGTCATTCTTACCACTTCAGGGATGAGTCCAGAATGACTCACTATCTATTTTATATCCATTATTGTTAGCTGTTTGATATAAACAAGACAGATATTCACTATTCTAAAATATTACATCCTACATATATTTACCAACCTTCTGTGGCTCTCAGGCCTATCTATTTCAGGTTGACTATGCATATTATTGGTGTTATCATTATTACATCCTCACCTTGAATATCCCATAGTATCTCTGGTGCTCTGTAGAGACACTACACAATAATAACTCAAAGAACAAACATGTTTTTGCCACAGATGTCACTAATCTCTGAGCTACTGTAATGGCTTAAATATAAAAATGTGTCCTATAGGCTCATGTATGTCAACATTCAGTCTTCCTCTGGTGGTGTTATTTTAGAAGACCATGGAACCGAACTGGAGGAAGTGGTTATTGGGATTGGGTACTGGTCTTTTATGGTTATAGCCAACTTGCTTCTAATTTTCTTGATCAGTAAGCAAGCAATGTCATGTTCTCCCGGTTGCAGACAGAAACTGGTCATTTTATCATGCATTCCCCACCATAATGGGTTGTATCCAAAATAAACTTTTCTTCATTAAGTTGGTCATACCAGGTACTCCGTAACAGTGACAAGTAAATACTGTCACAAGCAATACAGCTGTTAAAAGCAGAAACTGGTCACCTGAGAGATGCCTCAAATGTCCAGCTGTTAGACACCATTCAAATGAGTCACATGGCCCTGTAAACTGCAAAAGAGGCTAAAAAAGAGGCATCTATCTCTACAAGCCAAAGACAAAGGCATTATTTTTTTCCTTTTTTATTTAATTTAAATTTGAAATGTTTGTTTTACATGTCAATCCCAGTTCCCCCTCCCTTCTCTCCTCCCCTGGCCCCCAACCCCTATCTGCTCTCCAGGGAGGGTGAGGTCATCCATGAGGGATCTTCAAATTCTATCCTTTCATATACAACAGAGCCTAGGCCCTCCCCCATGTGTCTAGGCTGTGGGTTTCTCCAGCCTGATCTTGACCCCTTTGCTCATCATTCCTCCCTCCCTGCAACTGGATTCCAGGAGTTCAGCTCAGTGTTTAGCTGTGGGAATCTATTTCCACTTCCATTAGCTACTGAAAGAAGGCTGTAGGATGGCATATAAGGTAGTCATCAATCTCATTATCGGGTAAGGGCATTTAAGGTAGCCTCTCCACTGTTGCTTAGATTGTTAGTTGGGGGTCATCCTTGTAGATCTCTGGACATTCCCCTAATGCCAGATTTCTCTTTAAACCTATAATGACTCCCTCTATTATGGTATCTCTTTCCTTGCTGTCCTCTATTCTTTCCCTGAGACAATCTTCCTGCTCCCTAATGTCCTCCTCTCCCCTCCTCTTCTCCCCTTCTCTTTCTCTTAACTCCCTCTCCCCTTCCCCCATGATCCCAATTTGCTCAATAAATATTGTTCCTGAGGAACTATGTGTATCTCTCTTAAGATCCTCCTTGTTTCCTAGCTTTTCTGGTGGTGTGGATTGTATGTTGGTAATCCTTTGCTCTATGTCTAAAATCCACATATGATTGAGTACATGTTTGTCTTTTTTTTTTGACTAGGTTACCTCACTCAGGACAGTTTCTTCTAGTTCCATCCATTTGCCTGTGAATTTCAAGATTCCATTGTTTTTCCCCCTGTTTAGTAGTACATCTTTGTGTAAATGTACCACATGAGAAAAGGCATTATTAATGGTAGCCAATACGAAGCATTCTCACTTTAGCCCTCTTAACCAGATGCGTAGTTCTCTTCTATAAGAAAAGTAAGAAAAAATGAAAAGTTGAAATAAGACAACCATTTCACTTCAAAAATTTCTTCAAAATCTTGGGCACATTTCTTCTTGACATTTTTGCAAGGTGGCAATGTTTGCTATCCATCCCCATGCTGGGCTGTAAAAGCATGCTAAGAATCCTAATTAAGACATTAATAAAGTATTCTAGCCTTCTGATGAGAAAACAAATGCACATGGATTCCCATCTTAGTTGGCTGAGTATGGAGGGATTTCACAGATACATATGTATGTCTACCTTCTGATCAGAAAATCACAAGTGCATATGGATTCCCATCTAAGTTGACTGGGCATGGAGGGTTGCCATATATACCCATACACAAAAAGAAATAGAAACAAAGTATGGAAGAGATGTCACAGATACCCTTGCACAAAGAGAAACAGCAACTGCTTCAAACCCGACTCTCCACTTCAGTTTTGTTTTGTTTTGTTTTGTTTTTTCCTACTGATAATTAAATTCTAGGAAATGCCATTAAACATACAGATGAAAAAGAGACCTAATAAAGAAAACAGATTTTTATTCCAGGGTGTTCTCTTAGAAGATTCTTGGGGGAGGGGGAGTGAGGTGAATTCTACAGAAAGGTTTTTCATATAATACATTCTTACAATGGTTTCCCCTCCCCTACTCCTCCCAGATTCTTTCCATTTCCTTACACACCCAACACTCCTCTCCCTCCCTCTCTGTCTCAGAAACAAACAAAAACAGCTCTCCTCCCTCCCAAAACACACACACATGAAGCACACATACCTTATAAAGTCACAAAATCAGAAACCATACTATACAACAAGCAAAAAAAAAAAAAAAAGTTAGAAAAAGCTGCCCAAACAAAAAGATATGAAACAAAAGTCTACAGAAGTACCAACTGAATGCATGTTGTGTTGGCTATCTACTCCTGGGCATGGTGTCTCCCCTTAAGTGTGGTTAATATACCCAGGAAGACGTCTATGAGACAATCTTCTTCTGCAGGTTCCTTTTGTTTCTTTAAATTGAAATTCTCCAGTGACCACAGAAAGAAATATCCTTTTCACCAATCAAATCTCACCTAACCCCCAACTCCTGGTTTTGACATGCATACCTCTCAATTGGAAGTTATAGCAACTGCTAGAATATATGAGAAAAAGGAAAATGATCATAAACCCACTAAGAGTTGGGTACTTCGGGTGTCCCTTCTACATTGAAGAAAAGTCATACTTTTCTGTTTCCAAGAACTTGTCAGTCCACAAGGAAAATTATTTTCCTCGGTTTTTACATATTATGAAAGAATTTATATTTTGATGATGTTGTTAGTTGATCATATGATTGTTATTTGTGAGATTCCTATAATTTTTGTAAAATATATGTAAAAAGAAAGTTGTTCATCAACAATCTTTCTTTTGAATAGAGGAAGACAGCCAGGAGGAGGCGGGCAACTTGGATGGAAATCAGCCAAGTGGAAGCAGTACATTGGCAACTGGTAGGTATATTATATGTGCATGTTTGAGGTAGCAATGGAGTCCTTATAGCCAAACTTAGAACCAAAGGGCAGGATGCCAGTGCTGGGCCTACTTTGCAATGCTGGAAGGGTTCCTATTAAATCCACTAAGGATGCTGCCACAGCTGAGTCATCTGACAGAGATGTAATCTATAGGAGATTTGTACAAAGCCAGTTGAGAAGAAAACTATGAGTTGGCAACAGTACTCTGTGCACCAGCTACGTATCCCTGAGGCACCCTGACCACCTGCAGATTCCATTTCTAATGTGCAATTTCATCAGAAAATATAAAAAGTTAGGGAAGTTGAACTAAAAAGCTTACTTCAACTTGAACTAAATTGAAGATAGTCAAATGGAAGCTCAGATCCCAAACTTTGCCAGTGGTGGAAGATGCAGTTTGGAAAGAGGTTTATCAATTATATCAACTTATAGTGCTCAGTGTCTTCTTGAATCTCTGGATTTTTGTTTTGAGTTCTGACATCACAAAGATGACATCAGATATTCAGAATTTCATGATACACCCTGTTAATTTCACAACTCGTCATGTTATAATACTGAGAAAATAGCTCCACCTATACTTCCCTTAACACAGAAACTGATAACTAGTATAAGTGCGGAGAGTAAGTGTCTAAAATGTTCAGCTATAAACTGGTCATCTATGTCACCTCCACCCCTCAAAACTCAGGCTCCATCATTCAAAAAAGGAAAGGCAATAAATTCTAGAAATCAGGGAGGACCAGGTTCAAACAGTGTCTTGTGGATATGACAGGCCCATGTATTCACAAACTTCACAAGAACCTCCACAAGACCAAGCCAGTCAACATTCCAGTATGGAGGTCTGCAGGTCACACAAGCTGCTATTCATAGGTGAGGAGCAATTGAGAGTTGCTGGTAGGTGAGGAAACTGGTGCAGATGCCTGTGAGTTGCTTAGGGAGCTCCAGAGGTGCAGCTTTTATGAGTGAGCCCCCAATGCTGAATGGGCTCTTATGGGCTAGTAAGTGGCCTCTGTTAATTCGTTGTTTCACTAATCTAGAGTTAAGTGGGATCATTTCTTTGGTGTGTAATTGGTGCCCTTTCAGATGTGATTAGACATATGTGTGTCCTCAGATAAAAAGCCATTTGTGTTCCAAACAGTTGCTGTCCACTGTGGCTTAACATGACAGAGTTAAAGGATTCTGAGCAGTCATTTTGCAGGGTTCTAATCTCATGCATGAGAATTCTAATCTCAAAACCTAACTACCTCCTAAAGACTCTATCTCTGAATATCATTCCATTAACACACAGAATTTCGATACATGAAGAAGGGACTGGGCACAAACATCTGTTCTATGACAATGTATTTGTTGAAGAGTAATCTCATAAATGTAATACTGAAAAAGAAGTCAGAAGGCTGAGTTCTCTGAAGATCAGTGTCCTATTGAGCTCACTATTTCTAAAAGGAAGTGTTCAGCATCAGTACATTACACTCTCCAATGGTAACATTTGAATGCTTGTCTGCAGGCTTTCAGTGGGGAAGCAAGAGATTGACAGTTCTGAGTTCTCAAACAAATCACAACTCTTACACCCCAGGAATTTTCACTTAACTCGTATCATTGATGTTATGCCACCTACTCATTCAATTAGAAGTAAAATGAAATGTCAATCTGTTATGTTGGTACATGCCTGTGATTCGGAGCCTGAGGCATGAATAGCACAAATCGGAGGCTAGCCTGAGCTGTACATTACCCAAATCTATCTTTAAAACTTAGAAGAGAATCCTGAAGCAAAAAGTTGCAGTTTCCAGTCATACTTCATCAAAGCAATCAGTGGAAAGTTATATTAGTTGATTGTTTCATGTATGTAACTAAATTCCCAAAAAGAATCTAACTTAAGGGAGGAAGGGCTTATCATGGCTGACATTTTGTGGGTATCATGGAAGGGAGGTCACGGAGGTAGATCTTGAGGCACCTATTTATATTGTGTCTCTAACAGGAAGCAGAAAGAAATGAAAGCTGGTGCTCAACTAGTTTCCTTTTTATGTAGTTCAAGATTCACATCCAGAGAATGACAGCATTTATATTAGAATGAGTCTTCCAATTCCAAATAACCTAATCAAGATAACTCCTCACAGGCATGCCAAGAGCTTTTCTGATATGTGATTCTAGATCCCATCAGGCTGACAGTTAATATGAACCATCACAATTGTTTGCCACATGGCAAATATCCTGGTAACTACCAAAGGACTCTCAAAAATTCATGATATAAGTTTCTTCTTGCAAAGACTTCTCCTTGGGGAAGAAAATATGCTAACCAAATACTATTCATTAAAATGATTCATATAGCATAGGGAAATGAAGGAATTAATTTGTCCACAGATACCAGAAGTCCCTGCAGGGAATATGACTTGAAAACACACAAGATAACTGAATAAACTATCTGGGAAGAGTTCCATACTTATCATTTCCTTGGGTGACCTTTCAAGGTTAAGAAGAAATATTTTAACCTTTTAAGATGAGAACAGAATAATTTCTAAATCAATATACATATACTTAAGGGTTGGTTTATTAGGTGAGGGGAGAAGAATGGAGATGCAATAAAAAAAAGACAGGAGTACCTACACTTGAGGAACAGGACCATGGGTGATTTAAGCAACAGACGGAATAAAAAGATATAGTTGGTGGGGAGTACAACACAAATTAATAGCCTAATGGACAAAGGAGCCTCAATAAAATCCCTCATAGATTCCTGGGCTTTGTTTTTTCCAAAAAGGTCCCTATCTTCTGCAAACTTCTCTGGGTATCCCTATGGCTGTGTTTGCTTTTGGTATGATATTGGAACATAACCTATACTTACTTATGGTTATAGGTACAATGTATTTCTAACCTGCTTCTGGCTTCTCACCAGGGCCCACTGGAAATCTCCGAGACAATTTCCAGAACTTGTACAATTCCTCACCTTACCCAGGTCTCTGACTTAATGCCCAAGGGAACCCTGTACTTGCTCACCTGGACAGCCAGAAACTGACAAGGATATAACCACCCACAAGACTCAACCCCAAATGTATGTGTGCCAGGATTCTATCCCCAGAGTTAGGCAGCTGTAAGATATGTCAATGGAGTTTACAGAGAGAAAAAAATTACTGCTACCCAGACTATTGTATAGTCAGAAGTCAGATTACTATTTTCTATGCCTGTTTTCACCTTAAATTTTGCTTCCATGATGAGCTTTCTTCAATGCATACTTGGTAGTGAGTTCTAGCTTTTGGAAATTAGTTAGGGGAAAATCTACAATAGTCTATAGTAAAATCTAACCACATACTAAGATTTGATTGCAAGCTGTATCCACTGTCCTTCTGTAATCCCATTCTGTTTCAAATATTCCTGTATGTTGGGATATAAAAATTATAACATGTGAGTCTGTGAATAGTCATGTGAGTCTGGCTTATTTCTTCCCTGGTTTTCAAATGAACATTTTGGAATAATGCTTTCTTACTTTGTCTACAGTTATCTCACAGAAGCTATAAAGTGAACTAACGCATTTTTATATCCCAACATACAGGAATATTTGAAACAGTATATTTCAAGGTTATTGTTTGTGACTGAATGTTTCTGGATAATGTCTATATCTAGCACTGATTCAGAGAAATGCACTTCAGGAATATGAACAAAATCCCTGTTAAATAGATGTTAAGTGCTATTATCAATAATTATTATATACTTTCTACAATATCATGTATAGATAATTGAACATGAGCTGAGACAAACTAGACTTAAATGTTCTCCCTGTAATTCTATTATATCTACTTTCAATTTTATAAATAGAAAACACTGAGTTTTCCCCATGTGATCATATTACATCTCTTTTCAATTTTCAAAACTCTTTTGTGGAGATCTAAAATTCTGACTTTTGCAAGCTAGAATCCTCCCTGAAGTATCAATTGATATGTATGGCTTTCATCTAGAATTTCTTTTTGATCATTCAGCTACTCTCTGTTATAATGGATTATAGGGTTTTAGACCTTTCTAGGTATATCTTTCTAAAAGATAATTCCAGAGCTGGAGAGATGGCATACTCGTTAAGACCATGAATTGCTCTTGCAGGGTATTCAACTTTGGTTCCCAGCACCCACATAGGGAAGTTTACAATGGTTTTTAACTTCAGCTGCAAGGGATACAATGTCCATTTCTAACTTCCATCAGAACACACACATAGAGGGGGAGGGAGAAGGAAAGTAGGGAGACATAAATAAAAATAAAATAAAAGCTAACTCCATATAAAATGTTCCTCAATGAATTATCTTTAAAAAGCCATCAAAAATTGAAACATTATAAATAGAAAATAATAATAAACATTTCATCCATCTTTTAAATATAGTTTATTAACAGAAATTTTTGAGATACAACAGAACCAATAGATCAGTAGACACTTGGCACTGAGTCAATTTATTAGATTATAACAGGAGGGGACTATAGAAGTAAATATCAGAGCTGTTCAGATTGCAAGGCAGGGAACAGAAAGCATGGGTCAGATCCATGGGAAAGATGGGATGAAACAGGACAAGTACACTTCCATTTGAGTGGTTTAGGTTATTTCAGAAGCCTCTGTAGAATGATAATTCATTCTTCCCACTGGAACTGACCCTGGATGATTAGGGTAGAGCAATAGTAGCCCTGGTACCATAACTTGAAAAGATGAGGTTGTTGGGTTATGAGTTCTGGATGGGTTAATTTGCATATGGAAAGCACATTTAAAGATGAGCTCTCTACTAACTCTTGGCAGGCAGTCCCTCCAGGCTCAGCAAAGCTGCAGGTTGGAAAAAAAAAAAAAAGAACCAGAACACATAAAATAAAATACTAATTAAGATGTCTATGCCTTGTAATATTACAGTCACTTAAAAGATCCCTTACAAATGCCTCTACCTTTCATGTCTCCTAAGAACTCATTAAAAACAATGCAAAGGTGCATTCAGAGTATATCAAATCCCAATTGTCATTAAAAAAAAACTATTAGGTGTAGATAGTGAATTAAAATGATTTAGGAACTACTGAAAAATGAAACGAAAATGATTTTAAATTGATGAAGAAAATTAAAACAAAAACCCCACCATGTTCAGAATAAAATACTGTGATACTATAGTGAACACAGTAATGATTAAAGGATTAAAGAAATCTCTCCTCACTGCACCTGCACCAGTTTACACCACTCACCACTCCTAATCTCTCCAAAGGATAGTAGAGAGTAGTTTTCCTACTAGAGTACAGGAGCCTAAAAAAAAAAATTCTGGACGGTTCAGTTTTCTCTTCAAACCTACAATGGGTCTCTCTCTCTCTCTCTCTCTCTCTCTCTCTCTCTCTCTCTCTCTCTCCCTCTCTCCCTCTCTCTCTCTCTCTCTCTCTCTCTCTCTCTCTCTCTCTCTCTCTCTCCTCTCTTGCCTCTCTCTCTCTCTTTCTCCTCTTTCTCTTTCTCCTCTCTCTCTCTCCCCTTTCTCCCCTCTCATCTATTCCTTCCCGACTCAATCTTCCTAGTCACAAATGATTTCTCTCCTCCCCTTCCCTTTCTCCCTCTCCACTCACTGCCCCCCAGCTCCCCACATGCTCAGGAGATTTTGTCCCTTTCCCCTTCTGTGAGGGACCTTATATGAATTTCTTAGAATCCTCCTTGTATCCTAGTTTCTCTGGCAGTATGAATTATGTATAGGCTGGTGATCCTCTGGTCTATGTCTAAAATCCATATATGAGTGAGTACATACCATGTTCCTCTTTTTGTGACCAGGTTGCCTCGTTCAGGATGGTTTCTTCAAGTTCCATATATTTGCCTGCGAATTTCAAGATTCCATTGTTTTTTCCCCCCTCAGAGTAGTATTCCATTGTGTAAATGTGCCACATCTTCTTTATGCATTCTTCAGTTGAGGGGCATCTAGGTTGCTTCCATGTTCTTGCTATTACAAATAATGCTTCTATGAACATAGTTGAATAAATGTCTTTGTTACATGGATGTGGATCATTTGGATATATACCTAAGAGGGAGATTGCCAGATCCTGTGGTAGACTGATTCCCATTTTCCTAAGAAATCACCATACTGATCTCCAAAATATCCAGACACCTACAAGACTGACCCCAACTAGCAATTTGAGCAACAGTGGAAAGGCTACCATAAATGCTCTTCCCTGATAATGAAATTGATAACTAACTTACTAGAGCCCTCAACTAGTAGCTGATGGAAACAGAAGCAGGCACCCACAACTAAACACTGAGCCATCCTGGAATCCAGATGCAGAGAGGGAGGACAAGACCAGGCTACAGAAACACATAGAGACAGCTCACCTGAACAAGGAGGAGCTAATGGGACCCCAGACTGATAGCTGAGTCAGCATGGGATTGACTCAGACCCCCTGAGCATGGGTCTCAGTTGGAAGACCTGGGCAGTCTAAGGAACCTTGGACAGTGGAACCAGGATGTATTCCTGGTGCACAAAAGGACTTTGGGAACACATCCCCATGGAGGGATATTCCCTTAACTTTGAGACAGAAGAGAAGGCCTAGTCCCTATTCCAAATGACATGACAGGTGTATATGACCCTCCTGGAAGACACCACCCTACATGTGAAGTGGAAGGAGATGGGAGGGAAGGGTGGTTGGGGGGTATGAGAGGGTAGGAGAGAGGGAAAGAGGGAGGAAGGGAGGAAAAGAGAGAGGGAGGGAAGGAGGGGAAACTGGGATTGATATGTAAAAGAAAAAGAAAAAAGAAAAATCTGCTAATGGCATGGTAAGTATGTCAACTTTTAAATATAAATATAAATATAAATATATAATATCTATAATATTTTAAGTATATGAGTAGAGAAAAACTTCTGGAAATGTTTTATGGATAATTTTAAATCATGTTAAAATGTCACATTATGGCTTTCATTTTTATTGTTTTGGATTTAACATATAATTTCATCACCACCCCCCCATTCCATGCCCATCTCAACTGCACCTTCTCAAACTTATAACCCCTATTTCTTCAATTGTTATTGTTCACTCTTGCTTACTCCACTTAATGTTGCTTGCATGTGTATGACTTCAGAGCTTAAGAATTGTTATTGTGTAACTATTTAGAGGGCTCATCTGGAGAAGACTGTTTCACCAAATCTCAGCTTTCCTTAACTGCCTTTGTTTAGGTGTGGGGACCCAATATTTTTCATTTTGAATATTTTAGGTACACTGTTCAGTATTAGCAAGTATACTAACATTATTGGGAATAAGCACCATCAACTTTCTATAAAACTCTTCTCATCCTCCCAGAATAAGAATACACACGCATTAAACACAAAATCTCCATTGTTCACTTATCTGCGCCTCTAACAAATACTCTACTTTGAATTTCTAAAAATGTATCTATTCTAAGTACCCTGTAAAACTGGAATAACAGAACATTTTTTGTATTTATTTATTTTGTGTGTATATATGTGGGGTGTCAGAGGATACACACATACCATAGCACTTCTGTAGAGGTTAGAAAGCCTCTTGTGAAAAGGAATTTTCTCATTTCATTATGTGAGTTCTCAGAAACAAACTCAGGACATTAGGCTTGACAGCAAGTGTTTTTATCCACTGAGACATCTCTCCATCCCCAATATTTTTTAATGACAAATTGATTTCACTGAAAATAATGTCCTCAAAGTTTCTTCATGTTGTAGTATGTTTCAAGATTTACTTATTATATATTTTATCTACCCACTGGTGAGCACTTGGGTTGCTTTGACACACTTCCATTGAAGTTCTCCTGACCCTGGCTCAGTTGGTCTTCTGAAATATCATGGATTATGTAATTTCATACCAGTGGCATTGTGATTGTTACTCTATATTCTCAACTTGGTGGAATTTAGAATCACCATGTGGATGGAAAACTGGAAATATTGGTGAAAGGGTTTCTAAGTTGGGTTGAGCTGGGAATACCAATCCTAATTTCAGAAGCATCCATGGGTGAGGATCTTGGACTGGATGTTTTTTAAAGCTAAATACCAGAAACTATCTCTCTTAGTTTTGTGAACAGAAGTTTGTAGAAAGAACCATACCTTATATTGAACAGTTTGCAAGACTGAGTAAGTGATTACAAGTCAGTGGTTGTAGAAAGGTTAGAATGCTGTGTGTCTAGAGAGAGTTTTAATTTATTTTGAGCTATCTTAAACTCCAAAAGTAATGGTTCCTTGTCCATCTATATTTTTGATCTAATATCCTTGTGACTCGTAAGTAAAACCTCTAGAATGTATTAATATGGCACACCAGTATCTTCCACCTTCTACCAACTTAAAAGCTAAGAACATCATCAACAATATCTGAGGGCAAGAGCAGATATTTTGCTGCTTTGTTTAAACACACCTATCAAATGCTTCTACCTCAAACTACCTTGATTTGACTTTCTTTTTCTGTTAATATAAAACTTTCGTCAAATCATTACCACATTGGAACATGATACTTGGGGAATCCTAAATTTGTGTTCCTGGGCCATTGCCACTCATATTTTGCTCCAGAATAAACTGTCTTTTATCCCCTTTGAGGTAACATTTGAATCTTTGTATCAATAGCTTTTGGGTATAGATGCAAAGCCATGATGGACAGTGTCCTAGAATTGGGAACAGAAATAAACTCTCCCTTCCTTGAGTTGCTTAAATCAGGTCTTTTGTTGCAATAATAAAATAGTAACTCTAATGTAGGCATTATGGAGACCAAGCTGACAGCCACATCTCTAGTGTGCAGTGGACACAGGAGATCCTATGTAAAAGTAGTGTGTGCCCTTAATATAGATTCTTCACATTATTTCAAGGAAACTGACTTGGCTTCATTGTGCACAACCAATTTAATGGGCATGGTGGGGAAGCTTTATAGAGAAAGAAAAGATTGCAACAGTAAACAAAGAAAAGGTTCTGAGAAAGGCCAAGAACACATCCTGTTATGGTTCTGTGATTCCCCGAAAAGAACATGTATAAGGTGTTTCCAATGGGGATCAAGTGTCTGTTTGTGAAAATATGAGTTGCCAAAGGAAGCAATTAGAAGTGAGGGTCAGAAGAGGTGGTGCTACCACCCTCATGAGTCATTCTGGTTCATGTGTAACAGCCACATGTTGCAAAACAGGAAAGAAAGAAAAAAAATCCACAAATAGCAAAAGGCAGACAAAATTCATTCTACATTACCTAGAAGTCAACAGACTAACTGCCCACTTGGACCTAATAACTTCCAGTTTGGGAAAGAACAGATTTGAAAAGCAGACAATCAGACACATAAACTTTGGCAAGGTGAAAGTCAGAGGAATCAACAATTGATATGGTGCCTAGCAGAATGAAGCCTACCATGCTGCTGCTGGCCTGAATTTGTTGGAAGAGTTGCATAAAAACAGAGCCCAGAAATTCACTGGTAATTAGAAAGCTCTGGAGTATTAATTTCCTGGGATGCAGGACTGGATCAGTTCTTTGCTCTTCCCACTAGTCATCTTTCTGCATCCATCCTGCCAGAAGAATAGATACAATGCCTGCCCACCACGGACCAGACCTTTTTCTCAGGTCCTTGTTCTTTGTGATTTCGCCAACAGGCTTTAATAGTGCAGAGCTCTGAGGGAGAGCATCTCTTCTTGAGAGTAGACTTTGCATGCCTCTGGAAAAATAGAAGGGAGCCACACACTTGGAAATACCCTATCATTCCCAGAAAGTGAGGGCCTGAACAGATGTCTTGATCAGTAAAGTGCTCAATTTAAAAGCAGATAGGCCTGAGTTGGATCCCTAGTACCCATGTAAAAATTTCAAGTGTGATGGTACATATTTGCAATACTTGCTGCGGAGATGGAAACAAAAGGTTCACTGGACTTTGATGTCAAGTCAATCTAGTCTAATTTTGGGCTCTTTTGTACTGGTCAGAGACAATTAAGATTGACATCATGCTTCATCATGACCACATATAACCACACACACACACACACACACACACACACACACACCCACACAGAGAGAGACATGACATGACATGAGCTTGAAACATGTCTCTTAGAAACTAAAGAAGACAAGGAAAAACACTATTCTGAGTTACATCCCAAGACCTGCCTTTTCCTGATGCTCATCTACTTTGTCTCATCATGGAACAAATGAGTGTTTTATTAACTTAAAAAAAATCATTCCTTTAACAAGATCTTTCATGCATGTGGTAAGAAAGAATTAGTTAGAAGGTAGAAGGTGATTAGTGCTGGTTTATTTATTTTTCTCTGCAACTGGGTTAATTGATTCTGTGTCTTGTATGCCATACTATACCTCCTCCATAGAGTAACAGGTCTGCATCTCTCTGCAACCCAGAAGTCTTGCTATATCTATCTTGTATAAATGATTTCTCCTCTGTGGGTGGGGAGATGGCTAATTGATAAAATTCCTGTTGCACAAGTATGAGGACCCAAATTTAATCCTTAGTATCTATGTAGAGCATCATGGTAGAGGCACATAGAAGAGAAAATCTCCTCACTTCCTGGTTAACCAAAAAGCAACAGAAGAAAATGCCTTTGTTATCTAGATTTCTTAATCTTTCTTTTTTATTTCATCCATCCCCACAGTGTGTGGGATGCTGCCATACACAGTCAATCTTGGTCTCCTAGCTTTGATTAATCTTCTTTGGAAACATCCCCATAGACAAACCCAATGTCATTCTTGCTTGACCACCAAGACACTAACTTCTCAATCCAATTAAATTGTCAAGATTAACCTTCTCAACCAGAAACCATCTACAACCTTGGAGGCACAGCCAATATTCAAGAAGCAAACCCATACGAATACTAATGTCGCTAGGGTAGGGAGACTCCTCATGTTCAAAGTAAAGAATGCAGGTAGGTAGGTTGGTTTGGGGGAGAGAGCTAAGGATGCTGTCGCTTGTTGTGCTGAAAGTCATGACATCATGGGCAATTCAACCTTCTAGACATAAAGTCATTTCTTTCCTAACATGTCCAGTGCTTAAGGGGTAAAAATCTCCCAGATTGCAATAGTCACAACGGCTGGCCATTGTAAGCATTGACAGGAGGGATAAAGAGTATGGAGATGAGAATTTGTCACACATCAGTGTATGTCCAGACAGTCAGCAGATCCGGTGAGAGATGTAAATTCAGTTCTGCATCAGACCTGAGATTCTACATTTCCTCACAACTTCACAGCTCAGGACCACATTGAATGTGGGAGATGGGAATCACCAACTCTCCAGCCAGCTGTACTATTGGATCATATAGGAAGCATTAGCATTAACAATGGTGTGGCTCAGGATCCACCCCCTGCATCTGACCTGATGGCTCAGGGCTGAGGTATTTACAAGTGTTACAAATCCATGCTAATTAAGGTGTGAAGACCATGCCATGTATAATAATGAGAAAATATTAATAAATAACCCTAGTGATCTGGAAATTTTTTGCCAGGTAATTTTTTTTCTCTTACCATAAACAAAAAAAAAGAAAAAGAAAGAAAGAAAGAAACCCCCCCAAAATCTGAATCTGGACAGAGCTTTCAAAACATAGAAACACATTTGTTTTTGCTTGTTCTTTTTTTTTGCCTCTTTTTTGAAATATATAACTTCTGTGCTTGCAAATGAGAGCAGCTAACTCTCAACTGTCTTGGATCTAAAATAGGACAAAAGAAATATATGTGCAGAGAACAAGATAATGGCCACCAGATAGAAGAAGCTGTCTTCAGAAAAGCCTTGTCTGCTGCTGAGCCCACCCACCTTTTGTCTCACTCTGAACTGACTCTGGTTACTTGATTCAACTCTCAATTCCTGTGCTCAATTGAGCCACCAACTTGGGAGGTCTTTAATGTCCACATTTGATTTGGCTGAATATGTAGGGGAAAAATATGACTTACATAATATAGGAAGTTGCATTCCATCAAGGTCATAAATTAGGACTGGAATGATGGGTTCCTGGGCTTCAGTGTCCCAGACTCCTCCATCTTGCTGCTCTACCATTCTTAGCTTTCTGACTCATGATCTGTGTTAGTGTTAGAAGGTGTGTGAATTACATTTTCTGACAAAAATCATTGCAAGGAAGGCCAGGTGGGTGGGATTATTCTGGCTCAGTTTGAGAGTACAGTCTATCAAGGCAAGGGCAAGTACTTATATTGTTTCTGATTTAGAAGGCAAAGGATGAGGAATGCTGGTTTCAAATCCCTTTCTCCTTATTTAATGTGGAACCCTACCCCACAAAATGGAGCTATCCACATTCAGGGTAGATTATCTCTCCTCAATTGGTCCAATCTATAAACTCCCCCAGTCATATGCCCCAAGGTTTGTCTGTATATGATTTTGGATCTTGTTCAACTGGCAATTAATAATGATCACAGCATGGCAGCAAGACCATAAGAATACATTGCATCTGAAGACAAATAACAGTGAATAGGAACTGGACCAGGTTATAAAACCTCTACCACCAACTTCCTCCCCACAGCTATCCAGGCCCTCCAGTGAGGCTTGGCCTCCTAAAAATTTGACAATCTTCCAAAACTGCACTGTCAACCAGACAAGTGTTCAGCCACAAGAGCCTGTCAGAGACATTTCACATTCAAGTCACACCATGGTCAAAATGATTGATAAAGTACCATCACTTGCACAGTACAGCCAGGAAGAAGAAGCAATGGGAAGCTTCAGTATCAATAGCTTTCACTGTGGCATTTCCATGCATCAATGGCACTTTGACTCTATCTATCCTCCCTCCTATTCTCTCTGCTCTTTTAAAGAAGCTCCACTCCTTACTTACTATTTACTCTCACTCCACATTTAACAGCAAAAAAAAAAAAAAGGTTGGTAAACATTGTCTTGATGAGGCAAAAATACCAAGCTAAGAAACGTGAGAAAAGTTGCTGTAGAGGAACAAGTAATGGTTAACTAATGTTTGGCTCTTTTTGACTCTGATTTCCTGAATCTTTTTTTCTACCTAAGAAATTACATCTACTGTGGATGCTGTGAGCCCTGTAAAGTATTCCATGCCCATTGTCATAGTTCATGATCGCATTAACCCAACCAGGAAAGTAATCCTAGTTTGTGTAACTAGCCAGATTTCCTACCTAGCCACTGATGACATTAGAATCTATATCCAGTTATCTCTCATTACAGAGCTATATACTACTCTAATCCCTTTTTAAGGTAGGTTTCATAAAGAACATGGACCTCAAGAAGAGAGGCTCCTAAGCCAATCTTTTTCTCAGCGCTTGAGCTCTGCCCACAGATGCCATAGGTCTGCACATCCCATTACACCACAGGTTTAGGCTCCAACCACCAAAGAGTGCTTACTGCTCTTTGTGCTTGTTTCTTTTCTTTCTTCCACTTCTCTTCTTCCTTAGTCTAACAAAATATCCTCAAGTGCTAATATGGCTATGTAAAGCACCAGACTTCTGCATTGTCTAGTGAGCTTTTATTTCTGACCAGAATAAAAGCCAAGAATTCTAGACATTAATAGTCTTTGTTACATAAGAATGACTGAGTTGTTTCCATTGACTTGTGAAGTTCTTTATATAAAATATGGATGAGAAGGGAGAGGAGGAGTGGAGGGAAGATGGGGAAGGCAAAAAAAAAAAATCTGCGTGTGTGTAGATGTGGGACTTCCTTGTCTGCCTGCAGTGACTTCATCCAGTCTCCTTGCATCTGTTACCTGGGGCTATCACTGTTCTCTGTCTCCATAAGCAGACATTTGTGAGCCGCCCCAGTATCTTTTCAGTGATTTCAAAACATTCAGTCAATTCCTGGTGTCACCATTCCAATTATAAATCTTATCAACCTTTAAATTAGATGTACACTAGAAGTTTAGAAGCAACCAAACTTGAGAAACACCCTCAAAGTTGTGACCTATTTTCCTTGAGATTTATCTCTTGCTTGGAAATATAGAATGCAACCTGCAAGCAAAATGTCAGCTCACTGATTATACTGATTAATGTGGTTCTGCTTTATCTAAAGAAATGTCTATTTTTCTCCTTACCCTTAAAATTCACAAGAGTTACCCACTCACTTTCTGAAGACCAGCTCTCTGTTATTCACATGCCTTTGTATCTACCCAATGCATAAGGAAATTGATTGAGAATAGCTTCTTTCAACCAGGGTGTATCCTATCCCTAGTGCAGGAACAGACTTCAAGCGCCCATTCCCCATGGAGGAATACTCCCTTAACCTAGAAACACAGGGCAGGATCTAGGCCCTACCCCAAATGATTTGACTGGCTGAAGATCCCCTGTTGAAAGCCTCAACCTCCCTGGAGAGTGGATGGAGGATGGGATGGGGGAATTGTTGGGGGCATGGGAGGATGGAAGGTAGAGGAAATTGGAATCAATATGTAAAGTAAGAAAAAAATATTTTTAAAAGAAGAGAATAGCTCCTTTCAATGGCTGCTTCTTTTTATTTTGATTTATATATAATCTTTCAGTGAGTATGGCATTTGTTCTGAATATTTCCTACTTAAAAACTTTTCCTTGAGCAGTTGAAATCTCTAGCTAACTAAGCAGTTCTCCTGGCACTGTGTCTACAACTGAGTCTATCTGATAGAGAGAAACTTGAGTTATCACCATGGGCCCTGAAATTGGCATCTGAGAAATGACATTTGGAGCAAAGATGAATGGTCCCCTGAGAAGACATCTAATGATGGTAGTGATAAGGTTCTGGAACTTTCATGCCCTTTCTGTGTACTGAAAGGTTTGTAAGAAATAAGATCAAATAAAAGAATTCTCTCTGGTCTCTGAGCCAAATTATCTTTCATTTAGTGTAGTTAAACAAATATTAGCCTGGCTGAGTTGGATTTAACCTTTTTTAAATCTGTGCTGTGAGTTTATCTATGCTTTGTTTAAAAAAAAGAATAGCACTTTGGAAGTCATGGTTTTGTCTCTCTGAGAGATTTATACTTCCCTGTCCATCTTCATAAGAGAGTTCTGGTGCTCTTGTTTAGGTTTGGATGGAAAGCCAAGTGAGGAAAAAAAATGCTTTCCCAGGTTGCCATGGTGACTAAAGATCACTGTCGTTCTATGGCATTGATATACCTCTCATAAACAACAACCACCTAGACACTCTTTCATTTGGAACTGGATCCAAATGCATTAAAAGGCTCCTCGTGAAAATTCTGGCAAAGAACATGAAATTTGGAAGTGAATTTGACTTCTACACATGGTCCTGTTTCACAGTAAAGGAGAAGCTTGCACCAGAAACACAAGCACTAAGGCTTCTATCTTTGTTATCAGAAAAATACAGATAATGATAGTATCCTATTCATCTGGAATGATGGAGACAATAAATGTGATAAAGCATGTGAAGTATTGCAAAGAGCATTGTAAACAATTCATTGAGTTTGCCTGGCTTCACACATGCTTTACTCATTTCAGTACAAGAACTGGATCTGAGGGCCTACCCTACTTGCAGGGTGAGAGGCCCAAGGCAGAACACCTGCCTCCCATTTCCTGCAGCCATCACTGCAGCCAACTGAAGCTCTCGAACCAATAAAGCATCTCTGCTAACACCATGGATGCTTAAAGTCACAAGACTTGGCACTTTGTGAACTTCCTGTGTGCCTTAATAACACCCCCAAATTCAAATTCAACTCCTCCCATTGCTTCCTGCTTAGTCCATTCTGTAACAGTGAGAAAGAGTCAAGAATCTACACTACATGATGGGTTACTTTTCTCAGTGCTTCAACAAAGGCAGTGAGAAGGAGGAAAAGTTTTTGTGGGGTTTTTTTTCTAATTAGATCATGATCAGAGGGTACTCTATCATGAAGGGGAAGACATGGCAGCAGGAGTTGAGTCAGTGGTCACACTGCTTCCACAGTCTAGAAGGAGAGAGATGACTGCTGGTGCTCAATGCACTTTCTCATTCCTCATTCAGTCAAGGGCCTTCATCTTTAGGACAGTGTTACCCACACTCAGCCTGGATCTTCTCTCCTCAGTCAAACCTCTTTGGAAACACACTCACAGACACATGCAGAGGTTTAGCTACTAGATGATTCCAAATTCAGTCAAGGTGACAATGACAGTGAACCATCACAGTGTCTGATCAGATTCTTCTATCTGAAAGTCAAGGATACCCTACTTCTTCCATGGAGCATGCCAACCTCCTTCTCAAGCCTTTAGTCAAGTAGTTCCTTTTGCTGTGGCATCTGAGGAACAACTCAACTCCTGAAATAGCTCTTGTCACCACCTTCTCCAGGTGTTTGTGTAATGGGTACATTCTCTGGGTTTCTAGTCTAAGTTGCAATGTTTGTCACAGGCCTGCATGAACCCTGGGCTTTTATGTGAAACAGTTATAATTATGAACTCAGAGATTCTAACAATTTGCTCATAATGAAAGACTTTGTGATTTTCTTCCATAGAACTATACAGAGTAGTTGAACTCACAGAGGGTAGAATGCACTGGAGTAAGGCACTAACATGACTTATTATCTGATGTGGACAGATTTTCAGTTCTGAAAAATGGAAAGTTCTACCATAGGTGGTTGTGAGAATAGCGCAACAATGCCTATGCATGTAATGATCCTGAAAGAGCACACAAAAATAATGAAAGTGGCATTGTACATGTGAAACAAGTACTCTACTACTAAGGTACATCTCATCCTACCACCATGCACATTAAAAAAATAAAAAAGATTTGTTACTTTGCTGAAAGACTCTTTTTCCTATTAGAGGGAAAATCCTATAAGATGGAGATGCAATTTTCTGACTTTAAATGGAGCATAATAAGATGTTATTCAAACATACTCACTATGTGAATAAATAATGTCTCTTTAATGACATGAACAGAGTTTTATACTTTTCCTGTAGTGCAGGTCACTTTACCATGGCCAGCAGGAAAGTACATCTTTTCCATGCATGATCCTAATACTTCTAGACTCAATTTTCTCAGGGAAGATTGTGTGGAAGAAAAACCCATGGTGTCCAGACACAAAAAAAGGGGAAGGTTGAGGAAAACAATGAGCTAAAGAGCCTCAGTACTACTCTGGTCTCTTAGGAAATACCTAAAGCAGGCATATGTTCTATCCTTCTGCCTTTGCCAGAGCTTCTGATCCAGATAAAAACCTGATCCAAAAGGAAGCCATGGTGAAGGACTAGCAAAAATAGGGGATTCTGTCTTCTTAGGTAGAGATGCAGATACAAACAGTATGGTAGCCATGGGATATAACTGGCATTGTAGAAGAATATTAGCTTATGGATTCATGATCACCAGAAATTTGTTTTCCTTAATTGCTACATCTTCATTATTGTCTTATAAATTATAAGAGTGACAACAGATTTAAGAAGTCCCAGGCCAGCATATCTCTGTGAATAGGATCTTGGGATACAGGTTTTCCATCCCAGAAAGAAGTAGACTATAGCTCCCTTAGGAAGCAGTAAGATGAGAAGAGCACATTATGAGCATGCATGGAGCACAGCTACAATCAGTAATGGGAACAGAGATGGGCTTTAGGCTGATACAGACAGGAGTAGGTAGGAGGAAAGAAGAGGGGTTTACTGTCTGCTACAGTGCCTGGCGGAAGCTGGGCTAAAGTCGGAACTACTGTGGAAAGATACAATAAGCGTGGATAGTGTGTCCTCCCTGATGACCAGTTTCTCCCTTGGCATTAAGTGGCCAGTAATTTCATAGTACCATATGAAAGCAGTTCATTATGGTACTCAGTCCTCCATGGATTACTTTGCTAACATTTAGCTGAATCTATCCTTTAAAACCACAGGCTGAAGAAACCCACAGAAAGAGCTGACATGATCATAGGGGAGCCCATGGTTCCCAGTTTGATAGCTGGGAAACCAGCATAGGACCCAGACCCCATGAATATGGGTGTTATTTAGGAGGACTGGGAAGTCTATATGGCCTCTGGTAGTGGATCAGTGTTTATCCATAGTATACAAAAGGAATTTGGGAGCCCATTCAACATAGAAGGATACTCTCTCAGCCTAGACACATGGGGGAAGGCCTAGGCCCTCCTCCAAATAATATAATAGACTTTGAAGATCCTCCATGGAAGGCCTCACCTTCCCTATGGAGCAGAAAGGGAATAGGATGGGAGGGGCACAGGGGAGAAGGGGAAAGAGAGGGAGAAGAGAACTTGGATTGACATATAAAACAAGCTTGTTTCAAATTTAAATTTTAAAAAAAGAAAAGAAATTATTAAAAAAAGAAGAAGAAAATGTGGTGTCTACCCAGCTCAGTCCTTCCACAAAGAGGGTTTATAAAAGAAATAAAAGCCAATTCCATGCCTGAGAGGTCCTTGTTACCTTTCTACCCACTGGATGAAGATTGTGTCAGCATTCAGGCAGTTCAGCAAGGAAGAAATGTTTCTTGAATTCTTAGCAGTCTGGCCATATGGCTGGAACTCAGTTGGTCCATTTTTTCTTTTTGTTTTGGCTGACAAAATGACCATTTTAACTGAATAGAAATACTCCAACACAAATCCAGAGAACCTTGCATGCCTCGTGCCATAGCTCAACATTGTTTGCCACCTTCCATTTTCTACAAAGATTTCTGCAGTAAGAATTTTGCAAATATTATCACTGGTAGCAAACATGGCATAGTCCAGAGAATTAGTGCAAATCACCACTAATTTCCCAGAGATGGAAAGAATTATTGGTAACTAAGAGTTAAAACAGAACTTGAAAAGACTAAAGAAGGGGAAGAAAGACTATGTTCTGACACCATTTGGTTAATAATGTCAGATTGACAAGATGTAGAATCATATATAACACATATCTCTGCGCATATCAGTAAGGGAGTTTCTAGACTGTGTTCATTGAGTCAGGAAGCCACGCCCTACCATGGTATCACTGTTTCATGGGCTGTGATGTTGAACTTAACAAAAAGGAGAAAGTAGTGGAGCACTGGGATTCATCACTCTCTGCTTCCTGCCTGCAGTTATAAGATAACCAGTTTCCTAAGCTCCTTTCCTCATGGCTCCCCCACCATAATAAAGTACACCCTCACACTATGAGCCAGGATGAAGCCTTCCCTCATTAAGTTGCTTTGTCAAATATTGTGTCATAGTAGTCAGATAGGTAACTACCACAGACTGTGATTCTCATGTGTGGTTTTTCTTTGTACAACCTATGTCATCTGTCACTAACAAGCAAAGAAGAATGTCTTGTCCTGATAAAGCCAACACCAGCAGAACAGGGATAATAAGCAGCATAAATGGAGATCTCATCACCAATCATCTCTGGCTTCTTCTTCCACTGCTTTCCTGCGTTTATCATAATTGGGTGAGAAAATGCATTTCTCCACCCTACTCATCCTGTGCCTACATTTTTCCAGTAGCCCCTGAGTCGTGTATGGAAGCTAGTTATTTTAATCAATTGATAAGTATAAGGATATGAATTAGTTTTATAGCCAGTTAGGGCCATAGCATAGGTTATATAGGAAAGTTAGTCTTTTTAGTGTGAATTTATGGTCCACTCTAGACTCATAACTTATAACAGGAGTAGTAACCTCCACTGAGCAGACTTCCTTAGAAATCTCCAATGCTCTTAATGGAATTTTCTTGGCATTTTCAGTAAGCTATGAGGTGCTGTGTTAGAAGCATAAGCCCAGAACCACAGGCACAGAGTCTTGGGCCCTGCCCTCCCTGAGTCTCTCCACAAGTACAGAGATCCAGCAACCCCTTTTTTTCTCATTTATTAGTATCTATCAAATTGGCTGATAAAATCTGGCTGATTTCAACTATCTCCAGGGAAAACTCAGTCATACTCTAAGAGGGCATACTTTTTATCTCTTAAGATTCATTATCAGTGTAGGAACTAAAGTGTGTGATACTTCAGTTGGTAAAGTACAAGCATGAGAAAGCACAAGCATGGAGAACCAAGGTTGACCCTCATAACCTGTGTAGAAAAAAAAGAAAAACAGTCAGGCATGGTAGTCTACTTTTAAGCTCAATCCTAGGGAGAAGAGAGCATCTTGGTGGTCAACTTCAGGCAAAAGAAAGAGACCACGTTTTAATAAAGAAGGTGGGCAACCTCCTGAGTAACAATATCTAAGGTGTCCTCTGGTCTTGACCAGCACATAATATACACACAGTAATTCAAATCCCATATAGCTAGACACATCCAGGAAAAGGGTGGTTGATATGTCTACTCTGCATTATCTTACATATCTGGCTCTATGACTCGGCTGTTCCATTACAGTGTCCTTGGATAGGGATTTAAGAAGAAAGCCATGTCTACAGAGAGCACCTCTTCTCCTTGAACTGCCTGATGTGAAGAAGGAACTGAGTCCTGCTAACAATGAATGCTGCATAGCTTCAGTTCATGAATTAATGGTAATGTGAGTTCAGGCTGTCCTTGTGAGGTTCTCTTCAGCCCAAAGGCACATGTTTATTTTACAAACAATTCATAGTCTGCTTTTAAGGTTAGACTTTTCCTATACATGAGTACATGTTCAATTTTCACATTACTCTAGCAAAGACCACACTGCATAGGATCTTTCCTATCCTAAAGAACATTTCAAAAAGACACATTTCAGCCCCAATGAAAAGGTATTAACTGTCTTCATGAATTCCATATTTGGAGGTAGAATCCTAAAAGTACTTGGAATCTTGTGTTGACTTGGCAATGATATACCTTTGTTCATTGTTCATTAATACTGAAAATAAGATTAAACAAAAATAATTAAGTGGCTCTGGTTATTTGACAAGGAGTGATTGTCAAAGGTCTTGAATACTGGTGAAGAGAGTCAGTTACTTTCACTTTTCTTATGTAGATTTTAACATAGGATATTTTCATCTTCTTCCCAAATCTGTTAGGAAGAAATACTACTTTGATAACAGAGAGTACATTGAATAAAAAAGAAGAGATGAGGAGGATGATAAGACAAAATGCACATGCTATCGGGGAGGATGGTAAAGTGGGAGGGGGGATTCTTCCTTGAAAATACTGATTTTGTTTTAAAAGAACAGCATCCATTGAAAGGATCTCTTGACCATTGAATTGTTTTAGGAAGAAGTCTCCCATGATAAATCTGGCAGCAATGCCAGCTTCCCTGAAGTGTCCAGATAAAGTCACCTGTGGTCATCTACATGCTCTCACATAGACACCTGCCTTACTTAAGCTGAGATCACAAGTTTTTGAAAGAAAAATCTCAATTGAATATAAGCTTGATGGTATTAAGGAACTCTAGGAGAACAGCAAGCCACATACCTCCAGGTGCACCAGTGAAACTGTTTCCAAAGACAATGAGATCATGAAGATTGGGGCCTAATTAATGACTTACTCCACTGATGAATTAAAAATATGAACAGACTATTGAAAGATGGTAGATTTATGGCACATTGCCTGGGTCATGCCTTAGAATATAAATTTTGGCTCTAGTCCCTTCCTGATACTTCTCTCTGTTTCTTAGACACCATTAGGTGAGAACTCAACTTTCCCCCTACACTAACTAAACACCATGATGTTTTACTGACCATATGCCCAGAAACAATAGAGTCAGCCAACCAAGGCCTATAACTGCTGAAGCCAAATGTCTGTCTTCCTTAAGTTGTTTGTCTAGGATCTTCGTCAGAGCAACAAAAAGTGATTAAGATATTACCATTTCCAAGAACTGCAGGCATCCTGAGCCTGTACCAGGATGACCTATCTATCTCACTCACAGCCTCACTTGCTAATCTCCCCACTCAGCAAAGTGGAAACCATGTTCCTAATGAGACTGTTTCACTCTCCATGTGGACATTGTGGTATATGTTTACTATGGAGATAAATAAAATTTATATCCTACTTCAAAGTTCCTCAGCATATGTGATTATTTCAGAACAGTCGGAAGTTTGTAATATATTCTGATATGCATGTATTCCTATCGCAGCAGAATGCTACAGGAATTTGTGTGTAAATTAAAACCAAGACATTCAAATGAAGTTGCTCTCTAGATGGCTGCTCACCAACACCTTGCTGTTAACACCATTAGATTTTTCAGAATCAAAGTTTTATATGCATGTCTCCTCATTTATAAGTTGTGCTATAAATCAGGCACAAAAGGAAAACTATAAAATGCTGGAAGACGTAAGTTACTGGAGTTTGTTTTCTCAAGAAGAAGCAATGCTTGTGGTTGAATAATTGGATTTGCTTCCCTAGATACTACAACAGAAAGTAGGTCAAGTCCAAATCAGGCAAGACTTGAGTTTGAGGAAATGATTCTCAGGACACTGGAACATTTCAAGCTGTAGATTTAGGTTCCCTGGATGTATATAGGGGTTTCTGGCTCTGACAAAGGATCAGTTTTATTTTAAAATCAAAAGAAATAACGTGTTTATAAGTATTCCCTTAAACCAATGTTTCTCAGCCTTCCTAGTAGAGAACTCCTGCCTTAAATAGCAGCAAATACATTGCATATGTCTTTTTCTATGATTTTCATCAAGACCTGTGTATTCACAGGCAATTTTGGCATAAGACTGTGTTCAGATTTGGCATAAATCTGTCTTGCCTGGACAACAGAGATGCCAATTCTATGTACTTCCAATTTGAATTCTGTGGGCATTATAAGCTGGATAGAAATGAAAGGCATCTGTCTCTACCAACAAAGTCGGGTCCCTACTGCAAATAATCTTAGGTCCTTGGAATAACTTGAAGCATCCATCTAATCCATCTGTATGGACAGTCTGTGTATTTGTTGACGATTGTGGCTAATCAAAAGGAAAACCAAAAAAATTGCAAAACCTTCAAAATTCAAGGAAAGAGAAATATGAGTCAAATGCTCCTAACAATCAAGAACTACTACATTATAGAAGTCTTTATGAAGCAATAGATTAGAGCCAGGGGTGGTGCTTACACAGATAATCTCCACACTAAAGCAATTAATCTAGGAAGACTGAGAGTTGAGTACAAACTGAGATATAAAATGAGAGTCTGATTCAAACAAGCAAACAAATAACACAAAATAAAAAAGAATAGAAAAACTGAAGACTATAAGAAGTTCAAAATGTATTATTCTCCATAACCAGCAATAATGATATCAAGAAACATAATTGAGGCCCAAAAGATAGCTCAGTAGAGAAAGTACTTGCTGCCAATATGACAATAAGAGTTCAATTCTTTGGTATCCATATGATAGAAGGAATGATCTGATTCCTGAAATATGTCCTATAACTTTCACACTTGCACCATGGCATATGTTCACAAGCAAGTGTGTAAGCACACATGTGGACACACACTAGAAATGTTTAAGAAAAAATACATGAAACAGATAAAGGATGCTTTTCTTCTCACATATTTAAAGTAAACTTTCTGGATAATGAACATTATAAATATGTTTTAATATAGAGGATTTATGAACTTCAATATCTATTGTCATTTGTTGAAATTTAGCTTTTGTTTCATAAGAGCACAAGATTGCTCAAATTATTTTTATTGGACTTGATGAAAAGTAGGATAACTGAATTCAAAGACCTTGATGCCCACTTTAGCTAAATAACTTCCAGAAGTTCTCACTTATTTGGAGTTTCTGTTTGTCACTAAAAGTATCAAGACACAAAATCATCAATAGCATTAAGAGTGGAGAGATCAAGGTACACAGATTAATGGGGTAGTAATAGATGAATGAAAAGATGGATAGATGGGTGGTGAGGGTGATGGACTCTTTCTAAAAAGATATAAGGAGAAACCTATTCACCTCAGATACAGCTTGTCTCATTTAGTGACCAATCATTTTACTGAGGTTAGTTATAAGATTGTGCAACAGTATCACTCAAAAGTCTCACCCCAGAATGGGAAACAACTCACAAAACTGCATCACTAGACTCCTACCCACAATCAACCTTCCACCTTATATGCACTATAGAACCAAGACCATATGCAGGTTGGGTGTAAGATGGATTTCAAGATGGGAATCTCTGGTAAAATTCTGGCTATCTGTTCCTTCTTGTTCTAGGAGGGATGTTAACAGCCTTGTTACCATAACCACAGATCTATTCATCATTAAAGTGTTTTGCTCATTTATTGTCAATCTGTACTACACTGTAGCTAATGGACATATCATTAAGAAGTAAATAGATTACATCTGTGGATGATAGATAGATAGATAGATAGATAGATAGATAGATAGATGATAGATAGATATGACAGACTGATAGATGACATTTTGATGGTAGATATGAAGGCAGACAGACAGCTACCATTTTCATAAGGAAGCATAGCAGTAACTTTTCAGATAGCAAATTACAAGTCTTCAATATCAGGCAAACCCCAAGTGCTAAATCTATTATTTCTAATTATCAGGTGCTACAAAAAGGCACCAAGTCAGTGCTACTCTTTAAAAAAACAGTTATTTTTAGACAAGTTTCCACTGATGTATATGTTTTGTCTGAAAGATCACTATGTATATGACATCATAATCACATCATTTTCAATGCATTGTGCATAATCATCTTAAGGAATGGTTTGTGATCATTCTTATGGGAAGGAGAAGTATTTCCAGTCATGTATTCCTTCTGAGTAAGTCTGTTATAATCTGTCATCTACAATCTCAGCAATTAAACTCAACCTATGGAAAGGTGAATGTTGTTTTCTTCCAGTAGACTGCAAAAGAAAATGAATTTGAAGGGAGATTTGGGTTACTAGAGAACTCCAACAAAGGTCTATGCTACACTAACCCACATAGAATTGAAATGAATATATAGAGGAGGAGGAGAAGCAAAGTATGCATTTTCCATTAAGATAATTTTCAGGTAAAATCAGTAGTAGGTAGACATGGTAGCTCATGCTGATAATTTAAGCATTGGGAAGGCTGACACAGGAAATTTGCTATAAACTGAAGATTATCCCAGGATACATAGTAAGTTTCAGAATAACAAGGCCCATACAGCAAGACTTCATATCAAAAGGTTAAAAGAAATAAAATGAAAAAGAGGGCCAAGAGAGACAGCTCAGCAGTTAAAAGCACAAAATTCTCTTGCAGAAGACCCAGGCTCAGTTCATAGCTCACAACTGTCTGTAACTCCAGCTCTGGAAGGAATGGATCTGAGGGACAATTCTGACTTCTGCAGGCTCCTGCATGTCCCTGTTATATTTATACAGACACATACATACTGTTACTGGAAGTTCCTCCCCGCCGGCTGCCGCTGGTTCTGCCGCCATTGTCCTGCAACCACGTGTGCCCCAAATAACACTCAGAGACTCTGTATTTGATACAATCCTGTTAGCCAATTACCATTACTGTTTATGGGCTAGCTCTGTCTTAATTATTAACCCATTTCTACTTATCTAAGTATTTCCACGTGGTCGTCTTATCAGGGAGCCGCACGGCAGGCGTCCTGCTCCTTCCCCGGGCTACATCTTGACTCTGCCTTCTACTTCCTCTTTCCTCCTCCTAGTCTCCTAGCCCCACCTATCTAGTTTTCTATTGGCCACAGGGCTTTATTAACCAGTATGAGAAACATATATACAGAATAACATCTCCCATCATCTCCTCTTTTCTGTCTAAAGTAAAAGAAGGGGTTTAACCTTAACATAGCAAAATATAACATACAATAGTTATCAAATAAGAATCACAGTAAACAATATTTAGTCCATTAACATTTTGTAAGACTTAAAGAAAATATCATCTATCCTATCTTTGTCAGTCTAAAGTCCTATATGTAACTTATCTTTAATCCTAACCAAGGAAAACTATAACCATAACTACCTGTCTTCAACTCCTTCAAAGACCACAGAAGGATAATATATAAACTCTAGAAATGACAGAGACAATTCATTGCCTGGTCAGTCACCCGAAGTTCTTCTGTAATGTTCCATCTTCAGCCCATAGGCCATAGTGTATCTCCAGACTCCTCAGCAAAGCAGGAAACTTTAAACTGTCCACTTGTATTGACAGTGTGTCAGTCATTTTTCTCTGTGTCCTGCAGAATGTCTGGCTGCCTTTTCCATGAAGCAGGAATCCTGTAGCAATGTCCATCTTGCATCAGCAGTCACCTTTTTGTGGGTCCTGCATGTCCAGTTTCTACAGCATAAAGTCAAAGAGTCCAGAAGAGCAGTACTTTGCCCAAATGGCTAGTCTTGCCATATTAGAAGCAAACTTCATAACACGTTTCTTCGATGTCCATCTTCTTTTCTGACATAGGTGGTGTTACCAGGAGCAGTTGTGCCTCACTGTCAAGAAAATCCCTAAATCATTTTAAATGCCATATTCTGTAGGTCTTTGAAAGGTTTGAAGAATGCCTATTCATCTCAAATACATCTCTATATATCTAGAAAACCTAACTAACTCCAAGCTTGACTATCATAGGTAACTATCTAATCTGTACTAAATTATACATTACATTTCAAAATGAGCTATATAAACACAATACCTAAACAAGAGGAGAAATATATACATCATAAAATTGACCTTAAATTGTATCAATAAAAGAAAATCCATTCCAAAGCAAAGTATTCATATCTATGCCATAATTCCCTTTTTACCTTTAAAAAGATTGCTTGTGGTCATTAACCATTTATAACCAAGCCAATTTAAATGAAAACAAACATTTATAAACAATATTTGGGAATTTGGGCGTTGTTCTTTCCAAACTACTTCCTGCTGGTAGAGGGCGCTGTCATAGGGGTCCAAAGAAGACGCAGAAATCTTGCCAGTAGTCTGCAAGGCTTTGTCTCAACTGCTTTGAATGTTGGATCACCTGGGGAGCTGTTTCAGGGGGTCTGGCTTGATCAAACCATATAAGTCTGGAAAGAATCCGTAGCTTTTCATTTTCTGTGGAAACAAAAATAGAAATCCTTTTCCCCAGTAACTTGTCCTTATGCTTAAATTTTGGAGTCAAAGCATTTTTAAAATATATAAATTGAATTAATCTTGCAGCATTTCTTTTATCAGTAGTTATTTTCTCAGCAATCAAATAATTTAAAGACAACAGAATTGCGTATAGTATCCAAAATTTTTCTGTGCTTTCCATCTTTACGTGGCTTTTTTATTACTCTATTTATTCTACTTCTATTTTTATATATTTTGAGACAGGGTTTCTCTGTGTAACTTTTATCTGTCCTGGAATTCACTGCATACCAGGTTTGCTTTGAAATCACAGAGATCTACTTGCCTCTGTCTCCCTAGTGCTGGGATTAATGGCGTGTGCCACCATAGCCATCCATTTAATTCCTTTTTTCTTTTTTAAACCATTGTATCCTGTTTCCTTTTCTCTCCCAAGCCAGCGTACTTTTTAAAAACACAGTGTAAACCTTTATTGCAGCTCTCCTACACACCAATGAATTGTTAGCAGAGCTCTTTAAAAGCAAGGCGGTTTTCTTGCCGCTTATGCTAATTTTGGAAACCTCCCTTAAAGGAGCCACGCAAATCTCTGTCTACAACAAAACAAATCCAACGGAGAAAATGCTGCTACTAAGAAGTCTTGCTAGTCTCTGTTCCTTTGTTTCTAAAAACTATTTTTTAAGCTTTTGTTAAGTTTTAAGCGAAAGTTCTCAATCCCGCTTCTGACACCAGATATTGCGGTTCAATAAGGGTCAGGATAAACAAATAGGTCGAATAGATGTTTATTAAGGGAGAAACAACTCACAACACAGACAGATGAACACACCAGTTAAAACTGGATGCTCCTCTCTCCGTGTCCTGCCAGAAAGGGCCTTTCTCCGCCTCCTCCCGAGACTAAACTCCATCGGTCACTCCCGCCCCTGGCTCCACCCCTCAATGGGTGTGGTCAGTGCCACAGAAGCAGACACGGTGAATATCCCACTACAACATACAATTAATATTAATACAGACACATACATTACTAATTAATTAATTAGTTAATTAATTAATTAATTAATTGAAAGTTTTAAACAGAGGCTAGAGAAATGCAGTTGTTTAAGAGAATGTACTGCTCTTCTAGAGGACCCAAGTTCATATTAATACCCATTTTAGACCATTCTCAACTGCCTGTAACTCTAACTCAAGGGAATTCAAAATCTGTTCTGGCCTCTGCACTCATACATACATACTTACCCTTACAAAGAACACACACACACACACACACACACACACACACACACACACACACACACACAATTAAACAGCAAAATAGGAACAGATCGATTTTATTCTGCTCATAAACCTACCACTAAGGATTTGAAGTGATTCAATTTTATACTTTTTTGTCACTATTCACAAAATGAATCTCTGAACTTACAAAATAAGAAATTTGAGTAAAATAGTTTAAATTGCTGTTATTAAAGATATTCTCAAATTCCCAGTTAATAGATGAGAAAAACAAGCAAAGGAACATGGGTTCGCAGAAGAGGTGAATTATTTAAGTAACTTTTGCAAAGACATGATGATTGTGCCCTGAGAAATATCTAGAAATTTGGGCTGTTAATGCAATAACCAGTTCTAGTTGGCACTGCAGATATTACTGTCCAAACAAATGCCCTTATTCCCTAAGAAGTGGGATTGGAATTACAGGTACTGGTAGTCAATGGACTGGGAGACCACTGTGGGAAAAAAATAGTTTAAAAGAAAAGCAAACACTGACAATCCAAAACTTGAGAAACTACTCCAGTTTGTGGCATCATTGCTCAGTTAATGTTGTATTGGGCAGCAAGAAAGCAAAACTCAACATGCCTCTCAGCCAGCCCCCTCCCCCCTATTCCTTAATTACCAGCAACCAGGAAATGACTAACTGCTTCCAAGCATACAAATGAAAGCAGTGCAGCTACCCATTCTGAAGAACCACCATGTCTTTCTAATATTAGAATTAGAGATGAGGGCCAGGAAAGCCTGGGAGTACCACAGCTAACTAGTAGAGATGCTTCTGGACGAAGGCAGAGAACAATGAGGAAGAACATGTAAAGCTGCCTTATTTGGAAATGAGAACAAATCAGATGAAGAGAAGGTGGTACCAGAAGCTATAGAAGCTTTTAAGTGTGACCATGAAGTTAATTTGGAAGGTGAAACTGGAATTTTTTTTATTGCATCTCCTCCTCCAACTATACTCAGAAGTATCTAAAACAAACCTACAATGAAATTGCTTAGACTTTCAGTGTCTGCTCTGGTCTGGTTTCTATTGCTGTGATAAATGCAATAAAACCAAAAACAACTTGAGAAGGAAAAGGTTTATTTGACTTAAACTTCCAGGTTACAATCTACACTAATGGAAGTCGGGTAGGAACCCAAGGTTGGAGCTTGAAGATAAGAACCATGGAGATTTGCTACATATTGGCTCACTTACTAGCACATGCTTAACTAGCATTCTTATACAGTCAAGACTTACCTCCCTGGGGATGGTGTCACCCAGAGTGGGCTGGTTCCTCATGTTTTAATCATTGGTCAAGACACTCTGTCACAGACATAGCAGCAGACCAATCTTATCCTAGCAATTTCTCAATAAGATGAGGCTTGAATATTGGTGAATTTTGCAGTTCTGAATGAAGCACTGAGTTAACACAAACTGTGATTATTATTTCCTGCTCATATCCTTGTTCTCTTTTACTTTCTTCCTCAACACTTGGCATTTGAACCATTGGTGTTTACCCATTTTGAAGCAGAAGGCTTTGTACACATATTTGTCAGTCCAGTTGGCATGCCAGGCTCAAACCAAAGATGAAACTCAAAACCCTTTGCAAAGACCATTAAAATGGTAATGAAACATCCAGAGACACAGGACAACATGATCCTTTGCCTCAATGTGAGGAACAGGTATGGTTCCACCACTCTTTAGAAAACAAATAGTCATGGTCCAAGATGAGAGGAAAAAAAAACAGAGAGAGAGATAGATACCATAAAAGAGGGAGCCATTTGAAGAGAAAACTGGCTCTAGAGAAATATTCAGAGACCTACAAGGATGAGCCCAACTAACAATCTAAGCAACAGTTGAAAAGCTACCTTAAATGCCCTTCCCTGATAATGGGATTGATGACTACCTCATCCACCATCTAGTAGCTGATGAAAACAGAAGCAGAACACCCACAACTAAACACTGAGACGAACAAGAGGGAGCTAATGGACCCCCCAGACTGATAAATGGGAAACTGGCATTGGACCAACTCAGACCCCCTGAACATGTGGGCCTCATTTAGAAGGCCTGGGCAGTCTAAGGGACTACTGACAGTGGAACCAGGATGTATCCCTGCTACAAAAATGGACTTTGGGAGCACATTCCCCATGGAGGGATACTCCCTTAACCTAGAAACAGGAGGGAGGGCCTAGTCCCTACTCCAAATGACTTGACAGATTTTGTTGATCCTTCCTGGAAGGCATCACCCTCCCTGTGAACTGGGGGGATGGGATTGTAGGGGAGCATGGGAAGGAGGGAGAGGAAACTGGGTTAGATACGTAAAATAAGAAAAAAAAATTTTAAGTTTGGGTAAAAAAAAAAATTAAGTCTGGATAGAACCGCAAATGAGAAAAAGAATGCAATATTTTTCTTTCTGCTTCTGACTTACTTCACTTAATATGTTGATATTCAGTTACATCTATTTTCCAGGAAATAGAATTTTTCATTCCTTTTCACGGCTGAATGAAATTCCACTGTTGATCCCATTTACTTTATCCCATTACCTTCTGGACACCTTGGCTAATTGCATAACTTGGTTATTATGCTCAATAAACATGGTTACAGGGGGGTCTTTGTGGTGTGTTGACTTAAAGTCCTTTGAGTTTATATCCAGAAGTAGTATAACAACCACATAGCACTTGTAATTTTAGTGTTTTGAGGAAACTTCATGCCCATTCTGAAAAACAATTATTAACTGAAAGAAGTGGAGAGACAGCATTTAATCAGATCTTCTCACTAAAATTTTGTAGCAAATATTTAGCTAAGAATTATATACTATCATAGAGTTTGGAGAAATAAAATCTACCCAGTAAATGCAGGTTGTTATATTGACTTAGCAAACCATGAACCATTTTGCCTTTAAGAACTGTCTGCTTTCATAACTTAGATTGCTCAAGTTTTCACCCCAATTACTTGGATGTTTCAAGACACTCTGTGCTTTCTATGAAGAAAAGTCATGATAATGAAGCCAAATCTGTTAGCTAGATACCTTCTTACAAAATACTTTTGTTTCTGAAGTTTCAAAGCAAACATTGTATTTTAGCCACATTCAGTCAGATTCACTCTTTTGGGGAAATTGCACTCAATCAAGAAAGTGATGACTTCCATCATCACCCTTTCCTATCCACTCAGAAATGGTGTCCTTCCCAAAGTTCGTAATTCAAACACATATTTTATGGAGCTCTGTTTTAGTGGAGTATATTACTCTGGAACTCATCTGTGCAAAGATAACAAGGCAAATAAGAAAGCACTATTCCACCCACAAGATTCTAATTTTCAAACCCAACATTGAAGAGTGGGAAGTGAAACTGTTTTCAATGTTTCTAAACTGAAATGGGAGTTGGTAGATCTCTGAGTCCGAGGACCACACCTACCCTTGTCATTTTCCCCAAAACACTCCTTGGTTTCTATGAAGAAAAAAAAATAAATAAAAGCAAATACCCTAGCAGGTCTCAGAACAGAAACCACAGCAAAAGACAAGCTGAGTCATGGCTGCATGAAACATTCTCCAACTGCTAGTTGCTCTCCAGTGAAAGAAATCAGAAAGAACAAATCTTTGCCAACTGTCCTACTCACAGGCTTAAGTCAAGCAAATATATTGGGAAATGAGTCCTCTCACACAGTAAGAATGGATTTATAGAACATGATGAAAATGGATATACTGAAAATTGACATTTTTAACCTAGTAAAGGGCAAGCAGGGTCTAAAGCTAAAGAGGTCATACCTTCACTGCTGCAGATGCTCAGTCATGAAACGCAACAGAGGAAAGTGAATCCCACATCCACTTCCTCCAGCACCTGGCTTACCTTCCCTTTCTCTACTCTGTTGATCCCTTCATCATACTTAGAATAAAAACTGCACAAAGCTCTGTGCCTTCTTACAAAGGAAGATGCTAACTGAATGGGAGAAAAAGAAATAGTGATCATGCTTATTGAGAACAAACTTATTGAAAACACTATTTCTGTTAGAGAATAAGTTATTTAACAATAGCAAAAGGGCTGAAAGAGGCTGGGATGATTCAGTTACTGGAGCATTTTTAAACATGGTGACCAGAGTTTAATCCCCAGAAGCTATGTGAAAAGCTGGGCATGGTGATACGCACCTACAATGCCAGCAGTGGTGGGGTGGAGACCTGGAGGATCTCTGGAGCTTGCTGTAGCCATCCTAGCCTGTTCTGCAAACTACAGGTTCCTGTGGGAATTGTTACCTCAAATAGCAACATGGAGAGTTTAACTCTGACCTCCATATACAGGTACACACATGCACCTATATTCAAAAACCAGTTGAGACAACATAAGCCTTACTTAATATATACTCATATTTAGGCAATGTTTTTTAAAAATTTGTAACTTAATACTGTCTTATTTGTAGGATAAAGTTGGGTGTGGGGCACATTTTGATGTTGTTTAGAACATTCTGCAATGCAACTGTTAACTATCAAGCCCTTTTAATTAGATTTTATATTGTGAGTCAGTAAATACATATGCATGCAATTATACAAAATAGGTCATTCTATACTTTATCACATTTATCATATTTAAAATGTATCTGTTCTAGTTGATGACTCACCCCTTCTCCCTCCCTCACTCCCTTCTTCCTTTCTTCTCTCCTTCCCCCTTTCCTCCCTCTCTCCTTCCCTCATTTTTCTCCATATACTCCCTTCCTCCATCATTCTCTCCATATCTTCTCTTCCTCGGTGCTCACACATGCATGCCCGATGAAGTGATTTTACAACCCACAACTTTACATACATTATAAAAAGAAACCATCTATTTAAATGACTCTTTCTGGCACCACTGATGGTCTGTGTTACATATAACAGGTTCATGGCCCCTCTAAAATTGGGGTCTAGTCTCATACTACATACTATGGGAAAAGGAGAAGGAGAAAGAGAATGAGAAGGATGGAACACAGATATATTGATATGTGGGTGATTAAATAAATACATTAGAGAACCTCTACATTAAAGCAATTCATTTAGAACAAGGTAGGCTTTAGAATTCTAGGACAACATGGCCCAAGGAAGATAGCTGTCTGCATGGCCTCCCCTCTCTACCCTAATTGACTTGAACAGCCCTGAACCTTCATAGCTGCCCCTGGCTCTATGTCTCTTTGTGGTGAAGTCCAGACACTAATGCCTAGCACCGTCCAGATGTAGCTGCATCTGAGCATCAAGTAGCACCCTTCTGCACTGGGATTCATAATCCATGGCTGGCTGTGGAAGTGCTAGAAAATCACTGAGAGCAGAGGTAGGGATGGACCTGTGGATCTCATCTTTTCAGACCAGAACTCGTTGATGAGAAGAGTGATCATTCTTAAATCTCAGATGTCCACATTAACACAGCCACAGAACTCTTCATGAAACAAAAAGAGGACCCTGAGAACATTTCAATAAACCACTTATATCTATGCACATCTTTTGCAGTGCTGGGCATAGACCTCAGAGACTTGCACATGTTAGGCAAGCATTCTATCACTGAGCTACATTTATAGCTGGATGTGCTCACTCTTGATCAGAATGAAGATAATTTGGTACACTTAGCATTTCATGTAACTGTACAAGCTCTATGGAAGATGACTGAGTATAACCTTCAGATTTTGTTTGCTAAGAATGAAGATTACAGGAAAAATAATAGACCTAGTTAGTCTATGAGTCAGCTGAGTGTCAAGTGTTGTGACCAAGGAAGCAAACACTTCAAACATGTGAGTGACAGTTTCTGTCTTCTGCAAACTTTAGGTAGCAGTCTGGTAACATTCTGAAACTGCACACACCCAGCCATAGCTAAATTAGACCTGTCCACTCTTCTGCTTCTCAGAAACAAAACAAAACAAAACAGAGGCTGAAAGAGGGCCAGCCTTAGAAATGCACCTCACTCTGTGATCATTACTGTTGCAGGATTAAAACAATATGGTCAATGCCTTTTCTCCCAGCAAGACATAGGAATCAGACCTCTTTGAACTTTATCTATTGAATTTGTCAGACATCAAGATGAACAATAAGAAATTTTTTACATCAGAAAGACCAAATGATGATTAAATTATTGAAATATTTATGACTACCCCATCACTGCTCAAAAAGACTTTATCTTATGTGCCGTGCTGTTACAGCAGGTCTCCCCGCCGGCTGCCGCTGGTCCTTTGTTTCTAAAAACTATTTTTTAAACTTTTGTTAAGTTTTAAATGAAAGTTCTCAATCCCGCTTCTGACACCATTATGTTACGGCAGGTTTCCCCGCCGGCTGCCGCTGATTCTGCTGCCATGGTCCTGCAACCACGTGTGCCCCAAATAACACTCAGAGACTCTGTATTTGATACAATCCTGTTGGCCAATTACCATTATTGTTTATGGGCTAGCTCTGTCTTAATTATTAACCCATTTCTACTTATCTAAGTATTTCCACGTGGTCGTCTTATCGGGGGAGCCGCGCGGCAGGCGTCCTGCTTCTTCCCCGGGCTACATCTTGACTCCACCTACTACTTCCTCTTCCTCCTCCTAGTCTCCTAGCCCCACCTATCTAGTTTTCTATTGGCCACAGGGCTTTATTAACAGTATGAGAAACATATATACAGAATCACATCTCCCATCATCTCCTCTTTTCTGTCTAAGAAGTAAAAGAAGGGGTTTAACCTTAACATAGCAAAATATACCATACAACAGTTATCAAATAAGAATCACAGTTAACAATATTTAGTCCATTAACATTTTGTAAGACTTAAAGAAAATATCATCTATCGCCATTTGTAGCAAGCTTTCTCTTCGCCTCGCCACTGGTCGTGCCCTCTCTATCTTGTGTGTGTGTTTGTGTGTGTGTGTGTTTGTGTGTGTGTGTGTGTGTGTGTGTGTATGTATGTGTGTGTGTGTATATATGTATATACCCGGATATACATCCTAATATGCAATATATATACACTAATCTCATCACTATGCATCCATATATGTACATATGGATGTTATTTATAAAGCAGGAGCCTTTTGTACAGGTGACAGTTTAATAACAAATTAAAATAGTTGAAAGTGAACTGGAGTGTCAGTCAATATGCCTTCAATGCTTTGGATCCTTGGATCGCATTCCCAATACCAAACCAACAATGAAACAAGTGGCACACATCATAAATTCTACATTACAGCACAGTAATGCATCTCATTTTTCTCTTATGTGTGAGTGTTGGGAGGGAGGGGAACATGTTCATGCATGCTTGTGGAAGCCAGAAGACAGTGATGCCCATCTTTCTGAGACAAGGTCTCTCATTCTGAAGTTCATTCATTCAGCTAGCAAACCTGTCTATCTCTGTCTCCCCACGTCCGAGATAACTAGCACATTCCACAACCTCTGGCTTTTTAAATGTATTTTATTTTTAATTAGGTGCATGCTGTATGTGTGTGGCTATATGTAGATATATGCATAATGGTTCAGGTTCCCACAGAGACCAGAAGAGAATGCCAGCTCTTCTAGAGGTGGAGTTACAGGCAGTTGTAAGTCACCCTGTGTGGGTGTTAGAAACCGAACTCCAGGCCTCTGCAAGCATAGTGTGCATTCTTAACCACTGAGTCATTTCTCCAGGTCAGTGTCTGGCTTTTCACATGCTTTGGATCAAACCTGGGTCTTCATGCTTACAGAGAAAGCATATAATCAGCTCTTTCCTCATTTGTCTTTTATTAGCATGCTGTCTTATTAGCCCTTTGTCCTGTGTACCCAGCTTCCTGCAGAGAGAAAGAATGCCTACTTCCTCTCTCAGTGCTGTGCACTGCGCTATCCATCCTACTGGGCCTCATTTGTGTGCGATAAATTGATTTTTTTTTTTAAAGAAAGTGGCAGCCTATTCCCTACTCTTTTACAAAATATTTTAATATCTTCATCTGACACCAACTAAATTTCCCTATAACATAAACTGGGTGGTTGCTCTTGAAATTGCTTTGTAGTGAGCAATGGTTTTTATTAATGAAAGTACATCAAAAATACCAGAACTCGGGCAGTTTCACAGCCTCTGCGGGCTCAAAACTGCTGGATGCCAGTCAACTGGAAGTCTAAGTATTGAAAAACCTTAACAGGAATGATAATTTAGCAGTGAAAACGAAGTAGTGAAGTCAATCAGTCTAGCCACCATCTTATGCCTTCCATTTGACCTGACTGCTAAGGTTTGGAGTTCAGAGGCAGAGAGCTGGCCCTCAGCCTGTGCATCATGTCATCACAATTCACTCCCGAGATGGTAAGCACTGTACTCATTTGCCAGAGTTATGCACCCCAGGAAGTTACTACTGCTTTTTTACCTGTTCCCCTCCATTACATGCATCCTCTCTGAGATCATAAGATGAACTGTGAAGACATCGTAAGTCTCACTCAAGTGGCCTTGACTCTCCCTTTGTCCCTTCACCAACTTGGTGATGTCTTCAAGCCCTCTCTGAAGCTGTGTTTTTCCCACAGACAGGCTTTCCTGCATTCATCTCTGAGCTCATAGACTGGCTGAACTGGGCTATACATAGTATCAATCTTTGCAAAAATTATTAATGCTGTGACGTCTCATTCTTATATCCTCCTTAGCCTTAGGAAGGAGCTTGCTCTGCCATGTGCCCATAAGAGGCCTTTTCATAGATGCACCCCAGAGTCCCACAATTCGGGATCCATCAACAGTATTAAGGGTGTTGAGCTTTCCCTTGGTTTCCACTCTCACAGAAACTGAAGAGGAGTTCCATACTCAAATCTCCATGGTGGAAAATCCCAGTCCTTGTCTGACCTTCGTGGCCAGAGAGGAGCATAGACTCTTTACTCAGTAAGAGACTATGAGTCATTTGTGCCTCAGTGCCTCTTGCAGGCAATGTTTGGGCTTATGGGAGTGAACCAACAGGTGGAAGTACCTGGCTCCTGAGGCAAGAAAAGAAACAACATCTGCAAATATGTTTTCAGCATGCATCACAATTAACCACGTAGACACTTGGTAATCTGAAGTTAGCTTTGCAGCACAAAGTACTTTTGAAGTTAGTGGTCTGGCTCCTGAAAGGGAGAGGCTTTAAGAACTAGGTCAGCTCATGTAAAATGCTTTGCCAAGCTAAGTGGTTGAGGATGGCCTAGTTTGGAGCATCTGAATGCACAGGATGCAAAGGTTAGATAAATATTCCAGTCTCTTTAAGTGCTTTGAGACCCACACTTCATGAGGCTTCATTCAATAAAAGATTTTGTTTATCATGAAAGCAAAGGAACGTGTTATTGAGCTGACAGCAGATTAAGGCTATTTTAAAAAGCTGCTAAAATGAAGAACCCAGGCCTTGTAGTAATGGTGGAATTATAAAGGATGACTAAGTAGAAACTGCTGGAGGACAGGATGTATCATCACTTGACTTACATCAGGCACCCTGCAGGTGATGATCTCACCAAGGCAGAGAGAAGGCACAGCTGTAATCTATGGACATAAAAGGAAGGAACAATAAGCAACTGAGAATACACAAACCAACAAAAGTGATAAATCTGAAGCTGGGTCCTTATGTATTATTTGAGGATGACTTTGAACTCCAAGTTGTAAATTTAAAAGGAAGGAAGAAAGGAAGAAAAGGTAAGAAGGAGGGAGAGAGAGAGAAGGAGGAAGGAAGGAAGAAAGAAAAGATTGGGGCTGGAGAAATAGATCGACAGTTAAGAGCACATACTGCCATAGGGCTCTTGTAGAAGACCAGGGTTCAGTTCCCAGCACCCACATCAGGCAGCTCACAACCACCTGTAACTCCTGTTGCAGGGAATCAATGGACTGTTCTGAGCTCCTCAGGCACTGCACTCACATAGCACATACAAACATGTATGCACATACCAACACACAGGCACATAATTAAAAATAAACAAATCAAAAACAAAAAAAAATACAAATATGCAACAAAGGCAACCTTGGTAATAAGCTCCAAACTTCATACCTGAGAAACAGAAGACACTATTCCTGGAAAGTCAAGAACAAACATCTATTCACCCAGATAGGGAACGCACAACAGACCAAAGTAAGGATAGCACCAAAGTCCAACTGATGAGCCAAAGCATTTATTGGGGTTACTTACAGGACCAGAAATTACTCAAAGACAATTAATTATATCACCAAAAGTTCATGTCAGTATGGTAATCAGCCCACAGAGCCCTAAACCTGAAATTTACAACATAGCCCCAGTCAGCTGGACTGATTGGAGGGTGTCGATTTCAGGCAGTCAGGTGGTCTGAGCCTTTTCTGGTCATCTCAGCTTGGCTGAACATGTCTCGCAACAGTCTTTACCTCTTATATATCTGCTTAGTGAAGAAGGCACCTATTGAATCTGTCTAGTTTTAGCAACTTCCTGGAACATTTGAGTTGTTTGCTTCCTGAATTTTAATTTCCCTGCAAGAGTGTTTCACCTCCTTCTCTGATAACCAGAGTCTTAAGTAGCTTCACTCCAAGAAGAAATATTTCTTTTTTTTTTGAAGAAATATTTTATTTCTGGGAACACTGATACACAGCAAGACTCTGGTCATACAGAATTACATAATCTACCATATATTCTATCTCCATCCTCACAAGCCCTCTTTCTGCAAACCCAGATGTTATGATTTGAGCCACTGAGAAGAGCCTCAAGGTACTGCAGGCCTGAACATCTTTAACCTCAGAAAAAGAATATTGTACATTTACTATGCTCAAACATGAATCACAAATAATACCACACTGAACTCATAAAGGCATCTAGCTTCATCCTTCCAGCATCCTGAGGAAGAGTGAGACAGATGTTGAGGACAAAGGATTATAAGTCAATGTACTGAGATATTTGGGATTGTATAGATGAAAAGTCTATATGTGGAATGTATATTTGCTATTTACATTCAAAATAGTATGTATGGATTTTGGCTGTTCTCAGTTGTTGTAGGAAAGTAGTACTTCAACTTTCATTTTCAAAGATTCCCCCCCCTAGATTACTAAATGAAGAGACACCAATTCTTGCTATGAATCACAGTCACTTGTAATCAATTGAGATTTTTTGCCAACTTCTTGAGCCCAAAGAGAGGACCAATTGAACTTTTCTTGATTCATTTAATGGCACTAGGGCAGTGGAGTCTGGGGATACCTGCCTTCCCGGTCAGGGGAGTCAAAAAAACCTGGCAACTTGTGCTTTGAACATGACTATACGCCATATAATGAAATGTGCATTTTACACTTTATATAAATCACTGAATTTATATATAATGTAATACAAATTATTATAATATAAATATGCATTCCAAACTGCTAGAGAATGTTGTCTGGTATGTGTTTGCCATTCCAAACCTCATCATGCTCTTTATTATTCACTAATATTGAACATTAATGAAGAGGGAGAAAGCTCACTTTGTTCAGCATCTATAGGGGACAGTATTAACTGCAGCCTCCCAGGAGATAATTGTCAGTCACACTGCCACCTGCTGGAAAACTCAGAAGAAAGCTTTTTTTCCATCCCGCAAAAGCCCCTGGGGAGAGCCCAGAAGGGGAAGGTCACCTGCGATGAGTTTTCCCAGCAAGACTATAACTTGAGACTCATTGTCAAAACCAGCTTTGCCCAATCCATTCAGGATGCAGAGTTTCCTTTCAGGAGCTCTTTCTGCTCAGTGGAGGCTAAAACTGATGGGCAGCCAGCCAGGAAGTGCCTGGAGCTTTTGGTTAAAAATGAGATTCAGAGTATGTGTTGGACTCTGACAAGGGAAGCAAAGGACATTGCTCACACACGCCCATGCCTGAGTTGCTCCTCTCAGAGGCACTGTGGCACATCCCAGACAGGCAGTCCCTCTCCTCCTCCATCTCCTGGTCCTTTCTCCTCTTCCTTCCCTCTCCATATTATCTATCTATTCTTCTTTCTTCATCTCACCACAGTGTACACCACACACACACACACACACACACAATAAAGATTCACATATTCATGCCACACATATGCACTCCGGTACATATCAGACACACACTGCATATATGCACATACATACATGCATGCATACACTGTCACACGCCACGCAGGTGTGTGTGCGTGTGTTCACCGATGTGCCCAACTTGCCAAGCCTCATATGCATAGTCTTGAAATCAGAGGCTTACTATGCAGGATTTAAATCTCTCAAATACTTAGAACATTAAAAGACAGATTTATACAATATCCATGCATTACCCCTTTGCAGTTCACTAATTGTCTACTTTATGTTACTGCTAATGCTCTGTGAATATGCAGTAAATTGACATAATAACAGAGTTGGATGTGTTCTCAGCACTGGAATTCCTAATATGCCTGATTTTAGTCAGCATGCATAAAAGTATGGTATTTAGGGTCTCCAAAGTGAACGGGGAGTTTATGGAGACTGAATTGCTTCTAGAAACACCCAGGACAACCAAACATGGCATGATATGATTGCCATGGTAACGAGGATATTCCAAAAGAAAATCACAACGGTGCATCACCAATTTAGAGCTCCACTAAACACCGAATAATACCTCCTTTAAGAATTCTGAGCAGAGGAAAGGTACAGGGAAAATTCCCCACATACTGTGCTGGGTTACTGTGGATACCCCAGGGTGTAAATCAGACCACAGCTACTCATCAAGGTCTATATAAGGAAGCTCTTAGTAAATTGCATCTGTGACATATAGTAGTAATTTTCCAAACCTGAGATTAGGTTTGGAAATCAGCTCAAATCTGGTTGGCCCTTGTGTCTAGTCTGAGATGGATAATTACTTCTGCACGTGGACAAAACCACATAATGGTATAAGAGATGTAGGCATGAAAGGAATGAGTTAGAGGCAGAGCTAGAAATTAGCAGCCAAGGGAAGCCAGGTCCTATTTTCACTCCCTGGCTGCTCATTGCATAACCATGGAAGCCTCCATGTTCTCTGGCTACATTGCCATTCGCTTCAAGCTCCTTTTCATTTTATTTTGATAGGTTCAAATAATAGCCTCATTGCAAATCCTAATTCTCACCTCTTAACAATGGAGCTAAATTAAAACGGGGAGCACTGGCCTGGTCTCCTTTTCTGCTCTCTTGCTTTTTTGGATTTTCCTAAGAAACAATTCCCTTCTATTTCTGCCCTCCTCTATTTCCTTTCCATCTCCCTTAATAGGTGCCCACTGAAGGTCAAACACAGAAGGCATGAAGCATAATGCAAACAGCAGGGATCCCAGAGACTCACAGACATGCATTCTGAAATCCACTTTGACTTTGAACTTGGCTTTGGAAAAGTTACAAGTTTGCTTTCAGTCTGATCAGTAAAATCGAGGTCAGCTGCATGAGAGGTGACTGGGGTGTGTCCAGCCTCCTGCTGCCTACTGCGGCTTTCTGATCACCATATGCCCTGCAGCCTACCTGAGGAATGCAAGGGGTCCTTATGCTAGACCAAGTGGGGGCCTTTAGAATCTCCCCTACCCAGGAGAGGATCCCAGTAGTGAGCCACTGGGCATGAGGGGGAAGGGAGCAGGGAAGGAAGTCCTCATTAGGCATGGCCACCATGCAAAGCTGTGGAATAAACTCTGGAGGTCTTACATGTTCACTGAATGAACTTTCAAAAAGACATTTTTCTGTAGCTTAGAATCATGGTTTTCCTAAATGCTGAAATAATTTTATGCCATTTCCTCTACTAATTACCATCTCATTATTATTAGAAAAGATGCTTTCCTTGAATTCAACACAATTTTTGCTCTGCCTCATTTCAGTGATATGGCCAGGGAGGCCTCCATGGCGCCCATTCCGAGGATGATGGCGACACCTAGTGAATTCTTACGCAAAGTACAGTCCTGTCATGCCTACCTGATTGAATGCCGACATGGGCAGGCAAAAGGGTTGGCTATCAGAATCTCAATCATTAGCAAATACTTCATTGCAACATGTTAGTGTCTTTCTGAAAATGTTCTGATAAGACAATAAAATAAGTTCTTGAGCATTTGAAATCCTTCAGAACACGTGACCTAAATGAGCCTATTCCAAAATCTTCTATACACTTAAAAATGTGATAAGCTCCATGGGTCATCAGACAAATGAATTTCCTATCCCTGGGAGCTTTATGATCTTTTTTATAGTAACCAAGAAATTGTTTTGTTTTAAGAAGCCCAGGCTAGCCTCAAATTCATTACACAGCATTGAATGACCTTTAACTTCTGACCTTTCTTTGAATGCTAACTTCTGAATCAGACCAAATATATACATGCTTATTACTAACTGAATCGCTCTCATTTCTTGAGAATGCACCATTGCATTATAAGCTGAGCACTGGATATTTCCATCCTGTATTTATATATTGTGGAAAGAGCTAAGGCACAGCTTCCCAGGAAAGATAGAACAAGCCTCATAGCTCTTCTTCATAATCTGGAACAAGGAATTATTTTTTCCTGATATGGAATTATCACTGTGAAGAATGACATTTATGTTATCAGCATGCCCCCCCAAAAGATGTGTGAATTGTAAGTGAATCATTTTCCCTTCAAACAAAAGAAAGAGGATGGATGGAAGGACTGAGGGAGAGGGGGGATCTCCTAAGACAAAAAAGCCTAGAGATAGGAAGAAACAAAGAAGTACTGCGGGGGGAACCAAACCATACAAATGCCTCTCTCCAATTGCCCTGGGCCCAACTGGTTCTCTCCTAATCCTATCTGCTTTGCTCAAAGAAAAACATCCTTGGTGGTTGTCTGTCCATCCTCTTACCTGTAACTCAGGCTCTCTGCAAGGCCAGGTCGAATGGGCAAGGTCATCTGTGTGGACAGACACATGTCAGGCCTCTGTCTTCTTGATTTCCAGTGTCCTAAATCCTTCAGAAGCTGTATTATGGGCTCTAAACATGTGACTGCTGCCAGAGACTCTCTCAGACTGTGTCATGAAAGCCACTTGGTGAGAAGCAGGGATAACTGTCCACAGACTGATACTGTCAGGGGTCAATGCTGAGGACCCAAAAGCCATGGACCACTACTCCAGAGACAATGCTGATGGGAGGAAAACAGTAAAGCATGCTCCTGAGAGGGGATTTCTTCTGTGAACATGCTTTCTGATCTAAAACCAAGACTTTTGTTCCAGACAAAAACAGTGGTTTCCCTCTTTGCCTCTTTCTCTGCCCAAAGAGGTTCCTGATAATTCTACAAGGATTTCACAGCCCAGAGACATCCACAGGCTAACGTCATCTCCAGGTGCTTATCAAACCATCAAATATTTTGATGTGTTTAGCAAGTTCACCTGGAGACCAAGGCTTCTGGCCACCCTGACACTTGCCCATGTTTTTACCTCACAAAGCACAACAAAGGGCTGTCTATGGAGAATCCCTGTCCTTAGGAGGCCAGATGCTTAGAGCGTCACTCACAGGAAGACTGGAGTTGACATCATCCAGGAAGCCAGACCAAGTCAAGTCGGATGTTTGCCAATTCTTGGGGCCCATTTTCCTTCCTTAAACATCATTTTTACTCTTCCTCTAAAGTTGTTGAAAGCCCTGACTCACTCTCCCCTATGAGGAAGACAGCATTCAGCTGTCTGGCCCCTTTTTTGAATTTCATACTTTGTATGCCTGCACATTGGTAAATGTGTGTGCATTTTCTCCTACTTACCTTTTCTGAGGCTATTTTACAGACTCCAATAATCCAGCCTTTGGAGTGTCAAAAGACTTTCTTTGACTGTAACAGCTACTCTGATGATATATAACGGACCCAGGCAATCTGAGTTCAGTCAGAGACACCTGCCAGCTGCACCCTGTTAGCCTTTCTGTACTGTTGTTGGGTTGGTTTTTATTTTGTTTTAGTTCTAATTTGCAATCAGTGAAAAATCCTGGGAACAGGCAGGTCTCTAGTCTGTTCTAAATCAAAATGAATGATGGTTGGGTTGATCTCTTTTCTCCACAATCTCTCACTGAAATGATAACCCCGAGGCTGAGGAAGTGGCTCGGTGGTTGAGAACACTACCCATGCCTTCAGAGGATCTGGGTTCAACTGCTAGCACCCAAGTGGTGGCTCACAACTTCAGTTCCAAGAGATCCACGCCATCTCCTGGCATCCTTGGGTACTGCATGCACCATACACGTGGTGACAAGACATACATGGACGTAAAACACCAGTACACTTAAAACAAAAACAAATAAATCTTTAAAAAATGTAAGGGGTGATCATGAAATGGGTGATTTTCCTTTGTGAAACTAAGACATCACCTTTTGCTTGATGGGCCCCTGTCACCAGGGCAGGGAAGTTCTTCTTTAATGCTAGAAGAGTATCATATAGTTTATAGTCTGTGCAGAATCCATTCTTTTTTTGTTTTTTTTTTGTTTTTTTTTTTTTTGATACTAGGTTTTATGGAGCACGGGATGACCTTGAACTCCATATGTAGCTGATAATAACCTTGGAGTTCTGATCCTCCTGTCTCTATCTTGTATGTGCTGGCATGGTAGGCATGTACCACCAGGTGGAATGCATGCTATAGGCATACTCTACCAATTGATCCACATTCTCTAACCCCAACAACCCACTTTTCAGCGCCTTGCCTCCGGCGACTGTTTAAGCATGAGACTGGCCTCTTTGGGTCTCACCTTCTACCCTGTTGCCAGGAATACTCCCCTCCCCTTTTGTAAAGCTCCTTCCCAAAATTGTTCTTACTTTTATCTCTTCTGAAAACTGACCAGGGATAAACCCTTTCATCTGCTTGCAGTGCGCCTGTACATGGAAGCCAGGAGGCTATGGATCTTGGAAAGAGACCTGACCTGGCTACACTTAATGTACCTCATTTGTCCTCAGCTGCGTACAGGCTGTCCACTGCACACCTGGGCTGGGAAACATGTAGGCAATCAAGACAGAAGGCTTCCAGTAAATCGGAGCCCTGGGCAACAGTATGCATCATGCAGCCACTGCACAGTGGGAGTAAAAAGGCTTAAGGGTTTTTTTTCCTTCCTGCTGTTTTAAAATAGATATAAATAGATGCCATGTCGTTCTGTCCTTAGCCATAGCTCACCACTGGGACTGCCTGTCGAAAGTCTATTCTATTGTAAAGACTCGTGGTAAAAATACGAGTTATACATACTCCTTTTCAAGCCGGCATTATGTATGTTCTATATTACCAACAGGATCTCCATCCAGTCCAGGACACTTGCCTTAAAATGTAATTCAGCCTGCAGCCTGGGTAGTGTCATTTTGTAAAAAGGATTATGTGCTATAAATAACCGTCCCTCAAACCTAGAAGTGGGGCGGCTCATGAATAACTCATGAACCATGGGCTGCGGCTCTGCCCTTTGAATCAGAGAACATGTGTTCTCAGTCTCAAGAGGGAAAGAGCCTTCGTTCTGTCCCCCTTTCAAATGCTGGGCTTGGAGCAAGCCCAAGTCCTTCTGGGATAATCCATTGAATTGCACACTCCATTCTTCTCGGTGTTTTCCTCTCTGGCTTCCCTACTCCAGCAGGGAGGAGAGTACTGGACCTAAGGGCCTGAATCTCTCTCTTCACTAAGATGCTGCACAGGAGTAAGCCCCCAGGTACATTCCAGATGTCCTTCTGGGTCTCAATAATGTACAAACATAGCACTGTTTCTGGAGCCCAGGGCTAGCTCCCAGTACAGCCTCTGAAGAACACAGCAAGCTTGTTCTCTCTCTGCTCTAATTCCAACCATCAACCTTTGACCTTGGCAGGGATAGTGTAGCTATAAGGCCCACTAGAAGCTGGGTGAAAGGGGCAACAGGGTGGCCTCATGAGACTAGGAGACCAACATGCTAGCTGTCCATGCAAAGCAACAGGTCAATTTGGTATTTTTGTTTGTTTGTTTGCCATTTAATGTGGAGCAAGGTTGGGTGTGCATATACATGGAGGCCAGAAGGAAATCTTCAGTGTTCTTCTCAGAAGCCATTCAACTTGGGTTTTGAGATATGATCTTTCACTAGAACCTAAGACTACTCAATTAAGGTTGGCTACCTACCAAGTGAACCTCTGAGGTCCCCTGAACATTTCAAGTGCACACCTAACTGCTGATTTTTATTCCTCCTGGTGCTGGGGATTAAATTCAGGTCCCTATACAAGCCTGACCAATGCTCTACTTACTGAGGTATCTTTTTAGCCTCTAATAAACTATCTCCCCACCATTAATTTTACTCTTTTTTGAAGACAACTTCTCATATAGTTCAGGCTAGCCTCAAATTCATTACATATCTGAGCCTCCTGTTCTTACCCCTGAGTGCTGGCATTCAGGTATATAATCCATCATCAACTTGATCTTTGTAAACAGCTGTGTTGTTCTCCATGTCTCAGCTAGTGAAGACTGAATAGGAAGAAATGGTAGAACAAAGAAGCTGGGAAAAGATTGATTTGATTTTGTTTGGTGACCAAGGAGGCTTGAGTAGACCCAAACTACTGCCTCTAGAATGGAAAGTGACAGTACCAAGCACAAGGACATGATACATCTTATTGAATCCCCAGATCATATCCTGAATGATCGCTGCTTTGAACCAGTTCTGGAAAAATGAATAATCAAATGAAAGAACAAATGACTATTTCCTTGCTAATCTTCTGCCTACCTTTCTCCTAGCCACATCCAAATGAAACTTCTGGGACCAGCTTTAACCTCATAGTTTACCACTGCTTCTCCAAGCAGTGGAAGGATGTCAACCCCTGAGGGAAGAGGGAAAATTAAAAAGTGATAGGAAGAAACCAGAAGGGAGAGGGAAACAATGCACCAGGTTAAGTACTCAATCAGGGAAGAAAAAAAAACAGCATTTTAATGCAGTGTGTAAAAACAATCAAAGTTCATACAAAACTCATGACAAATAAAATCAGAACTTTTCAGACATCGCAATTACTGATATTTCCCTTTTCTTTTTTTCTTTCTTTTTCTTTTTCTTTTTCTTTTTTTTGTTTTTGTTTGTTTTGTCTTGTTTTTTGTTTTTTGTTTGTTTTGTTTTGTTTTTGTGCCTCAAGGCTCCAATATGGGTCAACACAATACCAGGCTTTTGTATCAAATTATGATAATAAGTTTAGCTTCAATTGATGTGTTTTAGGAGAGATCTAACATCCTGCTGTTTGTTGTCTTCACTGACCAGTTGTCTGTTTGATGCAACATCCCTGACTAGCAACCTTCCACTGCATCTATCGGCTCAGTACCCCATAAATTTCCCTGATTCAGACACCTCACACTTGATTGTGACTCTCTAACCAATGCCTGTCTCCACCACAAGACAGGTAGCCCAGTGCCTGGACCTCAACAGCTTTTTATTGAATGAAGACATAACCCCATGATTCAGTCAAACAATCACTACTCTTGAGGTTAGTCAGCCGTGTAGTTCAGACCATCGTCACTGTGGTCTTTCTCCCACCTCTCTGTGGGAATGACTCTAGAACCCTGAACCCTATCTTTCTCTTTCTTATACTCCACATTTCCTGTCTCTGGTCACATTCACAATCTCTAACCCGCAAAACCACAGGCTGAGAGTAACTAGCTAAAGAGGCAAGGGACATGCACAAGAAGACATCTGAGAGCTGATGGCTCACGTGTCCTGACTTGGAAACATGCTATCTTAATTCCTTTGATATTTAGTGTTTGATTTTGTCCTTTAGTTTTTTTTCTCAGTGTCCTCTAGATAGGTAATACTGTTAACTTTTTTCCTATGTCATGATGCTCAGTTAATTTTGAATTTCAGGTCAAGATGAATAATGCTTTAGTGAAAGTGTACACTTAAGGCTATATGGGATTTACCTACACTGGAAAATGTATTTGCTGTTTGTAGCAATGCACACTTAATCTACTGCCAAACATATGTATATATTTCTTTCTAAATCTGACAATTCTCATGTGCAGTATTGTATCCATGTCTATATGTGTGCTCATGTGTGTGTGCAAGTACTTGACCACTTGTGTGGAGGCCATAACTTGACATCCAGTGTCTTCCATGATTCCTCTTCACCTTTTCTTTTTTTGAGGCAGAGTTTCTCCTTGAACCCAGATCACCTATTAGCTAGACTGGTCAGCCAGTGAACTCCAGGGATCTCTTTTCCCCCAGTGCCAGATTACAAATGTGTGTGACCATGCCCTGCTTTTTATGTGACTATCAAGAATATAAACTCAGGTCTTCATGTGTTCACAGCAGGCACTTTTCCAATGGTTTCATCTCTCCAGCTTCAATGTAGTTTCTACACCACTACAAATCCACCTAGGCAACAATGTATGGAATTTGCCTCCACCTCGAAACATGTCCACAGAGCCACATCTTCTCCAACCACAAGAGTGGAGCTTACACATTCTTATCATCTAAGTTCATATTCACATGATAGCAACAGAATTTAGGGAAAACTAGAGGAGTTCCCTGAAATTAACTGGAATTCCTCCAAAGAAACTTTTTTTTTTTTTATGAAAATCTGAGCCTGTGGCACATGCTTGGATTCCCTGCACTCAGAACACTGATGTAGGAGGAGCATGAATTCAAGGCCAGCCTGACACTAAATAAGACTCTATCACTCTGAAATCACACAGGAGACAAGACTGTAAGCACATCTGAAAGACTTTCTAGAATGGGTGAGTTGAGCTAGGAAGACCCACCTTCTTTATGGGTATCCTTATTCCATGGGTTGGGGTCATGAGCAGAATGAGATGGAGAAGGCAAGCTGATTACCAGCATGCATCTCTCTGTGCTTCCTGACTGCAGATGAAATATGCCCAACTAACTCATCCTCTTGTCACCATGACTTCCCATGATGGACATTTTTCTGTAAACGGTGAGCCTGAATAAATGCTTTCCAACGTTGTTTTCATCTGTTTTATTTTTTGGTTTTTTGATTTGTTTTGTTTTAGTTTGGGGGGATTTTGTCACAGCAATGGGCAGAGTAACTAATAAAAATAGTATGTGTTTCTGAAAGATGTAGTTTTCTTAGAAAATCCCAGGGTTATTTTCTGTCTGATTTCATTTCATTGAGTTTACTTCCCCTATGGGCCCTATTTTCCTATGAGGTACTAGATATGCTAAACACAGTTCTTAGCCATGAGTACATAATTCACCAATAAAGAGGAAATGGTCCCTATATTGTGCCTCACATCACGAATGAGGGCCTCTTAATGAGTCATATAAGATCATAAAGGGATGCCCCATCTGCAAAATTCCTGAAATAATAAAGGAATACCTCAAAGAATCATTATGATATTAAACACAGGAGTATTTTTAACAAAAATACTAATTGTGTGGCCTCCATTCCTGAGCTCTGTGCACAGACTTAGAACACAGGGACATGTGCATCTGATGAGCTGCCTGCAGGGATATGTGTGTGCACCCAATCCCATCCACTAATCTGATTCCCTCATCTACAATATCCCTGAAGCATATTAGGACAGATAAGTAGAAGGAGTTATGTATCATGACTGAGAGGGCATGTAGAAAAGTCCTCAGATACTCATATAGTGTATCCCCAACTTAGCATAGGACCTGAATGGACAGTCACTGCTATGATCAGCACCTTGTGAGGTTCCAGGATCTATATAAAGCTAAAAAGTGTCTAGAGCTTCTAGCCTCTTGACTCCATGAGATAAACAGCTATTTTATTTCAGACTTAAGAAATATTTAGTTGATGAAATAAAAATAACCTTCCTAAAGGGCAAAGTCAGCTTGGGGATGATTTTTTTCCATGAACTGCAGAGGCAAGGTGGGTTTAGCATGATGACTGTTAATGTCCTTGCTGGCAAAGCTCTGAAAATTGAGGAAGGGTCAATCTTGTCTGTCTGTGCCTTTAAGCAAAATTGCCATTGCTACTGAATTTTCTGCACAGCAAAAGCCCATACAATGCTTCACATACTGCCTTCCTGTTAAGGAAAGGGAAGGCAGTTCCTTGAATGCATTCAACTTTCATTGACAGGAAACTGCTGCCTTCACCAAGCTGGCTGTGGATTAACATTCACATAAAAACCCAAATATGCATAATAAGATGTTGAAAAGGAGACACTTGTCAGCATAACCTTTAGAAAGACCAAAGACTTAGAACCTTAAGTGCCTGTTCAGGGGAGAAGAGGAAAATCACGAACACTTAACCCCACTTCAGCCTACAGGAACTGGGAACCAGTGATGTCATCAAACTAGGATTCTACTGTTATTCTTCTCCTGGTGGGCACCATGAAAGTGATATAACTCAACCATTCTGGGCCTCAGTTTTCTTTCCTGTTTGAGGTGGGGTATCTCAAATATTACTACAAGCTCCAGTGTCCTTATTCTGTTATATATTCACCAATAGTTAACAGTTCCTAAAGTCCATAATGGAAACAGAGTCAGTATGCATGTATTAAGTGCCATCCACTAAGAAACAGTCATCTTCTTCCTCCAAGCAGCTGTGATAACCTCCACACAAGGCAAGCTCTCTCCTCCTGAACCATTTTCCTGACCAAGCCTCAAACCTTTATCCCGCAGCTTCCTCAAATAGCAGCCTTCTTGGAACTGAAGAGAACTTGTTCTGAGGAAACTGTTGTGACTGGTTTGATCTCCACACACCACTAAAATCCTTTCCATGTAAGTGGAAGACAGTTCCACCTTCTTGATTCATGAGAGTTCTCCTTGGCATCCTCAGCTTAGCTGTTTTGTGCCAGAAGCCTAGCTTTCAGCCCATCTCTGAATGAGCTTACTCACTGAGCTTAGTCATCCCCAGCTTTTTATTTCAAATGAGTGATGTGTGATTCGTCCTGTCATTTGAACACTTACTGTTCATTGTAGGGGTATTAATTGGCCAAATTTCAGCATTTCAGGAAATAGGGAAGCCCAAGAAAAAGGAGGAGGGATGGGAGAAAGGCAAATGGTATAGTCATAACATATATGCCATGTACTGATTAATATCATCTTCTTATACAGGTATTGTCTTAGGGTTTCTATTGCTATGAAGAGGTATCATGACCAAGACAACTTTTATAGAGGAAAGCATTTAATTGGGAGGGTTGCCTCCAGTTTCAAAGGCTTAGTCTATTATTATTATGGTGGGGATCATGGCAGTACCCAGGCAAGCATGATACTGGAGTAGTAGATGAGAACTTTGCATCCTCAGACAGCAGACAGAAAGAGAGAGGGAGACTGAGCATGACATGAGCTTTTGTAACCTCAAAGCTCACACACTTCCTCCAGTGAAGACACACCTTCTTCAAAAAAGTCAGACCTCCTAATCCTTTCAGAGTTCACCAACCAGGGACTAAGTATGCAAGCATATGAAGCTATGGGGGCCATTCTCATTCAAACCACCACAGGTCTATTTGTTGTACTCCAAAACAATTACAGTAGCAACATCAACAATTATAGATGATAGGGATTTGTATAAAATACTATGAAATTATATAACTAATTATAATGAAAATAATAATAAAAAATAATTGTGAGAGTTATTAAAATGTGACAAAACAAGACATGATTGGGAAAATGGCACTGATAAAAGTTACTCAAGCTCAAGTCAAAGCTGCTACAAACCTACAAGTTATTTCTATAAAATACACTGTTGGGTTGGAGGGATGATTCAATAGTAGGTAAGAGAGCACTTGTGGTACAAACATGAGGACCTAAATTCAAATCCCCAGCACCTATGTAAAGAAGAAAAAACCTGGTGAAACCTGGCCTAAAACCACAGTTAGATGGGAGGCAGACACAAGAAGATGGCTGGGGCTTGGTGGCTCCTAATGAGCTCTAGGTTTATTGAAACTAGTAAAGCAATGGCCTTGACATCTGCCACTGGCCTTTGCACATGCATACATGGGCTCACAAACTCATGCACTTATACCATATACCCTCATACACAACAATAAACACATGACTAAAAAGAAACATCTCAGAGCATAATAAAGTCCAATAAAATAAGATTTGCTTGTGTTTAACCAATGTCCACATTTTTGCCTTCTTAGAAAAAAAAACATCAAAATGTGTTCATATTATAAAATACCTATTCAGCAGAATGAAATGGGGAAACTGAAAAAGATTACAGAAGCAAAGGTCACTTGCAATTTTGCCAGTCTGAGAAATGTCACCATCTATTTTTCCAAATGTTGCTTTCTTATTCTTTTTTTTTTTTTTTTTTTGTATCTATAGAGTATCTTAGGACATGTCTTCCTTTAACATGGTGTCATGAGCTTTCCTTCTCACAAATGACCCTGGGTATCTGCAGGTACCACACCTACTAATTCCCATAAATGTGGACTGAAATTCGTGGGTGGAAATTACAAGTACACTGAGCATGGTCAGACACTTTTATTAACATTATTCCCCCAAAAATGTAGCTCAGTAGCTATTTACATAGCATTTACATTGTATGAGATGCTATAAATAACCCAAAGGTGATTTAGAGTACACAGGAGGATGTGTGGCTATATGCAAATCTCCCACCAGTTTACATAAAGGACATTTGCATCCTCAGCTACTGGTGTCCTTGGAGCCTCTGGCACTAGTGCTCAGTGGATTCAGAAGGTCAAGAGTAGTTTGCTTTTCAAATATTTCACTGGCTTTGTGTCAGTGTGTGCTGTTTCATATGGAAGGTCTATTACAAGGAATTCAGCAATTGACACCAGCATACAGCTTTACAGAATGGTTACCCTACATGCACACAGCAATATCACCTGCCTAATGGCAACTTTGATCCAGAGGTGCTCTCTTGTCCCCAGTCAAAGAGGAGGAGGCTGAAACTGAAGCTCAGGCATGACTACAGCTCCAATGGTTCAATATGGGGGTATTGATGCTGTTTCTAATTTGACACTAATATCAATGATACCACTCTGCACACCTGCTTCCTCTAAGCCTCTGCCCCTGGATTCTTATTCTTGCTCAACTATCCAATACCACTCTATCTCAGGTTAATTTATAGATGCTTCCTAGATCACTTATGTACCCAACACTCGTAGTGGACTCTGAAGTCTAATCTGGGGTGGATGCTTGCCTTTAGCATTTGTTCATTATTGTATAGATGAATTACTTACCTTGACCATCCAGCCTCCATCTCTGTAATAGATCAAAAAAAAAGGACATCAAGTATCTATCTCATAATATAGGTATATGGTTTCAACCAGTGTGTGTACATAGTTCTGTTTACAGAATGTCATTTGGTATTATCTGTCTTGTGTGCTGTTGTATGTGGGATGTATATATGTAAGAAATATTGGATGCATAGAATGTAAAGAATTTTAAAGGTTGTTTATATGCATTAAAATTGAAACTCTTGGGGGGGAAGAAAGTCATTGTGATGTACATTTTTATGTGGCCCCAGGGTCTCTACTACATGTTCTCTTTTTTGCACACCTCTTCCCCTGTTCAGACAGCCATAGATTTTTGTCTAATTGATCAGGAGATGAAGACACAGCAGGATCTCAGAGAGTGAAAACAGGCACATTCCTAGCTCTTCGGTTTCAAAAACCTGAGGTGCTGGCAAAACAGAAAATAATAATAAAGTAAAAATAAAATCTACTTGTGAGGATATTTCTCTATCTGTGAGAACCAGTGTTTTTTCCTCTTCATGCCAGACTCAATCTGTTTTCCTAAATGGAAGAAAATGAAGAAAGGGAGTCAACAGAAGAAAAGGAATGTTTAAATGCTTGCAGGGGTGGGGGTCTGAGAAGGGAGATTGGGTCTGTTTTCCGTATTGGTGATGACTGTGGGAATGGTGAAATAGAAAGAAAGCCAGGTAATGCCTAAGTGGGATAGGCCTCACAAAGACACAAGCCCACCTGTTTAGCCTCAAACACAATTATCCAGGAGGGTGGCACACAGTTCACACATTCTCTGTGTGCCATAGGCATGGACAAAAACAGAATGGGAATTTATTTTCTCAACAGCCATCACTAGAAACTGGAGCAGGAGGTTGACAATGATGCTTTTGGGGGTAGAGGGTATTTCTATGACAAAAAGGAGAGACACTGTTCTATCAACAACCCAACAAAAAAGGACAGGACAGAAAAACTCAGGTAGAACAAGGGTACCAGATGGTGAGGTAAGCCCTTCACAAAACTGGCTCTGCTTGGAAGTGAATACAGTTCTGCAAACAAACAGGAGACTCAGAGTTTTATGAGAACTGGATGATATTATCTCTCCTCTGTTAGGTACAGATAGGATCCAGGATATGGTTAGTTTTACATATATATAGTGCAACTGGCTTATTAGCACAAATCTAGCCAGATACAGCTTTTAAATTATTTTATTTTTATTATTTCTAATTGCATTTACCAATGTGTCTGTGCAGGGGTCTATGCACATGAGTGCAGGGGCCCAGGAAAGCTAGATGAGAGCATCAGATCCCCTGGATGTAGAATTAAAAGCAGTGTGAGCCACCTGATGTGGGTGTTAGGAAATGAACTTTATTCTTCTGGAAGATTAGTAGGCTCTCTTAACCACTAAACCAACTTTCTAGACCCCTAAACACAGATTGAAGGTAGGCTGGTTTTACCTCCCTATGGAGGAACTCCCTGTGGATAGGAGGTCACGTCTGACAGAGATAGCAAGACAGAACATCCCATACAGGAATCTGTAACCTTGTTACTGTGTAATGTGATACAAGCCACACATAGCTTTGGGCCCTTTGCTGATGCTTTCTTAACAAAATGGAACAATTTTGGAATTTGCTTTTAAGCAATCCCACTGGGGAGATACATAGAAAGGAAAGAATAGGTTGAGCATAGATGAAACAATATCAGCCATGATTTGATAGTTTTGAAGTCTGTCTGCCAAGTAAGTGGGGGGAGTGTTTATAATTCTGCCTACTTGTGCATATGTCTGAAATTTTCCATACAAAAACTGCATGTGATGTTTTAAAAAAAATATTCCACATCTGTCTCTGGAATAGTTCCAGCAACTCCCACCCCTGTGATAAAAACACATCCCATCTGTCCCCCTAGTGACTTGTCAGAGCAAATTTTGAATTACTATATTTGGCTTAAATTCTAGACCTAGGCAGGACACTGCAACTGCCAAACACTGTGACTGGGATACGTAGGAAAGTAAGTGTTGTGTTCATGTGTGTAAAATCTTCTAATGACATACAAATCAAGCCAAAATGGCAAATCATTCTTCTGACCTAAGTTAATTGTGTTTATCCCAAATCTATGTGTTTATTGGTATGAACTTTCAGAAAATAATATTTTATATATTAATTTATTTTTTATTTTTATTTTACATATTGATCCAAGTTCCCTATCCCTCCCTCAGTCTTTCCCTCTCTCCCACCCTCTCATGCCCCCCAACACTCCCCTCCCATCTCCCCAACTCCACATGTAGGGTGATGCCATCCAGGAGGGGTCATCTACATCTGTCAAGTCACTTGGAGTAGGGACTAGGACTTCTCTTCTGTCTCTAGGTTAAGGGAGTATCCCTCCATGGGGGATGTGCCCCCAAAGTCCTTTTGTGCACCAGGAATACATCCTGGTTCCACTGTCTGAGGTCCCTTAGACTGCTCACACCTTCTAGCTGAGACCTATGTTCAAGGGGGTCTGAGTCAGTCCCATGCTGGATACCCAGTTATCAGTCTGGGGGCCCATTACCTCCACCTTGATCAGGTCAGCTGTCTCTATGCATTTTTGCAGCCTGGTCTTGTCCTCCCTCTCTGCATCTGGAATCTAGGTTGGCTCAGTGTTTAGTTGTGGGCCATTCCATCAGCTACTAAATGAGGGCTCCATGATAGTGGATAAGTTAATCGTTGATCTCATTATCAGGGAAGGGCATTTATGGTATCCTTTCCACTGTTGCTCAAATTGTTAGTTGGGGTCAGTCTTGTAGGTCTCTAGGAATTTCGCTAGGTTCAGTTTTCTCTTCAAACATATAATGGCTCCCTCTTTTATGTTTTATGGGCTCTCTCTCTCTCTCCTCTCATCTATTCTTCCCCTTACTCAATCTCCCCAGTCCTATATGCTTTCCTCTCCTCCCCTTCTCTTTCTCCTAGTTCCCTCTCCATTCACTGCCCCCCCACTCCCCATATGCTCTGAAGATCTTGTCCCTTACCCCTTCTATGAGGGACCATATATGAATCTCTTATAATCCTCTTTGTATCCTAGTTTCTCTAGTGGTGTGAATTATAGGCTGGCGATCCTTTGCTCTAAGTCTAAAATCCATATATGAGTGAGTACATATTCCTCTTTTTGTGACTGAGTTACCTCATTCGGGATGGTTTCTTCAAGTTCCATCCACTTGCCTGTGAATTTCAAAATTCCATTGTTTTTTTTCTGCAGAGTAGTATTCATTGTGCAAATTGCCACATTTTCTTTATCCATTCTTCAGTTGAGGGGCATCTAGGTTGCTTCCAGGTTCTTGCTATTACAAATAATGCTGCCATGAACATAGTTGAATAGATGTTTTTGTTGCATGAATGTGGATCATTTAGGTATATGCTTAACAGTGGAATTACTGGGTCCTGTGGTAGACTGATTCCTATTTTCCTGAGAAACTGCCATACTGATCTCCAAAATGGCTGTTCAAGTTTGCAATACCACCAGCAGTGGAGGAGTGTTCCCCTTTCTCCACATCTTCTCCAGCATAAGTTGTCATCGGTGTTTCTAATTTTAGCCATTCTGGCAGGAGTAAGATGGTATCTCAAAGTTGTTTTAATTTGCATTTCCCTGATAGCTAATGATGTTGAGCACTTTCTTAAGTCTTTTTCAGCCTTTTTTATTTCCTCTATTAAGAATTCTCTCTTCAGTTCTGTACCCCATTTTTAAATAGGGCTATTTGGTGTTTTGTTGACTAGTTTCTTGAAATTTTTATGTATTTTGGAGATCAGCCCTCTGTCAGATGTAGGATTGGTGAAGATCATTTCCCAGTCTGTAAGCTGCAGCTTGGTCTTGTCAAATGTGTCCTTTGCCTTACAGAAGCTTCTCAGTTTGAGGAGGACCCATTTATTAGTTGTGGATCTCAGTGTCTGTGCTACTGAGGTTATGTTCAGGAAACAGGCTCCTGTACCAATTTGTTCAAGGGTACTTGAACACTTTTTCTTCTAAGAGGTTCAGTGTGACTAGATTTATGTTGAGGCCTTTGATCCATTTGAACTTAAGTTTTGTGCATGGCGATAGACATGGGTCTATCTTCATTTTTCTACACACCATCATCCAGTTGCACCAGCACCATTTGTTGAAGATGCTCTCCTCTTCCCATTGTATACTTTTAGTTGTTTTGTCAAAAATCAGGTGTTCATAGGTGTGTGGGTTAATATCAGGATTTTCAATTCATTTCCATTAGTCTACTTATCTATTTTTGTGCTGTTTTCAGGACTATAGCTCATAGTAGAGCTTAAATGTAGAGAACTGCAAAGTGCCACGCCTTAAAGAGGGCTCTGGTTTCTGCCTTCCATCTTCCTGATGGTGAGTGCTCTCTGGAGTAAACAAGTCCTTATTTGGCTAAGGCTGAGATCTAGGCTTGCTTCCGAGTATGTGGACCTATCTACAGTCACCATGTGGCGTGCCGGGGTTGGCTACCCCTAAGCCTTATAAGCCGTGGGCTGGCTTTCCCCAGTGTCAGAAGATTGTTCAAGGTTCCTGAGTAAAGCTGCTTAAAGAAGAGTCTGAGCATTGCCTCTTCCTTACTGGTCGAGGCAGTCGCGACAAGTGGTGGCCCGTATGGGGAACCTCATCGAAGGACTCAGAACTTTCTGCAGTCAGGGCAGTGCACTGGTAAGTTCCCAGGTAAGGTGGGAATCCACGACAAAAGCGGGTATTTTGCTCCTCTCTGTAGATTTAGAGGGAGTGGAGGGAGTTCACCATGCAGCGAACCAAAAGTAAGAGTTCAAAAGGAAACTTTGCTAGTTTTACTATGGGCGCTTCGCATTCCCACCCAATTTTTTTTGACTCTGAGTGAGCTGCTTCATTCTAAGAATTTAAAGATTAAGAAAAGCACCCTAGAGAGATTCTTGGAGGAATGTGATACCATTGCACCTTGGTTCGCAGTCTCCCGGAGTCTTATGACCCCTTCCCGGGAAAAACTAGGGAAAGATCTTGACTTTGCCGCAGATCAAGGAATGCTTAAAGGCAGTATGAGACCAATTTGGAAACTAGTAAAAAGCTGTCTTGAGAATCAGAAATGCAGTGAGGCAGTGGTGAATGGACAGGCGGCTTTGAAGATGTTACAAGAAGAAAGGTCAGACCAAGCACACAGTGAGAAGGGAGATAAGGCAAAGAACAAACTATACACAGACCTTCCAGAGTCAGAAGACTCAGAGTCTACAGACTCCGAAGAAGAGCTGCGGGCTCTTATTGAACAGATCGAAAGGACTAGAATACGAAAAAAGAAAAAGAATAGAGAAAAAGAGAGGCCCGAGGATGAAAATTGCTGCGGGTCTTCCCTATGTAGGGTGATGCCGTTTGCCCCCCTCCATATGTGGAGGGAAGGAATGGTGGGCGTTCATTCTGCCCTGAGGTCTGAAAAGCAGTGAGAACAGAACTACACTTGGCTTATCCAGTGTTCCAGGATCCACAAGGAAACAGATATGAAGAGCCACTAGATTTTAAGGTTATTAAGTCCTTGGCTGAATCTGTAAGAACATATGGGATTACAGCCTCTTTTACTGTGGTGCAAGTGGAAGCTTTGCAGAAGATACAAGAAAGATTACAGAATGTCTTTTTACAAAGATGCAAAGAAGGCCAAAACATTGTTATGTGTATTCTTCCTACATATTATCAGCCTACAGGCTTGCTATGGCAAGAGGGCCCATTACTCTGGATTTATCCCAAAGTATCTCCTGCTAAATCCATTGAACATTAACCCGCTGCAGTAGCTAAATTAGCACTGAATGGTATTCAACAGTGTTTACAATATTTTGGAATTACTCCAAGCATAATCATAGTTCTATATTCCAGTTATCAAGTTAAGATCCTTTGTGCCACCATAGATGAGTGGGCCATTTTGCAGTGCGGATTTGATGGGGATATAGATAATCATTACCCTAGACATCCATTATTGGGATTTTTTAAGGAACATCCTGTAATATTTCCTAAAGTGACATCAGCAGTTCCTATCACGAATGTTCCAAATGTGTTTACAGATGGCTCTAAGACAGGCTGTGGAGCCTACATGATAGAAAGACAGGAGCCTGTGTTGCATCAGTTCCAGCCTGGCTCCCCTCAAATTGTGGAATTAAAGATAGTAGTGGAAGTACTTAAAGCTTGTCCTTTTGCTTTTAATTTGATATCCGATTCAGCTTATGTTGTTAATGCTGTTAAAGTTTTGGAAGTGGCCGGACCTATTAAGAATGCCAGTCCAGTCTGCCTTTTATTTCAGCAATTGCAAAATTTAATTTGGCAAAGAAAACATTGTTTTAGTACATGTTAGAGCTCATAAGGCCTTCCAGGACCTGTAAGTGAAGGTAATAATAAGGTTGATCTATGGACTAGAGTGGAATGTATTTTCTTGAGTTCTACCTTAGAAAAGGCAAAAAAAATTCACAAAACCTTTCAAGTGAATGCTAGAGCATTACAACAGAAATTTTATCTTTCTCAAGCGGATGCTTGACAAGTAGTCTTGGAATGTCTTCAATGTGTGATTCATCATCACCTACCTAGTGTTGGGGTAAACCCGCGGGGTTTGCTCCCTCTTGAGGTTTGGCAGATGGATGATGTGACACACATTTCTGAGTTTGGAAGTCTAAAATATGTACATGTGTCTGTGGATACCTGTTCAGGCATCAGACATGACTTTAACTGGAGAAAAAGCACGCAATATCATAACTCATTGCCTAGAAGCTTGGGCTGCTTGGGGTAAGCCCCAGCAACTAAAAACTGACAATGGACCAGCCTATACGGCTCAAGGCTTTGCCTCCTTTTGTCAACAAATGGAGGTACAGCTCCTTCATGGACTGCCATACAATCCTCATGGGCAAGGAATTGTGGAATGTGCTCATTGCACATTGAAAGAATGCCTACAAAAACAAAAAGGGGGAATAGGCCACGGCTGTACTCCTAAGGAAAGAAAGACTTTCCCTTGCTTTATTTACTATTAATTTTTTAAATTTGGATGCTCAGGGCCACTCTGCAGCTGATAGACATCAAGATTACCATGGCCCTGCAAAAGGAATGGTTAAGTGGAAGGATTTTTGACAGACCTCTGGCGCAGGCCTGATCCCATGCTGACATGGGCACGAGGTTCTGTTTGTGTTTTCCCACAGGACCAGCAAGATCCAGTGTGGGTGCCTGAACATCTGGTTAGAAAAGTCCAACATGAAGAGTGTCCTGAATAATTGGTCACTGGAACTTGAAGATACCTTGAGAGAACTGAGGCTGGCTGTGATTAACATGAATTTTACCAGAGTGGACCTCTCCTTTGCATCGGGACTGTCATCTTGGCTGACTTCTGCTATGAATCATCTAAAGGAATGGGCAGGCATGGGAGCATTAGCAGGTCTTTTGGTGTTGGTCTCCTTAGTTTGCCTGTAGTGTTTATGTAAGATTAGAGTTACACAACAACGCAATGCAGCTATGATCATTCAAGCCTTTACAGCCATTGAAGCAGGACAGTTCCCCCCAAGCATGGTTAGCTACCATAAAGAGCTAAAATCTTCACGCTCAGGATGTGAGGCTAAGCACTGCACTCAGGGTCAGCTCTTGCAACCCAGAGAAGGGCATGTCTGATTGCAGGCGGGTTGATGCCTTAGGCTCCGCCTCTGAAGAAAAGGCATCGGACGGGTCTGGTACTCATTTGGGTGGGTGACATCTGGATGAGGATCAGTACAAGAGTCCCTAGTCATCAAAGATCAGACCTCTACTCTTGCCTGTTGTGTTTAAAATAAAAAAAAAAGGGGGGGGAACTGTAGAGAGCTGCGAAGTGCCACGCCTTAAAGATGGCACTGGTTTCTGTCTTCCACCTTCCAGATGGTGGGTGCTCTCTAGAGTAAACAAGTCCTTATTTGGCTAAGGCTGAGATCTAGGCTTGCTTCCGCATATGTGGACCACGTGGCATGCTGGGGTTGGCTACCCCAAGGCCTTATAAGCCATGGGCTGGCTTTCCCCGGAGTCAGAAGATTGTTCAAGGTTCCTGAGTAAAGCTGCTTAAAGAAGAGTCCGAGCGTTGTGTCTTCTTTGCTGGTCAAGGCGGTCACGACACTTAAAGTCGGGCATGGTGATGCCATGTGAAGTTCCTTTATTGTACAGAGTTGTTTTGACTATCCTTGGTCTTTTGTTTCTCCATATAAAGTTGATTATTATTCTTTCAAGGTCAGTGAAGAATTGTGCTGGGATTTTAATGGGTATTGCATTGAACCTGTAAATTGCTTTTGGCAAGATTGCCATGTTTACTGTTTATCCTACCTATCCAACGGCTTGAGAGATCTTTCCATTTTCTGGTATCTCCTTTAGTTTTGTTCTTTAAAGACACAAAGTTCTTGTTTGGTAAGCATTACCCCATGATACTTTATGTTGTTTGTGGCTATTGTAAAGGGTAATGTTTCTCTGATTTCTTTCTGAGCCCCTTTGTCGTCTGAATAAAGTAAGGCCACTGATTTTTTTTAGTTTATCTTGTAACCTGCTACTTTGCTGAAGGTGTTTATCAGCTGTGGGAGCTCCCTAGTAGAGTTTTTTGGGTCATTTTGTAAACTATCAAATCATCTGCAAATAGAGAAAGTTTGACTTCTTCCTTCCTAATTTGGATCCCCTTGGTCTCCTTTTGTTGTCTTATTGCTTTAGCTAGAATTTCAAGTACAATATTGAAGAGGTGTGGAATGAGAGGGGAGCCTTTTCTTGTTCCTGATTTTAGAGGATTTGTCTTAAGCTTCTCTCCATTCAGTTTGATATTGGCTGTTGGTTTACTGTGTAGCATGTATGTTTCCGCCAGCCCGCCAGCCCGCCAGTCTGGCGTGCGGCCCCAAATAACACTCAGAGACTCTGTATTTGATACAATCCTGTTGACCAGTTACCATTATTGTTAATGGGCTAGCTCTGTCTTAATTATTAACCCATTTCTACTTATCTAAGTATTTCCACGTGGTCGTCTTATCTGGGAGCCGCAGCGGGCGTCTTCCTTCCTCCCCAGGCTACATCTCGACTACTCCCTACTACTTCCTCTTTCCTCCTCCTGGTCTCCTAGCCCCGCCTATCTTGTTTCCTATTGGCCACAGGGCTTTATTAACCAGTATGAGAAACATATATACAGAATAACATCTCCCATCATTACTGTATATTGCTTTTATTATGTTTAGGTATGTTCCTATTATCCCTGATCTCTCCAAGACCTTTATCATGAAAGGGTATTGAATTTTGTTGAAGGGTTTGCAGCATCTAGGGAGATGATCATGTGGTTTTTCTTTTTCAGTTTGTTTGTATGGTGGATCATGTTGACACATTTTCATATGTTAAACCTTCCCTGCAACCCTGGCCTTTACACAGTGTCCCACATTTCCTAGATGTTTTGTGTTAAGGGTTTGTTGGATTTAAGATTTTCTTTGATTGATTAATCTATTTCCTCTAGTTTATCTTCAGCTCCTGAGATTCTATCTTCCATCTCTTGTATTCTGTTGATTATTCTTGTGTCTGTAGTTCCTGATTGTTTGCCCAGTTTTTCTATTTCCAGCATTCCTTTGTGTTTTCTTTATTGTCTCTAATTCAGTTTTTAAGTCTTGAACTGCGTCCTTCACCTGTCTAATTGTTCTTTTCTTGGTTTTCCATACTTTCTTTAAGAGATTTGTTCATTTCTTCAAATTTTTTGTTAGTTTTATCTTCCATTTCTTTAAGGGATTTTCTCACATCATCTTTGAGTGCCTCTATCTTTTTTATGAAGATATTTTTTAAGTTGTTCTCTTCTGCTTAATCTGCTTTGGGGTGTTCAGGTCTAGTTGGCATAGGGCCCCTATATTCTGGTGGTGTTATGCTTGTCTTTCTATTGTTAGATGTTTTCTTGTATTGCAGTCTTCTTAACACTTCTTCCAGAAGGTGTATGTGGGGTCTCTCTCTCTCTCTCTCTCTCTCTCTCTCTCTCTCTCTCTCTCTCTCTCTCTCTCTCTTCTATCCCCCCCCAAGTGGGCTTAGGTGGGTCAGAAGTTTGATGTCTGTAGCTCTGGGTGGTCCAAGCTCTCTACGAGGTCTCTCCTCAGGTAGGGGCCTGGCAATGGGGGGTTAAAGATCAGGCTCCAGCAGAGGCCTGGCGATGGGTGTCAAAGATCCAGCCAGCTGGTAGGGACACAGGATGGTCCTGAGGGGATAGGTGGATCTCTAAGAGGATCCAGGAACTCCAGTAGAGAACAGGTGGTGGGGATCAGAGATTAGGCAGACGGGGATCCCAGGTGATCCTGTGTGAATACGCAGGTCTAGTATGCTCAGAACAGCTCCAGGAAGTTCCCCGAAGGTGGCAGGATTTTTGGATCTGCCCTCTGTCCCAGTGCTCAACCAGAGTGGTGGGACAGTGGGCAGGGTAGGGCACAGGGGAGGGGGAGAGAAGGTTCTTCATGGGGGTGGGTGGGTGTGTATCAGAGCACCAGGAGTGCTCTCCCTGGGGACAGTACACAGTGGATATTGAGATTCAGGGCCAATCAGGGGGAGTTCCCAGGGAAGGGTGTGGGGGAGATACAACCAGAATTGGTCCCAGACTCACCTCTAGCAGAGGCCCAACCATGGGGGGCAGGCAGGGACTCCAAAAATAATATTTTTAATACCAGCAAAGAATGCATTCTTTTGACCCAGGAAAAAGGATAGTAGAACTGAACAGTAGGAAGGGACAGAATGAGCTTATGTGTTCACATGGCATGAGAAAGGTACTTGCTCATGGAAGAATGGTGTCTTAGTAACTCATCAGTATGACCCAAGTTAAGCTTCAATCATAAATATAGCACTCATTGCAGAAGGAGAATGGCCCACTGACCTTGGCAATGCCTTGGAGAGTTAGCTGACCCACACTTCCTCTAGTAGACAACTGCATGTGGGTTCAATGAGGTCTCCTCACAGATCCCTGAATTTACAGGTGAAAAAAATTAGAAACAGAATTCCCATTGTTTGTTCATTTGTTTTTTTGGTTTTTGTTTTTTTTTTTCTGAGCATAAGAAAAGTAAGTGACAAATGAAAAAAACAAACTAGATGGATAAAATTTGACACTGACTTATACCATTTCTTTATGAAAGGGAAATGAAAACACATATTTTGACCAAGCTCAATCCATTTCTGATTTGTCACTTTCTCTGTCTTATAATCTGTCACTGATTTTAGGATCTATCCATTCATAGTAATGAATGGATTCATTTAGCTTTGGTGTTTTCCAGACAAACTTAAAGATGATAACAATATGTGGATTTAGAATGGTAGTTTCCCCCCACACCCTAACTAAAAATAAGTGCTGGTGAGAGAGAATAAAACTCTTATTCAATGATGATGGGACATTCAAGTCCAGCCCCTGTGAAAATCATTTAAGAGTTTCTTCAAAAACTAAATACATATCTCTAGTATGTGGTTGACAGTTATAAGAAGGTATAATGAAGGACAAATGGATTGACATAAGAGTCAGCGTCCTAAATATTAATAACTACTTTTTGAGGTAAGATAGCTTCAAACTAATAACTATTGACCATCTATTCTTAGTAAATCTGTATGTATTACAGAATATTCATCTCATATACACATACACATACTAATATATATACAGGTAACCAGAATTATGGGATTATGCTCTGTGAAATAGGTGGGACGCAAGGGTCAAGTACTACACTATCACCAATACCACAGTCAAGACTAGCACCGGCAGAAACACTATCATCAATACCATCAAATATGTCCTAGAAACATTGTTAGCAAAAGCAAAACCATCACCTTTGCTTCACCATCATCACCAACACAAACCACCATCACCAATGAAGCCAGAAACATTACAAAAATTTTCATTATCATAATCATTACCACAAATACCATTATGCCAGTACCACCACAAGCATCTTTACCAATCACATTAAAATACCACCACAGGGCTCGAGAGATGGCTCAGTGGTTAAGAGCTACTCTTCAAGAAGACCCACGTTCAATTCTCAGTACCCATGTGGTGGCTCACAACCTTTTGTAACTCCTGTTCCAAGGGATCTGACACCCTCACACAGACATATATACAGGCAAATGAACAATGCACATAAAATAAATAAATACATCTTTAAAAGAAAATACTGGTGCACAAAAAGACTTTGGGAGCACATTCCCCATGGAGGGATACTCCTTTAGCCTAGAGACAGGAGGGAGGGCCTAGACCCTACTCCAAATGATTTGACAGATTTTGATGATCCTTCCCAGAAGGCCTCACCCTCCTTCTTGGTTCTCTTGGGAGTGGGTGAGGAATGGGATGTGGGGGGGGGGGGTTGGGGGCATGGAAGGATGGGAGGGAGAGTGAACTGGGATCCATATGTAAAATAAGAAAAAGTAATAATAATAGTAATGACAATAACAATAATAAAAAGAAAAAATACTACCAGAGACATCCCCAATACCAAACTTTTGCAACACAATCACCAACAAACACCACAGTCCAAAATACAATATAACCACAAACTCTACCAGAACACCATGAACAGTATCAAAGTGGCGGCGGCAGCAGCACAACTGACACCCAACACCATCAAAAGCACCACCACCATCATCATTGCCAACACCACTAAAAGCACCATCAGCAGCACCATTACCAACATTTTTATGTCATATAGGGCAGAGACTAAGCATGTTAAGGTTTCAAACGATGTGAAAGTCAGGCATTAGCTTCTTTTCTTACAACATACCATGGAAAATGGTATTTCCTAAGTTACATTCGCATTATATACAAGTGAACGACTGTATCACTATTTTACTTAAGAATGCAATGCTGTGGTTTGAATGAAATGTCCTTCATGGGCTCATATTCTTGAATGAACAGCTGGTAAGCTGTTTTGGAAGGCTGTGAAAACTTTAGGGAGTGGGCCTAGCTGGAGTAAGTAGGTCACTAGTGGAAGACCCTTAGTGGTACATTAGTTCTAGCAACCTCCTGTCATGTCACCTCTGCTTCCTCTTCCAGTTACCATAAGAGTAGCTCTACCATGTGCCCTTACTACCACAAAGATGCTCATACATGTCTTCCCTGAGATAATGTACTTATCCTCTGAAGTCATGTTCCTTGGTTAAACTGCCTATGCTGAGTACTTTTTCAAACAATAAAAAAAAAGTGATTGGTGCATATACTGTTTTATGCAAAGTTCCATCATTGTCTCAAGAGACAGGAACCAAGATAAGAGAGGACAGTGAGAGGCCAACTTGAGGAAGAGGAATCCAGGTAAAGGCCAGGTATGAGGAGAAAACATAAAGACAGGACCCTCATGACTGAAGCTGACCCCTGAATTGACCTGTTCATATAATTACTGAATAACACTAATTGTTTCCCCTCCTGCTTTGCTTGGGGATGAGTTAGAATAAACAAGTTAGAATTGAACCCAGAACTCATGTGTCAGCCAGAGGCTATGGCACAGAGAAAGGACTCACCTATGAGAACAACTTCTGGGAAGATACAGAGGAAGCTTTTAGAATGCCCTCAGTATTCTCAGCAAGTCACACAGAAATATGAATTCTAAGAAAAGTTTTTAAAAATCAATAGCATAAGCAAAAGACAGTTGTCAGATGGTTGGTGTTAAATGTCAGCTTGACACAATCCAGAATCACCTAGAAGGCAAGTGTCTAGGCAAAACTTTACAGATTGGGTTACTACAGGTAAGAAATCCCACCATAAATGTGGCAGCACTATACCATGGGCTTGTTCATACTCTAAATAATGAGTACATTAATGTAGCAACACCATTTATCTCTCTCTGCTTACTAACTGGATACAATGTGAACAGCCAGCTCACTTCCGGAGGTTATGGACTCCATCACTGAAACTGTGAACCAAAGTAAGCCCTGCCCCTTTTAAGCTGCTTCCTATTATGGGTTTGACCAGAGCAATGGGAATAGTAACTAATACAAAGGCTACCAACAGAATGTACTCATAAAAAATAGTTAAGACCAGACTAAAAGAACCTCCAACCCAGCTGTATATCCAGGTTTGGAGAGACCACTGCATAATTGGATAAATTGAACTTAGGTCCCCAAAACCAAAATAAAATGGAAAATTTTAAATTCTTGACACCATAAGCAATACAATTGTTGCTGCTAAGTAATGGAATCAATCTCTAGTAAGCTTAAGAACATATAGGAAATGGAAGTGTGAACATGGGTGAAAATGACAGGGAAAGAGAAGTAGTCTGAAGACAATGTTTTAAAGGGGGATCTAGGAAAAGAAATTCAATGAGAAAAAAAATAAAATGCTCAGGGGAAAAGTATGTGCAACAATGATGCTCGCAATGCAGTATTTTAAAGGAATATTTTAAAGAAACTCTTCTGCATATGTGCAAGTGCTGAGGAGGTGAGAAGAGAAAACCCAGGAGGAGAACATCCATCTACCTCATGTGCAAAGCAATGCATACTGGCTCAGCCAGAAGAGTACATTGCCCAATGGTTCATAGTATTTGGTCTGAGGGGATTTTACTTGTCTGTCTAGACAGTAGAAGCAATGCCTTACATCTAAGTCATCTGTAATACATCAGAAACTCTTTAATGAGAAAGAGAACTGAGAACAATTAATTGATGAGTAGTTAATTTATGGAGGAAAATGAACCCATAAGAGATGTGAGAATGAGAATCTGACTAAAGCCAGTCTACAGGGACACAGTCACCGTCTCACACTTGAGCAGAGAGAAAATCATTTGGCCAGCTATAGAGATTTGTGTGCTGTTTTCATAAGCTCCTTCCCATCCTCTTTCTATTACAAGTTCAGCTTGCAGAGCAAGCCCCACCCACACAATGGGGCAAGTCCATTTTTCAATCTGGTCTCCAAAGAGTAAGGTTTATTTAAGTTGTTAGCAAAGTGTGACTTTGTTTAAGGCAAAATGTCAAATGCAATTACAGTAGCACCAAGACTGCCCTACTTTAAAGCTGACTTTATTTAAGAGTGTCTATTTTCCTCCTGAACTCTTAGTAACTTAGCAAGAGATGTTAAAATAATAAACAATTCTAAAACAACATTTAAAAAGTGAAAAGAAAACGCATAATTTTGGCTCAGCTTTCTAGATGGGGGATTTACCTCAGCGATGACAACATCTGTGGGCTGGTAACAGGGCAAAAATAAATGTGAGGAATTGCAAAGATTGCCAAAAGCTTGGAGCTAAAATTATTAAAGGAAAAAAATGTGCTCTCCAAATATAAGATGTCTGGCCTGCTCACCAACTTCACATCATTTAACAGTGACCCAACACTGAGTTATTGAAAGGTCAGCTACAATAACATGTGTTTATCAAACAGGAATCTGACATGACAATATGGTAAGGACATGCTGTCTGCATCTTAACAAGGGACATGGTGGGTAAAGACATGACTTCCTTCAGCCTAGGATGGTCAGATCTTTGTCAGGGGGCTGTGTGTGATGGAAGGGGGTAGGCCTGGTAGCCTACCACTGGAACTCCTCTCATAAGATATAGAAGAAATAACAGAAATTCCATATAGAAAGAGGCATTCTATATGTAGAGTAACCTGGTGACCCAGACAGCATGGCATTGCCTGTTCTGTTCTAAGGCCATGTGAAGCAACATGTCTACAACTCCTTTTAGTTTTTTTCTTCTTCCACTGTTTTCCTACCTTACATACTTTACCTTTCTTGGTGGTCTCTTTTCTCCTCCAAAAATCCATCCTTCTGCCTTCCTGTCACATAATAATATAATCCATTCCATTTCCCTCTGTTGTCCCCCACCCACTCCCTTAAACCTCTTCGTCCCTTCTCATAGCCCCTCCCACTTTTAAAGTCTACATAAATGTACATATATACATAAATATATTTGCAAATCAAGCTTCTACATATAAGAAAAAAAGGGCAATGTTTTTTAGTTCTGGCATGTTTTTAACATAATGATATCCAGTTCCATAATTTTCCTTCAGACTCATAATTTCACTGTTTCTTTATGGGGACAGGCCACATTTATCTTGGCTATTGTGAATAATGAACCAACAGATGTAGATGTACAATATTCTGAGATGTAGTAACACAATTCTTTAGTTATATTCCCTAGAGTGCTATATCTGGGTCATATGGTATTCCTATTTTTAATTTTGTGTTACATTTATTGACTGATTAATTGATTCACTAGAGAAAGACAGAGAGAGAGAGAAAGAGAGGAGAGAGAAAGAGAGAGAAAGAGAAAGAGAGAGAGAGAGAAAGAGAGAGAGAGAGAGAGAGCACATACAACAGCACATATGAAGGTCAGAGGAAAACTTCAAGAAATCAGCTCTCTCCTTCAATCATGTGAACTCTGGAAATCAGTCAGGTCATCAGACCTGGTGGAAAGTGTTTTAATCCACTAAAACATCTGGAAGGGACTTTAGTCCTCCTCCTATTTTTTTAAAAAGATTTATTTATTCATTATATATATATATATATATATATATATATGTTCTGCCTGTATTTCAGAAGAAGGCACTAGATCTCATTATAGATGGTTGTGAGTCACCAAGTGGTTACTAGGAATTGAACTCGGGACCTGTGGAAGAGCAGCCAGTGCTCTTAACCTCTGAGCCATCTCTCCATACCCTCTTTCTAATTTTTTAGTGGTGACACAGTTTACCTTCTCAGCAGTAGTATGCCTTTCCCCACATCATACCAGCACTTTTAACCCTCTGTTTCTCGATGGCCATTTTGACTATATGTTTATGAGTAAGGCATTTCCCGCCTTCGATGTTGGCTGTTGGATTTTTTTGTTTTTTTGTTTGTTTGTTTTGGGGGTTTTTTTTGTTTATTGTTTGTGTATGTGGTTGTTTGTTATTGTTTTTTGATTTTTGTTGTTTTTGGTCCAGTCTATTGGGTGTTCAATATGCTTCTTGTACATTCAAAGACATGTCTTTCTTCAGATTGGGAAAGTTTTCTTCAATGATTTTGTTGAATATGTTTTCTGCACCTTTGAACTGGGCTTCTTCACCTTCTTCTATGCCTATTATTTTTAGGTTTGGACTTTTCACAGTGTCCCACATTTCCTAGATGTTTTGTGTTAAGGATTTGTTAGATTTAAGATTTTCTTTGGTCAATGAATCTATTTCCTCTAGTTTTTCTTCAGAGCCTGAGATCCTCTTCCATCTCTTGTATTCTGTTGGTTACACTTTCATATGTAGTTCCTGATCATTTACCCAGTTTTTCTATTTCCAGCATTTCCTCAGTTTGTGTTTTCTTTATTGTCTCTATTTCAGTTTTCAGGTCTTGAACTGTTTCCTTCATATGTTTGATTGTTTTATCTTGGCTTACTTTCATTAAGAGATTTGTTCATTTCTTGCATTTTTTTTTTTGCTTGGTATTTTCCTCTATTTCTTCCAATTTTTTGTTTGTTTCCTCTTCCATTTCTTTAAGGGAATTTCTTATACCATCTTTGAGGGCCTCTATCTTTTTATGAAGTTATTTTTTAAGTAATTCTCTTCTGCTTCACCTCCTTTGGTGTGTTGAGGTCTAGTTGGTGTAAGGTCCCTTGATTTGGTGGTGTCATACTAGTCTTTCTATTGTTGGGTGTTTTCTTGTATTGCCATCTTCCCATGGCTCCTTCCAGTGGGTACAGGTGGAGTCTCTCTCTCTCTCTCTCTCTCTCTCTCTCTCTCTCTCTCTCTCTCTCTCTCTCTGTACCCTGCTCTCCTGGTGTGTGTAGGTGGATCGGGAGTTCAATGTCTGTAACTCTGGATGATCTGAGCTCTCTTGGAGGTCTCTCAAGCATAGACCACAGTAGGGCAAATGATGTGGGGAAGGTAGGCTTAGCATGGTCTCAAGAACTCAGGCAGAGGGCAGGTGATGGGGCCCAAATATCAGGTGAGTGCTGGCTCCAGATGGTCCTGCATGGAGGGTCCAGTATGCACAGAGCCGGCCCAGGAAGCTCCAAGGAGATGGTGGGGGTATTGGGCCCGTGTTCTGGCCAAACACTCACCAGGAGCAGTGGGCCCAACAAGGCCAAGAATGATGGGAAGGCAGGCTGTGGTTGGTGTATGGACCAGAGTACCAGGACTGAACCACTCAGGCCAAGGTTATGGGGGGGGGAGTGAGATGCAGAGCTAACCCAGGGAGTTCCCTGGGAGGGATGTGTGGGTATTCATCCTGGACTGGTCCCAGACTCACCTCAGGCAGAGGGTAGGTGATGGGGCCCAAAGAGCAGAAGAGTGCAGACTCTAAATGTGGTTCTTTACAGGGTTGTACACTGCAGATTCTATCCTCTGAAGTAGTGTCTTAAAGTTTTTGATAAACTTCCAGAACATTCGTTCCTATGACTGACACCTGATAGACACCCAAAGCAGTCCTCAGTTAACAGACTGAATGAACTGGAATTAATTAGCCAAGTTCCCGGATGCTCCTTTTGCAGAGGTTTGTGACTTCATGATTAGCATTGCTTCTTAGCATTTTCATTTCATTTAATGTACTGTTATTAATGAAAGACTGATTGAATGAGTCCTAATGTGATTGAATTCTGAATTAATGTATTTGAATAATTTATTGTTTTCATAATTCTGAGACAAAAGGATCAGTGGGATGGACTTCATGATCTCACTCCAATGCAATTCAAAATGATAAGCCCATTTCACCTTCATACCCACTTAAATACCTGTGAGAATTTGCTTGCTGATTACAACAATTTTCCTTGGTGGTGACAGGTGGGTAAATTTTACAGCTTTAGTATGGGAATTCTTGTTTGTTTATTTTTTTTAATCTTCAGATCTATCTTTCTGTGTTGGGAAAGACAGTGCATACAATTCAGTGAGCTGGAGAAGTTGTAATTCAGTACTGAGATGCTGTTCAAGGTGTGAAACTGCCTAAGACTTCCACAGCTCAATCTTCAACTGAATTATGTTTTCAATCTGACCACTCCAGTCTCCTGTATATTTCTTCTATGTAAACAGCATTGAGAGTATAATATGTGAATTCCCTCTGCTTCCTGCTGCCATTCAATAAAGCATCTGTTTTTGTTTTCATTTCAAACAGATGGAAGCCAAAGAAGACAGAATTTGAATAATAATCTTAGGTAAATTGAGTTCAATTATCATTTCCATAACATGCTGTGCATTAAGAAAGATGCATATACACACTGATTTCCATAAACTGAAGTTTGACCAAAGACAGTAGTTTTTATTTATTCAGTCAAAGGCACTTCAAGCTTTAAATTGTATGGTTTGGGTATTTTTACATGACAACAGTTAATTAAACTTTTAAAAAATCCATCATATCTTTGTAATGTCTTGTGTGAGACTGTGATGGATAATTTTCATTGTCAACCTGACTGTAGACACACTTCAGAGAACCCCTCAGAATGTAGGTGGCACCATTCCATAGGCTGGAGTCCAACACATACGCACACAAAAAGGAAGACAGAGAGAGAGAGAGAAAGAGAGAGAGAGGGAGAGAGAAAAGAGAGAGAGAGAGAGAGAGAGAGAGAGAGAGAGAGAGAGAGAGAACAAGGGGAGGTCCAACCTTCATTTATCTCTGCTTCCTGACTGTAGACACTATGTGACCAGTGTTTCTGCTGCCACAGCCTAAACCATGCTGGCCATAGTTAGTGCTGAACATCATGACTTCTCTGCCATGGTAGAGTACTTCAACTATGAACCTAAGTAAACTCTCACTTTCTTCAATTGTTTTCATCAAGAGTTTTGTCATAGTAATCAAAAGGGTAGCTAGTACAGAGAAAATGTCTTTTGCCTAGTTAAAAAACAAAAATTTAAGGAAGTATTTTCATAACCAGAAGGCTGATGCTGTCTCTCAAATATGTATATTTCAGATCTTGACCATAAAGTCTATATTTAAATAGCTGCAACAACTGGTTAAAACTGAGTCAACATTCAGTCAACTATACATAAGAGTTTGTCAATGTGAAGCTGAATCATAGGCAAGGATGTTAATTTCTTTTACTGAATGATGTATGTGCACTGATTATGGCCTTTATCAACATTTTGGTTATGCAGGCAGGAATAAGTTTGGATATATAAAGTACAGCATGTTGAATGTAGCTGATATAATGTGATGGATACTGGGTATGGTGAATAGCTTTGCTGTGGCAATCATTTCACAATATATATGTATATTCAAATATCACATTATACACCTATAATTATTTGTCAAGTGTGCCTCAATAAACTTGCAAAAGTTAACAGATATTGAGATTATAGATTGTGCTGAATGATAAATAATATACAATAAATGATTTAGAGAGAGAAAATGTACAACTATCCTACCAGGACCTAACCTCATCTCACTGGATGGATGGATGAATGGATGAATAGATGGATGGATGGATATGAAAAATTAGATAGATAGGTAGGTAGGTGATAGATAATATATAGATTAGATAGACGATAGATAATTAACAGAAATATTATAGGTAGAGATAAATAATATATGAAAACTGGATTGACTGACCTTTGACAAAGACTATCTCAGATTAATATCCACAGAAAAATAATAATCACAGATGTCTACACTGCTAACCCGCACAGGCACTTAGACTGTGCAAGTAGACAAAGAATTCCAAACAACAGTAAATGACATTTGAGTGTCTTATCTGCATGTATGCTTGATTTCTAGAAGAGGGCATCAGAACCCACAGTAGATGGTTGTGAGCCACCATGTGATGGCTGGGAACTGAACTCAAAACCTCTGGAAGAGCAACCTGTGCTCCTAATGACTGATCCATCTCTCCAGCCCAGTGAATGAAATTTGAAATAAGCCATCACAAAAGCCTAAAGAAGCTAGAAAGCAAATGCTTCCTAATAGTGAAATTCTGCTAAACTCCAGATGGCTATTACACTACAGTCAAACTTCATGGTACATTTTCAGGTGTCTTCATTTTTACTGATTACATTAAGAAAAGAAAGTAAGACCAGGAGGTAGCACACATTAATCCCAGCACTTGGGATTCAGTGGCAAGCAGAACTCCTGAGTTTGAGGCTAGCCTTGTCTAAAGAGCAAGTTGTCAGACAGCCAGAGCTACACAGAGAAACCCCATCTCCACAGAGAGAGAGAAGGAAAAGAAAAGGAGGAGAAGTAGAGGAGGGGGAAGAGAAGTAGAGAAAAACATCGCACTTTGAAAGTTACCTTTATGGACCATTTGCAAAGCTACTCAGAACCTCCTTTTGATGTGATATAACTTTTGTTTTTTCAACAATTTGTTTATGCAAACCCATAACCTCTAATGAAATAGAAGCTGTTATTAAAAGTCTCCCAGCCAAGAAAATAAAATAAAAAGTGCCAGAATCACATGGTTTTAGCAAAGAGTTCTACTAGACTTTTAAAGAAGAGATAACATCAATACTCCTCAAATTATTCCACAAAATAGAAAGAGAAGGAACATTGAAAAATTTGTTTCATGATGCCACAATTACCTTAATTCCTACATCACAGAAAGTCCCAATAAAGAAAGAGAATCACAGACCAATTTCCCATATGAACATAGATGCAAAAATACTCAACAAAATACTTGCAAACTAAATCCAAGAACACATCAAAGAGATCATTCACCATGATCAAGGAGGCTTCATACCTGAGATGCAGGGGTGATTCAACATACATAAATTAATAAATGTAATCCACCATATAAAAAAACTGAAAGACAAAACCACATGATCATATCATTTGATACAAAAAAGACCTTTCACAAAATCTAACACCTCTTCATGATAAAAGTCCTGGGGATATTAGGGATACAAAGGACAAACTTAAACATAATAAAAGCAGTTGACACAAAGCCCACAGTCAACATCAACTTCAATGAAAGAAAAATCAAAACAATTCCACTAAAATCAGGAACAAGACAAGGTTGCCCACTCTCTCCATACCTACTCAATACAGTACTTAAAGACTTAAAGCAATGAAATAACTGAAGAAGATTAAAGGGATGTAAAGTATCTTTATTTGTAGATAATGTGATAGTATACATAAGTAACCCCTCCCCCAAAAAAAATCATCAAGGAAACTTCTATAGCTGATAAGTACTTTCAGGAAAAAAACATCAGTATTGACCCTATATAAATGGCAAATAAACCATGAAAGAGATATAAGAAACAACGCCTTTCACAATAGCCTCAAATAATCTTGAGGTAACTCTAACAAAGTGAAAGACCTTTATGATAAAACTTCTATTCATAGAAGAAGTATCAGAAGATGGAAAGATCTCCCATACTCATGGATCAGTAGGGTTAATATAGTGAAAATGGTCATCCTACCAAAAGCAACCTACAGATTCAGTGCAATCCCCATCAAAATTCCAACACAATTCTTCATAATCTTGAAATGACAATTTTTCAGTTTCATATAGAAACACACACACACACAAATCTCAATCCTGAGCAATAAGAGAACTGCTAGAAGAATCACCATGCCTGACCACAAATTGTACTACAGAGCTATAGTGATAAAAACCACATGATATTGGCACAAAAGCAGACACATTAAACAATGGAATGGAATTGAAGACCCAGACATAAACCCACACATCTATGAACACCTAATATTTTATAAAGAAGACAGAATTATGCACTGGAAAATAGACAACAGCTTCAACAAATGGTGCTGGTCAGGCTAGATGATGCTATAGAAAACTCAACTCGAAATGAATCAAAGATCTCAACATAAAACAAAATACAATACACATAACACAGTGGAAAGGAGCTTGGTCCTGCCTCAACTTGGTATGTCATGCATTGTGGGAGGCCTTACCCTTTCTGAGGAGAGGATAGGGGCTAGAAAGGAGGTGGGGATGGAAGAGAATGGGAGGGGAAGAGAAAGGGGAAACTGTGGTTGGTATGTAAAATAAATTTAAAGCAGTAGGCTATACATAGAATGAGAACAATTTTTTTCCCAACTGTACATCTGATAGAGGGCTAATATCCAAGACAGATAAAGAACTTAAAACACTGAATATCAAGAAAATGAATATTCCAAAGCGGTAATATTTTGTTTATGATCTTACAAACAAAGCTTGCCTGAAAATTAGAGTCACAGATCTAGTCACACTAGTTAGCTATGGAGGCCAGGCAGTGGTGGCATACACCTTTAATCTCAGCACTCAGGGGACAGAGAACGAACCTCTTTGAGTTCAAAGCCACCCAGGGCTACAATCTGTCTAAAAAGAGAAACAGAGTTCACACAAATGTTATCCCATCACTTGGGTTCACATGAATTTTTAATCCCAGCACTGGGGAGTTGGAGACAGGAGAGAAATGGTTGGACAGAGAGAGGAATGGGTGGAAACAGGAGCGCAATGCAGTCTGAGGAAAGTCAGTCTGAGTAAGCAGTCTGAGGAGCAGTCTGAGGATGCAGTCTGAGGAGGCAGCCTGAGGACAGGATCCCCCCTTTGGTCTGCATGTAGGTGGCCATTTTGCTTTTCTGATGCTTCAGCTTTTACCACCTGATAGCTGACTCCAGGTTTCCATTATTAAGAACAATTAGAATTCATGCTACATCCAATATTAAAATGGGATAATGGGATTAAAAAAAAAAAAACTAAATTGAACTCTCAAAAGAGGAAACTCATTCAAGTGCCCAGAATCATGTAAAGAATTGCTCAACAACCTGAGTCATCAGGGAACTGGAAATCAAAACTTCTTTGTGATTTCATCACACACCCATCAGAATGGCTAAGATTGACAAAACAAATGACAGCTTATGCTGGTCAGAATGTAGATTTAGGGGAATACTCATTCATTGACTGTGAGAATGTAAACTTGTACTGCCACTATGTAAATCAGTGTGGTGGTTCCTCCGGAAGATGGGAATTGATCTACCTCAAGATCCAGCTATACCACTCTTGTGCATATACCCTAAGGATGATTCATCCTACTGTAGAGGTATCTATGCTACACTCATAGATATTGAAGACACTTTGCTCAACCATCATCAGAAAAGCTTTCTTCTGCATTAGATGGAAACAGAAAAAGTGTCCCACAGTCAGACAACATGCAGAAAGTCAGAGACCTTGGAAGACTCAGCCCTAAATCCCTCCCCTCAGGTCCTGGGGAACCCTGCAGAAGTGAGGTGGAAAGAGTTTAAGAGCCAGAGATGATGTATAACATTAGTGTGCAGCCATTACCACATCAATCAGTAGATCTTTCATATCCCAAGATTGAAACTATAGACACATTAAGCAACAGCCCCTCAACGTTCCTTCCCATAGTCCTTGGCAACCACTGTTCTACTCTGTGATTCTTTAAGATCACAGGTATAGGCCTCTTTGTTTTCTCCTCCTTTCTAAAGTTATCCCAAGAGAATAAGAACAAAAGACAGAAAGCACACCTGATCAGTGTAAATGCAAATAATGCCCCCTGGATGATGCTCTTTAAAATAGCATGTATATGGTATGTGTATATTTTAAAAGAAATAAAATTAAGTAAATTAATGACAAATAGATGCATGGATATAGACACAGAAGCAGTGCCAGCTCTTGAGGACTTCTACAGCTGTCAAGGATGGTGTCCCCTGGGAGTGCTGAGGTTGTGCTGTGTGGTTCTGAGGTGACACTGTCCCTTGGGAGTCTCACCAGCACTGAAACAGAGAATGGGAATGACACTTGCCAGTGTATCTCATATCCAAAGTTTAATGACTTGCTTGCTTCATATTGCATCCTAAAGGGCAAGATTTAGACCTATTCCTCCTATCTCTTAACCCCCTTTCTCCTTCCATGTACATATATGCACACATATGTATGTGCTATGCATGTATATTTATATCTGTGGCCTCCATATGAGACAAAACATTTGATATTTATCTTGTGAGTCTGGCTTATTTCACTTTGCACAATTTCTCCAGTTCTACCCATTTTGCTGTAAGTGTTATGATTGATTTCAGGCATAAAATGTGTATGCACCACATTTTCCTTTTTTTATTTTTTAAACATTTATTTATTTTATGCTGCACATAATTATACATGCCTTTTTTAAAAATGAAAACAAACATTTATAAACAATATTTGAGAATTTGGGTGTTGTTCTTTCCAAACTGCACCACATTTTCTTTATCCATTCATCTGTTGATAGACATCCAAGTTGGTTTCTTATCTTATTTATCATGTTGTACCATCATGAATGGTACAGCAATAAATATGGAGAGGCAAGTATCCCAGTGATATGCTGATGACTTAAGAGTGTTTCAGGCATACAACCAGGAGTGGTACAGCTGGATCATATCTAAAAACAAGGAGAATTGGAAACCAACAGAGGGTAATAGAATATATGTGTCATGAAATAGAAATGGGGACCCATAGGGGTAAATGAAGGTATTCTAGGTTGATTTCTGCTGCTGTGATAAAATATCCTAACTGAAAACAAGTAGGTCAAAAAAAAAGAGGGGGAATAGCACCACCAGGCTCCCTTGGGGAGAGAGTCACAGATCTACCCAGTGCCCTGTAGCTTGGGCAGACGGTTGCCACTATGATAAATAGGTATGCAATGGAGACATGGGAGAGAAGGAGAAGATGTTTCAGGTACTGCAGAAAGAAGCAGAACTGAAGACATAATGGAGGTGAGGAATATCCTGATGTGGGTTGCCTACACTGCCACCTGGGACTATGTGACGTCCTGGCCAATAATGCTACCTACAATAGGTCGGAGGGTAGATGGACCCTCCTACAATTAAAAAAAAACATCCCTGAGAGACACGCTCACAGGTAATCCCTCAAATGAGAATCCCTTATTTTATGACTCTTATCTTAAAAATAGAAAATAAATGCTACATAATGGTAGAGGGATTGTACCAGAATTTGTTGACTCCTCTTAGAAGTCCTTACCCGTGAAGAGGAATGGACGGTGGGTGGGCAGGGTAGGGAGGCAAGGGACGACAGGATGAGGGTGGAAGGAAGAACTGTGGTTGGAATATAAAATGAAATTTAAAAGAGTAAATAAATTATGAAAAAGGGAATGGTAAAGGGTAGATACTGGAGGCAAATAAGAACAAAGTACAACCACATATTGTATAAATATATATTTATATGGAAATGTCACCATGAAGCCACTTCTCTGTATGCTATCCAAAAAAGAAAACTCTTTATCCAAAGATTTTTCACACACTATCTCTATAAATGTGGGAAGCTAAGTGTTTAGGATACAACCTATCAGAGAGATCAGGAGAGTCCTAAAAAGCCAGGTAAGTATGTGCTAACACTGATCATTGTCTGTTACAGCCAAGGATACACAGGAGCCCAAATCTTGCAGCCATTTCCTGCTAGACCTTAACCTCAAGTGGCCAACACTATCCTAGAAGAAGTTAAAGTAGCTTAATTTTCAAAAGAATGCTGTCCTTGGCTTTGCTATGAAGACAGCCAGCCGAGGACTTTGAAATACAGAGAATGACAATGTACCAGGAGCCCATAAACATGTCAGAGGAAGACAGTTTAAATCTTGCTTTATTACACTGGAGCTCACTGTGTGGAGCTGGGATGAAGGATGAGTCTGGAAGCTGGATTTTAAATGACCAAACTCGTGCTAATTTACATCACTTTTTGGCCTCAGCACTTGGCTCTGACATCAGGTTTTATTTCTGTTCCACTAACCCCTCCCCAAAAGCCTTTTCTTTCAGAACACAAACAGACTTTTATGAGCTTTTGGGAAAGGAACAAGAGAAGAAAGGAGAGAGGTTAGGTGTCCCGCTTCTGTCTGGCTTGGCTTTAGAAGGTCATTACTCACTGAAATTCAAAATAAGTTGTTAATCATCTGGAAAGTAGAGAAAATAAGAGTGTCAACATTGGCCCTGTGACTCTGGGATGTTGGTTTTGGCATCTGTGAAACCTCTGAACAAGAATTTGATAAGTTCTCCATATGGAACTCACCTTCCCCTTCTAGCTACTTCTCCCATCTTCTAGATGTGAGACCTACCATCATTATCCAACCTTTGCTCATCACATGAAGGGCCAGACAATGGGCTGGGGTCCTTTGAATGGATGGATCTGAAGTGTTTCAAGATCACCCAGCTTCAGTTTCCTTAGTAGGAATCATTCATAGCTACTCTGTGCAATGTGCTGTGCTGGGAGGTAAATGCAATTGTACATGAAACAAGATACATCATTCATCCATCCTGCCCAAGTCACATGGTGAGTTACTGAGGCTTTGCAACCAGCCTACAGCACTTTTTGTCTCTGGAGAGACACAACTTATTGGAATCCCTGCACCAAATTCTCCACATGCTTTCAAAATTAGATTCAGTCCCAACTCACCTTTCCATCATCTTTTCCTATTAACCAGCTTGTTCCTGGCAGGAGGGAAGACATTCTAGAGAGAGCCATTTGTGTCCATCCCTTTAGCTACCAAACGACTGAAATAATGAACTCTGAAGAATTGGGATTTTGCCAAGAATCTCATGATGGAGGAAGGAAAAGTCTGAAGCCTGAAGCTTGTTTTCCAAAGATTTCCTACAGTTCTGACAAGTTGTCAGACTAACTTGCAGTAGAGACTAGAGCTGACAGTAATGAGTCAGTGATGGGCAGAACCACACCTTGGTCAGAACTGCATAGTTGTACATATCTCTTGTCCTCCTTTTAAACTTAAAGCTCATATGAGAATTCCAAAGACAGACTTAGGGGTCACTAGACCTCTTTGTTTCTTTTCCCAGCTTGGCTACCCTGAGTAAATGTTCTTTTGTGCTGTCCACATCTGTTAAACTGACCTGTTGACAGGCAGCCATGACTGCTGGCTAGGACTTCCAGAGTCTAGGCTCTAACCCTTACCACTTGATAACTACTCCCTGACACCTTTGAAATGCAATACCCATCTCCATCTTTAGGTCTTTGTTCTTTGCTTGAAAGATCAGATGGTTGGCTGGGGTCCTTTGGATGAATTTGAAGTGTTTCAAGATCAGCCATTTTTGTTTTGCTCAGTCATCAGTGGAAAGAAATCATCATAGCCACTCTATGCAAAGCTGTGCTGGAGGTAAATGTAACCGTACGTAGAAACAACCTAGACATATTATTCATCCATCTTCCACAAGTCATATAAAGAGCCATGAGGGCTCTGTAACTAGCCTGAAGCACTTTTTGTCTCTGGAAAGACTGTTATTGTAATCCCACAGTCCTGCCATCCCAGAGGAGTCTACACAGCCTTGGAGGTGTGCTTTTCTCTGTATCTGGAAATGCCCTTTTCTCTGACTTCGTGGGGGTTTATTTCACTCTTCAGCACACGTTGTTTATCTGCTGCTGCTGCTGCTGCACTGCCAGTCACTGCAAAGCTGATGGTCAGCACAGTACAAGTGGGTCCTCTCACCTTCCTTCATGTCCAAGTTCAGGAGCCTTACATGGTTTCATAGCTTAGGGAATCACAAGCCAAAATCCAACTCTCAGCCTGCTTAGACTTTGGAGGAAACCTACTTTCAAGCCCACTGATGAAGTGACTGGGATGGTGGAATTTAACTTCCAAGTTTCCTAGGCTATCAGATATCTAAATATGTGATCTGAATTGTGCTGAATAATTCGATGATAGCTTTATGTATCAAATTGATTTTCAAATGTGTGGACTTTGAATAAAGCATATTGTCCTCCCTGGTGTAGATGGACTTTAGACATGCAATGGGAGACTTTAAGAAAACAACAAAAGTAACATATATTTTAAAAAGAATGAACTCTCTATACAATGGCTATAACACAAAAAATACAAGACCTAGAGACAGATATTGGTGTTCAAGCTTCCAGTTGAAGATCAGAAAAGCAAAGTAGTTGGCCACTAGCTCTCACCTATAGCTGAGGCTGAAAGGCTATCCTGGCTCCACCAAACAGACTGCTACCTCTCCTCAACGTGGCTGGAGAATCCTGAGTCTCAGTGACTTCCTATTCTCACTGTGGCTGAGAATGAATGCCAGCTCTGAGGCCTTATTCCTGTCTTATATGCCTTCCTAAGATTAAATGTGTGTACCACCACTACCTGATCTCTATAGCTTGAGGCTGACTTTGCTTTATGAATCCTCAGGCAAGCCTTAATTAAACTTAAATAATATATCACCACAAACGGCTTTGAATTTTTTCTGGAATACTGGCTAGGGTAAGGTTCTAGATGAGGTATTATTTGGACTGACATGCATGATTAGTTTTCTTCTATCTGTGCTCTACCTTCTTTTCTCTCTCCAAGATGTATGGGATAGATAGATGGATGGATGGATAGATAGATAGATAGATAGATAGATAGATAGATAGATAGATAGATATATGATTGGATGGACAAATGATAGACATATAGATAAATATGACAAGTGATTTTGTTTCTCTGGAATATCCTTATCAATATTTTGGCAGAACCCAATTATATGGATTGTGAGACTGAGGTCTCATTTTTTTACTGACCAGTAACTAAGGGATTACTCTCTCTTTACATGTGGCTTCCTGTATTTTCAAATCTAGAAGTGACACCTCAAGTTCTTATCTGTCTTAGACTGTTCTAATTTCTCCTTGTGCCACCCACAAGAGAAAATTCCTGCATATATATAAGACTCACAACACAAACTCTTCGACCTACAACATAACACAGTTGCCAGTGTGCTGTCTCATCATATTCTCTTCCAGGAGCCAGTAAGGAAGAGTCCTCCTGCCTGCAGCCCTACCCACACAGTTTTCACTCTCTGAGAAGCTTCACTATCTCCCCTACACCCTGGAGTGACACTGATTTTGTGACATACTCCCACGCCACTTCTCCTGTGTTCTTCCCTCTCTCCCTCCTCAAGAAAGTCCCTAAAACAGTCCACATCCCTACCACACAGCTGAACCTACTGCAGGCAGAACACTACCATACCATTCTCAAGCCTTCCATGTTTTCTCTGTATCATATTCTCTGCCTGGCCTGTGCTCCAGACTCTGAGACTGCAGGCAACTGCTCTTCTTACATTTACAAGTGATGTCACCTCTATCTCCTACAGCTCAGGATAAGAAGTCTCCCATGTGCTGTAGCATATGGAGAAGTGGATACCAATGAGAAATGCTAGCTATTGCTGTGGGGACAGGGAGCACTGAGTATCCAAGAGAGAGCATTCATTTCTGCAGGAAGCATGAAGACAACTGCACAATTCCCTTTGCTGGGACCTGGAACTCTCGGAAGCATGGCTTATTTTAAAGGAAATAGCCAGAAGAATGGAGTCTGTAAGGAGTATGGGTGGGCAGACTGTATGACTGTACATGCATGATACAGACTGTATGTACTGTATGACTGTACATGCATGATGCAGGGTGGGTACTCCCTAGACTGTCAGGTAGTGAGTGACTCTCAAGGAATTACACAGCTCTGGCTACAACATGCCCCCAGGAACTCTGTGAGCCCTGAGACAGACACAGTAGTGGCATAATAAAATGAGTCACCTTAGTTTGTAGTCATTTTATTATTCAAGTTTCCCTGTCCTATAACTGCAGACAGCTAGAAGTCTTTCCTGCTCACAAAAACTCTGGGCAAATTCAACGAAATGGAAAACCACACCAGCAATATTCCCTGGTGTAGAATAGTCATGGACGAACAGTCTCGTAAGTCACAATGGTTCTTCCAAGATGACACTTCAAAATTCAAAAGTTTTGTAGACATGTTTTATGGCATTTAATTACTAGAGACACATAAAGTGGACTGCTACATGAAAAATGACAAATAGTGATTTTTCCTGCTGTCCCAAAGTAAGTTTGTATTCATCTCATTCATTGTTTATTGTTACTAGTTAAGCCTGCATGTATCTGTATATATGTACATGTGTGCATCTGTGATAATGTGTCTACCTGTGTGAGTACATTGATGTGTTTCTGATTTTGTGGGCATGCGTGTGTCTGTGAAAATGTGCTTACGTGTATAAGTATATGCATGTCGTTTTTATGTCACTGAATGTGTGTCTGTGACTGAGGTTGTATTCTGTGCATGTATGAAAATGTTCCTCAGTGTTTCTCTGACCTATGAATGTGTGTGTTTAGTTATATGGTTATATGTGTCTGTGTATGTGTATACATGTCTGCATTTCTCTGAGTCTATGTGTATATGTGCGTGTGTGGTTCTGTGTGCATATGTTCCCATGTGCTGCTATGTTTCTCTTGGTCTTTGTAGTTTTGTGCCTATGTCTGTGTTTTGTGCCATATTAATGAGTGTGTTTGTGAGTGTGTGTACCTTCACAACTGGACAAGGGAATTTCAATACTCCTAAACCTTCAGGAGCTCTTCATTCTGAGACATCTCTAGCTTCTCAGTGGGAGTACAGCACATGACAGTCTAGCTTGCTTGTACAGCCCTTCATTCCAGAGAACAGGTTTCATTATTAAGGAACCTCTCAGGTATCCAGAACATATGCCACTCTCCCTCAAGTGAATGTGGTCAGAAACTGGCAAAGTAACATTCTGGAGCTCTTGGGCTCCACATGAAAATATATTTCAGTTTTCTGACTAGCTGTCACCTATGAGCTGCCAAATCTTCATCCCATTAAGTTCCTCTCCCAGAAGGAGGGGCCTTCAGGACTGAAGGATAACTGGCCAGGATACAGGCCCTGAGCCTTCAGGCTGACAAACTAAGTACACCCCCTCCATTGTCTACACGGGGGGGGGGATTTGAGCCTGGGTTCCATCATGCTGTATTCTGGACACCCATGAATTTCACAGGCATCACAAGAAAAGACAACAGGGACTTGTGACTCAAACCTGAGAACTTCATTTTCCCTCAGGCCAAACCCATTTGGGTCCAATAAATTTCCATAGGAGCTGGGCTCCAGCTGAAGCAGCTTTAACTGGGCTGAAGAGGAGATCAGAGTCAGTTTTGAAAGGCAACCCTAAGACAGAGATTTAAATATTCTCTTCTGAGGAATTTCCTCCCCTGCAACTTATTTATTTCACTAATTGTGCTTTCAACTGCATCTAAATCTATGGAGTAAATCAGTATCCCTCACATAATACTGTCAGTTTGGAATGCTCCATTTACTGATGGATCTGGGCAAGATCCAGGTCATCTCAGGAAAGACCCCTTCAATGGTTTGCATCTTATAAATCCCCCAGGGTGCCTGGGAAGTGGCTATATCAGAAAATTGCTTGCTGTATAAGCACTAGGATATGATTTTGAGCCTCAAGAATCTGTGTAAAAACAAGCTGGGTGTGGTGCATGCACTTTCAATGCCATCACTGAAGCAGCAGAGACAAGTAAATCATGGGTCCTTGGTGGTCAGCTCATCTAGTGACCTCTAGGTTCAGTGACAGACCCTGCTCCAAAACCTGAGATGGAAAATAACAGAAGGAGACAGTCAAAGATGGCATACACAGGTACACTCATGAACACATACACAGAGAATAAATGAAGAAAGGAAGGGAGGAAGGGAGGGAGGAAGAGAGGGAGGGAAAAGGGAATGGAAGGAGAAATAAGGAAAGAAAGTCCCTCCAAGCCTCATGTGTTACAGACTTAGTCCCTAGCAATTGCTGCTATTGGAATGGTGGGACTATTAGGGAGAGGTGCCTTTGAGCAGGAAGTTAGGTCACTGGGGTGTGTCCTTAAAGGGAATATTGGGACCTCACCCTTCTTGCCAGTCTCTAGGCATCCTGGCCATCATGAAAGTCACAACTTCCTCTGCCTCATATTCCTACGATGATCTTCTGCCTCAGACTCCAAAACAGATGAAACGTCCTATGAGACCTGATGAAAGTTTTTATCTTTTATGTTTATTTTTCTCAGGTATTTTGTCACAGCAATGGAAAGGTGATCTCTATAGCATTGTGGAGTTAGATAATACATGACAATAGATAGTATGCCATGCAATGTCACAGAGGGGAGTGTGACCAGCTTCCACCCATCAGAGGTCTAGTTTATCTGAAAACATGCATGTGAGCAAAAGAAAAGCCCATTGGAGCAGTACCTGGTCACATTTGAACCCCTCTGAACTGCCATTAGAAAGTTTTCAAAAGCACGCTGCCCTCCAGACACCATGGGAAGGAAAAGGTATGGCCTGCCACCCAAAGCTGAGGGACACAGACACTTTATGATGAGCCAACAATAAAAAAGAGAAGATGTCAAATGTGTATTCCTCAGCGGAGGGTTGGATTTGCCTCAGTCTAAGTGGAATCAGCATCACATGGATGCACCCCAGAGTTTGGCACTGTTCCTGATACCTGGCATGGATAAACAGGCTACCTACAGGGGGAGGAGTGAGCAATACTTTCACAGGGCATCTCCTCATGAGAACTACCATAAAATTCATCCAAAGCCTAAACATTGTGGTCCAGAGTATGTATCACACACTTCATATGGGAAAAGCCAAAAGGGACCTAGAAAGTTCTGAACAACACAACCTCTAAGTAAGTTTCCTGAAAACAAGTTTGTTCCTTCCATACATAATCTACACTATTACTAGAGGATAGGTTGTACTGGGAGCTGTAAAGACTTGAGCGAGCTTGAGATGTCACTCCCTATGATCCTGCTCAGGAGCCTGCCAGTCTCACAGAAGGAGCCTGCAGTCAGGAGGTACAAGGCCTGTGTCAGAGAAGCTTCCTTAAAAATAAAAATAAAAAAAATAAAGCAGGTACCAGAGTATCAATATTTGGGGACTGTCTTAATTAGGGTTTCTATTGCTGTGAGAGATGCCATGGTCATGGCAACTCTTACAAAGGAGTACATTCAGTTGAGGCTGGACAATCTCCACTTCCTACAGCAGCTCCCTGCGCTCATATCCTGCAAGCCACAGTCCAGAGAAAGGACAGCCATGACTTACAAGATGTGCAAGACATGGGGAACGCAGGGAACAGTAGCTTCTATGTCTTTGGAAGCCATCCATTTGCCATCTGTTGTTATGATAAAACACCATCACCAAACCTAACTTGGAGAATGTAAGGATTTATTTGGACAACATGCCCACACTACAGTCTATCATTGAGGGAAGTCAGGGCATGGACTCTGGCAGAGAACATGAAGAAATACTGCTTACTGGCTTGTTCCCCTGCCTTGATCAGCCTACTTTCTAATCCATTCCAGCCCTACCTGCTCAGGGTGACACCACTTATAATGGGCTGGGCCCTTCCACATCACTCAAGAATCAAGAAAAGGCCCCCACAGACATGCCCACTGGCCAGTCTGATGAAGGTAGTTCTCTCTTCCCTAGATGACTGTAGTTTTGTCAAGATGACAAAAATGAACCAGGACAGAATCCAGACCTTAGGCCAGTGGTCAGTGTACATCATATGAGAAGATGGAGGCTTAGGCTTAGTTTGCTCAGCAAACTAAGTGCTCACATGTACCAGGCTCAGAGCCCTGGTTGTGTTCAGATTGGGGTTTTCATCTCCTGTCTTTGATGACAGCTCTGAAGTTATCTTTTATCTCTCCTCTAATACTGTAAAGATGGCCTTCATCCTTTGATCCCTGAGTTGTTTGATGATCCTAGAATCCTAAAGATCCTCTCTGAGCATGAAAGCATCTAAATTAAAATACCAAAGGGAAAAAAAGAAGGAAGAGAATTACTGCATCAATAATAAAAATGTCTTTTAGTTAAGCTCAGTGGCACAGGCCTATTTTCTCAAACAGAATTCCAAGTTCAAGGCCAACCTGGACTACAAAATGAGTCGAAGACCAGCCTTGAACGTGTGCTGAACCAATGTCACCCTAGATCTTTATATCTGTGGTACAGATAGCCCAAAGAATGTTGTATAAAATGAAAACACAGCACACATTTGAGGGGTTGGTCTGTGTACCCTTCACATAAGAAAAACTTAGAATGTTTTCTCTTTAGCGACTGAAGCAACTTTGAAATATGTGTGAATTTTGAGAGCCACAATCCAAGTCCAAAACCTGGGGCAAAGATGCATACCCTGCATACCCTAAATCTGTCATTCTTTAGCCCTCTTCTGTTTCCACGGTCTTGTGATCAATGTGTGACATCCTGTCACATTGCATTTCTCAGCCAAACTCTCCACACACTATTTTTTTTATAGTCAATGAGAACTCCTTTTAGGGAAGAAATCAATTTCATCTATCTGTGGGAAATGGCTTAGCCATAGAGAATGAGGGAACAAACCACAATCTTGGCATCTTGTTCCTGTGTTCATAACTGTCATGCAGCCAACTGTATCCTTGGAGGAAATAGCTTCAGAAAGGTGACATATAATCTCCCATTTCTGTGACTTGCATCTGAATTGTGGAACCCAATACAGTCTTATTTCAGAAAAAGCAAGTCAGAGACATTCCTCAGATACATATTGCAGGCATAGAGAACATGAACAAGTATATAGTAATAAAATTAAATTAAGATCAAATATTTCCTTACTACAACTTGATATGCCATATTTTGTTGATGTCCATGGAAGGCTTGCCCTTTTCTGGAAAGAAAAGGAAGAGAGGTGGATGGGAGAAGGCAGAGGAGAGATTGGGGAGAGGACTGGGAGGATAGGGGAGCAATATAAAAAATAGAGTGAAAAAAAAAAGATCAAGGACTGCCCAATTATTCAGCTGACTCTGGCAGAAGGGTGGCAAGACAAAAGCCTACCTGATACACAGAGTAAGGTCAAGGCCAGCCTGGGCAACTTAGTGAAAAGATGTGAAATTCAACACAGACTAGAGATGCAGCTCTGTGGAAGAGCTCTCACTGAGCATGTGTGAGCCCTTGGTTCAGTCCCTAGACCCCAAAATTAGAAAAAGAAATGTAAGACTCTAAAGACAAATTATGGCTAAGAAAGCCATAGTCAGAATCCTGAACTGAGAGATGACTCAAGGGAGTCTTCAACAAGAAGATGCGCTTATTGATGCACAACACTCCAAGTCCTTGACTCACCAACCCGGATGAAACACTACAATAAGGTTTGAGAAAATCTTGGGAAGTGCTGCACAATCTGACTCAGCACACACGGAATGGACCAGCAATGACCAAGCATGAAACACTCAAGAGAAGAAATGTTACCAGAAATGCAGAGTGACACACCAGGATGAATGACCAATTATTGCGGTTTAATAAGGGTCAGGATAAACAAATAGGCCGAATAGATGTTTGTTAAGGGAGAAACAACTCACAACACAGACAGATGAACAGGTAGTTAAAACTGTGGAGCTTGGTCTCGGAAAGAGAGCATTCTCTGCCTCCTTCTGAGACCAAGCCCCACAGGTCACTTCCGCCCCTGGCTCCACCCCTCAATGGGTGTGGTCAGTGCCACAGAAGCAAACACAGTGAATATCCTACTACCAATGACAGGAAAAAAATTGCATAAAGGCTTTGATTTGACCAGAGTGTAAATTCATGAAGTAAGGAGTTTTAGATTTCAAAAATGGTGACACAATACAAACTAAAAATATACTTTTTATACACCTATTTCATGCAAGATAACAAAGGATTACTCCATGCGGTCTTTTTAACTAAGTTTCTATCATTCAATGTTATCAATAAGGACTTGGGAGCCAGAGATGCTGAGGTGAGAATCTGCTATCTCACAGAGGCAGAGAGAACACCTGGCTGACATTCCTCCTTTGCTGACAGCCCAGAAAGAGAGTCTCTCCTATGCCACCTCAAACAAAACTCTTCAAACTGAATGTCCCTCCCTTCCACTTCCTGTGAATCTATCAGTCTTCTTGACTTGCCTTTACTCTCTCCCTCAGTTTGTTTGTTTGTTTGATTGATTGATTGTTTCTGTCAACTGGTTGCTTGTTCTACCGCTTGACCTATGGTTGACTTTATTTAATCCTGTATACAATATTCAAGCAGAAAGTTCTTGAATTAAAGGTGTATTCTAGGGCTGAGCCACACCACACCTAGAAACAGGTTTCTCCAGTAAATAACACAATCTTAGGGTTCACAGTGTGATCGAATATCTTGCAGCACTCACAGAAGATTACAATGGTGATACTGAGTATTGGGGAATGGTTTTTAATGACACATGCCTCGCTGGGTTCACAGCCAAACACAGGAAACTTCAACTAAGGCATTGTATTTAATACCACAAGAAGGTGTGATCAAATAGTTAGAACCTGAATTCAGTGTTTTCAGTGTGCATCTGTTGTAACTATGCACAAGAATTTTATTGTATTACAACATACTTTGTAACTATACCATTCAGTCCTTCTCATAAAACTTGAGACATAAACAAAACTCCCAAGTCTCTAAAGTCTGCTTAAATTCAAGAGTCACAAGGCTTTTTCCCAAAGTTACAGAAGCAATTGCAAATGATGAAGTGAGAAGACTGACTGCTCCACTGGCTAAGCTGCTTGACAGCTTCCTACGTCATGAGCCATGCTGCATGAACTTTTCTGTGATGCACCTGCCTTAAAGACATGCGTGGTCCCATAAAAAAAAAAAAAAAACCCTCAACCATACTCCTGTAAGCAATCCCAATAAATTTACTGGTTCACAGGCTATTGTCAGTGCTGTTGTTTACCCTCTACAACATGATAATAAGGCCCTGTTACTGAAGATACCACTTACACATGCCATTGAGCTCATGTCTAACTAGAAGCGTCACCCTACTGACTAGTGATTCTGGTACTGGAAGTTATTGTGCATGCAATTAACGAAAGGAAGTTTAAAAAAAATTACTGGTTTACCAAGATATCCTTGGGTGGGATTGGTTTGTTGTCAGTGACTTATCTGGGGTAATCAGATTTTTGTTCATGCTTCGCAAAGAAAAGTCACATGGCACATTGTATTTAATACAAGAAGCTGTGATCAGAAAGCCACACACAGAAGACAGAGAAGTCAAATATACATCATATGCTCCGAATAGCATGCAAAGAGCCAGCTTCTAACCCCTACCTGATGCATGTAACAATCACAAATGTCGATTTAAGATTGAGCTGAGATTTATTATATACTTCTTCCACAACGTTTTGTTTCTTCTTCGTAACCCTTCCTAAATATGTTCAGTCATCTTGGCTAGTATGCCCCAATTTTTTCCCAAAGATATTCTAGTATTTCCTTTTCCATTTTCGAAATATTTCTAACAGATCACAAGCCCAGATTTGACTATGATAAAGAGCCAAGTCAACATCTCTCCTAAGGAGGAATGACTGAAACAGCGGGGTTTCCAGAGCATGGGCCCACTCAGAGAACACATGCCTACAGCTCTATGGAAGCACCCTCTATTTTTTGGTAAATTAACTAACTTCCTTTTCCAATTAAAAAAATGAACCAAAGTCCCCAGCATCATGAAAAATTCAAACATCTTTCAAGCCTTCTTGTTTTCTGGCCACCAGAAGGTGGAGCTTCACATTCTCCTGCCACTGTTCTTACTGAAAGCAGTCTGGGATGACTGGCGAGCCATTTGGTCAGAAAGTCAGTTCTCCTTTGTTGTCTGGAATTCCCATCAGAATCCCTTGGGTTTTTTGGTGTTTTTTTTTTTTTTTTTTTTTTTTTTTACAGAGAATGTTTTCAATCTATTTGATTCTTTCCGCAGGAAAATATAAATGTGCACAGCTAATTTTAGGAGGTTTCAAGCCCATTTACATTTGAACATCTTGAGATTTCCATCCTGAAACAGTTTTGGTAAGCAAAGCTCAACTCTACAACAAACTTATAAACAGTCATTTTGTGATTTCTATGAACTAGTAGCAGAGGGCAGTAAGCTGGCTACTGCCTAGCCATTCTGACACTGGGATGTGGAGAGTGGTTTCACTGTTTTGAAGCACATCTGTGAGCCATGAACAGTTATTGACGTGTTGACTGCACCTGACCATAGAAGTTTATTTTGACTCTCAGTGGGTTTTTCTGATTGTGGGTGTTTGTTTTGTTTCTGGTTTCTGTTTTTTCAACTGGATCTTTCTCTGAAGCACAGGTTGACCTGAAATTCACCATCTTCCTGCCGCAGCCTGCTATGCTTACAGTACCTATTATGGATTAAACATGGTGCTGTCCCGAGGAACAGAGTATTTGTTTCCTTTTTACTGAATCTTACCTTCATGCTCATGACATTTAAGGCTTTTTATTCATACCCTTATGGTTGGGAGAGAAAAAGATCGCTCTGGGAGACACAGGTACAGAATTTCAGTCATTAACTCAAACTGGTGTTTCAGAAACTTAATCTGACCTAACAACCAGTGCTTTAATGTGATACAATGTACTTCCCTGGGTCATAGTGGAACATATGAGTTGGTATGCTTTTAAAGACTGTACCTTCTATCAAACAGATTTATTTTTAATAATAAAACTCAAAATATATTTATCTCAAAAATCTTCCTAGGATATCATTTGCTACATTTCCTTTGCTCATCCTCTTCCAATTCGGCAGGTTAGCAGAGGTAAAATTAGAGGGACAGTCATCGGCTTTCCCCAGGGATTTGTCTGTCTGCCTCTCGGGGGAGGTGTTTCTGATGGATTAAAGGTGAAATATCCCACACAGGCTCATGTGTTTGAACCCCTGATGGGTCCATTGGGAATGCTAGAGAGGAAAAGCTTTGATAGCTGGTGGACCATCACTATAGCCATCCTTTGAAGGTATTGTCTAGGCTTGCTCCAGGCTATTACCTGCTTCCTATCTACCTTTATGATCACCATGATGTGAGAAGGTCTGCCAGCTGCTGCCACTGCCAAGGATGGAGCCACTCCTGCCTGCATGTTATCCTCTCTGAAAGCCTACTGAAGCCATGAGCCAAACTTCCCTTGCATATCATCCCTGAGATATTTTGTCATGCCTAACTTGGTGTTCACTCTATGCTTGCCCTCATTCACCAATCAGTGATGACAGTGTCTGAATCTGGCTCTTGCTAATACTGTATCGTCTTATGGTCAAGGATTTTCTGATAATTCTGCTGTTGCTACTAAGAAGAAACCTTCTCATTATTGTCTGTAACTTTAACTCGGGGTCAAAAACAAAGATTTCTAAGAAAAGAACAAACCTGAGTGCTATGTGTCTTTTATCTTTATGTTCTGCAAACTTTTGACTGACTATTCTGGGAGTATGCTGATGATAGGGACTCAAGGTAAAAATTTTTTAAAAAGTGCTTGAGAGAAGAAGGGACAGTTTCTCATGGAAGTTGTGGGTTTGGCTGGCATTGGGACTCACTGAAGCTTTGAGACGCTCCTCATCCAGAGTTGAGTATGTTTACATGCTTCTGTCTCTACTCTGGGGGCATGGCAGTGTCTCAGGTATGGAAGGAATCACTCCAGCTGTTCAGCGGGATCATATAATGATAAAAATATTATGCCTTCCAGATCTCATGAAAAATATTTTCAAAATTTACATGTAGGCTAACCTGTCCTTGTATCTGAGATATTTCTTTCATAGATTGGACTCAAAGATTGTCATGTAGATTGTCATGCTGATTTCCAAAATATACGAAGAACTCAAGAAATGAGTCACCAAAACACCAAATAAAACTATTAAAAAGTGGGGTACAGAACTGAAGAGAGAATTCTCAATAGAGGAATCCAAAATGGCTGAAAGACACTTAAGAAAGTGCTCAACATCCTTAGCCATCAGGGAAATGCAAATCAAAACAACTCTGAGATACCACCTTACTCCTGTCAGAATGACTATAATTATAAACATCAATGACAGTTAATGATGGAAATGATGTGGAGAAAAAGGAATATTCCAACACTGCTGGTGGCAAATTTGTACAGCCATTTTGGAAATCAGCATGGCAATTCCTCGGGTATAGAGGAATCAGTCTACTACAGTACACAAAAGAGGCACATACATGCAACAAAGACATCTGTTCAACTATGTGCATAGCAGCTCAACTATGTTCATAGCAGCATTATTTGTAATAGCTAGAACCTGGAAATAACTTAGATGCCCCTCAACTGAAGAATGGATAAAGAAAATGTAGTACATTTACACAATGTAGTACTACTCAGTGGAAAAAACAAAACAAAACAATGAAATCTTGAAATTTGCAGGCAAATGGATGGAACTAGAAGAAACCATCCTGAATGAGGGAACCCAGTTACAAAAAAAAGACAAACATGGTATGTTTGACTCATATATGGTTTTTAGACATGAAACAAAGGATTCCAAGCCTACAATTCACACTGCCAGAGAAGCTAGGAAACAAGGAGGACCCTAATACAGATATATGTGGTCCTCCACAGAAGGGGAAAAGGACAAGATCTCCTGAACAAACTGGAAGCTGGGGTGGGGGAAACAGTGAGGGGAGAGGGAGTTAGAGTTAGGAGAAAGAGAAAGGGAGAAGGGGGGGGAACATGAGGGAGCAAGAAGATTGAGTCAGGTGAAGTCTAGAGGACAACAAGAAAAGAGATACCATAATAAAGGGAGCCTCCATTAAAGGTTTAAAGAGAAATCTGGCACTAGGGAAATGCTCAAAGACCTACAAGGATGACCCCAACTAACAATCTAAGCAATACTGGAGAAGCAACCTTAGATACCCTTCCCTGATAATGAGATGATGACTACCTTATATGTCATCCTAGAGCCTTCATCCAATAGCTGATGAAAGCAGATACTCACAGCTAAAGACTGAGCCAAACTCCTGGAATCCAGTTGCAGAGAGGAAGAAGTGATGAGCAAAGGGGTCAAGAACAGGCTAGAGAAACCCAGAGATAGCTGACCTGAACAAGGAGGAGCTCATGGACTCCACTCTGAAATCTGGGAAACCAGCATAGGATCGACCCAGACCCCCTGAACATGGGTCTCTGTTAGGAGGCCTGGGCAGTCTATGGGACCTCTGACAGTGGAAGCAGGATGTATACCTAGTATACGAATGGACTTGGGGAGTGGATCCCCATGGAAGGATATTCCCTTAGTCTAGAGACATAAGGGAGGGCCTACTCCCTACTCCAAATGACTTGACAAATTTGGATGATCCCTCCTGGAAGGCCTCACCCTTCCTGAGGAGTGAATGGGGAAATGGGATGGGGGATGGGGGGTCAGGAGGGCATGGAAGGATGGAAGGGAGATGGAACTGGGATTGATATGTAAAATAAGAAAAAAAATATAAAATTAAAAAAAAGAAAGCTTGTCATGTCAAAGCAGAATAAGAAGTCTGTGGCTGGGATCCACCTAGTGTATCTAACTCCACAGTCACACTAGGCCTCAGAGTGTTTTAGTGTGGTGCTTTTCATTAGAATGTATCCCCATAACCATAGTCTCAGGCATTGAAATGCTTAATGGGTAGTTGGTGCTGCTGCCTGGGGGTCTTAGGAGGTGTGGCCTTGTTAGAGGAAGAGCATCACTGGAGGTCCTTTTGTTTCTGATTTGTGCTTGCAGTTCCAAAGGGAGTCTCAGCTTGCTATTGTAACCACCATGCTTGCTATTGTAACCACTATTTCCCCACCTCCATGGACTTTCCTACCTCTGTAACCATAAGTCAGAATGACCCTTCTCTATAAATTGCCCAGGTCATGGTGTTTTGTCACAGTGATAGAGAAACAAATTAACACAGTCCCTAGTATTCTCTGTTAGCAGCACAGTACAAGAGGGCCCTGGTGTTTACTAAGAGGGTTTTGAAGGACCACCTAAAGCTGAGACTATGTACAGCTCCTATTTCACTTACCTGAGAAAGAGAAAGAAGCTGGCGTAGAAACAAGGCGAAGGGCATCAACATTTTATTTGTGAAAGAGCCACCTGGAAATTGATTCTCAGCTTGGCCTGATGTGGTCAACTAGGGAAGACATTCAGGACACTTCCGAAAGGAGAGAGGAAGTTAATGGCAGACAGGTTAGGGCTGGGCTTGCACTTGCCTTTGCCTCATGACCCAAGCAACGATAGCTACTCTAGCAGGCTATATACATGGTGTGATGGATTAGGACAGATGAGTCCTTCTGCATTCTCTCTGGTTGCAACTACAGTAGCAATCTTGGTTCTTGGGCCCAAAGAAAACAAAATCATATGTGGATACACATAGAATGGGGAGTAGTCAAGATTTCAAGAAGTGAGAAAGCCTAGCTGGGTAGCGGTGGTGCATATGCTTAATCTCAGCACTCAAGAGGCAGAGGCAGGGAGATCTCTGTGAGTTCAAGGCTAGCCTAGTCTACAAAGTAAGTCCCAGGACATCCAGAACTACACAGAGAAACCCTGTCTCAAAGTAAATAAATAAAAGAGGTGAGAAAGCCGAGGTGAGAGTACATACGCACTCCAAAGTGTCCAGCAGACCAAGCAGGGACACAGCTTCCTGTAGTTATCAGCTTAAAAACTTTGTATGAAGCTGAATGAGGATGTAGTTGTGTGTGTGTGTGTGTCTGTGTGTGTGTGTGTGTGTGTGTGTGTGTGTGTGTGTGTGTGTGTAACTCTGGCACTCCTGTCCTAAGATAGGAAGCAGAGAAAGGAGAATCACCAAGAAACTCAGGCCCCCTAGCCTGAGGAAAAAGCACAGAGAAGACAAGAAAGACCTTACTTACCTCAGCCAGGGGTGGGTCATGATTTGGGATGATTTGAGGTAATCTAGTTTCAAAGACACAATAAATGTGTAAATTTAATGAACAGATCCTTGGCAGACTGGGCATTTTATAAAGCGGTCATTCATTAAGTTGAATTTTAGTAGTTGGCTTCAGGATTGGTATCTGATGTGGTGCCCAGGTAAGCAGTGTTCATTTCTCAATGCCAACTAAAATGATCAGTTCAATGTGACAACTGCCAGGAGCAGTGGCAATGAGTACTGCAGACATTGTGCAACAATTCACAGTGAGCAGAGAGCTGGCAGAAAAAAGAAAGGGATACTGTGCAGACGAGCCAAAGCAATCCTGACCAACTGTTGGTGACTTTACCCAGACAGGGGGGAAGCGAAGACTGTCAGGGAGTCACCAAGAAATAGACGTTCACAGTAACTATCATTTATGACCATGTCATCCCTAGCCTTGCTGAGCATTTTATAAGCATCTATTTATTAGTCTTTGGAAAGACCCTTGAGTTAGGACCTCTTAGCACCATTCTGGTTGGTACAATGAAAACTAAATCACAAGAGTAAAGGAACTTAATAAGAGCCTTGCAATGTCGGTGATGGAACTGGATTCCAACTGTGAAATGAATTTCCTGAAAAGAGACTGAATTTGAGCATATGGGATACTTAATTCTCATTGATTAAGAGTGGCTTGAGATTAAGCAGAGATGAGTGTTGTAAACCTAGAAGCCCAAGTTATGTTGGGATATGTGGACTTCTTTGGAAGCCTATTTCTCAATTTTAATCTCTGTGGTTGTGAGATGATATTTCATGAATATATGTCAGCCTCTATTTAAATCTTGAGGCTGGTACTCATACAATAGTGGCTTGAAGGTTAAAAGGATAATCAGCTTCTTTAGAGTTGGATGTAATGCCTGATCCACGTGAAGGAACTCAAGCCTGGTACTGTAAACCTGGTCCAAAGTCCATGAGTTGGGAGGTTAAGTACTTAGAGGGAACCTACTAACCTACTATAGATGTTTTGCTAACTGACATGATGTCAACCTGTTTTCTAAATGTTTATGGTTGTACCAATGGATTGACTCTGCCCTTAACCTTAACCCAAAAAGCTTCCCTCTACAGTGGTCAGCAGTTAATGCAGTGACTAATAACTGACCAAAGAGAATAAGTCTATTGAGTATTCAGTCCTAAATGAGACATCTACATCACACACACACACACACACACACACACACACACACACACACACACACACTTGAATCGCACACACACCTGAATGCATGCACACATACCCTAAGCAAGAAGAGCAAACCAAAAATGAAGCAGGGCTGTATAACCTCAGAGCCTGTGCCCAGTGTACTTTCTCCAGCAAGGCTGTCCTATAACCTCCCCAAACAGTGCCACCAACTGGTCCAGAAAAGTGAGCCTGTGGAAAATATTTCTCATTCAAACCAGTACAGGTAGTATTACAAGGATTGATTTTTGTATTTAAAATTAAGGAAGTATAGTTAAGTGAAAATGAGACAATATTAATAATGGAATGATTAAAAATTTGAATGTGTTGTTAAAGATTTTACTTTCCATTTTAATAGGGTTAAAAACCAAGAAATAAAAATTACCAAACTTCTTTCATTAATAGGAACACTTTAAGCACCAAAGTGTTAATCCAAATCAAATTTTACTTACAGAGTACCCACTTTTTAATTTTTTGTGTTAATCCTTTATGATGAATCAATTCATCATTATAGGTTTTCTAATTTTCATTTTGTTGGGGAGTTCACAACCCTCTCAAAGACCCAGCATAACATTTAAACTCATATTTATTTGAGTGTTTGAGATGAATTATGAAGTACAAACGGAACAATGGCCACAGAAGAATGTTTCCTTCCTGACCCATGTGAAACTTAGCCTACTTTGTCATTGATCTGCCTAGCCTGCAGTGACAGGAGATAGCCAGAAGGGGGAGATATGACTACTTCATTCGCCTACAGTACACTTTGTTAATCAAAAGAGCTCAAACTCTCTAAGTTGCTCAACTGAAGACCTTCTCCAAAAAGAAATGCAATTTGAGGTGTTTCTTCTCAAAGGGTAATTATTAGAAGAGAGAAAAGATTGAGAAACTACAAGTTTAAACTTTGAGTTAGTAGATTTATTAGAAAAAAATACAGCAATTTTGAATATTAAAGTTAACATGGAGAATCTCTGGATGAAGTGTATTCTAAGAGATTAGTTACTTTACAGGTATTGTGATGTAGTCAGGACAGAAGTGAAACCAGGATGAAATTTGTTTATAAGGGGGCTGATTGTTCAGTCCTAAACAAGACATGTGTACCACCCCCACTAAATCTTGGAGAGATGAAGGAAGAAAGATGGTAGAAGGCGTGAATGGAAGGGCTGGAACACAGGCCAAAGGGCTGTGAAGCGCTGTCTTCTGGGCAAGACTGAGCCACATCAATCGTGATCTCACAGCAGGTGTGCTTGCCTGTACTGGATCTGCACACAAATGTGTCCATCAACAGTCAGTCCCTATGGGGGTGGAGCCTAGGTTAGTCCATACCTCTTCCAGCTGAACTATTGGCTAATGATAAATCCTGGGAGAAGCAGAATCACTGGGAAGACCCAGACTCCAATGAATACTTCCAAACAAAGGTCAAGCATATGGCCCAGAGTAAACGTAGTAGGCACAGACTTGCAGGCAGTTGGGGGTGGCAGGATAATAGAGGGGTGTTGATAAAGATCCAAGAAGGAAAGAGAGAGTAGGAAAGGGTGTAATCAGGATGCACTATACATAAATTCAAAGAACAAGTTTAATTGTAAAAGCACACGTATGTTCAGCCTAGAGGTGTGGCTCAGCTCATCTGCCTGCAAGAGAACCTGGGTTCAATCCCCAGTAACACACAAACTGGGGTGGTGCTTATCTGTCATCCCAGAAGCAGAAAGACCCTGTGTGCAAGGCCATCCTTAGTTACATAGTCAGTTTAAGGCCGGCCAGGGGTACATGAGATCTTGGCTCACAATAAGACAAAATAATGAAATAGAAGAATAGATATAATAGAAATCCTAGCAGAACATAATGTGAAAAGTGCATTTTTTATCAAAATGTTTTGTATATATCTTTATATACATGCACATAGAAAAATGTGGAAAAGGGCCAGCTAGATGGTACATCAAGTAAAGGTGTTTGTCTCCAGGCCTGATGGCTTGATTTTTGAACCCTGGAATGCACATGAGAGAGAATTGATTTCTACACATTATCTGGTGACCTCCACACATTCGCAATGTAAAGTGCACTTTGCTCCATCAAAAATAAATGTAATATTGGAAAATCTAGAGAAAATGTGGAAATATAAACATATTGGTCAGGGATTGTCTCTGGGTGGTGAAGAAAGAAATGAGAAATTTCAAATTTCAATTATTATAGGTTCCTCTCAAAAAAAATTCTAGAAATGAGTCTCTACTGGTGTGGCTTGAGAGATTTGTTTGTTTATTTAGCCAATGACTGTAGCTAAGGTGATAAACTGTGATTCCAGATAAATGACATGACTAGAGAGTGTGGATGGCAGAGGAAAAAGGGTTGATGGCACAGAGAAACCGGTGAGGAGCCCTAATGAATGTCGTCAGGCAAAACCGACTCATGTCCACTCCAGACTCCTCATCCAGGACTTTCCTGCCAGAAACATGAGTGCTGCACATTTATTTACATAATGCAGAAAACCAAGTAATGCCACATGGCAGAAACTCATTGTTTAAAAAACTCCCCTTCACTTCCCATCTATTTACAGTGACATTTGCTTCGCTTCGCTTATGCCTCTTAAAATGCCAACCCAGCTGTATGAAGTGGTTGTAAGTTTGAATCCCTGTCATAAAAGCAATTTTAGTGAAAAATAAATAAGCCTTGTAAAGGATGTATTTACTCAAAAGCAGACTCATTGCCAAGGAAATGGTAAGAAGGAGAAGATGGCCATCTAGTGGTTATATTGTTTCATGCCAATGTGAAAACATGAAGGATGAGATTATTTTACCAGCCAGGAAGAAATGACTACAAATTAAGCTTGGCATGATAGCACATGGCTGTAATCTCAACATTCAGGAGGCTTGGGGGAGGAGGATGAGTCTGTGGCTATCCCTGGCTATATAGTGAGTTTATGGCTAGCTTGGGCTATCTGCTCCTCTCTCAAGAATATACATGATTTGCTTTGTTAATAAAATTCAGTGTATATGCAAATTCATCAAGGAAATAATCACACAAAACTGTTCTCACTGTCTGTTATTACGGTGTTACACTAAATCTGGCTTCTGTTTTAGTACCATGGAGATTTTTCTGTAGCTGTCTTTTACAACTTGAAAAGTGTAAATGTGTAATTCACATTCATATACCTCATTGATAATCCTATTAAAAATTCAATGTGCGGCTGTGTGAACACAGATCAGCTATGTAATATTCATTAGCAAACTAGGTTCCCCAAATTTGTCTCACATACAATATCATTTTGTAAGGCTAAAGTCAGGTAAACAAGAAATATGTATATTTTAACATTATATGCATATGTAAAAATCATAAATAAAATGGTAAACAAGAGAATAATTATTGATGGGCCTTAGAGCACAGACCTATAAACCCAGGTGTTTGGGTGATTAGACAGGAGAATCACCAAGTTGAAGACGGCCTGGGCTACAGAATGAATTGAAGGTGAGCCTGGGCAATTTAGTAAGACCCTGTCTCGTTTTTCTGAAAAAAAAAAATAATTAATAAAGAAAGAGAGAAGTGGGGATATAGCCTGGTGGTGGAATTCTTGCCTAGTGTGTGTGAAGCCACAGGAGAACAGGGAGGGAAATGGGACCTCAGATCAAAGTTGTCATTCTCAGGTTTACAAACATAACTACATAAAACACACTCCCGCGTTCTATGATTCTGTGAAGTTAATTTCTCAGTATGTTAATGAGTTTTACAGCATAAAAGGGGAGAAAGTAGCATCCTGGGGGACATGGGATGAGGACATGGGAGTGGGAGGGGGATGGGACACAGGATTTATTCTATGCTGATATGCACAGGTTTTGAAGAAGAGATGCTTGTTGGTGAGCTTGTGTTTATATCAATTACTCTTCTCCTTACTTTGACAGAATGCCCGAGAAGAGCAACTTAAAGAACGAAGGGCTTGTTCTGAGTCAGTTTGACAACACTATCAATAATGGAGGAAGAACAGGATGATGGAGTAGGACAGCTGGTCACATTGTATCTGCATCTAAGAAGCAATGAGCTAGTGCTCAGCTCACTGTCTTCCTTTTATTTAGTCTAGAACTCCAGCCCATAGGACGATGCCAGCCATATTTAATCCAATTTACAACCCCAATCACTGATGTACTCAGAGGTTTGTCTACCAGGTGATTCTAGGTCCTGCCAAATTGACAGTATTAACCATTTATTACAGTAGAAGTTACTCATAGACTAACATACTCTAGAAAGGAAGGAGATTTTAGAGGTCTGTCTGGGCCTCTTTTATTTTATACAAAGTGAACTGAAGCCCAGAGAAATTGTACAACTTTGCAAAGCTAGCTAGCTCAGCAGTAGAAGAGCATGCACTTGACCTCCTCATCTGTGTTTACTAGAGTACACTCTGCTGCTACCTTCTAACTATAATTTAGAGTTGCAATTCTGTTCATGGCCTTGTATGACAACACTTATTGATGTTCAAGTGACATCAGCAAAAATACCTGCCAAAAATCTGAGAAAGAACAGTTTATTTGTGAAACAAAAAAGGAGATGAATATCATTTATGGGCCAGTCTTTTTTAAATTTTTCTTTACTAGTATTTCACTAAATTATTTCCAGTTTTATTAGTGCCAGTCTCCTATACTTGACTTTAGGTAATCTTCTAATTACTTATCAACAACTTAATAAGCATTCATTCTTGAACTATGGGAAACATCTCTTACAAAAGAGATAAAATAATATATCATATTTAGGATCTTTGGGAAATAAAATAATAATCAAATAAAACATAAGTATCACATATCATGTAATAATCATTAAAGTAGACCTACCATTTATATCTTTTAAAAGCATTAAGCTATTTTGTTATTTTTAATTGCCAAGGTTTCATAGAGGGAATGATGAATTAACTATCTTTATTTGGAAAATATTTCAACACTACTCATTCAAAATGAGTATGATGTAAGTTCTGTGTGTCAGCCATGATTCAGGACTGACCCTGAGGGCTGGTTCAATCTCCAAAGTAGATTGCAGTAAGTGGAGGGTCACTCATCACTCAGCAAGGCCAGGCAGGAAAGGGTCATTGAGAGCATGTGTGTGAGGCAATGAACCTCAGAGCATTAAAACTCATAGGAGAGTGAGCTTTTATAGAAGACAGATGTATTCAGTACACACGGGGCTATAAAGAGAGACTCTGCAGCTTTGTTATTAAGGGAACTCACCTACTCTGTAGCTTGATACACACTTGTTCATTTCATTTATTTAGTATTCCTTTGATTTCCAATGTAAATACTTGTAGTGGGCTTATGATTGGCTCAGCCAATAACTTCATTTGAAGTACTTGTTCAGAACTTATGGTATCAGATCAAATCATAGATTCAAAACAAGACTGGGAACAGGCTACAATGGCCCAAGGTTTTAAACATTGTCATTAACTAAGTCTGGCCTCCCTAGCAGAGACTGAATGAATTGTGCCTGTATTCTGGGGAGAGGCTGTGGATACAGAAGAGTCTGTAATTGGATTGTCTGACATGTGCAAAAATTTTAAATAAATACATTTTGAAGCCTTTATAGAAATGCAACATTAAACTTTGTTAAATAGAATTCAGTCAAGTGATAAAATATACTGACAAAAGCAAGTTAGGAAAGTAGTGTTTATTTTAGCTCACAGTTTGAGGTCCAGTCCATCCTGGCAGGAAAATCAGGGCAGCATCATCAAGAAGCAGCTGGCCACATTATGCCCACAGTCAGAAGAAGAAAGCAATGTATGTATGCATGTCTAGTGCTCAGCTTATACAGTCCAAGAGTATCATCACAAATGGTGTTGCCCTTGATGGGTGGGTTTTCTAACATAATCACACACAGGAGCAGTAGTGAATTTCCCCAATAGCTCCAAATTCTCTCAGGTTAATAATTAACCTTAATTTTTCACACGAGTGTTGCTTATTTAGTCTTTCACTCTGAGCAACTGTAGAGCAGTTGTGTTATTCAATCAAAATGCCTTTGAAACTTAAAAATATTTGTATAAGGGGATGGAGAGATGGCTTAGTGGTTAAGAGCACTGGATGCTCTCTCAGAGGACCCACATGCAATTCCCAGAACAACCATAGTGTGTCTCACAACTCTATACCTCTAGTTCCACGGGATCTGATAACTTCTTCAGACCTCTATGGGCACCAGACTTACACGTGTAATACAGACATACAGGCAGGCAAAATCACCATACACATACAGTAATAAAATAAAATAATAATTTCAAAATATCAAAAAAATCTATAAAACTTAAAGTGTGTGAAGTAAATAATTCACATTGCCTAAAGAGAAGTCTTGCTTCTGCTTTTGGAAGCTGAAAGATCTTTCAGGTCTTTGAAAGTCCTGTGTGTCACGAGTGTCTTCAGTAGCATAGTGTAGCTTTATAATATGTCATGGGGCTTTGTGTCAGGCAGCATGGAAGTCTGTATAAAAATGCACACTTCTAATATATCTGTGAGTATTTCCTAATTACTCCAGTATTTAAAACTCCTCCTCAAAACCAGGATAAGTATTTCAATTCTCTAGAAATACACTTGAAAAGACATGTATAGCTTATGAGTCAAAACGCCCTGAACTCGGGCATCTGTTTCAAACTTGGGTATGAAATTTAGTCCTCTACCTGAGGCCAACAAGCCTGCTTTGGGCTATGGATGAAGAGCTGGTGAATGAATATGCCAAAGTGGTTTTGTTCTTTGCTCATTTTCATTTCTGTCCTAGCGGGGGTGGTGCTTTTTCAAAATACAGTCGTTACTAGAAAAATAAAACAAATTCAAGTTTAGAAAAATAAAGGAAAAAATAAAGTAATTTCTAGTATAAAAACTTTCACTTTTATCTTACATTTAAAGAAAATGACAGGAGCTGGAAAGGTTGAGAACACTTGCCTTTCTTATAGAGGATCCGAGCTCAGTCCCCAGCACCTGCATGGCAGCCCACAATTATCTGTAACTCTAACTCCAGGTATTATGACACCTTTTTCTGACCTCCATGGACACTACAAGCACATGGCACACATGTGTACATGCAAACAAATACCCATACACATGAAAAAGAAAGAAAGAGAAAGAAAATGGAATTTTGTTGAAATTCAATATTATTTTATATTTTGCAAATTTTACTTCTGTGGCTGTTTAACTCAGTCACTCAATTTATAAAGTCTTACTTTTAGCACTCTAGTTTCTTTTTCAGATTTCTTTATTGTCAATCTTACATAGCACAGATCGGGGTCACCTCTGCACAGTGACATAAACACAGTCTCATCCATGTGAGGCTTCCTGGATAGTTTGGAGTGCTCCTTTCATGAACTTTGCATATTTAGATTGCACATCACTAGAGGCCAGATCTATTGAAAGAGCAATCAAAAAAATTAAAATCCAGTTTCATCTCACTTAATGATGGATCATGAACAAGCAATTGTGGTTCAAATTAAGTACATTTATCTCTAAACTCAGGGCGTAACTACTGAGTTACCATGCAATATCTACCATGCAGTAATGAACTCTGTTGGAATAAATTTGAAGAACACTGCCCTTATAAAGCAATTAATTCGATCACCAATTAGTTGAACCAAATCAATTACAGTAGTAATCAAGAAACTACATTCAGATCCACTCATGACATATTTAATTATTTCCTCTAAATATTGGGCTTACATATATTTCCTTCACCTTCCTAAGAACTCAGTATCCAAAGTACCCCCTTCAAAACACGCATTTCATTTCTCTAAAAATACATTTGAAAAGATACAAATTTAGAAATCCTGTCTTGAACACCCCCCCAAAAAAGGAAAAGATACAAATTTAGAGGTTTGTTCATGAGTCAAAATATCCTGAACTCTAATTCTAAAAATCTAGTTCTCTTACTGTCTATGGCATGCTTGTTTTGGGGATGGAAGGAGGGCTGATGAATGAATACACAAAAGTAGTTTGCAGAAATCCCCCAGGAGATACTTAAGTTCCTGCTTAACTGGTTTCTCTCTCCTCTTTGAACTGTGATCTCATGTTTGACTCTAGGCCTTCTCACCTCCAAATCAGCCATCACCACACTCAAATCTCCTTGAAGACCTTGATACTAACATAGGATTATTCTTCCTCTTATTCCTTCAGACTAGATGTAGAGGGATGAGAAGTCTGTATCCTTGGCCTTGTTCTTTGACACAGAATTATGGGGCTCAAACCCAAATATATTCTTAGTGTTTCCTCAACCAGTGATTTCAATATTATCAAGAAAGCAATGACTAATTATTCTCTTTCTCACTCTACACACAATAATGCATAAAACAGTGCATAACTGCCATCGGATGTGTTCCTTTTCTTCCTCTATCCTGTTGTATGCACACACACAATTTTTCTCTTTATTACAGACAGATTTTGGGTTTCCAAGCTCCAAAAATTAGTGTCTAAATTGTGTTAAATTGTCATATCCTTTTTCCTCTTTGTGCCTAACACATCAAAATTTCCCCTTCATTCAAATAAGCTAAAATACTACAGATTTTTCTTCTGAAAATACAAACAACATGCACATCTGCTCTGTACATTACATAAAACTGGACAAGGAAGTTTGGAGGGAAACCTGTAAAAAAAAAAATCAATTGAAACAAAGGAATACCTTTTAAAAAGTGTGTGTGTGTGTGTGTGTGTGTGTGTGTGTGTGTGTGTGTGTGTGTGTGTGTTGGCAGGAACATGTGTGTTCCATGATGTGGCAGTGGAGGTCACAGGGCAACTGTTTCCAGGTTTTCTTTTTCCACTTTGTTGAGGCAGGGTCTCTTGTTTGTGCCATGCTGTATACCCCAAAGTAGCTGGCCAACCAGATTCCTGGGTACTCTCTTGTCTTCTTGTATCCCCTCAGCATAAGAGTTATGGAATTACAGATGCTCACCATTTTATGCGGCTTTTATGTCATGGGAATGAAACTCAGCTGACCCATCTCCCTAACTCCCAAAAGATTATCTTTTTTGGATTATTTTGGGGGGAGGTGTTTGAGACAGGTTTTCTCTGTGTAACAGTCCTGGCTGTCCTGGAACTCATTTTGTAGACCAGGGTAGCCTCAAACTCAATGAGATCCACCTGCCTCTGCCTTTCAAGTGCTGGGATTAAAGGCATGTGCTACCAATGCCCCTCAAATCTGTTTCATTTTTTTTTAACAATAAATCAACACTCTTCACTCTTGTTTCACTAATAAATCTCTAGCCTCCATCTCCTGAGAGCTAGAATTACAAGCATGCTACACCATGCCTAGATTCTAATATTTTCTTTTGAAAAGGTCTCCTTGTATTTCACAAGAAATAGATTTTTATTTTATCCCTGAGGCACTATAATAGACAGACTAGTACCCCAAAGATGTCTGCATCCTAATCCCAAGAACCTATGATTCTATAGCAAGGACAAGTTAAGATTGTAATGGTGGTGGTTAGAAATATAGTTCAGTAATACAGTACTTGTTTAGCATGTGGTCCTGGGTTTCATTCTCAGTATTGGAGAGAGGAGTATGAAGAGAAGAAAAAAAAGAGAAGGAACAGAAGGAGGATAGGAAGGGGTGTGGAGGGAGAAAATGGAGATGTTTTAAATAGAATTAAATGGTCTCATATTCGTAAACTAAAATTAGCCTTGGTGTGTTGAGTCCTTAAACAAAATGAGGCACAGTGATCTGTGAAGGCTGAGCCAGCAGGAAGCCTGGGGACTGCTGGTCTAGTCAAAGCAGTGAGCTCCTGGTTCAGCGAGAGACTCTGTCTCAAAAAGTAAAGTAGGTAACAAGTGACAAAGACACACAGCATCGACCTCTAGCCTCCACAAACAAGGTCACAAATGCACATGCACGTGTGTGCATGCATGCGAATATGCACACACATATACTATACACAAAGAGTAGAGATCACGAACATATTTAGAAGCAGGAAGAAAATCTAATCAATCTAACTAATTTGAATTTATCTTTTATTTTCTCCCTTTATTTGGTCTCATTCAGTATCTTAGGCTGACTTCAAACTCACAATATTCTGCCTCTTGAGTGCTGCTGGGCTTACAGGGGTGTGTATGTATAACTGGCCCTGGCTCAAATTAACTTAATTTAGAACAGGTTTAGCAACGGGGTCTCATGTAGCCCAGGACGGCCTCAAACTCACCATGCAGTTGAGGCTGTCCTTAAATCCTGATCTTCCTGCCTCCACCTCTCAAGTTCTGAGACAATAGATGTGTGCTGTCATGCTCTGCTGCTCCTAATTTAGATTTCTTCATGCACAGTATTCAATGGATAGAAAGATAAAACTGGAAGTTGAACTCAGTGTAGTAATCAACATTGCATGTTTCTTTGTTATGTCATTCAGTCTCATAATATTACAAAATAAAAGGAAACCAGTGAGCATGGGGTATGTGTCAAAAACATATAAATATGAGGATACAGTTTTGGTAAGGAAGGTTAAAAAGGGAAAAAATATATTTCAGGTAAGAAACAGTTTTATATAATCAAATAAAATTTGACCTGAGAAAAAAATTGCTGGATTTTTTTAAAAATGAAAAAGAGGAATGCAAAATCAGAAAGCTTAAGCACATTACATAAGGTCACAAAAGGTTTGCAAAAGATAAAACTCAAAGATGTTCCATGTGCTAGGAGTAAATGTTATTAGAATTCCTCAGGTCAAAATTCAGGTCACTGACATAAAACTAAAATCTGCCTTTTATTGAAAGCAATAAAGTTTGCCTAAGATATTTATCTGCTTGTGGTAATATTTACAAGAGCAGACCTAAAGAACAAAGATTTCATATTTTTTTTCAATATTTGTTAAAATTTTATCTACATAAAAGACTGAGTCCCAGCCAGGCAGTGGTGGTGGCACATGCCTTTAATCCCAGCACTCAAGTGGCAGAGGCAGGTCACTGTGAATTGAAGGTCAGTCTAGTCTGGAATGAGTTCTAGGACAGCCAAGGCTACCCAGAGAAACCCTGTCATAAAAAAACAAAAACAGGACAAAAACAGAATCTTACTAAAATCAGGATTTTTTTCAAAAATCTGTTGGTTTTTATTTAAACTCTACTTAAATGTTACCTCCAAAAGATAAACTAAAATCCATTACACCTTCTGTAAAACTGGTAAAACTTCCAAGTATTCACCAACAAAAGCTTACAAACCAAATCCAAGACATGAAAGAGCTAAAAGGATAATTAATATTTTGGCATTTAGTCTCCAAATTCAGGCCGGATCCAAGGTGTAATGAGTCCCATCTCCAATGTCCTACATCTCCAGTAAGCTACCTGTCCTCTTGATCACAGAGGCTATGGATACCCCAATGATGATCTCTAACCACCAAATTCCCTACAAAGGATGGGTCTCAAGTCAAAGTGTCTTCCGGGGTTTACTTCAGAGGCTATGTCAGAATCTTTGTGTCTGTCTTAGCTTATGGTGGCTTGGTGGAAATTCTTGACATTCCTTGCCTTATAGAAGCATCATTCTAATTGTCTTTATCTTCACATTATGTTTTTTTTGCAAGTGTCTGACATAAAGAAGTACAGTCTACACCTAATGCCTTCGTTTGAGGATTGATTACCTGTAAAAAAAGCCTTTTCTCCCATGGAGTGCAGATTCCCATACCTTCTGGTGGCATCACAAACAAACCTCCAGAAACTCACTTGATTATCCCCCTGGGTTATAACCTGTAATACTAAAAATAACTGGCTTGCTAAAATAAAGTATTACTAAAATAATGATTTGCACTGTGATATAGAACCTACATTTCATAATATAGAAAATTGTAGTTCATGGTTTCCATTTCTACAGTGCTATTGTTTTATTAATAATAGTTTGCCTTACACACAAGTCTTAATATTAGGTCAAATGTTACTTGGGATAAGTATTTACAAATTCTGACTGGGCGTGTATCTAGGTTATCCTCAGTGAGGTTGTGTCCTGTGAGAACATACTAGTAAGTGGTAATTACTGGATTTATATAGTATCTATCCCTTAGAGAACAGAAAACACAATAATACCCCAGAGCCTCTGATTCCCGAGCATTCACAACAGGGTTAATAATACCCAGCTGTCTCCATCAAGATCATAGAGCCGATGTGAAGCCTCATTAAGATGCATCACTCCAATCCTCCTTGGAAGAAAGGAATACAGTATGTTTGTAGGCACCTGTACCTTCCTATTCTCACCTTAGTCAAGGTTCGTTTGGGTTCATCAACAAGAAGGTACAGTGTGGGTTGCACTGTGGAGAAACTGGAGTAGCTGTCCTATGGCTGTTGAACACAGTACCTTCCATGTTTAAGTTGGAGTCTTCACATGTCTAAACAGATTCTACCTATCTATTATTAGCAGTTCTCTTTAGCAGAGTCTGTTTGCATGAATGGGCCAGGGGTCAAGAAGAGGCAAGAAGCAAAGCTAAAGAAACTGAGGTCCGACTTTTGGGCATATACCCAAAGGATGCACACTCACACCACAAGGACATTTGCTCAACTATGCTCATAACAGCATTACTTGTAATAGCCAGAAACTGGAAACAACCTATATACCCCTCAACCAAAAAATGGATAATGGAATACAACTCGGCAGTAAAAAGCAATGATATCTTGAAATTTGCAGGCAAATGGACAGAAAGCATCCTGACTGGTGTAACCCAGACCCGGAAAAACAAATATAGTATGTTCTCACTCATAAGTGAATATTAGACATAAAACGAAGGACAGCCAGACTACAGGCCACAACCCCAGAGAACCTAGGTAGCAAAGAGGACCCTAAGAGAGACATTCATGATCCCCCTTGGAAGGGGAAATAGACAAGTTCCCTTTAGTAAATTGGAAACATGGGGGAGGGGAGCAGAGGAGGCAGGGGAAGGGGAGAGGGGAGGAAGGAAGGGGAGTGGGGAGAAGAATATGAGTGAATGGGATGGTTGAGCTGGGCAAAGGACAGAGAGGGAGAGCAAGGAAAGAAATATCTTGATAGGAGGGTTAGGAAGAAACCTGGCACTAGGGAAATTCCCAGGTATACATAAGGATGGCCCCAACTAAGACCCTAAGCATTAGTGGAGAGGGTGCCTGAACTGCCCTTCCCCTGTAATCAGTTTGAGCACTACCTTAATTGTCATCATAGAATCTTCATCTGTAACAGATGGAAGCAAATGCAGAGATCCACAACTAGCACTGGGCTGAGCTCCTAAAGTCCAATCGGGGGAAAAAAAAAAAAAAAAAAAAAAAAAAAAAGGAGCAGTGTAATATGAACGAAGGGGTCAAGACCAGGATGGAGAAACTGCTGACTCAAGCTAGTGGAAGCTCACTGACTCTGGACTTACCACTAGGAAACTTCCATTGGACTGAACTAGGCCCCTGGATGTAGGTGACAATAGTGTGGTTTGGGCAGTGTATGGGGTCACTGGCAGTGGGACCAGGATCCAACCTTAGTGCATGAACTGACTTTGCGGGAAAGATACCTTGCTCAGCCTAGGCATGGGTATTGGGGGGGGCAGGGGGGGGTTAGCCCTGCCTCAACGTGGTGATGGGACTACGTTGACTTCCTATGGGAGGCCTTAACCTCTTTGAGGAGCAGGTAGGGAGGGGAGTGGGATGAGGGGAGGGAGAGGGAACTGGGATTGGTCTGCAAAATAAGTAAATAAATAAAATTTCAAACAAAAGAAACTGAGGTCTGAAATGTCCTCTCATGTTCCTAGTCCCATACAAACACTTCCTAGGTTTGGTTAAAAAAAACCAAACGTCCCTTCCAATTCACAGGAGTGGACCTAGTCCACTCAGGTACTGACCTCCTTGAGTCTTCTGGTTCTGAGAAGGGTCTGTGGGGGACTTTGCACACCAAGACACACTAATGTCTTCCTTCTACACTCAAAGTGAGCAGAGGAATGAGAAGAACAGGTGCAGTGGACCACATGCCTCTGCTGGAGCTCTGAGCTGTCTAGGGTGTGCTGGGGATTATCTGTGAGAAGGCCATTTCTAATGGTAACATTGTGGAATTCGGATACGGCTACAGTCCGGTGAAGCATCCTTGAAGCCACAACTTCAAGAAGCTGAGGCACCGGAAAGGTACCCATCTGGACACTTTTCATCTGTCATTCTAGTACTACAGGTGGGCGAAGCAGATTCACAGTTTCATTTGAATGAACCAAAGAGTATTCCAGGGTTCACACCCCCTCGCTCCAGACACTCCGGCACCATGCTCCGCCCCCTCATGTGCTAACGTGCAGCGCTTAGCCAGGGCTGCCCACTAGCATATACCCCACCCCTTGGTCTGCAAACAGCAAAAGCTAGGTCCTCCTTCACTTGCACCTTCTTCTAACCCGCCCCTTATCTGCCTAGGACCAGTTCCTCGTTAGCAAAGCTCCACCCCCTAATCTGCACAAGTCCACCCCGCTCCTCTAGTCAGGCACTCACCTGCCCAAGTACCCTTCGCCCCTCATTTGTCTACGCTGTGCTCCATACCCACATCATGCTCTTCGTTAGCAAATGCTCCCCTTCTTGTGTCTCCGGACTGGGCCCTTGCAGCAAAGCACCTACCGCTCACCACCGCCACGTCCCGCCCTAACTCTGCTTCCTTCCCGCCCTCCTCCCATTCGTTCTCCTCTGCCCCCGCCAGTCACTTATCACCCGCCCATCACCCGCCTCGCACTTTGCTCCGCCCTATGGCAGGAGGAACCGCCTTTCTCTCCTCCAGCCTATTGCAGACGACGTTCCCATTCAGCCTGTCCAATGAGAGTCTCGAGATCGCTCCCCGCCCCGCGCCGTGCGTCAGGTTAAAGGCAGCCCTCACATTTGCCCCAAACTGGTCACATGCCATGTGGCGCTTCAGCGGTCGTCCGGGATTGTGCGCTCTACAGCGACTGAGCTGCGGGTGAGACAATATGTATGGGAGGCAACAGCGGATGGGAAGGGCAAGACCGGTACGAGAGACTTAGGGTCTCTGCCATCCCTGGGCACGGGTAACAGCCCCCTCTTGAGCTCCTGCACCCCAGAATTTCTCGCGGGTGCCTCAAGTAACCCTATTCTTGGCTCCCCAAATCAAGTATCCCTACTTCCATCAGAGCCTGTACAGTAGTCCTTCCATCACTGACTTGTGGCACTGCACGCTCTCCCCAAGAAGCTGCTATCCCAGCTACCAGAGTTGGGGTAACACCGGTGCTCCAAAGGGGAGCCAGGTCCAGGGCATTGTCGTGACCCACTTTCCCTTCTTGGACCTTTGGTGATCCCAGAGCGAGTGGGTGGTCCTGAGTGGGTTACCAAGGCTGTTTGAAGTAAACATGGGCTTTGATGTGGATTTTAACTGTGTAATAAAAGAGGCAGTTTATGGCTCTCATTAATAGATTTGCACCCATCTCATTTTTGTTAGGAGACAGAGGCCTTTAGGGCTCCATGACAAGCTGGTGTTTTTTTTAGTTGTGCCTCCTGGAGCTGAACATTTTGTAGTGACTCAATTTATGGAAAAGTAAAGATGCTTTTTAAAAGTGTTTGGCTTTCATGCTAATCCAAACCCTTATTTTATAGTCACCCAAACTGCTGTTAGTCTAGGTAAGGAAGCGTGGGGGTGTAGGTTTCTGTGGGGGTGTGGGCTTTAAAAGTGTTTGAACTTGATAGCAGCAATTTTATTTGTGTATGTTGTTACCAGAATGTAAAGTGAGTGAGCACTTTTTCTCTCTCGGTGCTATCTTGCAGATCCTTTTCTAATGGCCAAGTTTCTTAAAGTGTCTACCCATAATCTAGAATTTTCTGTCAGAAAGGAAAACCAGTTGATTTTAGCTTATCTTCCTGATACTGTCAGTGACTGAATTGGTAGGGTTTTGGGTTTGTTTATTGCTGTTGTTTTCTTTTCCTCCTGTCCATATAACCTTTAAGGGAGATGTTTCTGAGCTTTTATATAGAAAACTTCCTAAGCATACAGTTTGAGAACATAACTATTTCAAGTGATGTCATCATTACTTGACAAGATTGCCCTGACAAGGTTCTAACTTTTATCTCTTTTGGGTAGTCATTCCTACCAGACTTGAACTGTATTGGCTTTTCTTTTTATTATCTATGTACATTCCTACATTCCTATAGTAAGCTTACTTGGTCACATGATACTCTTGTGCTGTCTTTTTAAAAGGCCTTGTGATTTTGTTTCTGCTCAAGGTGAAAGAAAGAGCATAGCTAGAAACTAGTCTTTTGAAATGTCTAAGATCTTAGGAGATGCAGGGTACAAGTTCCCTTTACTTAGTTATCTTTATCCTATGGGATTATTTATATATGTCACTGAGATACTTAACCAAACAAGTATCCAGGAAATTCACTAACTTTGAGAACTTTCTTTAAACTCAGCAGGGTACACCACAAAGTCTGGAGGGAGAAGAGTGATCAAGCCTGCGAGCGAGCTCTACAATATAAAGTGGGCGAAAAGATCCATGGGTTCACCGTAAAGCAGGTACCCACCCATCTATCTTGCCAAGTTCTTTATCAATAAAGGTTGATCCACATTCAGCTCCCACCAGCAGATGGGATCTCCTAGAGTAGACAGGACCTGGTAAGCTTCCTGACTCGGGGCAGGCACTCTAGGTGGCTTACAAATGAAATAATGACCTGGTCTTAATTGTACCCTTCAAAGCCTCAGTCATTTCAGATATTAGAAAATGACACCTCCCCTCCCCCATCACCAAAATAGGGCTTTTGTAGTCAAACACACTGACATTTCTACAACCAAGCCTGATCATTCACTGTGATCAGTACAGATGCTGTTTGCTGTCCTTTATGTCTCCTCCTTCATATTTTGTCCTCAGATATAGTTGCCGCTAGACTTACATAGAACCTTTTTATCTATTTAGTCTTGGAATTACAAAGAAGAGATGGTACACCAGTATCTTCTTGATTTACATGAAAAAAATAGGTTTTGTTGTTTCTTTTTCTTGTCTTTCTATTACCTCATATTACTTTTTATTTAATGTAATTATTGAAAAGTTTGTGCGGGGGATGTAGCTCAGTTGGTAGAATGCTTGTCTGGGATCCCGAAGCCCTGGGTTTGATCCCTAGCACCATATGAAATCTTGTTTGGTGGACTGTGCCTATAAATGAAAGGTGTAGGCAGGAGGATCAGAAGTTCAGGATCACTTTTGGATATTTAGCCAGTTCATGGCCAGCCTGGAATATACTGTCTCGTGACAGGTATACATAAATACATACATACATGCATACATGCATACATACATACATACATACATACATACATACATACATACCCTTTCTTAAATACACTTACACATATATGAAACAAATTCCATATGTCAAGTTTTTGGTCACAGGCTTTGTACTGTGCTTGTATTTAACAAATACAAGAAGGCAGTGCCTGTAAGCTAGAGGCCTCATGAGGCTGCAACAAAAGGCAGCATGTACAAATAACCAAGGCCAGTGAAACTGGAGCTTTAGTTTTGGGATAGATCTTGGAGTGATGAGTCAGAAAAAAAATGGTGTGACAGTGTTGTGAACTCTCTAAAAGGCCATGCAGAGGAATGTGGATTTGTAGGACAAGTTGCTGGTGATGAAGACCTTGTTCAGAATGGTGTGGTATTTTCCTGTTTCAAGAACTAAAGAGAAAGTTAGAAGAAATGGTAATTCTTGTTTGAAAACATTTGCCCTGTAAACTGTTTTGGGCAGGCTTTACATTATCTCCTGGTTTTCAGTACTAAGCATCTCTCTGAGTAAATTCAAGAATATGAAGCCAGCTGTAACTACAGGGGTATCAATAGCCTGCTTTATGTATGCCGTTTGTGCATCTGGGCCCCTAAGTTAGACTCTGGAGACTTGGTTCTAAAATTGTAGTTCTGCCAGTAACTTCCTGTAGAGATGTGGACAGCTTACCATCTGAGAAGAGAGTAGGATAATGGTATAGTTATCATAGAATGAATGGCTTATGCTTGAATGAAAGAGGACCAGCTGATATGGATGTGTGTTAGGACACTGTGTGTGTGTGCATGTGTGTGTTCCTGTGGATGTCAGAGTTCTTCCTCAGGGGTATCTTCCTCAATCATACTTTACTTTTTTTAGGCAGGTTTTCATATAATCCTGGCTGACCTCAAAGGTATAGTTTAGCCAAGGACAGCCTTCAACTTCTCTTATTATCTTCCTGCCTCTATCTCTCAGGAGCTGGGATTACATGTGTGTGCTACCACACTCTGTTTCATAAGGTACCTCTGCCAACTGAATTACATCCACAGCCTGGAAACAGGGTCTCTCACTGAACTTGGAGTTTGCTGATTTTGTTAGACTGCCAGGCTTACCAGGGAACTTTGAAAGTCTTCCTGTCTCTGCCTCCTTGATGATGTGATTACAGACATACACTGGTGCATCTCAGTTTTTGTGGATGCAGGGGATCAAACTTAGGCCCTTATGTTTGCTCAGCAAGCACTTTACTGACTTACCTATCTCCTTAGGCGGAATACTTTAGTTTATACCAAGGTCTCTAGAGACTCACTCAAGTAAGAGGTCATTCCTCCATCTCTCTCTGCAGCTGCTCCCTCCCTGAGGAGTGGGGAGTTACTCATTTTTATTGTAGGCATTTATGAGATAGTTCAGTAGAAAGAACATGAACGCCAGGTGGATCTTGCCACAGTGGTCATTAATTCTGAGGCTCAGCTGTCTTCATCTGTAAATGCAAGTGTGGATGGCAATGTGCAGTTTGTATGTAACATTCATGGGAAATGATGGGTAAAGAATAAGTAATTAAGACCAGAAATAAAATGCATTCTCATCAGGCTTTAGTTGAGTTGTAGTTTTCTTGTTTTTGAGTTCAGGATTTGGATAAGATAGTCTGTCTCTACCAGGTCTGAAATGCTGGCTTCCCGGCTTCTGGTTTAAGACAGAACAGTCTCTTCTTGGCCAGGGGAAGTAACTTAGTTGGAGAAATACTTACAAGATGACCTAAGTTGGATACCCAGAATCCATGTTAAAACAGATAACCGGGAATGATGGCTTACAGCTGCAGTTCCCTAACAGAAGAGGGAGAGACAGGTAGATAGATGCCTAGTGCTCACTGGCCAGTCAAGCTAGCCTACTTGGCAAGTTCCAGAGCAGTGAGATTTTGTGTCAAAAAACAAGGTGCACTGCTCCTAAGGAATGCCACCAAAGTTGTCCTCTGACCTCCACACACTCGTGCATGGACATGTGAACATACACACACACACACACACACACACAGAAGCTGGCTCTCCTGATTGAAAGCAGCCATGATGTGTCAGTGTGCTCACACTGTCCTTCTCTCCCCAGGTCACTCCTGTCCCTGAACTGTTCCTGACAGCAGTAAAGCTCAGCCATGACAACACAGGAGCCAGATACCTGCACCTGGCAAGGGAAGACAAAAACAACTTATTCAGGTGTGTCTGAAGAGCATGTTCCTGAATGTCTCTGTCTAACACATCTACCATATACTCTGAAATGTTAGGAAAAAGTAAGCCTTCTGGGTCATGGTGGCTCTCCAGTAAACGGAGTACCAGGGAGGCCAAAGCAGGAGGATTGCGGTAAGTCCTAGGTGGGACTAAGCTACATAGTGAGTTCCAGGTCAGACTGGGCTATAGAGTGGGAATCTATTTCCACTTATTCCCCTTTTTCCACAAAGGAAGAGTATATGAATTCATCTAAGGATTCTATCACCTAGATACATTGAAATTTTACAGTATAGTCATACATTATAGTCAGAAAGTATTTTATCAAAAGATTGTGATATAAGGATGATTATTTTTAATGATTTGGTGACCACAGGTAGGAATTCTGTTAGAGAATCTTGGCTAACCCCTTGTCACCTGTCTGTCATCTTTCTCTTCCCTTAGTGTACAGTTCCGCACGACCCCGATGGACAGCACTGGAGTGCCCCATGTTCTTGAGCATACTGTCCTCTGCGGTTCTCAGAAGTACCCATGCAGAGATCCTTTCTTCAAAATGCTCAACAGGTCACTGTCCACGTTTATGAATGCCTTCACAGGTAGGTCTGACATCCTGAATCAAAACCGTGTTGGTCTACCAGACATAAGTGGGTGAATCAAATTATTTTCCAAGAGCAAAAGAGGACTTAATGTGAATAGGATCATTTTTATCCATCCCTGGACTAGGTGAAAGATGTCAGAAACTCAGTTATTTTAGGAAAGCTACATCTTGCTTAGATTATAAAAATGGGAGTTCTAGGGGCTGGGGAGATGGCTCGGTTCATAAAGTCCTTGCCACAAAGCGTGAGGGCGAGAACCCAAGTTCAGAACTCCAGCACTCCCACATGGAAGCCAGGCAGAGTGGTGTGTACACACAATCTTACCGCAGGAGAGATGGAGGCTGGAGGATCTTTGGTTTTCTCTAGCCAGTCGATCTAGCTGAATTGGTGAGCTCCAGATTCAGTGCAAGACCCTGTGTCAAAATATAAGGTAGAGAGTGACTGACAAAAGTATCAACATCAACCAGTGGTCTCCACAGTCACACAAGCATGTGTCCGTACAGCTGAGCGTGCACACACAGACAATTAACAAGTAAATGAAAACTGGAGTTTCAGGACAGTGGTGTGGCGTTTATTCTGATATATTTCAAAATAAAATTGGGGATATACATATAGTATCTATAATGTTGTGATTAATGTCTGTATTGCTTAACTTAAATCAATCCTATCAGTTGAACCAGTGAAGCATCCAAGTCAAGCAGTCGATTAAATCGAAGTGCAGAGAAGGTCACTGAAGGGCTGGTGCTGGTGTCTGTTCAGAGACAACAGTGGGGTTTGAGAAAGAGTATCAGAGTGATGAGCTGAGGGGTTGCCAGCTGTGGTGCTACCCCTTCAGTTTCCATAGGAGTTAAATACTGAGGGATGTCAAGAAGTGAGACTTCAAAGTCGTGAGGTTCTGGAAGCATTTCATATATTTTAAAATCTTGCTCTTCTTTCCTCCCCAGCTAGCGATTATACGATGTATCCGTTTTCCACACAAAATCCCAAAGACTTTCAGAACCTCCTCTCGGTATATTTGGATGCAACTTTCTTCCCATGCTTGAGGGAACTGGACTTTTGGTATGTAATGAGTAGTTATTTGATGTAGGCTTTAGTAGTGGGCTCACTACCGTGTTTTTATTTACCCATTTGTTGTTTATGTAGGCAGGAAGGATGGCGACTAGAACATGAGAACCCAAGTGACCCCCAGACTCCCTTGATCTTTAAAGGAGTCGTCTTTAATGAGATGAAAGGGGCGTTTGTAAGTGCTCTTCCTCATTTCTGCTTTATTAAAACTATCTTTGTAAGAAATGTATGTATTTGTACAGAGCATGTTCATATGTGAGTACAGGCTGTAGCATGCCCAGGTGTGTGTGCAGGTCAGAGGACAGCATAAAGTGTTGGTGTTCTCCTTCCATCTTGTTTGAGGTGGGTTCTCTTGCTTTTCACACCAGGAAGTCTAGCTCAGGAACTTCTGCACATTGTCCTTTTTCCACCTCCCAGGGGATGCTGTGTTTACAGAGGGTCACTATCACGTCCAGCTTTATGTGTGTTCTTGGAATTTAAACTCTCGTTGTCATACTTTTGCACCAAGTTCTTTAACCACTGAGCCTTCTCCCCAGCCCACCTTTGTAAAATTTTGTAATGTGTATTCACTTGGGATATAGGAGACCTTACTTCTTAAATTGTCTGGGTCTAGTTATCATCATACAGGACCTGGGATTTGAAAGCTGGCCCTGGCCTGACCTACTCTTTTGGAAGCACATGAGGTGGTTTATATACCAGGACAATCTCTGATTCGTATGGCCTCTTGGAATAGTAAATTTATTATTTTTCATACTTCAGTTGGTATCATTTTGTTCATGACTCTCCATGGGAGTAACATCCTTGTGTCTGTATAGTTAGCAGACCAAGGAGTTCTTGCATATACATCCTTACTTCACCATGCACTCTCTCTGACATCAAACTGCTTCTAAGAGAGCCAGTTCTGGGGTCCACAGATTGTGATTAACTTGAATGCTAAGTTAAACTGTTTTGATTTACAAGTATTTCCATTAACTTACTTCTTTTCCATTTCAAGACAGACAATGAGAGGATATTCTCCCAGCACCTCCAGAACAAGCTTCTTCCTGACCACACGTACTCTGTGGTCTCTGGAGGGGACCCACTGTGCATCCCAGAGCTCACGTGGGAGCAGCTGAAACAGTTCCACGCCACTCACTATCACCCAAGCAATGCCAGGTAGTATTGGGTATAGAGATTTGAGAATGGACCAATAGTTGATCTGCTTGCATTCTTACAATTCTTACATTAAGTGATGTGGCTTCCTATTGGAGGAATACATGTTTGCCAAACAAATTTGTAGCTCTGGGTGAGAATGTGTTGCTTTCCTTCACCTCTGGATCCTATTGGGGCATCACTGTAAACATCTACAGCCATAACTCTCAGTTGGCAGTATTTAGTGGTTACAAAGTACCTTTAGAGTCACCTCTACTGGAGTCTCAATTCCCCATCCTGGACTGAGCCACAGCCTTATTACACATAGATTGTGAATGCTGGTGTCCACTCTGGGATTAATGTTCACCATACTCACGAAGCCTTCTGTTTTCTTTGTCAGACTGAAGTGTTCTGTAAATAGTGAATAGTTGGTTAGTTGTTGTGTGTATTTTTGTATATATTGTGTTTTTGTTTTGTTTTGTTTTTGAGACAAGGTCTCACTGTGTAGCTCCATCTGGCCTGAGAGCTACTATGTAGATCAGGTGGCCTTAAACTTGTAAATATCCACCTACTTCTGCCTACTAAATACTGGGATTAAAGGCATATACCACCATACCAGGCTAATACTTGAACTTTAAGTGGTAGCTTTTAATGGAAAAGAAAGATTGCCTCTGGCATTTGTAGGTTTTTCTCTGATGGTAACATAAGTGTGTTATATTAAAAACATGCAGCCTGGTAATTGTGGCCTAAAGTTGAATTTTATGAAATTCCTTATTTTGGGCTGCCAATCTTGAGTACATTCTGGTACACATTGTATGTTTTGTTTTTTTGTTTTGTTTTGGTTTTTTTTGCAATGCCTTTACAGCAGGTTCAAAGTAAAATCAAATCATTTTTGTTACACTTAACCAAGTCTTCATGTTTGCTGTGTGTAGTTAGACTGCCTCAAAACAAAAAAAAATATCCCTGTATGCAGCTCACTTTCATAGGAGATTAGCTGGTATGCACCCACCCTGTACCTTCTTTTTCATGCAAAATCCTTCCATGTCCATTCTAAGCAAATAAGGTGCTATGTTCCCTGGAATCCTTAGGTTCTTCACTTACGGCAATTTTCAGCTGGAACAGCACCTGAAACAAATCCACGAAGAAGCCCTGAGTAAATTTCAGAAAATGGAGCAGAGTACAGCAGTGCCAGCCCAGCAGCACTGGGACAAGCCTGTGAGTGCCCATCCAGCTTTGTCAGTGTTGTTATCCTGCCTGTTAAATGTATTGGAACGAAGACTTGAACTATGTAGTACTAATATTTTGAGAAGTTATCCTGGGGTGTGCAGTGTTTCTGAGCTTTTCAAGACTGAGAGAGTGGTTATTTGTTAGAAGTTGACTTACTGCAATGGATTTGACATGTCCAGATAATTTATGGTTGGTTCATGCCCAGTGCCTGCCTAAAAGTATCATGTCATTTTGCAGAAAGAATACCATATAACATGTGGTCCGGATTCATTAGCTACAGATGCCTCTAAACAAACAACTGTGAGCGTTAGCTTCCTCTTACCAGAGTAAGTATGTGTTGTAAACTTTCTGCTGGCAGACAGGAAGACAATAGGCAGATTAGAAGGCTAGATAATTCACCCATCAGGAGTAATTTAATGGACAGGTAGGAGGATCCAGGAATCAAGCAAGTTTTAAGACTAGAGAACAAATGTCAAACTTTTAATATTAACAAATGGGGTTTGGAAAATCAATTCTGCCAGCCAATAATTTTCTTGATGTATATACATATGCACACACATTCACACAGGGTCTCTGAAGTTCAATCTGCCTTGGAACTGGCTATGTAGTTAAGGATGGCCTTGAATTTCAGTTCTTCCTGCCTCGGTCTCTCAAGTACTGTGATAAGTATGGGCCACCGCTCCTGGTTTTAGTGCACTGCTGGGAAATGAAGCCAGGGTTTCATGCGTGCTAGACTAATACTCTACCAACTTACCTCATTCTGTTCCCTACTTAATATATATGATGCTAATTGACTCATTCATATGAATCAGAGGGCTTTTAACTGTTGAGCTTTGAGGGTTTACTGGCCCACTCCAGGTATAAGTGTCCTGTGAACATTATCCTCAGGAGAATGTGTCACAAACAAACCTGCTGAAGAGCAGCCTCACTCACACTCATGCCCCGAGAGCATTTCAGAAAGGAAGGACTGCTGCTCATAACTCCACAGTCTCTTACGGGGCTGACACAGTCTTGTTGCTGAATCTACACTCTGTCCAGAGACATGGCAGACCATCTTGTGGTCGCATTTGATGTGTAACGAAATTAATTTTCTGGTAATGAACACCCCCCCATCCTATATAATTATTAAAATAACAATTCAAGAATTTCCAGTAAATCTTAGGCTTGGTTGGAGACACAGGTGCTCCTTTAAGAGTAGTTTTAAAAACCCTTAGGGCTATAGAGAAGGCTCCATCAGCAAATTGCTCATCACACAGGACATGAGGACCTGAGTTCAGTTCCAGGACTTCAGTGCTGAGCATGGTGACACAGACTTGTAATCTCAGTGCTTGGGGCAGGGAGTGAAGATAGATCCTCGGCGCTCACTGTCCAGTCAGCTTAGCAGCATCAGAACCTTCTACAAAAATAAGAGAGGCTGTCTCCAAAAACAAGCTGAATAGAACACAAGGATTGACACATGAGGTTGGCTGTCAGGTGTATGTGTGTAACTACATGTTTATGCAGATATCTTTAGAAAAGAAAACATGTTTAGCTACCAGCAATTTTCCTTTGTGTTCCCGTCTTACCCACCCTTACTTACTTATTCTCCCTCCCCAACCCCTCAATGAAGCATCACTGACACATTTGAAGCCTTCACGTTGAACCTTCTGTCTTCCCTCCTGATTGCTGGGCCCAATTCCCCCTTTTACAAAGCTTTGATTGAATCCGGACTTGGCACAGACTTTTCTCCCGATGTTGGGTAAGTTGCACTTCTTTGGTTGGAGTTGATTGACTCGATTGGTTCGTTAGTGTGACTTATTGATATGGATAGGGTGTGATGTAGTTGATGGGAGGGTGAATTGATTGCTTTGATAGAAATTGACATGATTGATTTAGTTAATCTGATTGACTGGCCTGATAGTTTGATTGATTGCCTGATTTGGCCTTGCATTTTCATTCCCCCTGCCTCAGCCTCTGGGATAGCTGGCACTACAGACCTGTCTGTGTTCCAAGACCTGGATTTATTAGTAGTTTACATAAATACCACTTACTTTGTGTTTTAAAATTCCTATCAGTAAATATTCCTTAAAATAACTAAGGTGTTGTAAAACTCAGCAGTTCACTGTTTCTAGGATTGTTTTACCGTAATGGAGAAGCTTAAGTAGTACTTACTTTTAGAAATATTGAAAGGGCTCTGATTAAACATTTGAGTAGCTATGAGAAGCAAGTGTCTGGGACCGTTACTTTAGTGCATTGCTTTAATGTGGTCTGTAGTGGGATCATGAGTTAGAAGTCTTTAGTGTGATGTGTCAGTGAATGAAAGTGCTTGCCTGCTGATGCGTTGTTGGCTTTTGTATTCTAGATATAATGGCTACACGAAGGAGGCTTACTTCAGTGTTGGCCTCCAAGGGATTGCAGAGAAAGATGTCAAGACAGTCAGAGAGCTCATAGACAGGACAATTGAAGAAGTTATTGAGTACGTACGGGGGTCATGATGACCCACTTCCATCTCCCCCTCATGAAAGTTCTGTGAGGAGGAGACTGAGCCATCTCCATTGCTAGCACTGCCAACCTCCTGGCAATGTAATGTGTGACCAGTGCTGGTTCAATTTATTTATGTATCTGGCTTTATTCTTGTTTTTTTTCTTTATCATGCAAAATAATTGGTGGTGTGACATTTTCATATATACATATACATATATATATGTGTGTGTGTGTGTGTGTTCTTATTTCTCTTCTTCCATCTTTATGTCCTACCCTTTGTTTCTTCCTCCTTCATATTATCTGTCCTTATACATCACTTATTTAATTGTTTCAATATTACCTCAGCCACCGTGTGCTTCTGAGACCTCTCTTTCTTCACAGCATCTCACTTGTTAATTTATGGTTTTTTTAGGAAAGGGTTTGAAGATGATCGGATTGAAGCTTTGCTTCATAAAATCGAAATCCAAATGAAGCATCAGTCTACCAGCTTTGGCCTGGCCCTGACATCAGTATGTGATCTCCTTGCTACCTCTGCTTTCCCTTTTGTTTTGATGTTAGTTTTAGAACCAATAGTTCTTTCTGGATTTATTTATTTTTTATTGGTATGTTGTTTATTCTTTTTTTAACTTTTTTTTTTTTTAATTTTTATTTTTATTTGAAACAAGGCTCTCCCATGTAGCCCCAAACTCAGTTCTGTTTCAGCCTTCTGGATGTGAGGGTTACAGTAGTGCCCTGCTGCTTATCAGAGCTGTGGTTCTTGACAGCACTGAATATATTGATTAACATTGATAACTGATTTTCATTTGAGCTTTGAAACTTCTACTATCCTAAATGAAACACAGATGTTCTTATGATTTAGTTTCAAATCATTTTCAAATATTCTTATGATTGATTCAGTTTTTCTTTCTGCCTAAAGAATTTTTTTTTTTAACTCTGCACTGTGTGCATGCAGGATACTTTGGAGGCCAGAAGACAGCACTGGATCCCCCAGGAACTGAACTTGGGTCCTCTGCAGGAGCAGTAGCTCTCTTTATCCCTGAGCATCTTTCTACCTCTTTTTAGTATTCTTTGATTGGCTTCTTTAGTTGGCTATTATTTTTGTTTTATTTGCCTGTGAATATGTATCTAAGTGTGCAAAGTGTACGTGTATATGATGGTGTGTGTGTATCTGGAAATCTATGTACAGACCAGGGAAGCAACATCAGATGTTGCTCTTCGGCTACTGTCCATCATTTCTTCCTTACAACTGGGTCTTTCACTAGCCTCTCCCCAAGTAGGTGAGGCTGGCTAGATAGTGAGCCACAGGGACCCATCTATCTCTGCCTTACCACCATGTAGAACCATGCTTGGCTTCTTTCTTTTTAATATGGGTTCAAGAGACTAAGTACAGAAGAATATGTCTGTAAAGCAAGTACTTCACCGTCTATAAACTATCTCCTCAGCCCCTTAATTGGCTATTTGGGAATATTATGTTTGTATATGAAATAGATTTATCTATATAGCTAATGTATATCATAAACAAAATAGAGCTAACAGTCCTTTATCCAATCAAATAATGACTCAAACTTTGTTATAAACAGTTCTGTCTTGGGAATGGAGGCTAATAGAGATTGAACATAGGACCTTGGACATACCAGACAAGTACTGTACAGACTGAACTATATCCCCACCCCTCATCCATGGTGTGTTTAAGCAGACACTGGTGTCATATTAGACTGTCATGTCTTTGATTTTTACTGAGGTAGCCTAGCTTTTCTGAGGTGATAACACTGCATTGTATATTTAAATTTCTTTGTTGTAGTATATAGCCTCTTGCTGGAATCACGATGGGGACCCTGTAGAGCTCCTGCAGATGGGAAATCAGCTCACTAAATTTAGGCAGTGCCTTAAAGAAAATCCAAAATTTTTACAAGAAAAAGTAGAGCAGTATTTTAAGGTAAGAAAATTGAAGAATCTTCGTCTATAACTTGGTAGTTAGATTCAGAATATTGAAAAGTGTCAAATTATTGAAAAATGTGAATATCACAATCTATGTAAGTCAGTTCCTGTTACATATGTGTGGTGTGTGTGTGTGTGTGTGTGTATAATAAAAAATACATGTGCTTACATACCTTAAATTCTGTTTTTGAGATTATAGTGCAAGTTCAGTATTTGATTTGTTACAGTAATATGAATTATTACATATAGAATGAATTATTGATGCCTGTTTTACCCTACTTTCTAGCAAGTTGTACTTGGCTGTGTGTTTTCTGTTGTACTCTATTTAATTTTTGTGGGTCACACTGTTACCTGTTTTAAAGGATAGCTTTCTCATAAGAATTGCCATTGTTTGGGACAAGGAATGTGATCATTGGACCTATGATTTCTCTTTGTCATACACACACACACACACACACACACACACACACACACACACACACACACACACCCAATATGCACATTTTGATTGAAGTCCTGGCTTCTTAGCCTTTCCTGTCTCTGCCGCCCAAATGTTGTATATCAGGCTGCTGGGAGTTCTTATTGTGGTCTAATCCACATCCTCTCTTTGTTGGGCATTATATGTGCATGCTTACTTGTTGAAGTAAATAATAGAAGCATGCTAAGAATGCCTGCCATTTTTCTTGTATATTTGGTCAACATCTGTTTCGTTCACTTAACTTATGAACCTATGCATTGTAAGTATTGCTACACAAATGGACATGATGGCACATGCCTGTAATTCCAGCCCTGGGGAAGCAGTGGCAGGAGGATCAGGAGTCCAGGATCATTCCTGGCTATGTAGTAAGTTTGAGGCCACCATGGGCTACCTGAGACCCTGTGTCAAAACAAACAAGCAAAAGATTATAGGTCAAGCCTTTTGGAAATTCATATACTAGATAAAAATTAATTTTGAGTTCTCTTATCTTTAAAACAATTCATATTAGAAAGTGCAGGTTTTCTTTACAACGAAGTTGTACATTTTGGGAATGACAGTGGTTACAGTTGGCCCGATTATAGTAATAGCACCTATGTATAGCTCATGCCCTGAGAATATAGCAGGTATGAGTGTTTCATATGGCCTATGTGCTCATAGCTGCCAAACAGCCCTAACGAAGTTTTCGTTATCTGAGAGGTGGGTAAGTGGAACCGTAAGCCCAAGTCACACTGCTCTCAGATGTTGGATTTAATTTCACTTAATCTTGTCTTAATCTGGGTTGTTGTTGCCATGGTTTCTGCAGAGCAATCAGCACAAGCTGACTTTATCCATGAAACCAGATGACAAATATTATGAGAAACAAACGCAAATGGAGACGGAAAAGCTAGAGCAAAAGGTGAATTCTCTCTCGCAGGCGGACAAGCAGCAGATCTATCAGAAAGGTCAGAGGCATTGGGGTGATGTGGCTTACCTGATTTGATGTGATGTATGATTGGCCTCGTGTTCCTGGGGCATGAACTGAGGGTGCTATGGGAGCTATGCAAGGGCACTGCCACTAAGCTCTGACTCTTGCCTCTTCACTGTCTATTTTGAGATAAGGGCTCAACACTGACCTTGAACTTTCCATCTTCCTGCCTTTGGGTAGCTGGGATTAGAGGCTTGGGCCTCCGGGCCAGGGAATGTAGTTAATTACATCAGCAGTAGTTAAAGTAGACACAGTGCTGGTGCCTTTAATGGCTGTTTCATGTGGTGGGCTTTAAAGCGAGAGCTTCAGTATTTGAGCTAAAAGATGCCTGGCAGTGGGAAAAGTTTTATTAAGTTCACAACCATGTGTTTTGGTGTCTGATGGCCATGAAAGATTGAAGTCCTTACCATGGGGACCTTTTTTATTAGAGGAAAAGAAAAAGAAAAATAGCTGAGTGTTTTAAACGTTGACTAAGAGTGTATACAAGCACGGGCAGTTGGGGTACTGGGTTGGTTGCAGAGTGGTGTAGTCATATCAGGTGGCCTAAGCACGATGTGGCAACCATGTTATATATTTTGATGATCACATTCTCTCTGTGACATCAGCGGCTTACTTTGGATCTTATATAGTGAAGAATAGCAGACCAAGAACATAATACCCTGAAACTTTCAGTCAGGGTTGTTTGGTTTTCATTTTCACTTTCTTTTTTCCACATTAGGTTTAGAATTACGGACTCAGCAAAGTAAACCTCAAGATGCCTCCTGTCTCCCTGCATTAAAAGTCTCTGATATTGAACCCATCATGCCTTTCACCAAGTTTGACATCGCCCTCACAGGTCACTATCAAGTCCTTCTCGTGGGTGCCTGGGTTCTTTGATTGTATAAGAAGCAGTTTGCAAACATTTAGGTCATGTTTTAGATGTTTTCCGGAAAACATCTGAGTGAGCAACCTGATTATATAGCCCTGTCCTTTATATGCCTTGCAAAGTATTATTGTTTGGTGTGTGTGTGTGTGTGTGTGTGTGTGTGTGTGTGTGTGTGTGTGGTGTGCATGAGTACATGAAGGCCAAAGGCCAATCTTGTTGCTGTCTGCTCAAGTACAATCCACCTGTTTCTCAAGATACTGTTAGCACAGCGTCCCTCACTGGGACTTCGGGTTTTGCAGTTCAGCTAGGCCGGTGAGCTGGTGATCTGTCTCCATCTCCCAACTTAGGGATGACCAGTGTGCACCTCCACTCCTGACTTTTTTTTTTCTTTAAGTGGATTATGAGGATCAAACTCAGGCCCTTGTTTTCACCAACTGAGCTTTTTCCCACTCTTTGCCAGTTATTTTGATTTTAATGATGACAGACGTCTTTATTCAGTAAGCAGGTTTGTTTTCTTCCTGTAAGTAGATTTGATGGTGTTGAGGGAATTTACTGCTGCTGGAATCAGGTGAGGGTATTTGTTTCCCTGTGGTTCAAGTCAGAATGGCTTGTGAAGACTGTCGGAATTCTCTGAGCCCCTCCCTTGCTCTACTCTTTAGCTTTGCTCTCGTCATAGGAGAGGGTGTGGGGAGGGAGATAAGCACCTGGCAAAGTTAGGCACTGAGGAGGAAAGAAAGGATGGGTCTGGGGGTGCTGTTGACCTTCTCTCTTATTGCTATGAGATCTCAGTTTTTGGTTTTCTCTTTGCTTATGGTTGGTGGCATGAGAAACTCTTGTCTCTGGAATAGCATTTTCCTGGAGGGTGTTGCCACATGAACTTGTGAGTGGCATGGGTAGTTTTTTGTGGATCCAACCAGAGGTTGGGCTTTAATGCATTATGGATGATGGAATGGATTGATTTTTGAAACCAAAAGCCTCCTGTATGCTAGGCAAGCACTGGGTGACAACCCCAGGGTAGAAACACTGTTTCCTGTGGGATTTCTTTAATGTGCCTTTTGTATTTTAACAATGATTATCTCACTTTTCATGTCTGATTTGTTTGTATAGGTTGTATATTCAGCTGAGAGGGGGAGGTGGGAAGGGATGAGAACTCCTGGAAATTATTTTCATGTGTGGGTATGGGTGTGTGTGATTCTGGATGTAAGTGGATGTGGTTGAGTACACATGTGAGGGGCATGAGCACTTGGAAGTTGACATTGGGAATCATTCTCCATTAATCTTGTGACTTATTTATTGAGGCAGGGTCTCTCAATCAAACCCAGAGTTGGCTGATATGGCTATTCTTGCTAGACAGCTTCTTCCAGGGAACCCCGTCTCTCAGCTTTCAAGGCTAAGGAGAGCTGCTAAGACATTTTACATGGATGTCTGAAGATGCAAACTCTGGTGCCTATGCTTGTGGGGCAGGCATTTTAACTACTGAGTGGTTACCCAAACCCCTCTTACTTTTTTATTTACAAATGAATCTCAAGAAAGAGACACAATAAATCCATCATCAACAAATGCTTTCACTCCTCTTTCAGTATAGGACCCAATGCTGGGTAGTGATGTATAAAACAGAATCCAGAAAACCTACCCCTCTGGAGAGATGCCCTGCGGTCATGGTGACCTAAGACATGATGAGGGCATGTGGAGGACAGGGTATTATACTCTGCTCCTGAAGGATTGAGTGGGAGGACCAGCAGCAAATAGAGCTGCAGCAATGGAGTCAGATGTTGTGGGAATGGCCATTAAGGTGGACTTAACCTTGTTGATGAAGGAAAGATACAGGTGAAACTGACAGTGAGATGCTACTGAAATTAGCGGTGAAATCCACAGAACGTGATTATTTTCCATCCCAGTGCTTCTGCAAGCAGGGACTACCTTCCACCACAGTATCTCCATTTCGTATTGAAATGGGAATGCAGCGAGGAAACGTGTGTCAGCTATAGGAAATGAACGCCATGCTTCTATGTTCTTCCAGGTCTTAAACCTTCATCCTTGAAAAGCAGTAGCGTGATTTCTTAAAGAATGATAAGGGACTGGAGATGTAGCTCAGTTGGCAGAGAGCTCACCCACCATGTACAGCATCCTGGGTTCCATTCCCAGCACCACTTAGAGCAGGTGTGAGGGCCCCTATCTATAATCCCAGCAGGAGGAGCCAAGAGCTTAAGGCCATCCTTCCATAAACATTTGTTTGAGGACAACCTTATCTACGTGAGACCCTGCTTCAAAACAACGACAAATCCATTCCAATTTAATGAATGAAACCAAAGGTTTGCTTTTGTTTTCCAGCTGGGGACATCCCTGTGCAGTACTGCCCCCAGCCCACCAATGGCGTGGTGTATTTCCGAGCTTTTTCCAGCTTAAACACCCTTCCAGAGGAACTGAGGCCCTATGTGCCTCTCTTCTGCAGTGTGCTGACCAAGTGAGTTGTAGGTCATAATAGATGCATATCCATGTTGTTCAACATATTTTTTACAATGTGTGTATGTGTGTGTGTGTCCTTTGAGTATTTGTGTTATGTTCATGCCCTGATGGGTGTCACTACCCAGGGAATTATTTTTTTTAGAACTTAGTGTCTGTCACAGCATGTACAATGCTATTTATTTTCTTATGGATATATTTTTCTTATTTTAAATGTATGACATTAAAATATGAATCTATAGAGGTAAGTAATACTTACAAAGGTGTCTGTCCAGAAGGATCACTAAAGATCTTGAAGAAAGCAAAATCCACTTAGTCAGGAATTAATAACATTGCAGTGTAAGGAAAGCTGCAGCTTGAGGGCTGTCTTTCCAGGGGGATACCTCCTCCTCGTCTCCATCTCTGCTTTTCTCCTGTGTTAACTCTGCACTGGCTGTTCTCCCCCACAGACTAGTGTGTACACAGATTAGAAATTGTACATCGTGTTTTTCTTGACATTTGCGAGATGCAGAGTAACTACTGCAGACTTTATCTCCTGTTATAGGACAATAAAGGGAAACTAAGCCTGGAGAGAGGTCCCAGCAGCACTTGCTGCTTCTCTAAGGGGCCCAGGTTCTATTCCCAGCACCCACATGGTGGCTCACAACTGTCTGTAAACTCAGTTCCAGGGATTCTGATGTCTTCCTCTGGTCTCTATAGACATCAGAATATCCATGCTGGCAACTTCTTATACATATAAAACAATAGAATAAAAGAAATAGTAGAGGAAACCTAAACCACCATGCACAGTGGCTGGGTCCTGCCCCACTGTCCAACATACACTTCATGGCGTAAGAGCTGTTTGAGTTTTCCAAATGCTGCCTGGCTCTGGAGCCTGTGTGCTGGCTGAGGATTGGCCTGCATGGAAAATGCCTCTGTGAGTTTTAGGAAGCTCTGTCTCAACTCTCCACCGTTCTAAACAAAACTCCCAGTGTTTGTATTTAAAATTAATTTCCAGGGACAGCTCACAGTAGTGCTCTGTGCTCAGATTGATAACGTTTCTTCTGGAGACATCAGTATACAGAGAATTTCTGCACATATTTCTCAGGTCCCTCCCACTGCATCGACTGATATTTGAGCAAATGAAGTATGTTTGAAAATTTCTAGGAGGAAGGGAGCACTCATGAAAGCTATATGAGCTCAAAGCTGTCAAAGTGCATTCATCCTGTTATTGTTAGCAGCTAACACTAACTGCTGGTATCTGGCATCCTGGATGCTGGATGTGAGTTCCAAATGGAGAAATGAATTTGTACCTCAGTACATGAGCTGTGTAGAGGTTTATGCTAACATGTGTTCGGGAACCATGAAGTATACAGGAGATGTGGAGAGCTGTGGTTATGAGTCCGCATGTATAACCTGTACGGTTTTTGAAAATGATGGGCAGCTCTGGTAACTCAAGTACTTCTTTGCTCATCAGGCTGGGTTGTGGCATCCTGGACTACAGAGAGCAAGCCCAGCAGATTGAGTTGAAGACTGGAGGCATGACCGTTTCACCGCATGTGCTCCCTGATGACTCACAGCTGGACACCTATGAGCAGGTAGCCTTCCACTCTCCATCATGCCTGTAGTCAAGGGCTTGTCTCTACAGTGTCCTTATTTTTAATGGTGCCATGATTAATTTCACCTTTTGTATTTTTCCTTGGTGGTGTAGGGTGTGCTATTTTCATCTCTCTGCCTGGAACGGAACCTGCCGGACATGATGCATCTGTGGAGTGAAATATTTAACAAGTAACTCTACTTGTGCTGTATATTAATACGTGGGAGTTGGACGTATCTAATTCTGAAGTGCTTTCCCAAGATATTCTCTTCACTTATCAATTCTAGTCTGATTTTACTTGTTATCAATTCCTAAGCACATAGGAATTTTTGAAAGCTACTGCATTACTCTGCAATAACTTTGCTGCGGTATCAAAGTGGATCTGGAGCGGTTTCCAAGACTCCCCTGTGTTTTGCAGCCCATGCTTTGAAGAAGAAGAGCACTTCAAAGTGTTGGTGAAGATGAGTGCTCAGGAGCTCTCCAATGGCATTCCAGACTCAGGGCATCTCTATGCATCTCTCAGAGCGAGCAAGACGCTCACACCTTCAGGAGACTTGCAGGAAACCTTCGGTGGGATGGATCAGGTGGGCACCCACCAGGGCAGGTGCTTGTTATGGATGAGCAATGAAATTGGCAATGTTCTCTGGTAATAAATGATTGTATCTCAGAAAGCTAACTCTAAAAGCCCGGTTTGATGGCTTACACTTGTAATACCAGTGAGAGATAGGTGGATCCCTGAGGATTGCTGGCCAGTCAGCCTAGCGTACTTCAGGAGTCCCAGTACACTGAGAGACTGTCTCATTTAAAAAAAAAAAAAAAAAGGTGGGTGGATCCTGAAGAATGGCAGCTGAAGTTGTCCTCTGGCCTCCATACATGCATGTTTGTACACATGGCCATGAAAATACATAGAGGTGCACAAACACTGATACCGAAACTAGCAGGCTAACTTCTAACTTAATTCCGATTTGTTTTGTTTTGTTTTGGTTTGGTTTTGCATACACAGACAGGGTTTCTCTGTGTATCCTGGACTGTCCTGGAACTCAGTAGACCAGGGTGGCCTCAAACTCAGATATTTACCTGCCTCTGCCTCCCGAGTGCTGGGATGAAGACATTCACCACCACTGCCTGGCTTAATTCTGATTCCTAATTCCCAAACTTCACGGAGGAAAGTGTTTGTTTGGACTCACTTTCCTCTTTGTTTTGTACATTCCCTCAGTGCAACCCAAATTATGCTGGCCTTAAAAACACATGTGCACACAGAGCCAGGACATATCCAGTGGTCAGTCAGGACCTGTATAGGGGATGTTTGCATTTTAGGCCTGTCCAGAGAAGAAACAGATAATGTGAAACTAAAAAAAATTACTACTAACATTGAAATTAAAATTGCTGTGCTCAGCAAACATACTTTTTTGTAACTGTCCAAATTCGAGAGGATCACAAATACTCTTGTATTTGTTATTTTCCTGCTACTGTAATAAAATACCATAACCAAAGGCAATTTAAGGAAGAGATCTATTTTAGTTTGTGGTTCCAGAGGGATAGAGTCCATGATAGTGGGAAAGGCATGGTAACAGGAGACAGAAACAGAGGCCACATTTCCCCACATACTCAGCAAGCAGAGAGAGAACAGGAAGCCCACCCCCAGTAACAAACTCCCCTTCCCCTCTGGCAAGGCTGCACTTCCAAGGGGATCTATAATCTCCCCTAAATAGCACCACCATTAGGGGATCAAGTGTTCAGGTGCAAGTGTCCACGAAGGACTTTTCTCATCTCAACAATCATGGTTGTCACCTACAATTTGTTTGAATCGTGCAGTGTATTGGCTGTTCGTGTGCTCTGACTCGGTGTGTCTCCTTTGGTTCAGGTGAGGTTGATGAAAAGAATTGCAGAAATGACAGACATCAAGCCCATCCTGAGAAAACTCCCCCGGATCAAGAAATACCTACTAACCTGTGATAACATGAGGTGGGTACCCCAATTGTTTCCAGACAGATCTTATGACTCACACCATTTCACAAGGTGTCATTTTTCAATATTTTTTATTTGAAGATGTAATTACCTGAATTTATCTTCGAAACAGAAAGTGTGGTGGTGTGGGTGTCAAGTTACAGGATTGCTTCAAAATAATGTTTTGTGAAACAAAAAGAATAGCATTTTAATTTAATAAAAACTGGGTGAAGTGGAGGAGAAAGCAACTAATTGAAGTCTAGAACTGCGAAGTAGACGTAGGGTACCAACTGAAAAGTTATTTTGCTTCTAAAACTAAGTATTTCATAAGCAAGGAATTGATGAGACCTAGTGAAGGGGTTATCTTGCTCAAGACTGGCATCCTATTAGGGTTTTTGTTGCTGTGATGAAATGCCGTGACCAAAAGGAGGAGGAAAGGCTTTCTTTGGCTTGCATATCCAGTGTCACAGTCCACTGAAGGAAGTCAAGACAGGAACTCAAACTGGGCAGGAAGCTGGAGGCAGGGACTGATAAGTCCATGGAGGGTGCTCCTTTCTGGCTTGCTCATCAAGGCTTGCTTTACCTGCTTTCTTACGGAACCCGGGACCACCAGCCCAGGAATGAAACCACCCACAGTGGACTGGGCCCTCCCCCAGTTGTCACTAATTAGGAAATCGCCTTACAGCTGAATCTCATGGAGGGCTTTTTCTCAGTTGAGGTTTTCTCATTGCGGTTGACTCTGGCTTGTGGCAAGCTGACAGAAAACTATCCAGGACAACCAGTGTCTTGTAGCAGTTTGTGCACATTAAAATTAGTTTTACACACTCAGGCTTGAGCATGAATAAAAATGAAGTATCGGTACTTGCAGTGTCTTGCAACCACTAATGTTGATTTGGTATTCGCTGATGACTAACAAGAACCTGTGTAATTAAAGCTACTGTTTTACGTAGATTCCTGGTACCTTTCTCCAGTCAAGTCTTAAGACTCACTAACAGGTGCCACAGGGCAGACTAGCTGGCAGGAGTGGGGCCTGGTTGTCATCAGTGCACCAGCCTTCAGTGTCTTGTGGGCCTGGTTTTCACTTCCTTCCCTATCACCCCAGGCCACATGAATTCCGTGTTTACCCCTATACCCCAGGCTTTAGTTCATCATTCACCATACTGCTGAAGATCAGCCTGGCCCGGTATTTGTTCTTACATCCCAGGCTAACTTTCTCCAAGATTCATTTGTACATTCTAGCACTCACCTATACCCTATGCTGCTTCCTCCTGTGTTCACCCTCACACCCTAGACTAGGTTAGCCAGCATTCACCATACATAACACCCAAGAATAGCCTGAGGAACTTCACCACTTAAAGTGTCTGCTTCCTTCTCCATAAAACTGCCTTTGTGAGTTTTTTACATGCAATAAAATTGATAATAGATGCAAGCAGTGAGTCTCGAGCCCATCCATAGTATTAATTCAAGAGTGGCTGCTGTGATTTTAACACCAAAAGGGGGAAGCATGCGTAATCTTTGTGATTCTCTGGAGTTTGGAGTTCTGTAAACAGATGTTTTGCAATGTTTTACAATTTCTGATTTATGGGGCCAGAGAGATGGCTCAGCCGTTAAGAACATTTGCTGCTATTGCAGAGGACTGGAGTTCAGTTCCCAGCACCCCACACTGAGCAGCTCACAACTGCCTGTAATCCCAGCTCCAGAGAATCCAAAGTCTTCTGGCCTCCATCCTGTACACCTGTGCCTATACACAGTACATGTAAGATATGTATACACAATTTTTGTTCTTAATTCTCTGCTTTAGCAACAAGTTTGTCATTTCAGACTGTAGAATTCTTTTGTGGATGGTCTTTTTTTTTCCCCCCCTAAGTTTTCTGCTCCTTGTTAGAAAGCTGAAGGCATTGGAAGCTGTTAGTGTTCATGCTCTTCAGAAAGTGTTTGTTTTAACAGCTGTGAGGCAGTGACATGTAAGGCAGGCACATCAACCACACTGACGGTGAAACTACTCTAGAGAATGAAGCAGCTGTTGAGTTCTACATCTGAGTGCTCTTCCTTTTGAACATTTTTATTTATTTATTTATTTTTGGTATTTTATATGAAAAACTATGCTAATCACTTCACACTTCTATGTCATTTATGCAAAAATGTGTTAAGTTAGTAAAATAATATTTTATTTTTGTTAGATAGTTTTCCATGTACATGATTCTTCTCTGCAGATGCTCAGTTAATGCCACCCCTCAGCAGATGCCTCAGGCAGAGAAAGAGGTGGAAAACTTCCTTAGAAATGTTGGCCGCAGCAAAAAGGAACGGAAACCTGTCCGCCCACATATTGTCGAGGTAACAGAAGCCACATCGCCTCTTCTCAATAGCATGAGATACTGATATCTTTATAGTTATATTTGGAGAGATAGGTGCATGGGAGGAGTGAGTGACTTAATCAGCCTAGTGAATTCAGACCTGTGGTTTGGTCTTCGACCCTATACCATGGATTTTTGTTAGTGCTTAGAGGTGCACTTTCTCCTGATAGAGGAGAATAGACTTTGGCCTAGGGTGTGGAGTACAAAAAGAGCCAAAACCTTGATATGGTTCAGTTGTTCCCTGCATCTTGTTGTGCTTGGAATCAGATACAAGTTGGGAAAAGCCTTTTCACTGTGATTTTATTCTTGGGTACTTATGGATGATAATCTTATCAGTTCAATTGATTTCCAAAGGTTTGTTTTGTTTTTGAGTCCAAATCTCTAGAAGCCTCACTTGTCACTGCAGAAGGCTGACACTGTGGTTCACGTGTCCCTTCTTCCATTTGTCACTTGGTCTCCCTGTGTCTTTGTCCTCTTCACCACCCTGTGAAGAGGGACCACCGGAGGTGACCACTGCTTCAGCCCTCTGTCATGTCCCTTATCCTTGTGCTTCGGAAACTGCACAGAGATATTTTGGTCATCGTTTTTATTGTTGTTGCTGTTACATTTATTTCTGTCTGTGTGTGTGTGTGTGTGTGTGTGTGTGTGTGTGTGTGTGAGAGAGAGAGAGAGAGAGAGAGAGAGAGAGAGAGAGAGAGAGAGAGAGAGAGAGAGAGAGAGAGCTTGGGTGTACTTGTTGGAGTCAGTTGTCTCTTTCCATCTTTCGGGTCCAGGTCCATTGAGTCATCTGACTGGCTCTGAAAGATACTTTTATGACTAATGAGTAGCTTACTTCATTGACTATTTGAAAAACATGCTTAAAATTTCATTTCTTTACATGAAGCCCGTCTGCCTTAGCTAACCCATGTAAGGAACTCTGTGAACTTTACAACGTCCATACCTTCGTAATGATTTCAAGGATGTTTCTCTTCACTCTTGGACACTGTATTTTCAGAAACCTACCCACAATGGTCGCGATGGTGGTGCCCATGTTAACGGCTCCCAGATCATCCGAAAGCTGATAACAGTAAGTGACACCGGCTGTCGGGCTCCTTGTGTGTGCCCCAGCACTCTCTGATTGTCAGCATTCTTCTGGTGGGGCCTTTCCAGGACTGAACGCAACCTTAGACTTGGGGACTCACTATCCCTTGCCATTGCCACACTGACCCTTTTCTCCTGGGAAAGCTCACAATGGGTCATAGTCCTTAATAAGCCTCTACTTATTCTGCCAAATGGTCTCGTCACTTCTTAGTTTACCTTCATTTTAATGTAGTCTATGCTGCTGAAGTCACAGCAGCTGCCACAGTTAGACAGTGGCACTGGTCCCTTTGTACTCATTGGTTTCCACAATGCTGCTTGGTCTAGCTTTTGTAGAGTACAGCAGTTTAATGTGTTCCTGGACAGTCAGCTGCAATCTGGAATGCTTTCAGTTTAATAGTAATCGCATCTTAATGCATCTTAACTAAATGTGGAGTGTTTCTTGTTAGTTTATAAGTGTACTGTTATGTGAACCTCGGTACTGACTCCCATGGAGAAGGAGATGCTGAGAACATGCTGACCGGCTTTCTTACCTGAGGGCCACATTTGGTTGTGCAGCCTAGTCTGACCCACTGGCCTGTCTCTGCCCCTCAGGACCCCACCTTCAAACCGTGCCAGATGAAGACACATTTCGTGCTGCCCTTCCCTGTGAATTACGTTGGCGAGTGTGTCAGAACTGTCCCCTATGCTGATCCTGATCATGCCAGGTAGGAGGAGGGGTGGAAGTGCACCCCCTCTCTCACATCTAGACCTCAATAAAATTGTTCGTCCAGCATGTTAGAAGGTAGAAAGAAGACCGGCTAGGGAGATGGCTTTGTTGATAGAGTGCAAAGACCTGAGGTGAGATTCCCAGTACCCACAGAAAAGTCAGATGTGGTGGCATCTGTAACCCCAGTGCCACAGAGGCAGAGACAGCAGACTTCTGGAGCTCATTGACCAACCAATCTAGCTAGATCAGTGTACTCTGGGCTCAGTGAGAAACCCTACTTTCAACAATAAAGAACATTCTGTCAGAAGAATGGCCATGATAACTGAACTTTCAGTTACAAATGAATGAGTTTAATAAATAGCATATGGAAATTAGAAGTAAAAGAACAAAGAGGGAGCAGTTGATAGCAGAGTATCAAATTGGCACTCACAATATGCAGCAGAAGTTACTGAATAAACACTGCTGAAGCTGTCAGAGTCCAGATTGAAAGTGTTGACACTGTTATCCCCTTGTGTGAAGCGTCCGGCTTAGCCGTTCTCAGGGCACGGTGTTTTAATGCCCTTTCGACTGTTCTCTCCCTGTCACAGGGGGAGGGGGGAATAGCTTGCCCCAGGACACTAGAACTTAGAGGACACTTGAGATAAACACTCTCAAGTCTAAGACAAGGGAACCTACCCTGTGCCCAATCAGCTCTCAGCAAATGCAAGCAGCACATGACACTTTTCTGATGTGATTTATAATACAGAGACTGAGTGAGGAAGATACTCTCCATTGATTTCTGGCCTACCCACACACACACACACACACACACACACACACACACACACACACACACACACACACAGAGGTCGGCAGGTAAATGGAATAGGGGTGAGAGATGCTTTGTACTCACAAAGTTTCTGCACTAGCTTCACACACCAGACCATGTGTACATTGTACCAATCTGACCTGCATGCTCTGACTGTACCAATCAGCAAGAGCTCATATGCACATACGCAGAACAAAGCACACCCCACCAGTGTTCTATAAATAGCATCTTTATGAATAAAATGCTGTGTTATGTGCAGTTATTGTTGTGAACTGTTTATATCCCTAAGCAGTCCCGTATGCAGCAGCATACTTATGCCCCTAAATGCCCTTCAGAGTGATCAACTTACTTTGCTCATTTGAGACACACAGCACATGTGTGCGCACGTGTCACCGTGAAGAATATCAGCAAGGATGTTAAGGCCATAAAGCCACCAGGAAGAAAATGTAAGATAGTGTATTAGTCACTACGGAAGGGAGGGTTTATTATGGCTCACGGTTGGAAGGTACGTTCTGTCAGGATCAGGGCGCCATGGCTACAGGACCCTGAAGCAGCAGCTCATGTGTCCACAGCCAGGAAGCAGAGAGCAGGGGACGCTGGTGCTCAGTTCATACTTTCTTATACAGTCTGGTCCCCAGCCCACGGGACGGTGCTGCCCACATTCAGGTTCAGTCTTCCCACTGTGCCAAAGTCCGTCTAGAAACTCCTTCGCATACGTGTCTCCTCAGTTTGACAGTCGATATTAGCCGTCTAGGTGGCATGGCGTGCAGCATGGGAGAGCTGCAGGGAAATTTTGGAAGTGGCAGATAGTCGTACATGGGTAGTGCACCTTCGAGTCCTACAGAGGGACAGATCCCCAAGGAGAAAGACAGGCTGTCTAAAGCCCTGAAGTGGCAGCAACCTAGACTGATCCGTCTCTGAAAGCAAGGGGTTCTGGAAACGAGGGGCAGTTCCAGATTCCTCTGAGGAATGGCTAGACTCCATGTTCTTCCCTACCTTAGCAAGACCCTCCCTGATAGAGGAGTGCCTTGGAAGAGGGCCCCCCCCTGTATCTGACCTTACAACCTAACCAGACTTTATTTTCCTTTTCAGCTATCCACCCTATTTATTTCTTGACCCTGGTTTGTATGCTGTACTTCTGAGGCATGCTCTAACTTGTTTTTTCACTCCCTTCATTTCAGCCTTAAGATCCTTGCCCGTTTAATGACGGCTAAATTCTTGCATACAGAAATTCGAGAAAAGGGAGGTGCTTATGGTGGAGGTGCTAAACTCAGCCACAGTGGGATTTTCACGCTTTACTCTTATAGGTGAGTTTCTAGGTTGTCATGTTTCCCAGCTACTGGCTCTGTTTATCACAATATCACCATCCTGTGTGAACAGTGCAGTGCAGTGGAGGTTACATCTGTTTATTTGGGCCCTATCTTGATCAAGAGGCAGGCACAGTGGTGTGTTGTGTTGTTGTATTGTATACATTAAACAAAACTCTAGCTTCATAAACACCATGTTTTGGTAGAATGCAGCCAGCGTGGGTCCTAAACTTACTTCTGTTGTGGGATCGTAGTCGGGACAAGGTGCTGCTGGGCTTCCACAGGTGTGAGACTGTTGGGAGTTTTCCATGTTTAGTCTTCAGGCACCATTTCCTGTAACCTTGGATGCCATGTGCTAAGAACAAGGCCTTGCCACTGATGTTCTCCTTGTCCCAGACTCTGGGACTCTGTCCCACAGACTGCGCTTTAGTCAGGGAAGAGTCCCACTGACTTCAGGTCCTTGGTGGCGAGCCTAAAAAGCCAGGAGAAGCTGTAGGCACAAGAAAGTACTCCAGAAATTCCCCCAACTCTAGCTCATTTCTGGATTATTCTGAGTCTGTCCTGTGGAAGTAAGGGCTAGTTTAATGTGTATCTATCATCTCCACTGCTCTTCTGTAATGCATGGTATTCCCACCCACCCCCCCCCCCAATCCATGTGACTTCCCCTCTAGATGAAGTCACAGTTGAGCAGTGAGGTAACCAGGTGACTGTGGTATTAAATGAAGAAGTGCATAATGAGCCTTCCTGGGTTAGATTTACATTTCTCCAGAGACATTGACTATCAGAAAGAAATTAGAGCTGTTAAATCCACATGATTATCATGTATCCTTCCCCCCACCCCCAAAGCCAGATATAATGCTTCAGTATTGGCTCTTTTGGCTTCCCAGGGATCCAAACTCCATAGAAACACTCCAATCTTTTGGGAAGGCCATCGACTGGGCTAAATCTGGAAAGTTCACACAGCAGGACATCGATGAAGCCAAGCTTTCTGTTTTCTCTGCTGTGGATTCTCCTGTTGCTCCATCGGATAAAGGTATTTTAAATCCTAGTAACCTGGCTCCATGGTTTCCTGGGGCAGAATTCCAGGCAGTTTTCTTAGTCCTGTGTCTCTGACTCACATGAATAAAACACAGTAGCAACTGTGTTCTTGCAGTTTCTCCCATCTCTGTCCTGTGTGTTCACACTTAACCACCTGAACATTGACCTTAAAAACAGCTTCATCAGTAAAGGACTTGTTATACAGCAAATCAGACCTGCGTTGAATCCATGTAAAAAGCCAGGCAGGGTGGTAGGTACTTTGTAATCCCAACACTGCGAAGTTGAGTCCTTAAGGCTCTGCAGTCACACAGCCAGCATACACTACATGGTGAGCTCCAGGCCCGTGTGGAAGAGTCTCCCTCAAAACCCAAGGTGGGTGGAGCAATTCATGGCTCAGCAAAAAAACATCTGGGTTTGGGTCTTAGCATCTGACCTTTAGCAGTCCACATCCACTTATAGCTTAGCTCCCAGGGGATCTGATAGCTAAGTTTGGGTAAAGGAAAACATTTGGCATAGCACAAGACTGGGTGCATCATTATTCAGTGTGGCTTTTATTTGTGATACTGTTACCCATGTGACTTATATTGATTCTTTATTCGTACTCTGAAAAGGGGAGTTTATAATGGGTTCAGTAGCATTTTGTAGAGGTGGACGCCAAGTTTGTTCTCTCTTGCCCATGTAACCCTTTTGTTTGAAGAACATAACAAAGTGACATGAGTGTTCCCACTGTACTTTGAGCACAGAGGCCCCTGGGCAAGTCATCTCCCTAGACATACCTGTGGTTTTAACTTTTAGGAATGGACCACTTCTTATATGGCCTCTCCGATGAGATGAAGCAGGCATACCGGGAACAGCTCTTTGCTGTCAGCCATGACAAACTGACCTCTGTGAGCCACAAGTGAGTATGTGTGCCCTGGCTTCCTATGTCAGCTGGGGGAAGGGAAACTCTGAAAGGTGAAGATTTCCCTGTTGACCACGAAAAATGCTTCAACTAGAAAATGGTTCAATGTGCCACCTCCCTTGCAGGTACCTTGGCGTCGGGAAGAGCACCCACGGCCTGGCTATACTTGGACCAGAGAACTCAAAAATTGCCAAAGACCCATCCTGGATCATAAGATAATGTCTTGCATATTTCTTGCATATGTAAGAAATCAGAGGCTCTTAAAAACTAAGCCTGTGAACTGAATTTAATTTCATTGATCACAAGTGTTACTGGCTTTTTGTTGTTCCAAAAATCATAGTTATATTAAAATTCTGACCAAAGATGTTTATTGAGTCACAAGCTGGGCAGAAACTCTTAAGGAAATACTGTGACCATGAAGAAATGCATTAAAATTATCATGCATTCAGTGACAAAAGTGAACAAATTAAAATTCTGAAATGTTACTAAGCCTAGAACATTTATTTTAAAAATAAAAGTCAACTCTGACCTACTTACGTGTTAGTCATTATTTTAAACAACATTTCACTACTTTAAAATTAGTGTTTGGGCCTTCATTCTTTAAAAAAAAAGAGACTGAATATTAATAGTCATTTGGAGAAATAGCTCAGCAGCTAAGAGCACTTGCTGCTTTTGTAGGAGACCAGTGCTGGGTTTTCAGAGCCCATACAGCATCTCGCAACCATCTGTAACTTGTTTCTGAGAATATGCCGTCCTCTTCTCGATTCTATGGGCACTGCATGCATTTAGTGCATGGGCATACATGCAGGCAAACACTCATACACATAGAGTAAATCATATTTTAGAAGGAACACAAGAACAAATGTAGAAGTCTGCATGGTGTGTGTGCGATCACACCATAGGCCTGAAAAAAGTGCAGATTTGAGTCCCACTGGGCTCTCCAGCGAGCCCCCATCTCAAGAGCTAGTTGTGGTAATGTTACCTCAAGCTTCGTCCTCTGTCTTTAATGAGTTTATCTGTTTCTTTTATTATTTTATCCTCAAATCCCTTTCCTCTGTAAAATTTCCCACATTACTGCTTTGTAGATATCTAGAGGATGTCTTAGGTAGAAGAACACCCAGACTAGGGACAAGAGGCAGGGATGCTTTGCCCCGAATACTACTCATCAGTTTAGGGTGTGAAGGGGCTATTGGCTAGGACCCCATCATTAACCCTTACAGTAAGTTATTAGAGTCTTTTAGAGGGTGAAAGTCCAAGTTCCACCCAGAACCATTGCTTTTGAAGAAGCTGATGTCATATTGTCCTGAAAGTCCCCTCCCCTTGCTGGCTTTAGTGTATGTACAACTAGGCCTGAAATTGAGAATATAAGGTATGTATCGCAGGTTCATACTTGTCATTTTAACATTCTATAATTGACCTCATTTTACAAGAACAACTAGCAAAGAGTAGTGACATACACTTAAATAACTAAAATTGTAACCCAGGAGTTAATGTTCTCCACCTGTCTGATCATCAGAGCCAGACAAGCACAGGTCCCAGACCAGCACTGTATGTCAGAGGTGGGGATGAGGGATGAAGCATGTGAGAGAGAAGATATTATAGAGGTCAGAGGTCAGCAGACTTCCTGTGGCATCCTTCATCAAACATCATCCACCATGGTTTGGTTTGTTTTGCTTTGTATTTTGACATAGGATCTCTCAGTGGCCTGGAGCTCACTAAGCAGGCTAGGACTGGCCAGCACGCACGAGATCTATCTGCCTGTCTCTGCTGATGCATGCACTACACCTTCCTTATTTAATGGGTTGTGGGTACCAACTTGGGTCCTCTGGCCCATCCCTTTTGGTACAGCCACAAAGGAGTTCCACTAAGCTGGTGTTTATCATAGCATTCCTCTCTCCCCTCCTTTCATGACTCTGCATTTGCATAGTCTATCTACACCTGCCCCCAAAGTATCTAAGGAGATGTTGCTAGCCTCTGTTCACAAAACTGCTGAGGAAACCAAACCCTTGGTGGCAAGGAAAAGCATCGTGACGTTTGAGACTCCTATTTAAAGCTTACTGGTGAGTAGCATGGGAGTTGTAACCAAATGTTTAATTCTACAAGTTACACACATGGTAATGCACAAGACAGTACCCCGTACAGTAGAAAATTGATCAAGCACATAAGACTGGGTTTCGTTTCTCAGTGGTTATGGCAAGTGGTGCTCTCTGATTATTACTGCTGACAATACTTGGTCAACAATACTAGCATAAAGCACTGATAAATAACTATGTTACAAAAGCATGGTCCCTGGGGAATGTTACAGGCTTTCCTAAACAGGTGTGTAAGTCAGGTGATAGATAGATAGCATGCTTGATCAGATGGCTGCTGGTTCTCCATAGGCAGTGCCCTGGTTTTGTTGCAAGGGCTCCAGCTTGCCTGAATCGGACACATCATAGCTCGTCTTGTACTTGGCCAAGATCTTCATGAGAGGGCGCAGTTTCAGCCACCACTGTTCCTTGGGGATCCGGTGCCTGGCAGAAAGACAAACCATCAAGTATTACGTGTGTACTGGAAAACAACTTACTGCTACAGACTACTGGGTGGGTTGTTTGAATAGCCTCCCCAGAAAAGATGAGCTTTGTGGTCACCTGAAGAAATTTGGGTGTTACGGCAACTGTTTTTAATTTAAAGACAAGGTCTTACTTTGTATCCCAATACAAACTAAACATGCAATCCTTTAGTTTGTCAAGTGAATGCTAGGATGACAAGTATCACCACCACCATACCTTGTGTGCGTGTGTGTGTGTGTGTGTGTGTGTGTGTGTGTGTGTGTGTGTGTGTGTGTGTGTGTGTGCGCGCGTGCGTGTGTGTATGAGCATCTGTGTCACTAGAGATTGAACCTAGGGCCCAGTACAACTAGATAAGTGGTTTACCACCAGCTATGTTCATCCTTTTATATATTTAGTGTTTTGAAGCAAAGTCTCACCATATTGTCCAATCTGACCTTGTATTTAGGATTGCCCTGAATCAGACTCAGTGCTGGATTGCAGGCCCACACCCCACTGCATAGAGCAATTTCCACAGGTCAATTGAAACCATCTCTTCTATTTTTATCTAAAACATCTGCCCTAGCTTTACACACACACATACTTAACTAGCTTTGGAAATGCTCATATGTCACCGAAAACAGTTCAGTAAGTGAGGTCCATACAGTAACCAGAGTAGCACTGGTAAGCTGTCCTCAGAGCTGCTAGTTCTCATCCCTTCTCATGATGAGATTCAGGTAAGGAATATTTCATGGACTTACTCCAAATCAGCTTTTTCCCTCAGTTCTACCACTGGTTGAAACAGGAGGTCTCTTTTGCTTATTCCCAGGACACAAATGGAATCATTGCTAACAAATTTTTTCCCTGTGAAAGTTAAAATAAGAAATACTCAGCATGTTGAGTGAGCACATTTAACAGCATAGGAAAGACAAAACAGTGAAGGGAGAGAAACCGTTGGAGAGCATATCTGTATTGGGGGAAGCACTGCAGCTCCTCAGAGGCCTTCTGAAGAGCACCACTTAGTGCAAAGCCCAATGGTGGTGTGGAGTACTCCTGAGAAACAGTCCAGTCTCTTGAGGGGACCTCTCGGACCAGGTTCCTTCCTAGACTGCAAACATGGCTTCGGTCTTTGAGCTCTGTCTTCTTAGGTACCTTCAAGATTCCTCCAGGATGGGGTACAAAGAGGCCTAGATTGTGCTGGGGCCTTCTTTATGTCACATACCCAAAAAGGAGCCCTTTACCTGCTTCCTATATACAGTACACCTTCTGCATATTCGCCACCAGTGGGAGAGGTTCCTGGAAATGAGCATTTTATTATCTATACAGTGTTCTACCTGCATGTATGCCTGCACGTCAGAAGAGGGCACCAGATCGTATTATAGATGGTTGTGAGCCATTGTGTGGTTGCTGGGGATTGAACTCAGGACCTCTGGAAGAGCAGCCAGTGCTCTTAACTTCTAAGCAATCATGCCTTGCAAAGGAACATTTTGTAGAGTGCTCATCAAGTATTCCACTAAACGGTGTAATAAGAAAATATGCTCCACCTAGAATACAAGGAGGATTCTAAGAGATTCATACAAGGTCCCACACAGAAGGGAAACGGAACAAGATCTGAGCATACTGAGAGTGAGTGAGGGAGGAGCAGTGAGTGGAGAGGGGACTAGGAGAAAAAGAAGGGGCAGAGAGGAAAGCATGTTGGACTAGGAAGATTGACTCAGGGGAGGAATGAGAGAGAGAGAGAGAGAGAGAGAGAGAGAGAGAGAGAGAGAGAGAGAGAGAGAGAGAGAGAGAGAGAGAGAGAGAGACCATAAAAGAGGGAGCCATTATAGTTTTCAAGAGAAAACTGACTCTAGAGAAATGTCCAGAGACCTACAAGACTGACCCCAACTAACAATTTGAGCAACAGTGGAAATGTCCTTCCTTGATAATAAGATTGATGACTAACTTATCCACCATCATAGCCCTCATCTAGTAGCTGATGGAAACAGAAGCAGACACCCACAACTAAACACTGTGTCGAAATGGAATCCAAATGCAGAGAGGGAGGACAAGACCAGGCTACAGAAACACACAGACACAGCTGACCTGAACAAAGAGGAGCTAATGGGCCCCCAGACTGATAGCTGGGAATCCAGCATTTGACCAACTCAGACCCCCTGAAAATGGGTCTCAGTTAGAAGGCCTGCACAAAGGAACTTTGGGAGCACATTCCCCATGGAGGGACACTCCCTTAACTTAGAGGCAGGAGGGAGGACCTAGTCCCTACTCCAAATGACTTGACAGATTTAGATGACCCCTCCAGCAAGGCATCACCCTACATGTGGAGGGCGAGGGTGGGGGGATGGAGGGGGGAATGGGATGGGAGGGTGATTGGGGGGCATGGGAGGGTGGAAGAGAAGAGAGAGGGAGGGGGGAAGGAGAGGGAACTGGGATAGATATGTAAAAATAAGAAAAATAAAGAAAGAAAGAAAATATGCTCAAATTGCAAGATGTCACTTTAATAATAAAAGCTCAAAGACAAACTGGGAAAGAAAATCTAGGCAGAAAAAAAAAAAAGTATGGAGTGATGTAGAAAAATTATCAAGAGGAAAAAGAAGCCAGAGTCAGGATTTTGAAAACATTAAAAGCCAGTTTGTAGAGTGCCAATTTTGTGAACCACATGTTGGTCATTGTATAGTTCTATTCTGATGAAAACACACCTAGTATGACTGATACAGAAGCCTGAGGTGGGAAAAGGGTGCCAAAAACCCTGGTGCAAATAGTCACTATGAAAAGGGAACAGGATCTAAAACTGCAGACCTCACAAGGGAATGGTATGAAAAGTTTCATGCAAAGTTTTTGACAATGTAAGTGATTTTAAAGTAGCTAAAAAACATGTTACAAAACGTATCCAAGAAGAAAAAAAAAGTGTGTCATTTCCTTAAGCCTGTAGGAAATCCATTTAGCACTCACATCTTTCCACAAAGGAAACCAGAGGTTTTGACACAAGGCTTCACAGGATGGGTCTACCAAACATCCTGAAAGCTAAACTCCCATGTTACACAGACTGTGAGGGAAGCCCCCTGCCCTCCTCAATTACAAATGACCTTGTGGAAAATACCAGTGGGAAAACAGCTGGCAGATGTTTTCCATCACCAAAACAAATATCCTACCAGAAAGAATTAGAACATCTGAGAAATCTGGGTGTTGAAGGCCTGGACAGTCTATGGGACCTCTAACAGTGGAACCAGTATTTATCCCTAGTGCACAAATAGACTTTGGAAGGCCATTCCCTATGAAGGGTTACTCACTCAGCCCAGATACATGGAGGAGGGCTTAGGTCCTCCCCCAAATGATGTGACAGACTGTGATGATCCCCCATGGAAGGCCTCACTATCCTTGGAAAGTGGGAGGAGGGTAGGTTGGGGGGAGGTTGGTAGAGGGAATGGGAGAGAGAGGAAAGGAGGGGGATTGATTTGTAAAATGATTGTTTCTAAAGAAAAAAAGGCTTACATTTTTCAAATAAAATTATTATTAAAAAAAAAAAAAAAAAAAGTCTGGGTATCAGTCATGGGCCAGGTGGACATAAAGGAGAATGGTGTGCCTGTGAGTGAGCAGAGGCTGAGACTGTCTTAGAGCCTATGCTGAGCATACATCTGGGTTAGGTGCGGGGGAGGAAGAGACCCCAGATACTATAGCATATTGAGTCAAGAAACTTGGAGAAACCAAGGGTTAGCTGGTCTTAGAGGTTAGCAGTTCCATCACTTGTGTTCCTCAGTGTGTGAATAAGACCAGCACAAAAGTACAGAAACACACCCTTCATACAATCTAGAAAGCTGAGCTGAATTACACTTCATGTATTCACTTCATGGTGATATTCGAGAATCTAGAAGAAATCAAAGGAATGGTTACCACAAAATTCCAAGATTAGCTCTAGAGGAGAGAATAAAATATTGAAGAAAGACAGTATCTAAGACCACAGCCAAACATCAGGTGGAAAGAGAGCCCAAATTGGAAATCTCCATCAAGTCCTTCCCCTTAGAAGAGAGGGAGGAAGAACTGTAGAAGCCAGAGGGATTGAACAAGACCCACAGAATCAACTAAGCAGGGCTCAAAGGGGCTCACAGAGACTGAAGCAGCAAGCACTGAGCCTACATGAGTCTCTGCACTAGGTCCTCTGTATATCTGTCTGTCTGTCTTATCTTTTGGTTGTTAGCTTGATGCTTTTGTGGGACTCCTAAAAGTGGAGGTGGGAGGTGTCTCTGACTCATTTGCCTGCTCTTGGGAACATTCCTCAATGTTTTGCCTCTCTGAGCCTTGATATGAGGGTCTGTGCCTAGTTTATTGCATCTTGCTATGTATGCCATATTCAGACAATATCCCTGGGGGGCCTGCTCTTTTCTGAAGGGAAATGGAAGAGGAGTGGATCTAGAGAAGAAGAGGGAAGAAGGGAAAGGAAGGGAACATTGTCATCAGGAAGTACTGTATGAGAGAATAAAAAAATAAAATACCAATGTTTAGGGTTGGAAGGAGGAAAATAGGACAGAGATCTCCCAGTCAGTTGTGCTTATTTCTCACCCTGTGGTAAAGCTGTCTATGAATCACATCAATGAACACCTGTTATACGGCCTAAGTAAAAGGACCTTAAATGTGTTTCATGACACCATAGAGATAAATAAAAGATACATTTTACAGTCTTGCTAATGGCGAGCAATGTGTGCCCAGCAATCTTCTGGCTAACAAGAATACTAACAAGCTGCTTGTCACCTGTTGCTAACAGCAGAAATAAAACATTTATTTTTATTAATTATGTTTAGTTATAACCTTGGGAAATCATTCTGGGCATCTCAATTGCAGATTTAAAGTAGAAGGAAAAACACCATAGCTCTTATAACACAGGGTTCCCAATGAGGGAGCTAAGGTATCTCACGCAGTGAGCCTATTCTCCCCACTGACTCCTACCTGTGCCCTGGGACCCCTTCAGTTTCTCCGTGATCCAGTCCATAGCTCTGGCAGAGATTTTTGTCCCAAAGTTTCTATCGAATGGAGACGGTGCTCCCCCCTGTGATGATCAAGTTACATGAAATGTAAGTCGCACAGAAATTTTTCCAGATTTAAAAAAAAAAATAATCAAATAATTAATACCATAACTTAACAGGATCTATGTGTCATTCAGAACTCACATCTGCAAATGTGGTTTAGTTTCACATACATAGGACAAGAAGGAAGCAGGTCTGTGAATCTTGGAGCCTTACCTCAGCCTGCTATACAACCTTGTAGTGTTCTCAACTAAACAAGTAAGCTATCACTCTCCCTGTCTCTGTCTGTCTTTGTCTCTGTCTGTGTGATGCAAACATGTGACAATGCAGGTATATGCATCCCCACATGCAGTAGGCAGAGCAAGATAACAGGTGTCTACCTCTATGGCTTTCCAACAATAACTGCCAGCTCCCCATTCAGGCAAAGCTGCCTGGCCAGCTGGTTTTCTCAATCTGTCTATCTCACATGCAGTGTTGGGGTTACAGGCCTGTGCAACCATGCCTAGTTATGTGGGTGCTGGTGATTCACATCCTGGTCCTCATTCTTACAGAGCAAGGGCTGTTATCCACTGAGCCATTTCCCCAGCCCCATTCTAAGATGTGGGGTGAATCACAGGCCCTTTACTGATAAAAATCTGACTGATAAAAATGAGACTGTACATATTCCTACTCAACTTTAGGAATTAATGAACTCTTTTGAAAGAAGTTAGTGGCTCCTAGTTTGAAAGTTCCCTCAAGTGGGCATCTTCACTGAATAGCAAATTAACAGTGATCTCTGAATTTGACTGAGACTCTTCCTCAGTGAATAATGTGGGAGAAAAATCATGGCTGATTCCTGCTGTAAACTGTAGGCCTCCACACACAATGTACATTCATACTAAAAAGGGAAAAGGGTGCATGTCTTAGTCAGTGTTCTATTGCTATGAAGAGTCACTACGACCACAGCAACTCTTATAAATGAAAACATTTAATTGGGGGCCAGCTTACAGTTCAGATGTTTAGTTCATTATCATCATGGAGAGTGGCATGCAGGCAGACATGATGCTAGAGAAGGAGCTGAGATTTCTACATCTTAATCCACAGCCAATAGGAAGTGAACTGTCTGTCTCACAGGGTAGGCCTGAGCATATGATTCCTCCAACAAGGTCACACCTCCTAATAGTGCCAGTCTCTACAGACCAAGCATTCCAACACACATGAGTCTATGGGGACCGTATCTACTCAAACCACCAGTGTATCTACATACATGAGCATACACACACACACACACACACACACACACACACACACACACACAAATGGATGAAGACAAAAAGTTCCCTACATTGCACACAGGCCAACAAATAAGGAACAAGGGGACCACTGACTCCTAAGCTGACCTCCAGCCCTGTCACCTAGGCACAATCATTTGTCATAAGCAGAGAGTATTACTAAAAAAAAAAAAAAAGAATTGTCATTATTCTAAGAAGGACTTCTATATTCCAAATGATCTTGACTTGGTGAAAGTGTCAAATATTGCTGGTCTCATATTCCACCTTAAATCTTATTAAATGCTGATACATAATTCAACAAAGTAACCAGATTATTTCCATCGACCAGTGTTCTTGTCTACATGGAACCTGATAGTTTTTCCCTTAAAAATTCTGCTGTGGTTTAAGTGTGGAACTCCCAGAAAGGCTTGTGACTTGGAACATTTGGTTCCCTAATGCATGGGAAGGGGAGCTTGAGATAGACTAACTGGAGGAAGTAGGTCACTGAGGAAGCTCAGTTGATGTCTCTTAGCCCAGCCCAACTTCTGATGGTTCTCTGCCTCCAGACTATGGATTCAAAGTGACCAGCTGCTTCAAACTCTCCCTAACGATTGGCCAACATAGATCCTTCCTACATTAATACATATGAGATTAATAGGAGACCTCAAAGCCCACCTCCACAGTGGCACACTTCCTCCAACAAGGCCAGACCTCCTAATAGTGCCACTTTTTATAGGCCAAGCATTCAAACACACATGAATCTATGGGGGCCATATACTCAAACCACAGCAGTGCACATACATACATGAGCATACATACACACACACACACACACACACACACACACACACACACTCAGTGAAGACAAACATTCCCTACATTTCACACAGGTCAGCAAATAAAGAACAAAGGAACAACTGAATCCCAAGTTTTTTGTCAGCTATTAAGTTGCTTTTTGTCAGCTATTAAGTTGCTTTTTGTCAGCTACTTGATCATGACCATGAGTAAAACAGCTAAGCATTTCCCACAAACCCCAGCTATAACAGAAGACAGAGTATCCTAAAGATGATGGCATTTGGTAGGACAAAAATGTTGAATACTTAACAATAATTTCAGAATTTACTTATGCTCACTTCCCACAGAATGGCACCATTCTAAAGGGGATCCCTAGAGGCTCAGAGAGCAAAGAAGAACTCAGCCTACCTGCTGCATGTGGCCCAGCACGTTTTTCCTGCAGTCAAACACTCCTTTGCCTTCCTCTGAGTAGAGCTGGTAAATGAAGTCAGTGGTATAGTTGACATTGCAGCTTTCATTTCTGAAACGAGTGTGAAGGAGTCAAGTTTACTCAAGGCTGTAGAGAGGTGTTGAGGGCTTTTTAGAGAACAGCACTACCCAGCCAGACTGCTCCAGGCCCAGGCACTTGCCACACCAGCCTCCTTCACCTCGACCCCAACCCTGACTCTGTGTATATTTCCCTTTCTTCCTGAAGGCCATGAGGGCTGAAGTAAATGAGTAGCAGATGTCTTGAAAATAGCAACTTCTATAGACCATAGAGAAAAAAATAAGACTATAAAAGATTGCCCTTTATTTAAAGGAAAACTGTCTTTTGGGGTTTTTTGTTTGTTTGTTTGTTTTGTTTTGTTTGTTTTTTAAACAACTCACATCTGCACCTGTGTTTCTTCAGGATTCATAGAATCAGTGGCAAAGCAAAGATACTGCTGGGATTCAGATCACATGACAGCTTCTGCCCAAGAAGCCATATCTAAAATGGAAGAATGCAAATGCTTTCCATTACCTGAGTACAAGGCCTCTCTGGATGCTGGTCTTCATTTTGTCTCTCAAGTGTTCCACATTAGACTAGAAAAGAGTGTTTTATTAGTCAATTAGTACACTTCTTGGACACCTCTGTGACACCATTTACACTAGAATATAACACCATGTATTAAACACGGTCAGCATCTTTATAGGGGATATAGTAGGTAATGGGGAAACATGATGGTACTGATAGTGAATCAAATAAATATGGAATGTGTTAAGAGCTGGGGCTATGCTCCTGGGCATATGCATTAGTAAATGAATACTGCCCCATCCCCAACTAGATTTCCCTCTTAAAATATTTACTCTATACATTTGCCTAATGTTCATGAGTATGATGGTTAGTTTCCATTGTCAACCTGTCACAATCATCAGCCACCTAAGAGTCTCTGACTCTATCAGGCTATGTCGATGGGCATGTCTATGAGGGCCTATCTTGATGTTAACTGAGGAGGGAAGACTCACACTAGGAAGGGGACTCTGAACTGCGTACAAGAGAAAGTAAGCTGATGGCTAGCACACACATGCATTTGTTCTCTGAGTTCTTGACTGTGCCTGCGGCTAGCAGCTTCAAGTTCCAGCTGCTTTGACTTCCCTGTAATGATGGACCGTAACCTGGAACTAAGAGTGAAACAAGCACTTTGTCCAAGTTGCTTTCGCCTGGGAAACAAAACCAGCACAATGACAATGTTTTTAAAGGCCTAAGGGATGCTAGTTTTAAAACAGCAGGTCCCATTAAACACAAAGAGTCATTTACACCAAACATTGGTATAAGAATGATCATTTAAAAATACATATATGGAGGGGGTTAAGACCCCTTAAGAGCACTTTCAGTTCTTGGAGAGGACCCAGCTTTTATTCTCAGCACCTACATGGTGGTTCACAACCATTCTTAGCTCCAATTCCAGGGAATCTGAAACCCTTTTCTGGCCCATGAGGTGTGCACATACATACATACACATACATACATACATACATACATACATACATACATACATACATACATAGGCAAAATACTCCAATGAGTGAAGTATTTTTCACACATAAGAAGGAGCCTCAACATTAACTAGTCACAGTCCACCCATCCAAAGAGCTCCTAAGACTCAAGTACAAATATCTGGATTTGGAGATGACAGCTGAAAGAACAAACAGCTTTCAATGACTTATAATACCATCTCCAGCCTTCAAAAAAACCAATGGGGAGTTAGTAAATAAGGTTTCTTTACTCAGCACTGTTAAATGAAGTGCTCTCAGAGTCATGCACACATTGACGCACCTGTAAATCTCTGATATCAAATGGTTCTTCAAAGATGTAGGCAGCATCAGCTCCTGAAGCAAGTCCGCCCATGTTGGCCAGGTAGCCACAGTATCCGCCCATCGTTTCAATGATGAACACCCGGCGCTTGGTGCCACTAGCTGACTGTTTGATTCGGTCACATGTCTGGTCACAGACAAGGAGATCATCATCATTTGAATCCAGAACCTTGGCTAGTGCCACATGTGCACTAGCCCGGGGCCTTCTCTCCACACAAGCTGCATTTCCCTCCACCAAACCTGAGCGTGCAGTAGCAAGCATTGGGCACAGAGAGGAGCAGTAGATGAAAGTACTTAGAGGCAGCCTGGGAGGTGGAATCTCTGGGATCATCTGCGGTGGGGGTCTGGCTGGGCCATTACCCTGCAGAGTAGTCACCCAAGTCAGCTCACTCACTTTGCTTTCTGAATATGCCCTCGCTGGATGGGCTTTTGCAAGTCAATATTTAGCTGGTATGAATTTATATTACCATGAGAACGTTGATTACCTGGCGTCCTAGATACTATCTTTTCTGATGTCGTTTTATTGTGCAAAGCTCTTTGTGGTAACAGAGGTTTTATTTGTATTAGGTATATCCTTGGGTGTTTCATAAGGGTACCTCTGTCCACAGAGAACAGCGTCTTGGGCAAAGGCTTCCAGACACACCTACCAAGCACTGGTGTCAGGTTACACACTGAGAAACTACCCACTGCCTCGTATCCACAGCGCCAGTGTAGATGCTTTATTTCCTCAGAAGTCAGTGAAAGCCTCTCCCTTCATTCCCAGCATGTGTTCTGGACCCAGGAAACTGAGATTCAAATATGCAATCTGATCAGATTGTGTCCTTGCCCTCTTTCAAACCCTTCAGCTCTGAACTTTTAAGTATGTGTCAATGCCTTCCTATGGAACGTGAAGCCCTGCCAATCCCCAGCACCCTGTCCAATCCCAGTTCGGTTTGCTGTCCTAACTCAGGGATATGCTGCTCTCTGAACCTCCATGGGACCTTCACACATAGCAGACTCCAGGAACACTGTAGGAAACTGTACACAGAAGTCACCAAAGGGATTCCATTCATACTCCCTGGAACACTGTGGGCATTCTCTTATACAATAAGTGAAAGGTCTTCAGATGGGATTATTCTGGATTATCTGAGAGAGCACTAAATGCCAATGTGTGTCACTATAAAGGGGGCAAAGGAAGCCAGGTACAGAAGCAGGCTACTATACAAAAGAGTGAGAAACTTCATGCTGGCTGAGAAGATGCAAGAGAGGTCAGGAGCCATGGCCTGCCAGGAATGCTGTCAGGAAAGTAGACACCAAGACAGCCTCTCTCTCCTGGAGCTCCCACCTTGACTTCAGTTCCCTGACTCCTGTCCCTGACGCTGTGAGAAAATGGGCATTATGTTAACACAACATGTGTGCAGCCGTTTAGTACTAAAACCATAGGAAACACACTCAGGCAATTTCCTGCTCTCTTATCTGCGACCTGTGCCCCAGTTAAAAAGTCATTTCCTCAGGAAGACACTGTGTAACCTCCAGGATTGGATAGTCCCTCTGGTAGGGACTCATAACTGTCCTCTCTTCACCCAGTACATCTTCCTGCAATGTGTGCTTATTAGATTTGGGTTTTTCCTCATCTCTGATGCCATTCCTTTAAGGACAGGAACTCTGGCATGGGCTAATACCACCCCACTACTCTCCACAGCCAGCTATGCCTGCAATACCATAGACGCTTAATATTAAATAAAAGTGCATGATCTACTTGACCTACCTACAGTCCAGGGCTAAGAAGACAGTGACATCATGATGGGAGAAGGGCCTCTGGGATTCTAACAGTCACAGTATCTTTAGTGAGGGCAGAAAGTGAGTCTTCGGACACTTTTATATGATTGCTTTGAGTTATATTTAACTGATTATGTTTAAGAACAAACACAAGTTTTATGAAAAGCATTCCAATCTGCAATGTCTCTTGTAGATCGTCCTGCCCAATAGTATTTAGTATATGCTTTGGTGGGTGGGAAGCCCTGAGCTCCCTAGCAAGAAAGAATTAATGAATAGGGATCAATGTTGCACTGAACCTCTCTTAAGGACATTCAAATACTGAGAGGCCCCCAGTGTGGTTTTTGTTACAAAGCTACCCTGCAAGGTGAAGGAAAGCTGCAGATCTGAATGGCTACGCTGAGGCCGGTGGCCAGTCCCGAGAGGAGCAAAACCACATGGGTTATTCTTTCAATTTAATCATTCTCATACGCCCTTTCTGATGTCCACTTATCCAAAGAACTACGCTGTAGTCACTAGACGATACAAGAACACTACTATAAAAGAAACCTTTTGCCACAAGGCCCATTTATACAGAGGTCTGAGCTCTGATCCAAACAGATTATTGATGAAGTAAACAGAAACTGATTAGACCATACCTGACATGGAAGAAAAGCCCAGGCTTTCTTTTTGCCACTGGCTGGAAAATCAAAGGCAGGGGTTTGGAATGGTCTGCCTGTGCCTGAAGCTCACATACTCTCTCATTACTCAGATTGTATCTGAAGACTTCAGTCTTCTAAAAATAGTAAGCCATTCTAGCCATGTCTTATTCAATTACTAAAAGCAGTACTAACATGGAAAGGGCCAGCCTACCAATACCATCTGCATATGCTAAGGGGCCTCCCTGAATTCTGGCTGAGAGCAGGAAGAATTTAGGGTTCTCGCCTCTTATGCTAGAATAAATGTCTCATAGACAAGTTCATGGAGCTCCAAGGGTACATGGTGGTGACTCCTCTGGGGAACACCACTGGGAGGAGTCCTTCTGGAAGAATAATGTCAAGCTACCGCTCAAACATCATGACCACTCTGTTACACATACTGTCTTTTCCAAATGTAAGAAATAAGACAGAGCCCATCACAAAGCTAATTCTTTTTAAGAGAAATCAATATATTTTATAGGGTTTAATATGAGAGTAATCACATCTTATATGTTAAGAGGCTCCTTCCCCATTTTGCCCCTGACCCCATAACTGGTATCTCTTCAAAATATTCACTTTAAGAACTCAAGTAGCCAGATAGGAAGGAGCTTGGCAATGGGCAGGGGGAATCCTGTTCTACTATGTGCTGGCAGAGAAATGACTGATGCTCATTTCCCAATCAGTGAAGCCAGTGTCCAAAGAAGAAGGCTACAGCATGTTGGATGATCTAGGGCTTCTGTCTGTGGTATCACCTGTCCACAGAGGTGTTTAGAAGGGAAAGCTCAGACTGTGCCTGAGCACAAAGGCGTTCAGTTTAAAGGTGTGTCTGTGATTTTATTTAACACCCAAAGAAATTAAACTCCAGGGGGTGGGGGGGTGTGAATGAGGGCCTGGCCACTTCCACACTGCTCATGAGCTACACCAATAGACAGGTTACAAGGGACAAGGGTATGCCAACCAGTTTGATCTCCATGCTAACATCTTAGTGGTGAATTCTGATGCTTGACCCAATTGGGCACCTCCCCCTTTTACAACAATGTAATTTAACATAGAAGAAAGAACTTGGGATCTCTCCAACAGTTAGCACTCGTTGCAAACTCTAGAGCAGTGGTTCTCAACCTTCCTAATGCTGTAATCCCAATACAGTTCTTCACATTGTGGTGACTACCAACCATAAAATTATTTCACTGCTACTTCATAACTGTATTTTTGCTGTTATGAATCATAATGTAAATGTCTGCTGTGTAGGATATCTGATAAGTGAGTCCCATGGAGGCCATGACCCACAGGGTGAGAACCACTCCTCTAGAACCAGATTGGATTTGAACATCTTAGGCAAGAGGCCAGTTTGCTGCCCTTGGGTTGGGGGTAGGAGGAGTTGAGCATGGTTAGAAGTTCACCCCACATGTTTGACCACCATCCTTCCTGCTGTTGTATAACCACTACCTGCAGCAAAGGACTTTGGAGCTAACAGACATCCTGTCTCAGCAACACCTAGTGAGTTCAGTTCATTACCTGTGTTAAAATGTAGATACCAGCATCATGCCTGCAGCACCAGCTGCTCCATCTCCCCACACCACCACCACACACTCACACACACACACACACACACACACACACACACACACACACACACTCACGCACACACACACACACACGCACTCACGCACTCACACACACACACACACACACACACACACACACACACACACACACACACGCACGCACAGTGTGTGGTAATTAAAGCCACTTTCCTCTCAGAGGGTGCCTATGTCCTGCAGTGCCTCTCATCACACCAGGAAGTCTTGCCAAGCAATGGCTTGCAGCTTCCTTTGTTTGACAGTGTTTAATCTGAGACCTCTTATACTTACGTACAGGACATCTAGATTCAATCCTTTGTGCTCACTCACCCCCGCAACTTGTTCCCTAAGCCACCTCAACATCAAAACGCTAACAATGGGAAGTTGGACAGAAGAAGCAGCTGACCTTACCAGAAGTGATGTCCGAAGCTCTCCTATTCAGGTGATACATATACACTATGGAGAGGCTGGCATAGAGCATTTTATCTTCAGTTAATAAAAAAAAAAAAAAAAAAAAAAGGTGCTCACCGTGAGAAACAAGGAAACACTATCCTATTATCAAAAATGTGGCCACATGGTAAAGATACATTTGGCTTATTCCTTCTGAAAAACATGAACAGGTTTGTCTTTCAACTCCTAATTAAGGTCAGACAGGCAAAAGTTAAAGAGCACCAAGTTGAGAGCTGGAGCTGACAAGCAGGTTTAGGGTAGAAGAAAAATACCATTAAGACAAAACAAAATGTGAGTAGAAGTGAAAGTTCTCTTACCTGGACAATCACATTCAGGCCAGTGTCAGTACCGACAGATAAATCTGAGCCGGGGACATTGTTACTAACAGTGGCAGGCAAAACGCACACTGGGATGCAAAACTCCTTGTGGCTGTTTCGAGCATCAGCAATCATGGCTGCACCATGGAAAGCCTGAAGCAGCAGGGCCATGGCAGTTAGAGGAGTGTCAATACATCACTTGCCAAGTCACTGAGCATAGATGGCAACTCCAGGGAATGTGACGGGGAGGGAACCAAGTAACCAGAAGGAAGCTAGCTAGCCCACATGGGTCGGCAGAGCCATGAGAGGTCTGGGTTTGCATCTGAACAGGCGCAAGGTATGCCACAACTATTCATGGGCTACTAGGTGCATCTATCTCTCAGCCTTGTCCTTCTTGTCCCACAGGAAGAAGATACAAGTGGCAGAGTCAAGGTGGTGCAAAGCAGGCAGCAAAGCAGGAATCAGGCCGAGAGGAAAGAGGTGCATCATGGTTAGTCATTAGATGGAACAGCTGTCCCTTTCCTGGTATTACAGTGGAGATGGGGAAAGAAAAATGAAGTCGGGCTGTTTAAGCACAAAGCCAGCCCCGACACTTCTTTAGTTCAGGGTGGAGTATGGGGAGATGCCTATGGCTGCAAGGATGACATCGAATGACTAGTATCACCAATGCAGAGTGGCGTCACTGCACCACCGCCAAATGCTGACAGGAAAAGAGACATGCACTTTACATTACCTGCAGGTCTACCACAGAACCCCCGGTCACTCCTGTGTGTCCCTCTGGTCCCCATTAGAAATTCCTGTCCCCCTGCTTGAGGGAACATCCTTGCTGGGCCTTTGACAGAGCTTATATGAAGCAAGGTAGATCATTTGGAACCTCAGCCACTGCTTCGGAAGGATAACTAGAAATGTCTGCCTCTGTTGTAAAGAGGTCTACTAGCTGGTATATATACAGAGGTTTCAAATGCCTGCCTCAGGTATTAAAGCCAGGTTAGTGGTAGGATACAGGTCTACTCACCCACAGTTCCTAAATCCAGGCAGCTCTGAGTAAGGTAGGGTACTTTTAGACCATTGTGGGTGGCAAGTCTGACCCATAAATCTTATTTATCGTTCTTAGTACAGTCATTAATACAGGTTGCTGCAGAATTACTGTTAGAATGTAGCACGGGACTCTGCCTCCCGACAAGGAGGCAATAAATGTATGTTCTGTACCATCTCTCTGAAAGCAAATCATCCTGAGATTTGAAATCGGTGTGCTCCAAGGATTCTGGACAGTGGGTCATGGACCTGTGTTAAGTTAGTCCTTAGAGTCTAAAGGTCAGACAGGGCCGCCAGCACTGGCCAGTGACAGGATTTCCCTTGTTTCCACCACAACCAACCCTCCACCACTCCCTCCCCCTTTGGCTTTGAGTCTTTTCACTATTCTCCACGTGCTCAACCATTTCTTGCTAAGGTTGTGGCTGTTACAATTAACTGCATTCAAAACATTACCTTATATCAAAGTTATCTGGGTACACCCACTGGTCAGTGTCCCCACACATTTGCTTTGCTAATAATTTTAGCTAGGTATTTATTGGGAACAACATATACAGAAAGAAGCTGTGTCATTGAGAAGCCTCCCACTTGAGTCAAAGCGGGATGTAGGCAACATGCCTGGCAGACCAGTCTTCCCTGTGGGTAAGGTAAGGACAAGGGTGTATGAGGAGGGCAGGTGCCAATGGAGAGAGTTAGTATCATTGCTGTCATGGAGGGGCGATTAGTGAAGACAATGATTAATATTCAGGGACAATGATGTTGTTCAATCAAATTGAACAAGCTTGAATTTTCTCACCTCTAGGAAGTAGACATTCTGAGACTGTCCCCAACACAGTAAAGCAGTGAACAGCATTTCTGACCACACCCACTACATGTTAGTGATTCCTCTCTCCTACCTCTGATGATGCAAAACGTCCTTCATCTATGCAGCTGTCCACTAGATGCATAGCCACCCAAAGCTGAGAACTGCCTGCCTCTCCAAACCTAAAGAAATAGTTGGGTCTTGGAGACAGCCATGGTAAGCTTAGATGCTATCCAGGGTCTAATAAGAGGCCATTATCCTCTAGAAACAGATGAGTATAGAGTGACTTAGTGGATTCCTGTTCTTCGGGATATGTGTTTTAAGTTCCACTGTAAGGTTAGGTAACTGCTCTCAACTCCCCCACCAGCTCTATAAAGGAGCTTCCTAGATGCAGTAGTGGGAGGCAGTGGGAGCTTAGGGTAGAGTCTCCTCATGTCTTCTTCAGTAGACACAGTGTCAACCTCCTTTCATTTTTGTGGTCAGCCTAGCCTAATTCAGGTCCAACTTCCAACTATTAGAATTAACTTGCATTTTACCTTCAGGTCTTTTCACATTCTAGTCCTTTTGCCTACAAGATATACACAGGGACTCCAGCTTGTTTTCTCATCCTCACTCACCTATGAGCTACAGAGCAATGGCAGCCTTCACTGATGTTATCTTCAATGGCCCAACTTCAGCCACACACCTTGAAGTCACAGAACCAAGATGACCCAGCTCCCTGGAACCTCAGAAGCAATAGGCCACAAAGACCACACATACACACCTACTTACCACACATCAGCAAGCCTGACGCCCCCAGGAATGGCTACCTACCTACCATTCAGTTTTCCTTCTCACATAATGCCTCTGGCTTTGAGAAACGGAAATGAATAAGAGAAGCAAATAAAGAGCTATCACAAAGATCCCTCTAAGGGGGAAAAAAAAGGCAGAGAGGGTAAATAACTTTTTTCCCTCCTCTCTATTTTGAGTTTCAAATTTCAACACTATGTGTATCTCATATATTCAAGTCTGGGACAAAACAATTACAAGCATGGGAGCTGAGAATAATGCATATGGAGATATTATAATAAAAAGAGAGACTCTTTCCTTTGTGCTTGACCGTGCACACTGAATATTCACATGGAGATGAATACCCACCTTGGCTGCCATATGCAGAGGCTCCCACTGACTGCAAATGGCAGTATGCATGAGTGTCCAACCTTTCACCAGTTTTACAGGATGATGCCATATACAAAATTCACACTCAAGAACCATGGAAGGGTTTCCAAAAATAACTGGCAAAAATAATTCCCAAAGTATTTCAAATGACTTCATGATTCTTTGTGGCTAGGCCACATTCACATCTACTCCAGGCTACTGGTCAGATGCACCTGCAAGCGGCCTTTTAATTAGATGACAAGGCGCCTAGAAAAAGACACTCTAATTGCTTCCCCTGTAAATTCCTCCTATGTAAACTGTAGACGGTCACGAAGCATCTGGGAAACACAAAAGTCCTGGGTCCTGATCCATTTTGTGACAGACACCTTTCTTTTCATTCACAAAGAAAGATCCATTAAGAGCCCAAATCCAGCAACAGCAATAGCAACAGACACCAGACAGCACATGCAACACAGAAGGGAGAAGTTAGTGATCGAAAATAAATAAAACAGATGTTGCTTCCAGGAGGCACCAGGCACATGGCTGCAGTAAACAGACCAATGAAAGTTTCTGACATTCACAGAAGCAAGAAATGAGCGCTAAGCGTTACTGTTACTTACCACTCTGTGATTTATTGGAAAAGCATTGGGGCTTTTATCTACCAGTACTAGTAATGAGTTTGGTGTCAAGAGCCTAAGAAAAATCAAAGCCCTACAAAAATATGTGTAAGAATTAGATGTCCCAGGAAAAGAGCTTAAGAGTTAGTGAAATTTTTGGAATTCTAACTTAAGTGATCTTAAACTCCCATAGGAATTAACAAGTATAATTTACAATTCTAACACAAAAATGTATGTGTATATTTGATTATTTACTGCAAAAAGAAAAATGATTAGTAGGCATCAATATTTTTGACTTAAGATTGCCAATTTATAAAAGGGGGGAAAACAATAACATCCATAGCCAAAAATCCAGTGAAGTGCCAACAGGTGGTTCAGAAAATAACATTATGAACTACTTAGTTCAATTTCTACACTTAAACATCAAGTAGAGAATGTTGGACACAGGATTTAACTGCAGTAAGAGGCTACAGGCTGAAAGGAAATTCCATTCAGGCAGAACTTAAAAACACTCCTTTTAGTTGGGTATCAGAGCAGAAAACAGTGAGTGGTCTAGCACTGCTTGAGTCAGGATGGGCTGTCACTCCACAGGTCTTGGAAATGGAGAGACACCAGGCTAGCAGCTGTTTTGGAGGGCCCTTGAAAAAATTTGGGGTGGGAGGAAACAGATCAAGGACTTTCAGAGTCCAAAAGAACTTTCAAAATGTGCTTTCCTGAAACAAACAAAAGTACTTAGGTATCCAATTGGTGGCTGGTAAAAGGCTACTTCTAGTGCACTGGTAGATAAAAGGGTCCAGGCCTTGGGTTAGCATCAGCTGCACCTGCTTTGCTGGCACACGCGCACTTACGTCTGTGATAGTGTTCAGAGCCGTGTCTGCCCCGATGCTGAAATCGGAACCCGGCACATTGTTGGAGACAGTAGCAGGAACCATAACCATAGGGACACAGAACGCCTCGTGTTTCTCCCGGGCAGCTGCCAGCTCTAGGAGTCCCAGGTAGGCCTGTCAGATAAGCGTGTGTGATTGTGGGGCCAGGGAGGGAGAGGGGGACATGGCCACTGTGGGACCGAGAATGCGCAAGCATGGGAGAGTCTTGGGGAGCCACTGTCACCACGGTGCACAGGGTACAGTATGGAGACCAGGCACTACTAAAAAAGTCAACACAGGCAAGTTAAGAACACAGACAAGGACAAGAAACTTCCTAGGCACAAAGGGGAGATGTGGTATTTGCATACAGTAGTAAGACTAAACAACTCTCTTTCAAATTTGAGTCTGGTTATGTGAAGTTCTTACATGTAAGAAGTAAATTTACAAGTAAATCAAGATTTCTGTGAGACTCATGCCCATTGAATAGGATATAATTAAGGACTACAGGGCGAGAGAGATGGGTCAGAGGTTAAGACTGGTAGCTCTTTGAGAGGTCCTGACTTCAATTCCCAGCAACCCATGGTGGCTCACAACCGTCTCTAATGAGATCTGGTGCCCTCTTCTGGCATGCAGGAATATATGCAGACAGAACATTGTATACATGATAGATAGATAAATCTTTTAAAAAGAAATAAATAAATAAGGATTACAGTCTAATGTAATGATTTCTTTCTAGATCAGGGTACTTCAAACACCAAGTATGGGATTATATCTACACATTGATAGCAATCTTATACTGGCCCAGTTAATTTAGTTTATCAGAAAGGGACCAGTCTTGTGCTACACATCACTGTCCTCCCATTCTGCATTACAGGGCTATTGGGTTGGGTATTAAAATCATAGTTCTTGAGGAATAGTCAATAAGATCACGTGTATGTAAAGCAAACCAATCACACCTCCAAAGCCAACAGGTGGGGAGACAGAGAAACAATAAGGTACCTCAAATCCGCCAATAATCAGAAGTGCGTTGATACTGTGGGAACGAATCTGTTCAGCAATCTTCTCCAAGTGCAGTCCAGGTAGAGTGCTGAAGACAGACAGGCCAGGAGGTGAGAGGACATTCAAAGCCGGCAAACTTCTTGAAAATTATCTACCCACCCGTTTGGGTCTTGTCTGCCATCTCCCACCTGTCTCCCACCTTACATACCTGTGGCATGTAAGGGACAGTGGGCAGTTGAGCTACTTTCCTAGGCCTCTATGGTTGACAATACCTATGACACTAGAGTCCTGGAGTATGAGCTCTCAAGGCAGGAGTGGCAAGGTATCAGGTCCCAAAGGGTGGCAGAGTATTTGCCTAACATGTGCAAAGTGCTAAGTTCAATCCACACCACCAAAAATAAAAACACAGTGATAGAAATAGTGCTACCCCAGAAGACTTAATACTGCCTCAACAAGGTGGAGGCAGAAGGATTGTTGAGTTCAAGACCAGCCTACACTGTAGCAACATAGTGAATTCCAAAACAGACTAAGCTCAAAAAAAAAAAAAAAAAAAAAAAATCAAAAAGAATTACTCCAGTTCATGAGGAAAAACAAAACACACATTAGCTTACATGTTTTTTTAATTTGTTTTTTTTTTTTTTTTTTTTGAGACAGAGTTTTTTTTGTGTAGCCTTGGCTGTCCTAGAACTCACTCTGTAAACCAGGGTGGCCTCAAACTCACAGAGATCTGTCTGCCTCTGACTTCTCAGTGCTGGGATCAAAGGCTTTGGCTGTGTGTACCACAACCACCAAGCTAGCTTATCATATTAACAGAAATTGTTTACATAGAAATTTTCACTCTCCAAATACATACAAGTGCATGTGTGTATATATGTACATATTTTAAATAAATGTATGTGTATATAAATATATAATAAAATATATAATGTACATGTTAACTAGTATATATTTTTCTTTTAATGTATAATATATATATATATATATATGCACGCACACACACACACACACGCGCGCACACACACACACACACACACACACACACACACACACAACAATTTCATTTCTTTCAAAACCACATCCACTCAGATTCCTCTTCTATACTGTCACCTACTTCAAATGACACAGTCAGCAGGGATACCACTAAGCAGAGGAGAAACTGACATATTCTAATATTTCACCTGACAACCACCCCTATCCTTTCTTTCATGCTTAGAGGAGAAAATGAAGTTATTTATACTGTTGGTAGACATGTAAGCTACTGGAATATGGTAACAAATATTGGATATAGAATATGGAAAACTATAACAGACAAGTGAATATACCCACAGGGCAAACCTGGTATCTGCAGCAAATGTATCAAGCTGTCAGCTCACTCCCACAGTGCTCAAGAATGATGCTCAGGTTCCTTTACAAGAAGTACATCTGGGCTTTCAGGGAATCAACCTCTCTGCCTAGGAGTCTATCTGCATATCCATCAGTCTAATGGGACTTTGCCATCCAAAGCACCAATGCCATGGCACCAAGGAAACAATCCAGATGGCTAGGAAGCCACCATGTAGAATCCCACCTGTCTAGCTGGCACCAGAACCCTGATTTTGAAGTGAGCCAAAAATGTTGGCTTGAGACTTCTCAGGCTAAAATGCCACAGTGACATAGAGCCCAATACCAATACCTTCCATGCACAAAAGAAAAAAAGAGTAAGTTACAATAATGGCTGGTATTAATACTTGCATCCTGGAAATAAACAAAGATAAAACAGGGTTGAACCCAACATAACACACTTTGTTAAAATGCCTTAATCCCAGCTATGTATATAACTGAAGGATTTTGTAAGTCAGAAAAACATGATTTTACTTTTAAAATACTCAGGTAATTTCTTCAGCTGTGAAACTTAGCTTGGAGTCACTGTGCTGTTCAGTTCTGTTACACTCAGACACATCACACTTCTCTCGAATAATAGCAATAGTTTACGGCAGCTTCATAATCACTCATTCTCATGACCAGAATGGGACAGAAGTTTTTCACATATAGTTTTTACTCTTAAATAAATGAAAATATGGAATTAATGGAAAGTTCACCAAGTACTTGACCTGTCGTTTTAGAGTATTGGCGATTGAACTTAAGACCTCATGGATGGTAGACAAAAACTCTAGCCAGTCATTCTGCCTGCCTTTCCTAGCTCTGAGCTGCCTAAAACATGATTAAGTTCCCGGGGCAATGGCAGACAGGTATTCGTTACAGGAAACATACAAAAGGCACCTAAAACACTCTACATTTATCTAGCCACTGCCTACAGGAGTTGCTTCTTCCTCCTTTGTTAAGGATTGCTGGATTGTTCAACAGTTAAGAACACTTGCTCTTGCAGAGGACTAAGTTTTGGTTCCCTGAAACCACGTGGCGGCTCACAACCGTCTTTAATTCCTGTTCCAGGTGATCCTCTCACATGGTGCACAGACATACCTACAGGCAAAACAATTCATACGCATAAGATGAAAATAAAATAAACAGAACTTGTTCAAGAGTTGAAATTTAGAAATTACCGTTTTGTCCCAAGAATGGATCCTCCTTGTCCAGTCCAACCACCGACATCTCCCCAGGTGATTTCTTTTACCTAAATTTCAAACACAGAGTGAACCAGTTGAAATGAGGAAGAAAGGGCAGGAATAGAAGGCTATCAAAACAGCTCACAGCTCTGAGCTCTTTCATATTAAGGCTTCAGAGAGTTCTAATGTGTGGTATAAACCATGCACTTTGTCCATGCCATCCAAACTTAACAGCCTGTGAAGTGAGTGTCATCGGATCACCAAGCCTTGGTGTCTTTTTGAGCAAATCTGAAAATTTATGACACCTGAGCTTTAGTCAGGTTTAGAAACTGACTTAGGGCAGAATTCCTAAGCAGAAGTTACCCCTCAACTCAGTTACTGGTATGCTCACACCACCACCATCCTGAATTAGGTGCTATAGGGAATCTGGTCTCTGCATGTGCAAGAATATTCTCACTTCCCTAGGGACTCCTGGAGACTCACTTGGCCTTTGGCGAAGCCATCAAAGCCATCATAGATGGCAAACATCCTGTGACCATCTGCAATCCCGACTCGAACAGCAGAGCGCACAGCGGCATTCATTCCAGCTGCAGGTGCCCCCACATTGATGACAGCCACATTGCAATTGCTCTGAAAACAGAAGAGGGCAATGTCAAGTTGCCCCATGAGTGCAAGCTCCCATTTGCTGTACACTTATAAGAGGCCATACTGTGTCAAGTTTGGCAAGAGGTGACCATTAAGGCCATAATGGAAAAGTGAAGATAGGTTTCCATGGATCCACATTGAGCAGAGTATGGGGTAAAAAGGTCTCTGGGCCACTCAGAAGACTAGCTACCTACCTTGGGGATCTTGTCATCAGGCAACTTCATAGCAAGACGCTTGTAGGTCTTCAGGTTTCCCTCAAAACTCCTAAGGAAAAATGACAATTTAGTTTTAATTTAATATGGGTTTGTGCACATGAGTGCCTGTGGAGGCCAGAAGAGGGCATCCAATTTCCCTCGAGCTGCAGTTACAGCAATTATAACTGGGAACAGACCTCAGGTTGTTCCCTAAACTGCTGAGTCATCTCTTCTGGCCAAACTCTTAAAGTTTTACTACATTAAGACTAAGTACAGTCTCAATCACCAAACAAGGACCTAAATTTCTAATAGACTTTTATTCACGATAACTCACCTCCCTCGGAGTTGTACAGCATCTTTAAATCTCCTCTCTTCCATTGCCTTTTGTACATCCTGGGTCTTTAAAAAAGGTAATAAAGAATGAATCAAACATTAGATGCTCTGTGGCTCAACTTTCACAGTCTGACCCCATTGGATTGTTACTGGCCCCCCAAACTGACAGCTGACATGACAGTACCCATATGTGAGGGTAGAGCCCAGAAGAAAAGGGGGGCAAGAACTCTTGCTGATCATGGTCTCAGAATCTACCAGATCAATTTCCACAAAGGCCAGATTCCTGGAAATGAGTCTTCTGGGAGAGGATCTGATTAATGTTCAGTTCATCTCAGTTAAGGAAAAAGAAAACAGCTGGCTCACTGCCTCACTAAGGACTGCAGCAGATCTCCAGTGCCCAAGGGGAAGAGAGGGATGGAGGCAGCTCCAACACAGAGCTCAGGGCTAAACATCCCTCCCGCCTCAGCTGACTTAGCAAGTGGCTCCCTGTGGCTGCTTATTAATGAAACCGCTAGTGATTATTTGAGTATCAGGCAAGTTACACACACAGACAGGGGTGAGCAAGAAGCTCCAAAGAAATCTACCACACATGGTTCATGGCTCTGACCTTTTAAACCTATTGCCTTGCACACAGTTTTAGCCACTACTTTCGTTCTTCCATCCTCAAAAATAATCAGAAACACACATACACACACTATCTTTGCATATGCAACCATTCACACAGACATAGATCACCACACATATGAATATATACCATTTAAATCCATATCTGGGAATTAAGTTAAGGTTACTTTCAACAAGTCCCTTGACACAGTGTGTGTGTGTGTGTGTGTGTGTGTGTGTGTGTGTGTGTGTGTGTGTGTATTATAAAAGGCATACATGTCAGGATCATCCAAAAGCCTAAGTATTGCCACATTTCATGAAAAAAAAAAATTCTGACGCAGCAAGCCCCACTGTCACTAAATCTACTGAGAAACTGAATTGAAAAGCAGAATCCATTTTTCTTTCATCTATACACCTGAAAGAGTGGGCCTATCTCAGCATTACTGGAAATAACTTAGGCATGTCACACCTACACCACCAATTCCTGGCAGGATCATTTTTCTGAGCTCAGCCTTGCTGTTTCTGGTGCACAGGAGCTACTTTGACCATCTGTGACTGTAGGAGGAAACAGTCACCAACTCTTTACCCAGTTCTTGGTGGAGAAGACTCAATCAAAGACTCATCATTAGGAGACATGACCACTGGAAGTGCCTCAAGAAAAGAGGCAAATGATGGAGATGTTTTTACACACAAGACAGTGATTGATGCAGAAAGCCTGCTGCCATCATCCACAGGGCACATCATTCCCACCACACCACCGAGTCCTAAGCATGGTTTGAAGCACCCACTTGTTCCTACAAGTAGCCTATCCAATGTCCATGCCCACCCATACCCAAGCTCACCAATTGCACACACTCCATCAGAGGCAGGCGCACAGCATGGTTTCCTCTCAATGATACCACACAGGCCGGAGTCTCAGGGGTAGCCTCCAGCAAGGCAAGGACAGCTTCTACCCCCATGCGGCTGGCCTGCAAATGATAAGCAAAAACACTAAAGATGGTAAGGCCTTCATCCTATGCTCAAGAGGCACTGTATGCATAGCCAGACACCACCCCAGGGTTCACTCTCTACCTACTTTCTATGCTGTGAAACAATATTCAATCAGGGGTTGGCCCTGCTGTCTTGCTCATCTCTATTCATCTCTGTAACAAACAGATTTTAACTCCAGTAATAACTACAAGGTAATACTGAGAAATTAGTATTTGGACTCAGGACACCTGCTGTCTTCTTGGGTTATGTTCTGGAAGCTTACACTTGGAATACCACATTCCTACATCCTGGGTTTTACTCTCCTGGCACCAAGGCCTTCCCTATCAATAGACATACTGACATCCAACATCAGCTGTGACCTCAGCTCAGGAAATCATCCTACGTCAATGAGTCTCAAAGGACCTTTAAATGAGGACATGGGCCATGATTGTCTCGAGGGATGAAGCTGCTGGTCAGCCTTCATAATAAACTAGTGTTTCTAAATATCTTGCTAGGAGGTGTCATGAAAATGTTCAGTTTACCAAAATCCTGTCAAATGCAGAAGGGGTTCCTCCTCGTTGCACATGTCCAAGAATGGTCACCCGGGTGTCAAAGCCCAGCTGCTTCACCACAAGCTGTGGAGAAAGATGTCCATCAGAAAACAGAGAACTAAACAGACCTCACTGTGGCTTTATCAAACTAGGTGTGGTCATAGATGCTGGCACTGAGAAAGGGAACTCTACCTGGTCTTCAGATGTAAAAGTTAAAATTGATCATTGTTTATTTCCCCTTGCAACATTATATTATTATTATTATATATTATTATTATTATTATTATTATTATATTATTCCAAATAACGGTTTCACTGTAAAGTAAAATCTTTTTGACATTGCTGCTGTTTGTTTGTTTGTTTGTTTGTTTTGATCCCTGGAAGCAGTATACACAGTCCACTTGGCCTTGAACTTAATAATCCTCCTGCCTCAGCATCCTAAGTTTGGGGGTTATGGACAAGAATCACCACATCCGGACTAGTGGAATTAAAATCTCTATCTGCTAACACCGACTTCTCTACAAAAATGCTGCTTCAAGTAGCTGTATTTAAAGCATTATTTATATTAGAAGCATTTCCCTTGATGGTGTACAGCTCTACTGTGAAGAGACTAACCCAGGCAATTCAGCCCCATGCCAACAGCAGTACTGGCCAGTTACTTTTGGACCATATATATCATAGAGCCACCTACATCCATCTGTTCACACTTCTTGGTCCCATATTGCTGGAGTTCATTTTAATTTTACTTCAGTGAGAGAGAAAAAACCCCTGCCCTGTTTTCACAGAGAGCTATCAGCAAATACTGTTGAATATCTCTTACTAGCACCTACTGATGATTTAATTAATGCTGAGGTGCAGATCTGGTACTGGAGTCAATAAAAAATGAGCTTGGCTCATTAAATAACTTGGGGGGGGGTTGTGGATCAATGGTAACACACTTGGAGGAAACATGAGTTCATGGGCTCCAGTCATAAGCACTGCATGCAAAAGACAATGAGTAAGACATGGTATGGTGGTCACACCTGCAATTCTAACATTTGGGAGGAGACAGGAAGATGGCCAGTTTGAGTCCAGCATGGCCTAATTAGCAAGAATTTAAAAAAAGTAAGAGGGGGGGAGGAGGGAGGAAGGGAGGGAGGGAGTGGAGAAGAGAGAGAGAAAGGAAGGAAGAAGAAAGAAAGAAAGAAAGAAAGAAAGAAAGAAAGAAAGAAAGAAAAGAAAGAAAGAGAAGAAAGAAAGGAAGGAAGAAAGGAAGAAAACTTGTAAAACAGGATTATTAATGCCTGTGGGCCCTGACTCAGAGCTGGAACAAGACAGCCTAGCATGTGATTCCTCAGTAATTCTGAGATACTAGTGAATGTGTCAAAGTCCTGTAGAGACTGGTAAGCACCAGCCTGAAGGAGTAGAAGAGCAGCAGCCTGCCAGACCCTGCCCTTCCTCATGATGCCATGAGGAATCAGTGACTCACTGCCAACTAGATAGTTTTATTGATGGGAATGTGATCAGCTGATGCTCCAGGTTAGAAGGAAACTAGAGGGAAAATTGGACATCTCCTTGTCTATTATTCCAAACAGTGATGCTCTCCCCAGACTGTGCTGGCTGCCAAGTAGTCAAGGCTCCTTACCTTCAGTACAAAGTCTGCTTAAAAGCCAGTCCTTTCTAACCCAAGAACATGCTTATCCACTCAACTGTCCTTCCTCTGTTGTTATTTATGGAGCCATTAGGACCACTGGAGACAAGGCACAAGAAATGCTGGCTGCCCAGAGTTCTTAAGCTTCATGTTCTCCATGTTATAAAAGTTGAGTTAATATTCTAAAATCTAAGTCCTGCCCATCATCTGATAACTCTTATATCCAGCTAGACAGCAGAGCAAAAGTAAGGCTTCACACATGCTTACCTCCTTGATTTTCTCAGAGCTGATTGGTTTATTTTGGGTATCGATTGCTCCTTCAGCCACAATGATAATATTCAGCCTCTTTTTTTGGGCACGGTTCTAAGGAAAACAGAAAATTCAAACTCCTAAAATTTATAATCTGTTTTTTAATTACAACAAACCTAGAGAAATTCATCCTAAACATCAATAGCTTCTTTCCAGGTAAAAAGCATTGCCTAACTTGAGTGTTTCTCAGTAACCCCCAAAGTAGGTGAAAGGTGCTTTTGTGAGTGTTGAGGGAGTTAGTAGTCTAGGGACATTACAAGTATTCATGCAAACTTGGCCCCAGTTAGCTCCAGGTTAAGGTGGGATGGATGGACACACTGTAGTACAATGTCTTATGAACTCACTCTAATACAACACTATCTTACATTAGCTCACAAGATCACTCAAGGCGAAAATAAACCAAAGTGTGCATGGCAACTATATCATGGAGTAGGTTAGCTCATTTTCAATGGATTTGCTTTCTATAAAGTTCCAACCAAAAAATATGATTCCTTAGACAAAGTCAGCGATTAGTGTGTGGGACCCTGGCCATGCCTGAAGGTGGGCCAGCAAGTAACATGCTGATATGGGTGAGAGGTATGTGGCATCAAGGCTGTATAGAAATAAAGATTTTATTCTTATTTATAATTGCTATGAAATATGCCATACTTTGAACAGTGTGCTGGTAAGAAACACCTTTTTAAAAGTATAAAGCGTTGCTTGAAAAAGTACTGGAAGGACAATTCTGATAAATATGAGATGCTAAAGAGGTATGTTTTGGCCACAAAACACAGTATTCTGAACTGGCTAAAAGACAATGAGATCTGTGGCCTTAAGAAGTTGCCCTTTTGGTCAAATAATTGCCTTTTAAGCACAAGGACCTGAATTTGGTTCCCAGAGCATGGTTTTGTTTTGTTGTTGTTGTTGTTTTTTTTTTTAAATGGAGACAACTAATGGGGCAAGTTTGTAACTCTAGCTCTGGGGAAGTGGAGGCAGAAGGTAGATCCCTGGGATTAACAATTAGTGATTGTCCCCAAAAGGAAAAAGAACAGTGGGCAGTGTCTGAAGAACAAGACCAAAAGACATTTTCTTGATAGCTAGTTGAGGAAGGAGGGCTATGAGCACTGCGGGCAATGGCATCCCTTACATTCCTGAGCAGGTGGGGCTGGTCTACACAAGAAACCTAGCTGAATATGATTCCGAGGAAGCAGACTAGTAAGCAGCATCCCTCCGTGGTCTCTGTGTCAGTTCCAGCCTCCAGGTTCCTGCCTTGAGTTTCCGCCCCAGTTCCAATAGATCATGAACTGAATGCTAAAGTAAACCCTTCTCTCCCAAAGTTCATTTTGGTCCAGTGTTTGTTTCATCACAGAAACAGAGAAACAAACTACAATATCTTCATATATATGTCTACCTGCACACACATGAACCATGGGGGATGCACACATCAACAATGGAATCCTCAGGGTGTTTAAGTATGAAGATGGGCATCATACCACTACAACTTAATGAGTGCTTCCATATTTGTGTCTAGACTGAAATTAATTGATCCACTGACCTTCACAAAGTCACTAAGAATATAATTTTCCCATGTAAGAGAGGAACACCTTTGGACAAAGAAAGGTGAGGTTATCTGATGAATGCTATCCTATTAGTGGTACAGCCAATATCCAGGACATGGAATTCTGTATACATTTTACACTTAAATGAATGTTATAAAGATTGTTTCTTAGGCTAGGTAATCTTCTAAAATGTTGGGTAAACATCTTGCAATATTGTATTGGTGACCCATAAAAACTAATGACAGCTACAAAGATATCAAACATTTCTGCCCTAACTCAGCCAAAACTTGCAGGAATAGAAGGCTATGTATCCTGGTCTTGTCCTACTGGAAAACACAGTATACGAATCTAGAGCCTAAGGAGGTTGTCAGATGGGATGACATGAAGAAACAGTCTTTAAAGTAAATATCTAGAAACTGAAGGACTATGTATGCCCTATCAGTCAAACTCCTACAGTCTTCCGGATCTCTGAATCATTGCCCATGGATCTATGGCTTGTGACAATTCACTGAGCAATCAAGCTCGAGACAAGTAGGAAAAAAAAGACATGAGGGGACAAGATATGACTTCTAAGGAGGTAGAGGTGTCCTGTGTAAAGACTGGGTGGTAATCCAGTCTTTGGGTCACACAAAAGAGCCAGTAAATGGGAATACCACCTCTCATCTCACCGGGCCAGGCATCTAAGAATATTGCCAATGTCCCCTAGATCAGGCAGGGCCAAAGCAGAGGAAACTCCCTCCCAGTGGCAATAGCTGCACTTTGGCCATCCACTATGATATAACTTCAATCAATAGCATTCCACATAAGATTTTATTTCAGCAAAACCTATCTGGTTCATGACTTGCATTATTTTCCTCCTTTGAGATTGTTACTTGAAAACAAGGTTTTATTGCCCCATCCCACTCCCCACCCCCCAGTCTTTCCTAGACAGCACTTATGTGCTTGCTGGCTATAAATAAAATTATCTGTGATATAATGCTTACACATTTTTCTTGTAGAACTATGATAAAACTAAGGGAGAGAAGAGTAACATCCTTATTAGTATCTCTGCCCTGAAAGCTATGCATGCTCTTAAGAGGCCCCACACACACACTGCTGGTATTAGGCCTTCATTGGGGGCTATCCACCCTACCCTAATAAGCAACTATACTGGGAAAGATAACATAGAACAAACTCCTGACAGGAGAAGAGAGGAGCATGGATAATGGATAAAAATTGTTAGGAAAAAGAAGATCCTAAAAGTCCCCACACTGTGGAAAGAAATGTCACAACACCTCACCCTATATTGGGGGAGAAGCAACATTTATAATTACAGAGTCCAGTGATGAGGAAGTCTTAAACAGCAAACAAGAGTGTTCTCTGTTATCCTGACTTCATTTAACCATCATGATTTCATCTCATGATGTGAGAGCCACTTTTGATGAAAGACAGTCAACAGTTCCAGCTGTTTCTCCATGGCAACACTGGACAGAGAGAACCATAAAGGAACAGCCTATGCTGGCAGAACCTCGGCAACAGGCTTGACCTCATTTTATGAGCAGTAAGTTTTTAAGTGTTTAAAAGAAGCCATTCAAATTGGCCAGCCCAAAAGGCCTTGCAGTTCCTTACTCAAGCAACACATCCTGACTCCCAATTACCTCTGAGAGTTTCAAGCACATGCTTTCTTCCCAGCCGTCCTCAGGAGGAGACTCGGGAAGGAACACCCAGTCGGCACCGCAAGCCAAGGCGCTCACCAAGGCCAAGTAACTGTGTGGGAGAAAGAGTCATTTACTCACAGGGAAGATGGAGCCTGCTTACGAGGGTGGTGAGTGTGCCACCCATGCTCAGAGTCAACCTTGGGCAGCTCTGGACCTTGATATCCTGTAGGAGCTTTTTGGAGTTTGTGTGATTTCAATGCATGGTGCACAGCACAATATAGGACACTCACACAGATGCCACTAAGATTGTACCTGCCAGGATGGTGTCTGCAGATACCTACCCACAATGTCTTCCCATCACCTCCAGGACGAAGGTCCTCTGGTGGCTGGAAAAGCGGTAAAGGATACATGTTACCACTCATAGCAAGAATGTGTATTTACAGCCAAGAGAGACAGAATGCCTTCTTTCTCAACTATGGCTGGCACCAATTTTCCAAAAGCTCACTCATTTTCTACAAAAAGCAAGCTCTACTACTAGTGTTTCAGACCTAAGGAGTAATGAAGCTTCAGTAATAACTGCATTTGGGGGCTTTTTGTTTCTTGAAATGTGCTTTCATATATCCCACACTGACCTTGAACTCTCTGTACAGCCAAGGTTGAATACACAGAGAGTTCTGATCCTTCTGTCTCCACATCCAAGATTCTAGGACTTCAGGCATGCACATCACCTCCAGCTGTGTGGAACTGGAAATCAAACCTAGGGCTTCCTGAATGCTAGGCAAGCACTATATGAACTAAATCACATCCTCGCTACTGCTGCTAGTCACATATTTTACATCCATCACTTGTTCCCTAAGACTTCTTTATACTATTAAGGTGATTTCCTGGGCCCTTTTCTAAGAAGCATCATCCTTGAACTAAGCTGGATTTTTCTTAAAGCCATGGGTTGGTCAGACTCATATCTGTAATCTCAGAACGGGAGAGGCCATGAAGTCGGGAGTTCTGGTCTTCAGGGGGGGAAAAGTAAAGCCACAGGCTACCTATATTCACAGAAGCACATGAGCATGAATGCTACAAACCAGCTCCATCAACACATGACTGTCTTTCCTTGCAATGGAAAACCCCAATTGCCCTGAGCTATCCTTCCTGTCCTGGAGAGGTGATGTGATTTTCCAGTGTCACAGAGTTCAGTGGACAGAGGGCAGCTCAGAACCAGACATATTTACAAAGGAACTCATGAAGCCCCAGCCTCCCTCAATAATGCTTGTTCCAGTGTTCCAAGCATCAAGCTACCAACTCACAAAGCAAAAGGCACCTGCCCAACATAGTATTCCACATGATTTAACTGAAAAGGCTTTACAGGACTCAGTGATGCTCTAGAAAGTTGTTAGTGACGCCTCCTCCTGGGTCTACATCACTGCAGATGAATTGGTAATGTCCTACTCACTCCAGTTCATCTGTAGCTGAGAGTCCTAAGTGACACCTGTAATGTCTCGCTCCACCAACAATTGTGCCAAACTCACTAAATCTCTCTTTTGTTATTATTCCATGAGAAGACCCTTGGTGGAAGGGGATGGGCTTTAGGTATTATCATTATTTCTTTCTGTTTTCTAGTTTCTCTCCCATGAGCACATGGAGAATAATACTAATATGTTATCTAGGGAATGGCCAGGAGCCAGCAGCAATAACCTATTAGTTTCTGTGAGTCATTTTACCTCTGGGCGGTGGTCATGATGGCATCAATAACTTCAATAATTCGGTGCAGAGCCGAATCTGTACCAATGGTCATGTCTGTGCCACAGAAGTCATTGTCAATGGAGCCCACCATGCCCACCACGTTGAGGTGAGAGTGTTTCTGGGCTGCGTCTTTATCAATCTCCCCTGCATTGGAGACAAGAAGCACACGTCATACTCAGGAGAAGCTGCCATGCTTCCTTGTGCCCTACCAGATGTAAAAGACAATGGCTGTGCAATAGAAGTCATATCCGTTAATCCATTTTTTTATTAATTTCCCCAGAACTATATGAACCCTCAATCAGCACACTGAAGGAAAGACAAACCAGGGGACGACAGAGGGAATTACAGAAAATATAAATTGGCCCTGGACATCAAGCAAGAACACTGAATTATAAAAATAAAAAAAAATAATAAAAAATTAAAAATCCAAAGTTTTCCATTTAAGATAAAAACTTTAAAATGTTTCTTAGCAGTAGCTTTGGATAATAATGACTTTCAATGAGGACACATTATAATTTGATAATTAAGTACTTTAGAAATGTATTGTCACCTTCATATTGATTTCTTAAAGATGCCTATGGAACTAGTTAGTACCTGTGCACCTGGCACACCTCACAGGATAAATACACTTGGTCTGGTAGCTCTACACAGATGAAATTAGAATAGTTTGTGGGTAGAGTTGGGGTGAGGGAGTGTTTCTAGGCCTTTAGCCATGGTCACCAATGGGCTAGTAAATGAAAACATGGAGTAAGATCTCTCTGCTCTATTTCCTTAATAGATTTGTTTGTTTATCGAGACAGGTGTCTCTGTGTGGTTTTGGCCATACTATAACTGCCTCTGTAGACAAGACTAGCTTCGAATTCACAGAGACAGATTTTGATGGGTTTTTGGGGGGTTTTGTTTGTTTTTTAATGAAATTTAAGGACATATGCTTTATCTAAAGCTTCCAATTTTCATGAGCTGTTGTTTGAGCAACACATTCTTGCTGATTATACTTGACATAAGACTGGAATTATATATTAACAGCATTAAAGAGATAGCAACAACAATTCACATGGAGTTCTCAGACATCCATTCCTAAACAGCACAAAACTGATTTAAAATGAGTAAAAGCAGATCAGCATTTTCTAAATAAATTCTTGTAACAGCTCAAGTCTGGAAATGTCCAGCAAAGCAGGGGAAATGCTGGAAGTGTGGATATTGGCACCCTAGGGCTGATATGCACCCAGACCATGGTCAAGGCTGCTTGGCTTCCTCTGAGTCTCCTCACTTAGAAAATGAGTTTGTATATGAGTGCTGCCATAAGGAGTCCATAGATGGAGAACAGGAGGGACTTGTTATTACTGCTTCCATGTGAGCTACCGATTTAAATCCAGTGCTGCCAAATCCTGAAATAAAACCACAGCCACAATTTGGCTACAGCTGAAAATAAAATGGCACTAGGTGTGGCAGTGCACACCTTTTAATCCCCAGCATCTACCTATCTCTGTGAGTTCAAGGCCAGTCTGGTCTATATAGTGAGATCACATCTCAAAAACTAAAATCTAATAAAAAAATAAAAGGTTGACTCAAAAGTATGTATGCCTGTGCCAATTATAAATAACTCCTTTTGTATTCCTTTAAAGAAGGCACAGGTATGACTTTGGAAGCTCCTGAAAAGCACAGACAGGGAAATGTGAAGCAGGCAACTCAGAGAAAGGCAGCAACGGCAGCGGAAACAGAAACAGAAACCGTACCATTCTGAACCAGCTCTTCCAGAAGTGCATTCCACTCCTTCCGGAAGATGTTGGCTCCCGTGAGACTTCCGTCCCCACCGATGACGCACAGGTTGGTGATGCCCAAACGCACCAAGTTACAGGCCGCTTTCAGACGCCCATCCCGGGAGCGAAATGCTTGGCAACGGGCACTCCCGATGATCGTCCCACCCTGGAGAGGACATAAATCATGCTCACTGACAGGAAGCCAGATGGATCAGTACAGGCATGGATCCACTATTTATGCAGAACATTCCACGTGTTTTCCTCATTTTCATCTCTGCCATCAGTCCTGAGTCCCTCACTTTAGTTCCACCCTGGAAATCCATGAAGAAACACACTAGCCTGATGCCCATGGAAGACTAATGCCAGCCTTCAGCTGAAAGGGACAGCACAAGTGTCTACAGGGTTACCGCATCTTCCCGGCTTGTTTGAGTCAGAGCTGGCCCAACAGGGGAGGAGCTGGACCAGGTACACACAGAAGGAAAGACATGTGAGCACTCCACTGGCTATCAACCATTACCAGTCCTGCCTCCTGACAATGACCTGGCAGTCCTATGAGTCAGATCAATGAACCAAAGGAATATGAAAGGTATACAGTTTTCATGATTTCATTTAAATTTATAGTCCTAGAGTGACCCCTGGAGGACCAGGACTCTATCCAAGGGTGAGAGTTAACCTATGCCTCTCAATAAACCTGCCATCCACACAATAGCATTTCCTATGTTGCTCCCTCTATCACAACAGCAGAATGAGAACATTCTGTGTTGGTAATGAGTGGAAGTCTTGAAAGCATTATTTTGTCTAATTATGGATAGGCCAAAATGCCCTTCACTGTTTTTCCAGTAGCAAAGCTAAGAAATTTCCAAGTGCAATCTCAGAGTCGCTGATACTTTGTTACAGAGCATACCCCCTTAGCACCTTCAGAGTGAATTTACCAACTTTATTTATATTAAAAAGTAGTCAAGTCAGGCAGCAGTGGCACATGCCTTTAATCCTAGCACACAGGAAACAGAGGCAGGCAGATCTCTGAGTGAGAAGTCAGCCTGGTCTATGGAGTGGGTTCCGGGGACAGCCAAGGTTACACAGGGAAACCGTGTCTCAAAAAACCCCAAGGGGGACTAGGGGGAGTAAAGTAAAGTAAAAACAAAGGACAAGATGAGTCAGAGATTAATCCTTAGGTTTTAGAAGCTCAAGCCACAAATAAAGTGCTTTTTATAGTCTTTTCTTCCTACATCATCCCTTTATTTCTCAACTAATTTGGACCCTTTCTTAAGCCAAATGTTCCAGGAGTGTATGAGGCATAAGTTCCCTGGACAGATTTCTTTTAAATTCAAAACAAGCACTGTGTTGCCTGAAGTAGCAATTACCTCTTCGTTGTGTACAAGGCAGAAATTAGCTGTGTCTGCTTCAAGCTAGAGCACAGATGAAGTGTCCCTGTTAAATCCACAGCCCTAAGGGCTGCCAGGCACAATCTTCCCCCAGCTTTGTTTTATTCAATGCCAAGGGATATGTAAAAACCCAGTGGGCACAGAGATTTGCCAATGAATACAGCACCAGCAAACCCAAGTAACCTCTACATTCCTCTACTCTTGAAAAAAAAAAAGATACCAGAAGTAACACAATAAACAGTGGCTAAGGCACACAAGTTTGTATTGCAAGGATATTTCCTGAGTTAAGGTCATGTTGATGTTTTTAAGACTTAATGAAAGGCCCTGGAAGATGACTCAGTGGTTAAAACTACTTGCTGTATAATCATGAGGACTCTGGTCCTCATTTAACAAGCTCCCATGTAACAAACCAGGTATTGCAAAAATGGCTGAAACTCTGGCTCCAAAAGATCCAACATCATTTTCTGTGCACAGGTGCAAACATATGCACAGACACACCCATACATAAAATTAAAAAAAAAAAAAAAATGACCCATATTGTAGATTGAATGTGAAGTACATCCCTCAGGCAGTTTTGGTCAAACCCTTGGTCCTCAAGCAGTGATGTTTGGGAAGAACTGTGACTGCTTTGAGAATGGCTGAAGTCCAAGTGGGTTGCTGTGGTAATCTTTGAAGGTGATGACCACATTGGCTTCTGACCCCAGCTCTCTGTTTCTGATCTGGCAAGGTGTGAGAAGCCATGCAAAAATCTCCCTGTTACAAACTAGGCCATTAAGCCCCCCTACTCAGCTTCTCAGCTACTATATCCACTAAACCATGAATCAAATGAATTCTCACTTGGGTTCCTTCAATCAGACAGTTGTCACAGAGACAAAAATATGGTACACAGTAAGCAATGGGTGTCTTCTGTCTTTTAATAATTAGTTTAAAACAATGAACTAATTATAATTTATAATTATCTAGCTGGGATGGGAACTCACTTTAAAACTTACTGAAACTTAAGCATAAAATGTTTCAAATTAAAGTGTTAACCTTAATATAGAGAAACAAAGAGCAGCATGGCACCTACCACTTGCAAAATGCTAGAGACACTCTCCCACGTGGCTTCAACAATATTGGAGCCTCCATCCACCATGCCTTGGTAACCCTGGATGAGAAAAAAAATAAACATCTATTAAATAGGAGCCAGATTTTATTATACATTTATAGACCCACAACTTATATAAAACAGAAACAGCAGTGACAATGAACCTAATTTTCAAAGTGACCAGTAGAAGACAGTGCAATGCAAGTGATGGCTAAAAGTAGTAAACCATGGTTTAAAAACAAAGAAAGAAAAACTTCATTCATTTCCACAAAACCTGGAAGAGAAGGAAACAAGCAAGCAGAACAGTAGCCTCAGTGCATTCTGGGTCCATGTCAGATCCTAGTCCCCACTATGATGAAATAGATTCTACCTAGGGTGCCAGTGTCTTCATCCAAATTCACAAGCTTCTCGGCCAGAAAGAAAACAGAGAAACGTGTAGCCAGAGCCACAGCCATATTCAGGAGCACTCTCAAAAGACCAGGACACGAGTGGCATCCACTGAAGAGCTTTGACACAATGTAACATGAGGACTGGCCAAGCTCCCACACAACAGGCCATTGCAATAAGGTCTGGCATTCAATGGAGGGTAAAATAAGAGGGCAAAGGAGAGAAGGTGGCCACAGCTTGCATGCTGGAGAAGAGAACCATCTGGATGTTAAGAAACATCCTGAGTGGACAGCCCTGTCTTGTTCCTGATTTTAGTGGAATTGCTTTCAGTTTCTCTATTTAATTTGATGTTGGCTGTAGGTTTGCTATAAATTGCCTTTATTATGTGTAGGTATGTCCCTTGTATCCCTGATCTTTCCAAGAGTTTTATCATGAAGGTATGTTGGATTTTGTCAAAGGCTTTTTCAGCATCTAATGGGATGATCATGTATGCGTTTGTGGGGTTTTTTTTGTTTTTTGTTTTTTGTTTTTTTTCAGTTGGGCCATTCCTGCATGTATGGGATTAAGCCTACTTGAGCATGGTGGGTGATCTTTTTGATGTACTCTTGGACTTGGTTTGCATGAGTTTTTGCATCTATGTCCAAAGGGAAAATGGTTTGTAATTCCCTTCGTTGCACCTTTTTTTGGTTTGGGAATCAGAGTAACTGTGGCCTCATAAAATGAATTTGGTAATGTTTCTTCTCGAATATCTGGAAGTCGAAAGCATCCTGAGACTGTCTTAGAGCTGGATTCAGGTAAACCTTTTGTAACATCAAGGTCCACAGTATTCTTGCAACATCCTCACTGACAGAACTGCTCCCCAAGCAACCACTACAGGCTGTTTTACTATTTAATTATGCCACACAGTGAACAAAAATGTTCCCTTTCCTCTTGTTTTAATTTAAATGTTACATTTTGTTTGTTTGTTGATACAAAGGCCAATACAGCTCATATTGGTCTTGAATTTACTGTGCATCTGAGGATGACCTTCTGATGTTATTCTGTATATATGTTTCTCATACTGGTTAATAAAGCACTGTGGCCAATGAGATAGCAAGATAGGCGGGGCTAGGAGACAAGGAGGAAAGAGGAAGCAGGAGGGAGGAGTTGAGATGTAGACCTGAAAGAAACAAGATGCCGGCTGTGGCTCCCAGATAAGATAACCATGTGGAAATACTTAGATAAGTAGAAATGGGTTAATAATTAAGGCAGAGCTAGCCCATTAACAATGATAGTCATTGGCCAACAGGATTGTATCAAATACAGAGTCTCTGAGTATTATTTGGGGCCGGCACGCCAGACTGGCGGGCTGGCAAGCTGGCGGAAACATACACGCTACAACCTTCAACCTCTAATGCGTCTACCTCTAGCTCCCAAGTATTGGGGTTAGAGGTGTGCACTGTACTGGCACATCCAGTTTTATTTGCGGCTGGGGACTGAATTCAGAGTTTCCTATATTTGCGGCTGGGGACTGAATTCAGAGTTCCCTATATTTGTGGCTGGGGACTGAATTCAGAGTTTCCTATATGCTAGCCCAGCCCCAAATAATGATGTGATACTTTAAATTTTATTTGTTTTTACAAAGAATTTTGCTACTTAGAAAACAAGGAAAATGCTCTACAAGCCTTAACACAATTAAAGGTACTTGGCGACAATAACTTCAATATTTTGCATAGTCTAGCTATGTATGGTGAAAGAAGCAATTAAAAAAAAAATGAGATTAGAATGACTCAATTACTATTGCACTTGAAGCTTCCACTCCACTGTACACGTGGTGACTTGCTAGGAAATGACTCATTCTTTAGTTTGCAAAGTCATTGTGCTCACATCACAGCAGAAAAATAGCTGCCACCTGCAGTTAAGCTGCTTCTTACTAAAAAGAAGAGATTACCAAATTAGAACTAATTTATTATCATGTAGAAAGTTAGATCATTTTTTCCCTGTTGAAACAGAAGGCTAAATACAAACATAGCCAAAGCATTTTCTGAAATTCCATTTTGTACTCTGCCTTCAAAGCCAGTTTTATGACTCATGACTCACCTAAGAAAAGCAAACCACTGAACCTTTTAAAGTCACACTAAATTTTTAACCAAAGAAATGCTACCAGCTTTGTTTACTCTACTTTAGAGAATAAAACTAAGAGACCCCTGGCTGGCTCTATCAGAACCAGCCTCCACCAAAACTCCTCTTATCAGGTCATTCACTCCCATGAAAACACAGGTCACTGGCTCTCAATTATACTGAACATTGCCAGACTGGTTATCAGTGGCTCCAACTGATTCTGAAGGAATGCATTGCTATATTTAGGGGACCTTGTGGCCACCATGTTTAGTTACGTGTTGACTCCTCAAAAATCAAAGTTAGACCCAGTTCACTCACAGGTAGTTTTGAAAGTGATCTCTCTCTCTCTCTCTCTCTCTCTCTCTCTCTCTCTCTCTCTCTCTCTCTCTCTCTCTCTCTCCAAAATTAAAAGGCCATATGGGAAATTACCATCTCATATTAAATTGGGCCTTTTTCTTAGTATTGTTGGATAGATCTATGGTCAGTTTCATCTCATCTGCAGGGTACTATCTCAATATGAATTCCTGAATTTCTCTATTAAAAAAAAAAAACCACCTTGCAGGTAGGCATGTAGAGAGAGGCTCCAGGTGGCTATCTAGTTTTACATTCTATGAATATTTATATAGTAAATATTTATATTAGTAAAAATCATTGATCAAAACTAGCTGATCACAAAAAAAGGAGACACAGCAAAAGTTCTCTATGTTCATGGATTTCTTTCCTTCATTTTGGTTTGAGACAGGGTTTTTCTGTGTAGCCCTGGCTGTCATGGAATTAGCTCTGTAAACCAGGCTAGCCTTGACCTCACAGAGACCCACCTGTCTCTGCCTCCTGAGTACTGGGATTAAAGGTGTACATCACCACTGCCCATCATTTTTCTTTATTTTTAAGATTTTGTTCTAGTGTGTGTGTGTGTGTGTGTGTGTGTGTGTGTGTGTGTGTGTGTGTGTGTGTATCATATGTATAGATAGGTACTCTTATAAGCCAGAAGCTGGCATCAGATCTCTGCATCTGGAGTTAAGAGCAGTTGGGAACCTACTGGAGTAGATGCTAGGAACTGAATTGCAACCCTCTGTAAGAGTAGAGTAGCAAGAACTATGTGAGATTTTGTTAAAATTTAAATATATATATAAATTACAATTTCTTCATTTTCCTCCTTCCTCTTCCTCCTTCCAACCCTTCCCATACACCCCTCCTTTTGTTTTCTAGATATTGGTATGTGTGTGTATATGTCTATGAATATCTATTCCTAAATACATAAATATAACCTGTTTAGCCTCTATATTACTAGTGTGTATATGATTTCAATAGGAATGTTAACACAAAAGAGAGAAAGCTAATGGGATCAGAACCCTACACAAAGAACTGCATATAGACAACTGAAAGTGCTGAACGTAGATGTAGTCTTCCCCAGGGAAGAGCTCCCGAACTGGTTATCCAATACCATGAGGTCAGTCCTAAAATCATGCTCATACAAGCAAGTACTGGCCATCTCCCTAGCCCCACCCTCATTTTTTTCCAAGACAAGATCTCACTCTGCAGCCCAGACTTGTCTGGAGGCCAAGCTGGCCTCAGGTTCCTCGGAATCCTCCTGTCTCAGCTTCGGACCAATGAAATTTCAGGCAGGAATTGCTACTCCAGGGTTACCCCAGTGATTTTTCAAATTCAGGACCTTGGCTTGATTTTGCCTACAGGAAAGGCCCGTACAGAAGCTGAGAGTGTACAGTGTTTCCTTCCTGGACCTGGAGAGCTCTGATCATGTCTCTCCCAAAGCTCTGAACTAAAAAACTTCACAGTCATCCCATTAAAAAAAAAAAAAAAAATGTTCTCAGTGACTTAATTACTTCATGGAAAATTCCTATAGAGAAAGAAGCCACAGAATTTGACCTTGCTAAGGCTGGGTCAGCTCTGAAATAGGTTAGAACATGGCAAGCCATTGTATAGTCCTGTACTTGGAGCTGAGCAGACACCTAATACACTGACTTGATTTATTTGATCCTCTGGCATTATTAGATTTTTTTAAGCCAAAGTTAACAGTGCACAATTCCAAGAACGCTATAAACCTAACAGTCACAGCAAGAGGGAGGCAGGTCAGCCTTCTTACAGGATAACAGTCAACTCTGCACCAGTGTTCTCAGTGGGAAGTCACTCAGCCTCACTGTGACTACCATGATGACCATGGTGACAGTGGAGATGGCAATAGTGGGTGGAGAAAGTCCACCCTCTTTTGTAACTTAACAATGTTATAAGTTTAAACAGTCTGATTCTGTGGTCATGACATTGATAGCTGTAGGGATTATCTGGTCAGAAATGGCATATAAATTGAGTGTACGACCCAGCATAGTTTTAGCATTTAATGAAAAACAGTACTTATACCTGCAGTAATTATCATGAAATAAGACATATTGTAAACAGTGTTCCCGAGAAAGGGGCAAGCACTGATCATATGAATTGGCCCTTTATAAATCAGTGTAAGTTAACCAGTATAGTTAAGAGTCATGTGTGTTAGTATAAGGGTTGGGCCTGGCAGACTGTGCTGTTGAACAGCATACAGGAGACAGCATGTGTTGATTCAATACAACTCCACCCTCAAATGCCACTGCTATCAGTCTTAGCCAGATATAGTGGTTAAATAGTTTGGGTATTCAGGAAGTTCAAATGCACACAAACAGTTATGTTAAAAATCCTAGTGATGTGCTTAAATGACATGTGGGTAGCATCGCTTGAATTTTGAAACTTTGATGGGGAAAGTAGAAGCCAGCATTAGAAGAGAAAGAGTGGTGTTTGATGACAACAAGGAACAACCAAGAGCTGTTCAAAAAAGTCAGCACTAATACCGTGGCCTGTTTTCAAGTCAAGGAATCTTAGCAGCTGGCACTGTCCATGCATCTCAAGAGGGTAAGTATTATCCAGATTACAGCACGTGACAGGAACTCACACTTAAGAATAAAAAAGAACAGAGGCTAGACTAGGATTTTATGGATTTTTCTATCACAGCTTAACATTTCTCACTTTTAAACACCAGGGGTTGGGAGAGCATTCTTTCTGGGAATAAGAGTCATCATTCCTTTAGCAAAAGGAGGGGTGTGAAGAAATATCTATCAGGAAGGAGAAAATAAAATGGTGCCAACCCACTCGTTACCACACAACCTTCTTTCCTTTAATTTCTTGAGCTTTTATATTTCCATTTTATGACTTCTTTGGGGGACAATCTCCTGCAGCCCAGAACCTGGAACTTGGAGGATGCCCTTAGCTCTTGTTGTTCCTCCCTCCACCTCCCAAATGATGGGTCACAGAGATTCTTCCAAGTGTGCTGTGTTGGGTATCAAAGGCCAAGCTTGATGCACTCTACCACCTGTGCCACATTCCAACCCCAAACTGCCTTCACAAGGATGTTACAGTCAGGCTATAGTGCTCAGGGCCTGAAACAGGAGAAGCCAAAATGACAGGCTGGCTAATCATTCCAGTTCAAGATGTAAAGCCAGTCTGGTGGAAACCAGAAATAGACATGTCAACTGGAGGTGACAAGCACAGCAGAGACCCTCAGGCCTCTGGAGCCACAGGGAAGGTGACAAAGGTACCATTTGGGTAGATCTGTGAGGACATGGCAGTATCAGTTCTCCTCTACCTTATTTCTTCACATCTAACACATTTCCAATTTGGAATTCAAATTTAGAATAGCAAGAAGATTAGCTGCTAAAAAGGTAAGAATTCTGGCCTTTGTTCACAGTAAGGACTGAGATATGAGCTTGGACAGCATTTATAAATGACTGCCCAGGTACAATATCAAACTGTTAAATCCTTTATTATTTAAAGACAAAAGACATTTAGGTTACCTTTTTTTGAAAAGATCTCTAGGAATGTTTTTTTTTTTTTTAAATCTGGAGGAAACCTTCAAAAATAGGACAATAAACCCATATACTAAACTAAAAAAAAAAAAAAAACAAAACAAAACGAGAAGCCTGTCTTCTTCAGCCATGATGAGAGGGACAGGTTTAATTTCACTTTATCCCATCTTAGGTTTGACCCACCTAATCCAGGGCAGCCTGCTTTGGATATAATCTTCCCTGTCACTACTGAGGAGCTATGGCTTTCTGTGGGCTGTTAAGGAAAGAACCCACTTAAGAGCAATTAAGAAAGAAAGTAGTGAATAATTAGCTCACTACATAGAAAAACAAAACAAAACAAAACAAAACTGGGTTAACCCACCAGCCAACCCTTCCCATCTCTCCTGGAATGGAGCCTAAGGGCTCCATATGCATCCCACGTAGGCCTGACCCAGATCTACAAGCCTTCAAATAGCAGTTAGACAAAAGAGCTCAGCCTAAGCAGGAGCTAGGCTTTTGCCACAAATACCAGAGTTTTCAGGTTCATACATTTTTCAAACATTTTCAGAAGAAATAGGGAGAAGGGGAAAGAGGAGCAGGAGGACGAGGATGAAGATGAAGAGGGGAGTAGGACAAAGGAGAAGAAACAGGAGGAGAGGGTAAAGGAAGGGGAAGGAGAACCCATTGTTTAATTAATACTAATCCTTTTAACTGTTCTAATCTGATAGGAACACTGAAAGCCCTAGACAAACTGAGAAACAAGAGTATACATGAACAAACGTGCTATTATGAATCACTAAATGAGGCTCAAAAACATAATACCGGGCACCTTTTAAATTCAAGTTAAATAGGTTGAGAACAGCAGTCCCTAATGAGAGGGATTGTGCCTCCAGCAAACCGTGCCAGCTGGAGACAACCTTTAAGGGAAGATTAAGACAATGATTAAGGGAAGGGGTGCCTCTGGTACCTGGTGGGTAGAGTCCTATAATATGCAGAACTCCCATTCCCCACCCCTGATAACCCATCCCAACCGCAAAGTGCTGAGTGAGGTTAATAAAGAAGCCTGAATATTAGACAACTCATGATTCCCAGAAGGCCCGGGAGTACATCACTTCAGTCACATGCCTCAGTCCTGTGCCTGGCCACAAACCAATGGAGTCAAAGGCAAGCGTGTCTTCTTATCCTGCAACCAGCCAGCAAACAGACCCTTTGGGGCTAGTACTCAAAGCTTGTCCACACATTTTCTACTAGTGAGGGAGAGACAGAAGATTTCTGTTTTCTGCCTTCCTTTTCTTTTTTTCCCCTTACCCCCATACCCCACCACACCATTCTTTTTCTCTTAGGGGTTCTGAGGCAAGATTTTATGTAGCCCAGGGTGGCCTGGAACTCATTAGGTAATCAAGGATGACTCTGAACTCCTGAAGCTTTCCTGTCTCCATCATACCCAGCACAAAAATTACTCCCATGGTTCAAATGAGGACATGGGGTCAAAGGGTTACTCTTTCATTCCCAGGCACTGGCTGCCTGTTGGAGATGCACAATCCTTTACATAATCCCTGGAAGAGGTATGCTAGGATTCTTGCATTTTCAAAAGCAATGTGGGTAAGACTACAAATGAGACCTGAGGTGATCAGGGACTCAATGGAGGCCATCCTCCCTGTAGGTGTCAGTTTCTGGACTGAAAGGTACAGCCCCTCACATCAGGCAGACTGAGCCAGGATTATACCCAGCTTTGTTTCAGGCATCGGGACTTTGCTGTCAAGCAAGTGAGGTGAAAGCTCAGATTTCCCAGTTCTTTTTGGATTTTAAAATTACAGAAGCAGAAGTTTTACATCTATAGAGATGATGATACTCCCAATTGATTTAACTCCAGTAATACTTATTGCTACTAAGAAAGAATCTTAGATTTATTTGTACCAAGGCCTACAGCATTATTAGCCTCTCTTTTATACTGAGGCTTCCAGCTCCTTAGACTGGACATTTACTCATTTCCTCCATCTCACCAGCCAGAGGGAGCCTATGAGTGTGTGCACCAATCTAATAAGCTCTGTCTTATAATTACATATTGTTGGTTCTGCTTCTCTAGAGAACTCTAAAAACAATAGTGTAGAGAATGAATCTGGTTAACTTCAAAGATCAAAAGGCTTTCATTGTAGGACCATAAGATGCTCTCCCTAACAGCTCTTTAATTTGTAAATGTGCAGAATCTGGTAGACACAGGTCTGGAGATAGCTATCAACAGAACTCAGACAATCACAAGAGAGGAAGAGGAAGAACAAAGTACAGACACCCAGTGCACAACTGCACACTGGGAGCATCTAGGGCTTTATCAATCTCTAGCACAGGTTAAAACCTCATACAGCCAACATGTCATCTCCAATTAACTTCCCCAGCTAACAACACTCAAAACAGAGCTGGCTCTGATGTAAGATGTCCTGTGTGCTGCCAATTGTCTTGCTTTTATTGGTTGATGAATAAAGCTGTTTTGACCTATGGCAGGGCAGAATGTAAATAACTAGGCAGGAAATCCAAACAGAGATACTGTCAGTAAGAAGGTGGAGTCAGGGAGAGGCTATGTAGCTGCCAAAAAGATGGTATGTTAGAACATTACCAGTAAGTCACAGCCATATGGTGATATATAGATTGGTAAAGAAAAAAAAAGGGTTAATTTTATTGTGAGAGCTAGTCAATAATATGCCTGAGCCATTGGCCAAACAATTTTAATCAATATTAAGCCTCCGAGTGTTTATTCCGGAATCGGCAGGTGGGTGGGAGAGAAACCTCCATTTACATGGCACTTCAGGAACAGTGGGCTTCTCAACATGGTATGACCTGACACATGCGTCCAACTGATTTTTCAAGGTTGAGGGCTTCCTCATTTGGTTTCAAATGCATTAGTCAGAATCCTGTTGCTACCATCTGGATGTCAGGAACAATCCTCCCTCTAATAATGAGATCGTCAAAAATGTCTCCAAGCAAAGGTAAATGTCCTTGGATCTAAGACATCCCCAACTAGGCTTGGGAGTTGCAGGGCTGAGCTCTTTCTGGCCCTGCAAAGGACACCAAGAACACTAACTGTTGGGTGGAGGATTCAGTTTGACAATGAAACAACAGAAGTAACTTCTGCCCTAACCTCATACACCTTCCAGAGCCACCAGCAAGATCAAAGCAGTGACTCATGGGGAACTTCCTCTTTTCTTAGGTGCTAAGCAGCATGTGGCAAGAGCAAAGGACACTGGCTGTGGCCTGTGTGCAAATCACACGGGGTCCTGGGAGAGCATTCTGTAGACTCCAAGTCGCTAGCAAATTTGAAACCGCTGCTAATTTTAACAGGAAACCTCATCTGGAACTGCTCTAAACCCAAAGAGCTCATTAAAACCACATTTGCTAATTAGAAACTGCTCTCAGGCCAGAATGCACAGTTCTTTCTCAAGGCTCAAGGCAGGAGAGAGCAACAGAGAGGGTGGGGGAAGGGGGAGAGAACCTACCTCTGTGTTCACATGCAAGCTCTGAAACAGAACAAAAAGAACAACGGAAAGGTTCGGGTGAAACATGGTGGTGGCCCAAATGGCCCAAGGATAAATCAGTGGCTTCTCTCCAGAGACCCTGACACACAAATGCAAACTCTAAGGCAAGGAGGAAGAGAAGGATCCTAATCTGCACTGATACTGACACCTCCTGGAGCAGAGCAAGGGATGGCAAGATCAGGATCGCAGCTCAGGCATGGAAATTCACAAGGAGAATTTGACCTTCACATGCTCCAAAGAGTAAATATTAAAACAGTATGAATGAACCAAGGGTTAGAACCATTGTTTTCAACCTGTCCAAATGTAATAAACAAATACCACACAGCCACAGATTTTGAAAAGCAAATTAAAACACAAAGGTTAGGGAAACCTTTTCCAAGCAAATGATAAACACATGAGCAAAGGAATATAGGTGCAACATTTCACAAAAGGCAAGATGTGTTGGTAAGCACCAGTGTGGTAGTTTGAATGTAATTGGCCCTGGTAATCTCAGAGAGAGTGATACTATTAGGAGGTGTGGCCAGTTGAAGTAGGTGTGGCCTTATTGACGCAAGTGTGTCATTGTGGGGGTGAGTTTTGAGTGCTCAAAATAATGCCCAGTGTCACAGTCTGCTTCCTGTTGCCTGCATATCAAGATCTAGCCAGCACCACATCTGTCTGCACAGTGCCATTCTACCATGATGATAATGGACTGCACCCCTGAAAATCTAAGCCACCCTAATTGTTTCTCTTATACAAAAGTTGCAATGGTCATGGTGGCTCTTCACAATAGCAGAAACCCTAAGACAACCAGCTAGCAGCATTCAGAGCCCAGTCTGCAGGGATCTGATATGACCTCTTCTGGAATGGGTGGGGTTGAGAATTAGGGTTAGAGCTTTCAGAAAATGCTTCTTCAGCCAGAGGCATCCATTACAATGGTCCTGGCTTTTAACTGATTGGTCTACAGACCAATGCTGTGATATTAACACTGACCCCCAGCATCTAGACCAATTCCCCAGTCTCTGCCCCAACCTTGTCATAGGACTAACGTGATTACAGAAGCATGTGACCACAGTGGCTTCTATATGGCTTCTGTGGATTCACAGTTGGGTCCTGAAGCTTCTATATACAAGCTCTTACCCAACAGACCCATCTTCTCAACCCTGAATTGATCTTCTAGAAAACAATCCTTTTCCATTTTTAACTGCCTTTTACAGATGTAAAAGCAAAATAAGCTGGGTGGTGGTGGTGATACATGCATTTAATCCCAGCATTCAGGAGGCAGAAAGAGGCAGACCTCTGTGAGTTCAAGGCTAGCCTGGTCTACAAAGTGAGTTCCAGAACAGTTTCCAAAGCTACAGAGAAACCCTATCTCAAAAAAAGAAAGGAAGGAAGGAAGGAAGGAAGGAAGGAAGGAAGGAAGGAAGGAAGGAAGAAAGAAAGAAAAAAGAAAAAAACAACAAAATGCTTTTTCTCATACTTCTGAAAGTAAAGTGGCTTAATATACAAATTGGTTTCTCTACACATACTACATTATTTCCTAAGCTGCCAGGACCTCGGCAAGAGACAAAGAGCAGTTTCAGTTTACTTAGTCATTGTTATTTAAACTTTAGTAGAAGTTAACACAGGACATAATAGATTTCATTATGGCATTTTCACACATATTTCTCCTCATTCATTATCTTCTCTCTCTCCTATCCTCTTACCCTGCCCCCTCGCTATCCCCCTTCCATCATCTCCTCTCTGTCCTCAAGTCACATTTTATCACCTTCTTTTCCCTCTTTCTTCTACCCATTTGGGTTTTCTTCCTGCCATAGTCTCCTTCCTAGTTTCACACTCTCACACACACACACACACACACACACACACACACACACACACCTCTCACACCTTAAAATGTTAAGAGCGGCAGGACAACAAATGTGTTTGTCTTTCTGAGTTTAGTTTATTTTGCTTAACATGATCATTCCAGTTGCATCCATTTCCAGGCAAATGCATGACATCATTTTTATTTGTGCACTAATAAAATTCCATTTATCCCACAGACTTGAGGCTGTGAAGCTAAAATATGAGCTGACACCAGGGAGTGGCCTCAGCTTCACATTAATGATGGGAAGCTCAAAGTGGCTATCTTTTCATTTCTCATACTATGCTTTGACATCAGATCACAGTTAACACAGTATCATTAACCCTGCAATCAAGACCAGGAAGTTGATACCACCATGACTTTTGTGCTGTCTTATCTCCCCCCCCCCCCCCACTTCTGGTGCTCAGCCAGGGCAGGCAGCAGGAGTAAAAGACCTGTGAGCTCAGGGCTCTGAGCCAGTGGGCGGTCCAAATTCCTGAGTCAGAGAAAGCACAAATGGGAAGCAAGCACTGACCTCATATATAAAGTACACTTTGGCCCCCACGTATATTCCCATGCGCACCACAGCACGGACAGCAGCGTTCATACCTGTGGAAGGAATGGAAGCAGGTGTCAGTCAGTAGAGAGCTTGAGGCTAGCCTGTGCTTCTGTTTCCTCCTGAGACAGGACTATGACCCATACCTCAAGGATAGTGAAAACAAACAACAATTGGAAATGAGAGTACCCGGCAAATGGGGGTTCACCTAAAAGTGGGTTCATATTATAAAAGAGCCGAGGATATTTTCGTTTCAGAATATCACTGCTCAACTTGCCATAGATTTTCCTCTTTTTGAGACTAGCTTGAGGCTAGATAGAGCTCCCAACTCCTTAGCCTCCTGAGTGCTCTGATGAGGGGTGTATGTTCTGCCATTCAAATTTTTAGACAACTCCAGATATCACTAAAGAAAAACAGAGGGAAGGTTTTGACAGTCTAATTCAAAGAAATTAATTGGAAAAGGGGCAATGGGTCTGTGGCTTGAGAAGTTGGATACTTATTTCAACCCTACCCTATCAGTGTGATTTAAAAAATAGGCAATAGGCCAGGCAGTGGTGCACACACCTTTAATCCCAGCACTTGGGAGGCAGAGGCAGGAGGATCACTGTGAGTTTGAAGTCAGCCTGATCTACAGTGTAAGTTCCAAGACAGGATCCAAAGCTACACAGTTATACAGAGAAACCCTGTCTTGAGAAAAACCATAACAAACAAGCAAACAAACAAATAAATAAATAATGGACAATGGTCTTAACCACAAAACAAACCATGGCATGTCTGTTTAGAAGAGAAGGTAAAACAACCCAGCCTACTAGAAATCACCATATTTCGTCAAGATAGACCGGGAACATTTTTCACACTTAAAGGGAAAACAGCAGTGTACAATGTTTTAGAATACAAGCTCAAGTTTACTTTCCACAGTGGAAACAATTCTGGAAGCTGAAGCTTGCTTTCATAGCCTGCCAGTGGCATCACACTTGGAGAACCTTGTCCCATCTTAGCTTAGACTCGAAGGACAAGCAGAAAGGACCATGGCAAGAAAGGATGTAGTCCTCAGCCTCAGAATGAAGAGCCACTGAGCTTTCAGCCGGGTTTCTCCCAGGCTACTATTCTCTCCAAATCTCCCATCTTGTGTTTTGAAATTGTGGGAAACAAACACCAAAAGTAGGCATGCTACAATGCAGAGGGATGACAAGTGACATCCTTAAATAAGTACAAAAATAAAAGAGGAACTGGGACAGTGGCTCCATCCACAGTGTTTGCTACACAGCATAACGACCTGAGTTCTGATCCCTGCCATCCATGTAAAAAGCTAACCACGGCAGTGTGCGTGTACTCCTCAAGAGATGAAGGCAGGAGGATTGCTGTAACTTGGGGGCTAACTATCCTTTCCCAGTCAATGAGCTCCAGATTCAGTAACAGACCCTGTCTCAAAAAGAAGGTGGAGAACAATTAAAGAAGGCACTCAACCTCTGACCTCCACAGAAATGGGTACATGCCCATACAAATATGCACACACATTTCCCTCACTTTCACTTCTGCAAATCTCTTAGAAACATACACATGCCTTTATAGTGTAAACCCACAGTCTCGATTTTGCTTTCCATTGAAGTCCTATTTTAGAAGCTAAAGACTTAATTTGGATATTCCCTTTTGGCAAATAGCTGAAGAATCCTGTATCATTGACTTTTCTCTTAAGTAAGGACCCCCCACACACCCCTTAGAATACTTGGTAAGGCACATAAGCGCTGTCCTACAGAGTCTCACCCTTGTTCTTGGACTCAAAAAGCTTTGAAGAGTTTTCTGCCAAGAGAATGACTGTTTTTGCTAAGGTGTATATAAACACATATGCCAAGCTCCTTCTCTGGTCCATGGGAAGGATAACCAAACTGACATGGGGGAGGGGGGAACACCTGGCCATACCCTGAGGATTCTCCTACTGGAACATCCCCACCCATACCCTCCCCCTCCCCCAGCCCTTCTTGAATTAACTTCCTAGTTCTGCTTCTCCAGTCTCCCCCTTTCCCTGCCAAACACAGCTGCCCGCCCCTCTGTATTCACTGCTATGTGTTAATAACACCCGCATCTCTCTGTGGGAAGGGTGAGCTGTGTGTCTGCCCTTCCATTTTAGCTGCATGGATAAAAGCAGCACTTCTTGCTTCCTGCAGAATGGCTGTGGTTCTGGGGCTTTGTCCTCCAGTTGTAATCAATAGACCACCAGGTACCTCAACTATACAAACCCTGGAAAATGGGTTGATGCGGAACCCCAAGGAATGGAATGGTGCCTTGTACCCTTTTGCTCACATCCTCTCTGAAACTTTCATTTCCACAGTGTTTTTTGTTGTTTTGTTGCTGTTGCCACCCCCTGCAGAAACGTGATCTCATGAATAACCTTGATGTTTTGAAAAATGTGTGTGTAAAAGAAGAGTCCAAAGGAATGAGATTGCTGAAAGCTGGGGGTGATGATAAAAGGAGAAAGCTGAGCGCTGTAGAGAGTTCCAGGAATCTGGCCAGGGTATCCAGGATTGAAAAGAAACACAAAACCACTTGCCCCTGTGGAGATTATCATGATGACCTCTAACTCCCCAGGAAAGAGGTGTGACATGCCAGCCACAAAAGGCCTTTAAGAGGCACAGCCCTATGTCCTGGAGGCTTTCAGCCACTTGCAAACTAGTCTTAAAATGTTAAAACACTAGGGATCCACCCCAGTCCTTAGGTGGGATTGCCTCAACTGCCTCAAAGGCAGCACTTTACTCCCCAAACAGAAAAGTGCTGGCAAGAGCCGAAACCTCCTAGGGAAGCCTGCTGAGGCCCTGATACCTCTCCAGAGGTATGAGAAAGCTGGGGCTTAGAAGACCCAGCAGGGTGTAACAAAACTAATTAAATGAGAAGGTGTGATTTAAGCTTCCCTTGTGCTTTAGGAAGGCAAGTTTCAGAAGACAGCCTAACCGGGCCAGATTCCCAGACAACAGCGGTTTTAGGCTCTGCTTTTGAAGGAATGCTTTCAGAGTGAGATGAACCCCAGGAAGGTTCCGGAAGAGGTGAACAGGGCTCAAGGAGGAAACAAAGAAACCAATATGTAGACATGCATCCTTACAACTTGGGGGTTTATAGTCTCCTGGGTGAACATCTGTGTTTCCTCATTTTGCTTAGGGCTGTCCTTGTCCTCAGCCACCTGGTCATTTGGGACAAAGAGCAGATTCAAGAGTTTCCACTTACACTCAGCCTACTGTTTTTCCCAGAACAGTTACAGAGTAGTCCTCATTCAATCATTTGTTTAGGTTTTATGGTCTGACCAGGACTCAAAACAACCTTCGTGAGTGTTTCCACCTTGGAAATGTCATCTTCCTATCAAGCAATAATCACCGTGTTTGGAAAGAAATCTAATCCCAGCCCAGTCCTCCTCAGAAAAGGCATAAAGATAATCTAAGGAGACATTGTTGTCCCTCCCTGTGTCTATTTGACTACTGAAACAATGAACCCCCAAGGGACTGGATTTCCCCCCAGGAATCTCATGCTGGGAGAAAAGGGCTGGAGCTTAGTGACAGACAGAGTGGGGCTTTCTCTCAAAAGAAGATGCATATAGTTCTGAGAAATGGTCAGAATACCTTGCAAGTAGCTGGGCTTGGTGGCACACACCTTTAAACTCCAGCATTTTGGAGGCAGGAGCAGGGTGGATCTTTGAGAGTTCAAGGCCTGCCTGGTCTACAAAGTAAGTTCCAGGACAGCCAGGACTAACGGAGGAACCCTGTCTTGAAAAACTTTAATAAAATAAAACACCTTGCCGGACAGACTGTAGCCTTGACAGTGGTAAGTCACTGATGGTCACCAGGACTTTACCTCTTGTCTTCAAATTCACCTAAACCCGGAAGGTTTCAGGACCTGGACGACAGACTTGGGGTAAGGTAGGGTCGTCTATGATGGTTTTGTTTCTCTTCTCGGGCGTGGTCACTGAGTAAATCTGCGTTTTCTGCTTTTCACTATTACTTTTTATGTTTAATTGACATATTGAGAACTGGTGACAGAGCCTAGTTTTTCACGGCTGCCAAAGCCAGGCACTGGCCCTAACTCTAGTAACAGGGACAGTGTTCTTATAGAACTGAAACTAATATAACATGGAGACAGTGGTGTTGCTGTGACGTGGAGTGCGTGACTGAACAGAGGAGCAATGGAAATGGAGGACATGCCATAAGCAGCTTCTCACTAGAGGACAGGGGAGGCAAAATAGCAGCAAGCTCACTTCTTCTTGAGGCCAGAGTCTTTCATCCAAAGGCCAGGCAAGGAAACATTAGGTAAATCTTTATTCACCATGAGGTCAACCTCCCCTCTTGCAAAGGCTGACTTGGAAACTCTGGCTACACTTAAACTGTAAGTGTCATATTGAAGACACTATTTGAGCTAGTCACACTCATTCGATCCTTGCCCATGATCTACCAGTACCTAGTATCAAACCTATGTACCATAAAGTAGTACAAACATTAACTACCTCCTGGTAAAGCTAATCAAGACCAAGAAAAACAATCTGTCTAAAAAATCTGACTATTTGGGCTCATCCTTTCACCGTCTTTGAGGTCAGAAGAGAGCACCGATCTCCTAGCCTAACCATGACAGCACATTTCTAGTCCACAGTATTTACAGTCATTCTCTTATTAATTTCCCACAGCTAAAACCTTTGGGAAAAAGAAAGCTAAGTGGCTCAAGAGGGCTACTACTTTGTCAAAGAAATGAACTTGAGGGGCTGGAGAGATGACACAGTGGTTAAGAAGGAGTAGTACTTTTCCAGAAGACCTGAGTTTGGTTCCCAGCATCCATGTAACTCTAGCTTTGGGGATCCTACACCATCTTCTGGCCACTACAGGAACCCCCACACACATGTGGCATTCATTCACATACACACACATATATACAGAAATAAAACAGAAAGGTCTTTTCTTAAAAAGTAACATAAAGCATGCCCTATGTTATTCTTGCTACTGTAGTTACTCATTAAGCTCTGTTGATAGGGAAGGGGTGTGGATGGAGGGACAAAACCCAGGAAAAACCTAGCTCTCTCAATTATCAAGCTAGGAGCTACTCTGGCCTCAGGTCCAAGAGTCAATCTCATAAGAGTTCAGATAAATCTATAAGGATGTCCTCATCTGTCTGGCCATCACATACACCCCATACATGTGGATTGATTTGACTACTCTTTGTCAGGGGCTGTTGGGAGACAGCTGATGTAACAGCAGGGGATCCTGACCCTCTAGAGCTCAGTGAAGTCAGGAGGGGGCAAAGAGCAGTCATCTAAGTACCAACAGTGCCCACTGACATGATGTGGGAATTCAGCTCCATGGGAGAGGATAATCTGAAGACCCTGCATTTGACCTGCCAAGGAAGTAAATAAATGAATGAGGGGCTGATACGATGGTTCTGTGGATAAAGGATGAACACAACAGCATGCATTTGAAAACCCAGTGCTAGGAGGTGGGGCCCATGAAAAGAGGTGGAGGGGAGTTGTGGGTTAGCCAGGCTAGCTGAATCAGTAAACTCCAGGTTCATATAAATGTGTGTTATAAAACAGAGTGAAGAAGTGATTAGATAAGGTCTCTGATGTCCATCCCTGTCTTCCACAGGTTTCCACACAGCAAGAGCACCCACACATGAATGCACACATAAAGAAAGACAAACACGCATACACACTGAATAAATAAATTAGTAGCAAATAAACACATTAGAGCTACTATTAAAAAGGTATAGATGATAAGGAGAAAACTGCCAAGTCCAGTGGTACAGGAGACTGGGTGCATGTATGGTTCAGGAAGCACTACAGTGGTTAACTAGGAGCTTTGTTCAAGAACCATGTTTGAGAAAGACACTGACATGGAAGAAGTTAGCCAAGCAGACAGCTGGAAAATACTACAGGCCCTAAAGCTAGAGGGTTCCGAGAGTGTGAGCTGTCCGTGTTCACAGCAAACACTGAGACCACTGTCACCTGATCCTTGCTTATACTCACAGCTTCCATACAAGCATGTAGAGTTCTTTTTAAAAATAAATTCTTTCCAATTTAGTGTGTGTGTGAGGGAATATTTGATCAAAGGAATTATACTCACCCATTATCATCTTTATCATCTTCCCTCTCTCACCAAAGCCCTTCTTCCCAAATCCCCTTTCCTACTTTTCATGTGTGATAAATTTAATTAGAGACCTCTGCAAGAACACAGAGGGGTGAGTATTTGCTTGAGTAAAGCCAAAGTATCAGTAGCTGTAACACTGAAGAATATGATCCCCGCCACCCCCCACCCCTTGCCTCTCTCTCTCTCTCTCTCTCTCTCTCTCTCACACACACACACACACACACACACACACTTTCATTGCCTGTGAGTCCTCTGGGGGACTTATGAGCTGCACTTCCATGGATGATGTAATGTAGATGGGCCCACCTTTGTGCATGTCTTGTGCAGCTGGACGCTGTGACAGCCAGCACACGTATAATACCTCATCATGACTGCCAGATCAATTTGCAGCACCCCTCCCATCTCCAATCTCTCCTTTTCCCAGAGGAACAGATGCCCCTATTTCAGGTAGAATCTTTTAAATGAAGGAGATGACACACCTTCTGGTCACACGTGTCTTGCCCAATTTTAAATGTGCTCTATAATGGCAATACAAGCAGATTCCAGTCTTAATTCAGAAAAGAAAGCATCAATAACCGATGCAATACTTGTGCTGTAAAATACCAAATTACACATGAGTTATCTCACCTCTTTCTATTACTTTCATTAATGTGGCTAATATATTCACAATTACCTATAAAATATAGGCTACCAATTCAAACCTTATTCTTAATGGACAGAGATGCTCTTGAAACCTACTCATTAATGTGTGCTATATAACTAGGTCCTTATTAAACACTGGATAATTTTTCACTGACTTCTTTTCTCCCAATTTATTTGTTGCTGTTACAAGTACATTGAAAAGAATGTATTCTCACAAGCCTTCCTATACCTACCTGTGCACACACCTACTCAAAAGCCCTTCTCCCCCTTCCTAGGCTGAGTGTTCACAGTAGCATCCCATCAGTCACATGCCCTGCCCCGCCTCCTCAAGCCTCGTCTGTGACTTGCTCCTGTTTCTTCTGAATCACTGAACTCTCTGCTGCTCCAGTCCACAGAGTGACCTTTATCAGAGGCAGCATGGCTTCCCAGTTTATACAAGGTAAAAATCTACACATAGCCTGTGTTGAATCGTACCCAAGACCAGTTCCTCCCATCCCCCATGAGGGCTCTGACTCCCTAGTCTTGGGCTACTTCCTGCTGGCTCCTCCCAGGCATTTCAAAGTTCTGCCGGCCTTTGTTTAAAAAAAAAAAAAAAAAAAAAGGCCACCCCCTCCCCCCATCCTGGTACAGGATCCTTCTTAGATGGAAGTTGCCTCTGAGGCACAGACCATTGATTCACAGTTCACAATGATTTAAAGGACTCCATGATTCTACCTAAGGCTTCTCATATTCCACAACATGCCCCTGGGTGAAATGGTCATAGAAGAGCATAAACAATCTGAATAAAAGTAATCCAGATTTGAAAAACACCAGACAGAATGTCTGATGGGGACAACTACATGCCCACCCCTTTCAATTATTTCTAGTCACATCTTTAGATAATGGACCCTAAGTTATGGAATCCTCTCAGTCACAATGCTGATCACTAGGTTGATGTATTAGGGAAGCCTCCTGGGAGCCTGGGTTTACAAACAACAGCCCCATTAATTCCTGAATCATGTGTGGTCCATAACACACCTGGTGATGGAGGGAATATTAGGGAACATTTCCAGCCTTTCACAGACCTACTCTATCAGCATGGGCATCTTCGCAGCATCTTTCAGGTGGCTGTAAGCACACCCACAGAGGATGGACAAGGCAGTGAATGGGTTCTCCCAGGGCAGTGCTGTTAGAAGCCCAGAACTGTCCCAGGGCAGTGCTGTTAGAAGCCCAGAACTGTCCAGCCTTTCCTCTTTGGCTGTGTGTCCCTACTTTTGCCTGAGGGTGTTAGCAGATAGGGGTTGAGTTGTGGGGGAACACAAAATGGGGGTAGGGAAAGGAAATGAGAAAGGAAGAGATGGGACATGCTGACTGCTTCACCTTACAAATGAAAATGAAGCCCCTGTTGCCTTCCTAGTAGATAGAAGACAGGGCCTATAGATAAGTCTGAGTCTAGGGAGACTGCTCTGCCTTTCTAAAGCTTCATCCATCCAGACAGGCACAATTACTGTATTCCAAAGAAAATACAAGGTGTCAAAGCCCGGTTGTGAAGAAGAATCCAGACTCCACAGAGGGACTTTGTAACAAGTATAAATATAAGAGCAGTCAAAGCTTGTTGAAGAATGTACTCAAAACATGACTTAGCTATTTGCTGAATCCAGCCAGTCACTTGCTCTCCATCCCTGTGGCTCTACTGAGCTTGACTGGGTGGTGATTGTGGTATTCTGACTTCTGTCTTCAACACATGGTGACCTTATTTCTAATTCTGATGGCTTCTGACAGCAAATCTATACATCAGATCTTAACAGCCTCACTCCCTGGATAAAAGGCTTCTTCACAACCAAAAGCTTTGAGTGCACTGTAACCAGAGGAAAACCTCGGGTTTTTAATGTCATTTACTTGCTTCTTCGGGAAAGTCAACGAAATATCTAGCTTCCAAAAGGTCATAGAAAACATGTCACAGAAAATATCTGCCCTTATAGAAAATGATACACTGGGGCTTAGGGAGCAACCCAATTGTAGACCACTCGCGTAGCATAAGCAAAGCTCTGGTTTGATCCCCAGCACCAAGAAAACAAACAAACAAACAAACACCTACACTGTCATACAAAGCCCCTCCTCTGTGATGGAGTCAACCTATGTTTTTGATCAAATGATTATTTTAACCTGGAAGGATGCACTCAAAGAGCATACAGGCAGAGATTTAGGATAGCAAGCACATGTGCATCTGAGCTTTGTTCATGCACATAGACACACGTGCAGCTGTGTGAGGTGACAGCTCTTTTCACAAAATCTTTTTTGCATATACTGGTGTCCCATACTAGCACAGCTATGGGTAACGAAAGGGCCCAAGCAGGGCTCTCATCTGGGTGTTTTCTGGATATTTTCTGATTCTTGGATCTTTCAGAAAGCAGTCCAAGGACTCAGAAGTCCATCTATAGAAATGATACACAATCTTACACATCCTCCCATATGCTTTAAAGCATCTCTACAAATGGGATGCAAATGGTTATTATTATGCTGTATTGATTGGAGGTAATGACAGCAAAACAAGTTCAGGGATATTTTAGAAATACATGCTCAAGCAGAGAGAAAGTGTAAAAGAGAGGAACCAACTCAGGACCTAGGCAAAGTCTGTGGGCATCTCCAGCTTCTAATCACAATTTTAAAGTTCTCTGCAATTACCAGTTGTTGCTAGGTACTGCTCAAAGGCTGACAAAGTAATCTTGATTGGTGAGGGTGTAAGTTACCTAAGACAAGTCAAGTTTACTCCCTGTCACTTTCCACTGGGGATTCCAGGTGGAAGGCAGCCAGCAAATATCGCATTGTTTGCCTCCTTCCATGCCACACGTTGTGGCTATTGTTGCAATGCACCCTGTATCTGTATCCCATCTACAGCCACAAGTTCTGGCCCTGACACTCTATGAGCTTCAGTAAACCAGTTCATCTGAAAGTTCACTGGTTCATGCATCAGATGGGGGTAATCTAGCACCAAGAGTACTTCAGCCTACCACACAACAAGCAGTCTTTAAGGGTTAGTCATTTCCACAGAGCCTGGAGAATCTTAGAAGGTGTTTTGTAAATCTCATATTAATGTTGATGTCTCCGTTGACACTTAAACCACTGAGCCTACTCTAAACAGGTACCATAAATTCTGACTGATTTCAGTGCCACCTTACCCCAGACACAGGAGGCCCATTTTTTTTTTAACTTATTACATTAATTTATTTACTTGTGCATGTGGGAGGGGTGTGAATGGACCACGGTGCACATGTGGAAGTCAGAGGACAGTTTGCGGCCCTCAGTTTTCTCTTTACAACACGTGGGACTCAGGATTGAACTCACCAGGCTTGGCAACAGGCACATTTACTCACTGAGCCATCTCAGCATCCTGCCACAGTGTACCTAAAATCATTAATCATTTTTATCCAAGAAGTAATACTGCCTGAAGGTGGCCGCTTGGTCATAATAAACTTGCCTATCTAGCTATGTGAAGTTCATTTTAGGCTACTGTGAAATTAATGATACTGTGAATTTTCAGTATCATTTTATAATAATACAATATAAATTCCTTTGGAAAAGAAAGTCTCCTGCTGTTTTTGTACTGAGTATCATGCTATATGGTGTAAGCAACCTTGATGTTACTAGTAGTGTAAAAAAAGAAAAAAAAAAGCATTTACTGGCTCTGCTAACAAAGTTGCCCAAAGAGGAGATTCTATATACTTTTGAGAAAGCTGGGCTCCATTTCATTTCTGAGCAATAACTCGGCCAGTCTTACTAAGATCCCGTGAAGACATGGTACAGTAAAGAGAATCTGGGGATGAGATTTCATACAGCATCATTTAAATCCACTGTCACTGGGTATGAGCCCCATGGCCTTGCCTATGTTACTAAAGTTGTATCTTTTTCCACCTTCAAAATGAAGAACTCAGTATCTTGGAAGTCATGTCTTGAGGCACAGAAATGGGGACATAAGATGTACATATAAGATGTACAGAATATGTACTGTGCTAAATATTGGCCATTTCAGCACAAAATCATACTATCATTCTGTCAATGTAAGATTAAATTTGTTCCATGACCTCTGGCTAAGAACAAACCCTTGTCTCAGGGAAAAAAAAAAATCAGGAACTGATGAAGTCAAGATGAAATTGTGGAAGAATAAGGGTACAATAAACACCATCTGTTCCAGGAGTAGCAATACTGCTAAGTCCTCTGAGCATCTCAGGAGAATTTTCCAGAAAAAAATGCATGCACCCCCTCAAACAGGTCCCATCACAACGAAACATAGCTTGTTTACACAGTTCTAAGAAAAAACATGCAGAGTACCCATTCAACCTGCTCGGACTCAAGGAATAGCTGAAGTGTGACAAGACATAGTGGACGTCCCCTAGTTAGTGGAGATCAGCCATGTCCCATGGACCTGATAGTATAGTAACCCAGGGATGTTTAATTTGGCTCTGAACTTATCTTTTTTCCACTGAAGAGACAGCAAATGAATTTAAAAATCAGATTCCCTATTTCTCACCTGTGGTAGATCCAAGATAAGCAGAAAGAAAATGCAAGTTTCTGCCAAATACCCTAGAATCTCACACAGTTGTACACAGGCTAAATATTTCAGATGTTTTTTGGACAGGAAATTTCAAAAGGATAAACCATCAGTCTTGGTTTTCTGGTTGATCCGGGTGTTAATTCTAAAACAAAACCTTTTACCACCTCAGCTTGCAGCCCTGGTGGCCATAAGCTTTTTCCTGTAGTGGCAGTTTCTTCTCTAGGTGCCTAAGGTAAGATCTAAAGTACTTCCTGCTTTGCCTTAGCATGGTTCTGTATAAGGATGCAAGTATCTTTGAAGCCCTTCCATTTTGGTGCGAACCACTGGGTGTCTTGGCTGCCCCATAGATGGATATCTTCAGGCATTTAAATTTGGCTAACTCTGGTGATGCTGTCTGACATCTCAATTTGCTGTTTTTTCAGGCTCCGGTGTATCATAACATTCTCTGTCTCTGGGAAACCAGCCCTCCATGAAGAAGTGTTTGTACCGAGTATCTCCTTACTAAAATACTAATACTGCTGCAACCCTGATTTCCGGGGAAGAAGGATTGGTGCAGTGCCTAGGGTGACTGATGCTGCCATTGGCGCCTTTAAGATAATGGGAGGGAGAGCACTGTGAACCCCTCCTCGCCGGACAGACCCAGCTTCCAGTGAATCTGAAGCTAGGAGCCTCAGAAGCTACAGGAATGTGAGCCGGAGTAGGAGACCTAAGCACACCGGAGGCGACGGGCCCAGCATCACGTAGGCTCCCACGCCACGCCGGGCGGGGCAGTGCCCTAAGCCCCAACCTGCGGCACCGGCGCCGGCCCCGCCCCGCTCAAGGGCGAACTGAAGGTCATCCGTAGGGTGGGCGGAAGACAAGGACAACGGGCTCCAACCTAAGCCTCCCATCTCGTGCTGGCTTAGAACCAGGGAAAATAAAATGTGACATTTGGAGTCATCTAGGGCAGAGGGAAGATCGGAAAATCAAAAGCAAAACACAGCTCAGGGAACTGTCTGCTGTCGGTGCTAATCTCAAGGCTTGGAAAGCATCCATGCTATAGAAACGTATCCCTAGCTTCTAAACGGTGTCCCCATCTAGGAATTAGAATTGGAACCTCCACTGTCTGGGAACCCCAGTCTCCCTAAAGTGTACAAAGATCTAGAGGCCGGAGGCGGAGGGGGGGAGGGTTGATGTGGCCACCCCCATCACATCTACAGCTTAAATACTTGTTTATCAAGTCCACGCATCCTGGAATCGGGTCTCTTTAGCTCTGAAATTAACCTCGCCATTGGGAGAAATGGGAAGATTGGAGCCGGTGCTCGAGTGATTGCCAGTGACGTCCCGTCCCGGAGTCCCCGCTTCCTGGTCTTTCCCGTCCTGTAGAGGCTGGCGGGGAGGGCCTAGTGACCCATTTTAGTTTACAGTTTTGTCTCGAGCAGGAAGGCGACAGAAAACCTTCTAAAGGATCACCCTAGTGAAAACACGAGGCGCTGTCTGACGGTCAACGCCACACCCAGAGAGACCCCTGCGCGCCCCCAACCGTACTTCCCGCAATGCAGCAGCAGGGACGCCGCGTGGGAGGCGGGACTTGACAGGAGGTGCTGCCAGGACCCCGCTGTGTTTTCTAGATGCCCAGAGATTGGGGTGGGGCGAATGCTGTGGCATCTGAGTAGTCGCCCTGTACCTAATTTCAGGAAAGAACACCTGGCTCTATCATTGACTCAGACTCTAGACAACCCCATTGGCTAACTCAATTAAAAAAACCTGTGGATGGAAAAATTATTCATCTTGCGAATGAAGAATCCTACAACCATACACTACATCCTCTGCACCTCACTCGGCAATGGGACTCCACCATCTATGATCGCCACTCTGGCACCCCAGTTGTTCCTAGCATTGGGCTAGCTGTTCTGCTCTGGGTCACCGGTTCGCCTCCGCTCTCATACGTCATTTTAACCCTTTCCTCCCAAATCCACATCAGCGAACGTTCCTCCCCAGCTTTCCCTCTCTTCCCACCCCGGTTAACCTCTTCTGTAGTCCTCACCGGTCGTCCTCACCTCCCACCCAGCCCAGGAGGCAGTCTAGAGAGCCAGTAGGCGCGCACCTTGGGCATCTCCGCCGCTGGTCAGGACACCGATAGCTTTGCCCTCCCCAGAGAGGTTCTCCAGGTACTTCGGTAAGGAGATATTGGAGGTGGAGGAGTCTTCGTCACCCATGGCTAGATCTAGAGATGCCGAAAGCTCCCGCTCCGGTGCTCAGTAAGCAGTGAAGACCTGGCCCACGCGTGCCAGCCTTGGAACCGCTGCCCCGCCTGCATCTGCAGGAGCCACCCACGCTCCTCCAGAGAGCCAATGGGCGGTGGAAGGGGCGGGGTTCTCGCAAGGGCGGGGCCTTAGGGTCTAGGATTCCCGCAAGCTGCAGGATGGGCGTGGAGGGTAGGCTGGAACCGCGAAGTGATAGGGATGCGGCGCCGCTGGCCCTGAGAGATGGAGTCGGATCTGTGGCGCCATCTCTCAACAGGGGATGGAAGGACCATCGCCCGGTGTGGAGCCGGTGGATGGCAACGCAGCTCTGGGGATACTTCCGCAAGTGGGCGCTGAGCCGGCGGGCCCACCACGTGGGCGCCGAGGCTCGTGGCGGCCCATCACCCAACCTGCTCTAGCTGTTAGGGTGGCAGTTGAAGAAGCCCAGAGGTCTGTGCAGCAGCAGAGGCACGAGCCTTGCTTCCATCCGGATTTTTCCCTGGCCGGAAAGATCAGGGAGCTTCAGCCTTTTTGTTCAGAGTCCGGAATCTACAGGATCGCCCAGGTTTCACCTCCCTTCCAAAATGAGGAAGGAAAGATGTGCGAATAGATCAAATTGTGTCGCTGATGAGAAGGGACTGGGTGTAGAAGAATCTCAGAAGGCCATTCTTAGACCCACCCTCAACAGGCAGGCCTGGGTTCTGGATAATTCCAAAGGTGCAACAAGAAAGGTTTGGCAGGTGTGATAAGACAGACATTTCGCATCCAATGGAAGCCCTGCTCTTTGCCTGAAGGTTCTACTATAAACTACAAATGCTAAAATATAGGTATATCCAACCTGTAGTAGATTATTAGTTGTTTTGGAGGTCCACTTCCAGCTAATTTTTGTGCTGTCTTGACGCTTAATCTCCAAAGGCATGCAGGTTCCTTCAGCAGTCAGTCCAAGAATAAGAGCTCAGAAGCAGCCAAATTGGATGGCCCTCAGAAGGGATGGCAGCACTGAGCCTCCTTCCTGTGCAAATGACACATGTTGAATACATACAAAAATGGGAAACAAGATAACAAAACTAAGCAAAAGACAATGCAAGCAGAGTAAATTAGTCTTTTTACTGTTAGGACAACCCTGGGGGCGGGGGGGAAGATGGAGGCGCACATATCTTCCAACTCACTCTCTAAGCATCAAACATTTAGAGGAAAAACAATCAGCTGTACACAAGGATGGGTAAAGTCGATTTCTTCCTTCCAGAATCAATTGAGCAATTCCTAAACTCCCATCATCAACAGAGGAAGTTGGCCATTATCAGGTCCCTCCTCCCACCTTCCAACTTCTGAGAAAGCAGCCAGGAAATATATATTTTAACAGGTTCTCTAGATTATTCTGATGAGTGCAAAATTCACTGGCACAAATCTGATGGCTTGATAATGGACTGTTCCTGAGTATCATTCTAAAAGGGAAGAGAATACTACTGGGTGCCTTGAAAGCAGTGTGGGATGCCCTTGACCTTCCAAAGGCAGTGTATAGCTCAAGGCCCAAGGGGAATTTTAAAACATGCCTTTCTAGAGCAGACAACACTCTAAATCAATATCTCCCAACCTTCCTAATCCTGCATCCCTTAAAAAAGATCCTCATGTGGTGGTTCTCATCCATGAAATTACTTTCTTTGCTACTTCATAACTATAACTTTGCTACTGTTAAGAATCATAACATAAATGGCTCAGGTGTGTTGGCATTGAGCTATGCACTATCCCCTAATGTTTTTTTATTACAGAGGCTGGTAGTCAGAGACAGGTAAAGTAGCTTTTCCAAGCTACCTAAGACACGACACACTTGATGGAATGTGTGCTTTCCCATGATGTGTAAGGCTGGAAGGTTGAAGAAGACTACCTAAGACAAACACAGTCATCTCTCCTGTAGCAGAAGCACAGGTATCTTTTAATTATATTAAGAAGGGGGAATTTGTGGGTGCCTATAAAGATGGCTGCACTCCATCTTGGCAGAAAGACAGAATTCAAAGCTGTTATCAAGTCACAAGACCTAAAGGTCAAAGGTGTGGCTACAGAAGGATGTTTCAACCACCTTAGTCTAAATAACAACAGACCTGAATCTGAGGTATGGCTACTACTGACCTCAAGGCTAGGGAAGAAGTTGAATCTGAGGTACGGCTACTCCTGACCTCAAGGCTAGGGAACAAGAAGTTTAGAGCTAAGGTGTAGTTCTTGAACCCTTGAAATGAGTGAGGAATAAAAGTTTGTTTGTTCTGTATATTGTGTTCCACTTTTTGGTCATGGTCTATAAGAGGGTCAAACAATAAACTCGTGGCATTTCAGTATTGACTGATCTGCCCTCCTGACCGAAAACAAAACAAAACAAAACAAAAAAGAAAACAAAGGCAGAGAATCACTGGATTATGGGGAAGTGACATGATATAATTGTATTTCAATTAAGTAAAATAAAATTTACTTTTTAATTTTTAACATTGTGCCACCTATGAAAGAGACAGTTGACCCCCCCCCCCCAAAGGGTGTCCATGGCTGCTGGCTGTGTTCTCATAAGATAGAACTTCTTTTTCTCATCTCTGCACGCTTTGGGTATTGTCTCCTCACACCTGTGATGACCATACCTAAGCTTATATTTCTTCGTACCCATTACATACACCCTTCTTTGGGCTTCCTCATCTTCCTCCTGGTGTCTCTATTGTTCCAGATATGCAGGCCAAAGCCTTGGGGATAATTGTAAAGTCCTGGTGTTTAAGACTATGAGGACATCCTGGAGTGTTGTGGTCTGCTCATTGCCATGCTACCAACTGAAATGTTCAAGTGTTAGTGCCCCAGTCTAAGCAACAGCTCACTTTCTGGTCCCTATAGTCTGCCCTTCCTCTACCTTCCTGCTGTGTATCTTCAACACAGATGTCAACATGCATCCATTGAAATGTAATTTAAATGATAACTCACTAAAGTGCTTGCTGCTTTGTGAACATGAAGACCTGAGTTCTATTCCCAGCACAGTGCAAAAGGGGTGGGCACAGCTTTGGGAGACTGAATACCAGCTCTGGGGGACTGAAATAGAGAGATTGGAAAGGGGGTGTTCTGGGTTCTGGATAGCCAGCCTAGCCAAATGGGTGAGGCTGTCTCAAAGTAAAGTGGAGGACATCCTAGGGAATAACCCAAAAGAGGTAGCCCTCACACACATGAGTCTGCACATATATGAAAATGCACACACATACACATGCAAAAGTTTGTTATGTTTTGTCTGTTCAAATAAACTCAGGGCCTTGTTCATGCTCCAGTGATGCCTGTTCACTCAGAGTGAAAGCTTTCCTTCCCATTGGGAATGTATCCAGCTTCCCTATCCACTTCTTGGCTGGCCTGGTTGCTCTTCTAAGACCCTCAGTCCCTGCTCTTCCCTGAGGCCCATCCAGCCTCCCAGCCTCAGTACCTGCTCTTTTCTGTTGCAGAAACTCTCCTCTCCCACAACTTGCCTTGGAGCCTTAATCAAGGTCACCTTCATTGTGAGGTCTTTCAGGATAGGCCTTTTGGAAACTGTGGCTTCAACACAGATGCCTCTCTGTTTTCTTTTCCTCCAAAGGACCAGTTAGTCAGTCACCTATACCTCTTGTTCACTGCACCTGCTTACTTTGGATTTTGGCAGGTTTTTTCCCACTGGACTCCAAGTGCTATGAACTCAGTGGACTTTGTTATTCATAACTGTTGTTCTGGATCCTCCAACCAGGACAACACATGAGCACATATTGAATGAATGAGGAGTGAGTGAGTGAGTGAGTGAGTGAGTGAGTGAGTGAATGAATTAATGATTGCATTCATCTCTCACAGAAAGGAGAAATAGTACTTTACCTATAAATGTCACAGTGGTCATGGCTGAGGAGATAGATTGGCATACACCTGACAGAAGCAGATATATTCTCTCAACATGTGGCTTTATCTGTGCCTCTGACAACCACATTCCACAGGCAGTTTCTCTTTATGGATTATTAAAGATATTTCACACGTATAGGGATACTTCTGGCTTTCTTTTTACATCATTTCCTAGTCTTGGAATCTTCCACTTGTGTTTCTACACCACCGTATTCTCTTACTTAGGAATCATTTCAGGTTAAAAGAATCGATGTAGGATAGGATGAAGACAAGAGCAGGGAGGGGCAGGACTCCAAAGCTTCTTCCTCTTCAACACCATCCTTCCCCTCCTCACTTGAGTTACCCTGTATGCCTTAGTTCAGACACATCAAACATGGGTAAACCACACAAGCATTATGAAAGGCTATGGTTGCTAAGGAGAGTCCCCTTGGCTCCCAGCTCTGCCCTCCCACCAGTGGGCCAGACTTCCTAGGAACCAGACTGTGCCTCCACCCTGCTGACCTGGTTCCTCCTCTTCCAGCCATCTGGTGGACTTTAGACTCCTCTGTAGCCGAAGCCATACAGGCATTCTCCCTGGCATCTTGCCTTTCCCTTCTCCTCATGTCCTCATCCCTTTTCTTCAGATCTAGGGAAGTTTAAGAGGAAAGGAAACCATGTGCTAGTCTAGAAATATTTCCTTCAACCCACTCCTTCCCTACCCATTCCCTTTAAAACCCCTGTATCTTATTTAGGTGTTAAGCTTTAAGTTATGTGTTTAGATGTTTCTCAAGCAAGTCTATGATGCACCGAAACAATATCTAGAAATTGGAATGAAAGGAAATCAAGACATCACATTATTTTTGTAAAGCATCCAATCATGACTAATTTTAATTTCTCTAGGCCATTGCATCAGTGATGTATGTTAAAGACTCTTTTGAAGAATAGCTTTTTCTTTGCCTTAGTACTTAGGTCAACTAACAGAGACCATCTTTTCTTCTAGCACCCAGTGAAACAAGAAAGCAGTGAGTATGGTGTTAAAGTAAAAAGAATGGACTTGTTCTTTCAGGGCTGCCTACTGGGTATTTGTGTAATAACTAGTGTTACTTAGAAAATTCAAATTGAAAATTTATTGGAAAGTAAGTTACATTTATTTCCCTGGTAGCAAAAAAGCTCATTTTGTATTTTAATTAACTTAAAATTTGAAAACAGGGAGGACACTATCTGGGAATAAGAAGAGGACCAGTAGCTGGTGGGTGTGGTGGGGCAGGAGAAGGTGACTATTACATGAGGGTAAGTATGTAGTTTGGACAACAGAGTGCTTGCCTAGCATGCCTCAAGACCTGGATTCCATCTCCTGCCTGAAAAAAAGAGAATGGTGTTGCACTCCAACACTCAAGAGGTGAAGGCAGGAGGTCAGAAGTTCAAGGTCATCCTCAGCTACATAGTAAGTATGAGGACAGCTTGGACTCCATGAGACCTGTTTAAAGGTGAATTAGAATGAATGATCTGGGGAGATGGATTGGTGAGAAAAGTGCTAGCTGCACAATTCTGACAAGCTAAGGTTGATCTCTGGGAACCACATAAAAACCTGATAATGCAACATGCATCTGTAATCCTGGTACTCACACAGTAAGAAGGGAGACAAAGTCGGGAAAAGCCACCTAATGCTTGAGGGTCAGCTAGCCTGAAGTACATAACACAGCAGCAGGAGAAACGATATCCTGATTTGACAAGGTAGAATGAGAGGACAGACTTCAGAAAGCTGTGGTCTGACTTTGGCATGTGTGAGAAAACACCACACACACACACACACACACACACACACACACACACACACACACACACACACACACACTTACTTAAAAAATACATTCATAAAACCAAAGTACATTATGTGTATGCATAAGAAAGTCACAATGACACAATGATGCCCCATTATTTTTTTTTTACAATAAACACTTTAAAATTTTGACACTGTTGCAGTCAGACTAAATGTGTTCCCTCTTCAGTTATGAAATTCTGCAAATGTGTGTGTCCATGTGTAAACACAGACCTGTAGTATTTGTTGTTGCTTACAAGTGTGAGCTTGTAGCTACTAGCTCTTCCAACTCCCTTGTACGGAGAACAGTTGTACAGTGTTGATGGGAACGGGAATTAGTACAGTCATTATAGAAAACAGTCTGGAGGTTTCCTGAGTAATAAAATTGAACTCCCATTCGATCTGGCAATTTCGTTACTGAGTTCACTTCAAAAGGAAATGAGGTTGATATGTTAGAGAGACATCTTCACCTCTTGTTCATTGCAACAATAGCCATAGTATCCAAAACAAAGAGCAGCATAGGTGTCCTTCGATAGATGAGTGGATAGAGAAAATGCCAGAAAAGCAGACACAGACACACATTTATACACAAATACATACATGCACTCGACTACTAGTCAGCCCTAAAAATAAAAGAAAATTCTGTCAATTATGGCAACTAAGTGAAACTGCTAAGTGAAATAAGAACAAGACCAAATATTGGGTGATCTCATTTATACAAACAAAACAACAGCAAATCGCCCACAATCCAAATTAATGGGAACAGAGAATAGAATGCTGGGAGGGACTGGAGAGATGCAGGTCAAAGGTTTAAAAGATTCTAAGTAACAAGATTAAAATTCAGAGACATATCTACTTCCTGTAGGATGCAGTAATTACTGATATGGCTGAATCTGGAGTGTCCCCACAGGCTTGTGTTTTGAACATCCAGCTTGTGGTTCTAATTTAAAAGTTGTAGAGCTCTTAGGAGATGGACTTTGGCTGGCAGAAGCAGATCCCTATGGGGAAGCCTTTAAAGATAATGAATGATTTAACCCTGTTCTGTTCTAGTTCTCTGCATCCTGTTGCACCCTGTACATCTGCCACCATGAAGCTTCTTCCACAGACAGAGCCTCCCTGCCATGATGGACTGAACCTTCTGAAACTGAACCAAAACAAACCCTTCCTCGCTGACGTTGCAACTGCCAGACACTTTGTCACAGCAAGAAATGCGACTAACCCATTAATGTAGCATATGCCTGCAGCTCCTTGGGAGAGGTCTTAACTCTTCCCACCATAGAGTGGGACATAAGGGAGACAATGGGTATGCATTTCACTTCATTCAATTATGTTATATTGTCTACACAGCAATAATATTTATTTTTAAAAACCTACTAGTAAATAAAACATTATACACCAAAATTAACCAGACTCAGTCTATACAATTTATGAATGCATATACTATGAGAATTGGCATTAAAAACAGAAGCTGTGCAACCTCCCATTAATTTTTTTACTTTTAATATAAAATATATTTTATGTGTGTATCCAATAACAAAATTTCTAATGAAACTTTTGTTGTGGAAAGCATTTTCAAAATAGTTTTAAAATGTCTCTTTCATTAATAAAACTAGCATTATTCATGGTGAATTAATAGAAACCGACACTATAATAAAGGAACTTTTCAATCTATAGGAATGTATATTCCTGATAGTGGTACATGCCAGTATGCCTGGGTCCAGCTGGGGTTTTTAACATGTTTCAGTCTAAGCTTTCAGAGATTCTTTGAGAAGCCATAGACTTCTTTCTCTGCTCTAAACCCCTGTTCACTTGTCCACTGCTGCTGCTGAGACTGGCAAATGAGAAAGGAGAAGTTAAGAATGGACAGAGCAAACACCCAGCCATGTGTGGGGGTAGAATGGAGGTCAGGTGAGGACATCCCAGTTCTCTGTCAGTGGCCAGGATGCCCTGGTAGCCTCAGAGCTTGTGGACTGTGAGCCAAGCCATGGTGAGTTCTGGATCTGGAGACAATGCAGGCTGTCCAACAGGCTAATAAGTCAAGGGTTTTGGTTCTGAGTGTGGGGGCAAACCTGGAGGATTGCTCTGATTTCATCCCTCTGTCTTTCCTTGAGTTGTATTATTTGACAAATGGTCACTTCATAGCTCTATCTGTTTCTATGGCTTAAGAAGTTTTAATTTGAACTCTCCTTGGGAACAGATTATTATCTTGATCTTTACACACACATACACACACACACACACACACACACACACACACACACACACACCTCCCTCCCCGTCTCTCTGTCTCTGTCTCCTGTCTCTCTGGGCCTCTCTCTCTCTCTCTCTCTTTCCCTCTCCCTCAAGCTTTCTACCAAAATGAGCCATTTCTTCAGGGCTTTATACCTGCAACACTGAGCTACTGCTACTCTGGATCAAATGCAGATCCCTTTTGTCACTATGTATTTTGGGGTCCCTCTGATTTGTCCACCTGCCATAGAACCCATAACCTTTCTGGAAACTACTTATCTCTCACAGCTTAAGGTTACAATGAGAGGGTCTGGCCAACCTGGCCCATTTGGGAAGTGAATCATCCTCTGTTCTGGCCATGGATGAGCAGTGCATACAGCAATACAGCTCATTGCCAATCACACTAAGAGCTGGAGGGAAAGACAATTTCTGCATTTATTTCAATATCAGAGGAAATTTGCATAGTGTAGCCAGAAAAGAGGGAGAGAGAGGAAGCAAAGGAGGAAGAGAAAGAGGGGAAAAAAAGAAAACATAGGAAGAAAGACAGAGTAAGCAAATATACAACATTCCTAGAATTTCCTCCCCCAATCAAGTTTCCATTCTATTTTTGTGTTTCTAATAATAGAAATATTTTGAAGTCATTAATTCTTCTTCCTTCCATATATTCTCACTGAAACCTCTGAAAATACACCTAAATTCAGCTTCTCTGAAATGTCTCCCTGACAAGCCATCAGTACATTTTCTTTTTTAATTATTAATAATAAATTTAAAAATTTACATGTGCATCCCAGTTTCCTCTCCTTCCCTCCCACCCTCTCATCCTCTTTCCCTCCCTCCCTCCTACTTACCCTCTTTCCTCCCTCACGTGTACCCTGACCACCCTCTCCTCCCACCCCCCCCCCATTCCACATGTAGGGCTATGCTCTCCAGGTGGGGTCATGTAAGTCTGTCAAGTCATTTGAAGTAGGGACTAGGACTTCTCTCCTGTCTCTAGGTAAAGGGAGTATTCCTCCATGGGGGATGTGTCCGCAAGGTCCTTTTGTGCACCAGGAATACATCCTGGTTCTACTGTCTGAGGTCCCTTAGACTGCTCAGTCCTTCTAGCTGAGACCCATATTCAGGAAGTCTGAGTCAGTCCCATGCTGGATTTCCAGCTATGAGTCCGGGGGGCAGGGGGGGTGGCATTAGCTCTTCCTTGTTCAGGTCAGCTGTCTTTGTGTGTTTCTGCAACCAGGTCTTGTCCTCTCTCTCTCTGCATCTGAATTCTAGTTCAACTCAGTGTTTAGTTATGTGTGTTTGCTTCTGTTTCCAACAGGTACTATATGAGGGCTCCATGATGATGGATAATTTAGTTGATGATCTCACTGTCAGGGAAGGGCATTTATGGTAGCCTTTCCACGGTTGCTCAAATTGTTAGTTGGAGTCAGACTTGTAGGTCTCTAGACCTTTCTTTGGGTTCAGTTTTCTCTTCAAATCAATAATGGCTCCCTCTTTTAGGTTCTCTCTCTCCCTTTTCAGTCTTATATTCCTATCCTGACTCAATCTTCCTAGTTGCATGTGCTTTCTTCTCCTCCAATTCTCTTTCTCCTAGTTCTCTCTCCATTTACTGTCCCCCACTTCCCATGTGCTCTGGGGGAGTTGTCCCTTCCACCTTTTGTGAGGGACCATATGGTCCCTCTTAGAATACACCTTGTATCCTAGATCCGCTGGTAGTGTGAATTATAAGCTGGTGATCCTTTGCTCTATGTCTAAAATCCATATATGAGCAAGTACATACCATGTTCTTCTTTTTGTGACTGGGTTACCTCATTCAGGATGGTTTCTTCAAGTTCCATCCACTTGCCTGTGAATTTCAAGATTCCATTTTTTTTTTTTTTTTTTTTTTTTTTTTGCAGAGTAGTATTCCATTGTGTAGATGTGTCACATCTTCTTTACCCATTCTTCAGTTGACAGGCATCTAAGTTGCTTTCAGGTTCTTGCTATTACAAAGAATGCTGCTATGAACATAGTTGAGCACATGTCTTTGTTGCATGGATGTGGATCATTTGGGTATATACCTAAGAGGGGAATTGCTGGGTCCTGTGGTAAACTAATTCCCATTTTCCTGAGGAACCGCCATACTGATCTCCAAAATGGCTATACAAGTTTGCACTCCCACCACCAGTGGAGGAGTGTTCCCCTTTCTTCACATCCTCTCCAGCATGAATTGTCATTTGTTTTTCTAATTTAAGCCTTTCTGGTAGAAGTAAGATGTTATCTCAAAGTTGTTTTGATTTGCATTTCCCTGATAGCTAATGATGTTGAGCACTTTCTTAAGTGTCTTTCACTTAAGAATTCTTTCTTCAATTCTGTACCCCATTTTTTAATAGGGCTATTTGGTGTTTTGTTGACTAGTTTCTTGAGTTCTTTGTATATTTTGGAGATCAGTCCATTGTCAGATGTAGGGTTGGTAAAAAATCTTTTCCCAGTCTGTGGGCTGCCATTTGGTCTTGCCCACTGTGTCCTTTGCCTTACAGAAGCTTCTAAGTTTGAGGAGGTCCCATTTATAAATTGTTGATCTCAGTGTCTGTGCTACTGGAGTTATTTATGTTTAAGAAGCAGTCTCCTATACCAATTTGTTCAAGGTTACCTCCTACTTTCTCTTCTAATAGGTTCTGTGTGGCTGGATTTATGTTGAGGCCTTGGATCCATTTGGACTTGAGTTTTGTGCATGGCGATAGACATGGGTCTATCTGCAGTCTTCTACACACCATCATCCAAGTGTGCCAGCACCCTTGTATTCTTTTAGCGGTTTTGTCGAAAATCAGGTGTTCATAGGTGTGTGGGTTAATACCATTCGTCTACTTGTCTATTTTTCTGCCAATACCAGGTTGTTTTCAGAACTATAGCTCTGTAGTAGAGCTTAAAGTCAGGAATGGTGATGCCTCCTAAAGTTCTTTTATTGTACAGGGTTGTTTTGTCTATCCTCGGTTTTTTGTTTTTCCATATTAAGTTGATTATTATCCTTTCAAGGTCAGTGAAGAATTGTGCTGGGGTTTTAATGGGGATTGCATTGAATCTGTATATTGCTTTTGGCCATTTTTACTATATTTATTCTTCCTATCCACGAGCATGGGAAATCTTTCCATTTTCTCTTATCTTCTTTAATTTCTTTCTTTAAAGCCACAAAGTTCTTATTGTATATGTCTTTCACATGTTTGGTAAGCGTTACCCCAAGATACTTTATGGTGTTTGTGGCTATTGTTTCTCTGATTTCTTTCTCAGTCTCTTTGTCATCTGAATAAAGTAGAACTATTGATTTTTTTGAGTTTAACTTGTATCCTACTAGTTTGCTGAAGGTGTTTATCAGCTATAGGAGTTCCCTGGTAGAGTTTATTCAGTCACTTATGTAAACTATCATATCATCTGCAAATAGAGACAGTTTGACTTCTTTCTTTCCAATTTGGATCCCCTTGATCTCCTTTTGTTGCCTTATAGCTTTAGCTAGAACTTCAAGTATAACATTGAAGAAATATGGAGAGGACAGCCTTGTCTTGTTCCAGATTTTAGAGGAATCGCCTTAAGCTTCTCTCCATTCAGTTTGATGTTGGCTGTTGGTTTACTGTATATTGATCTTATTATGTTTAGGTATGTTCCTGTTATCCCTGCTCTCTCCAAGTCCTTTATCGTGAAAGGGTGTTGAAGTTTTTTCGAAGGCTTTTTCAGCATCTATGGAGATGATCATATGGTTTTTCTTTTTTAGTTCGTTTGTATGGTGGATCACATTGATAGATTTTTGTATGTTAAACCATCCCTACAACCCAGGGATGAAGCCTACTTGGTCATGGTGGATGATTTCTCTGATGTATTCTTGGATTCGGTTTGCCAGTATTTTATTATTTTTGCATCGATGTTCATCAGGGATATTGGTCTGTAGTTTTCTTTCTTAGTTGTATCTTTGTGAGGCTTGGATATCAAGGTGATTGTGGCCTCGTAGAAAGAGTTTGGTAATGAGCCTTCTGTTTCTATTGTGTGGAACGATTTGAAGAGTATTGGAATTAGCTCTTCCTTGAATTTCTGGTAGAATTCTGCACTGAAGCCATCTGGCCCTGGGCTTTTTTTGGTTGGAAGGCTTTCCATGACTGTTTTGATTTCATTTGGGGTTATAGGTCTATTTAAGTTGTTTGTCTGTTCTTGATTTAATTTTGGTAAGTGATAATTATCCAGAAATTTGTTCATTTCCTTTGAATTTTCAAATTTTGTGAAGTATGACCTGAAAGTTGTCTGGATTTCCTCTGTATCTGTTGTTATGTCCCCCTTTTTGTTTCTGATTTTGTTAATTTGCATGTTCTCTCTCTGCTTTTTGGTTAGTTTGGATAAGGGTTTGTCTATCTTGTTGATTTTCTTGAAAAACAACTCTTTGTTGCATTGATTTTTTTTGTATTGTTTTCCTGGTTTCTATTTTATTGATTTCAGCCCTCAATTTGATTATTTCCTGGAGTCTACTCCTCTGGGATGAGTTTGCTTATTTTTGTTCTAAGGCTTTCAGTTGCGCTGTTAATTCTCTAATGTGACTATCTTCTGTTTTCTTCATATGGGCACTGTAGAGAGCCGCGTAGTGCCAGGCCTTAAAGTGGCGCTGTCAGAAAGTTCCAAAACTTTCTGTAGGGCTGGATTTGTAGATAAGTATTGTGAAAATCTTTCTTTGTCATTAAAGGTCTTGTTTTCTCCATCTGTAGTGATTGAGAGTTTTGCTGGTTATAGTGGCCTGGGCTGGCATCCATGGACTCTTACTACTTGTAGAACATCTATCCAGGACCTTCTGGCCTTGAGGGTTTCCAGGAAGAAGTCAGGTGTAATTCTGATAGGTCTGCCTTTATATGTTACCTGTCCTTTTTCCTTTGCTGCTCTTAATATTCTTTCTTTATTCTGTATGTTAGGTGTTTTGATTATTATACATTGAGGGGTCTTTTTTCTTTGGTCCAGTCTATTTGGTGTTCGGTATGCTTCTTGTACTTTCATGGGCCTGTCCTTCTTTAGATTGGGAAAGGTTTCCTCAATGATTTTGTTGAGTATGTTTTCGGCACCTTTGAGCTGGGGTTCCTCACCTTCTTCTATGCCTATTATTCTTAGGTTTGTCCTTTTCAGGGTGTCTCACATTTCCTGGATGTTTTGTGTTAAGGATTTGTTGTATTTATGATTTTCTTTGGTCGATGGGTCTATTTCCTCTAGTTAATCTTCAGCACCTGAGATTCTCTCTTCCATCTCTTAAATTCTGTTGGTTATGCTTGCATTTGTAGTTCCCGATCATTTGCCCAGTTTTTCTATTTCCAGCATTCCTTCGGTTTGTGTTTTCTTTATTGTCTCTTTTTCAGTTTTCAAGTCTTGAACTGCTTTCTTCATCTGTTTAATTGTTTTTTCTTGGCTTTCTGTACTTTCTTTAAGAAATTTGTTCATTTCTTCCAATTTTTTGTTTGTTTTTTTCTTCCATTTCTTTAAGGGATTTTCTCACATCTTCTTTGAGGGCCTCTATCATTTTTATAATGGTAATTTTTAAGTCGTTCTCTTCTGCTACATCTGCCTTGTATGTTCCGGTCTAGTTGGTGTAGATTCCCTAGATTCTGGTGGTGTTATGCTTGTCTTTCTGTTGTTAGGCGTTTTCTTGTATTGCCGTCTTCCCATAGCTTCTTCCAATAGGTGTTGGTGAGGCCTCTCCCTCTCTCTGTGGACTTAGGTGGGTCAGAGGTTTGATGTCTGCAGCTCTGGGTGGTCCAAGGTCTCTAGGAGTTCTCTCCGCAGGCAGGGGCCCAGTGATGGGGGTCAAAGATCAGGCTCCAACAGAGGGCAGCTGAGGCCTCTTTGTCAGAGGCCAGCCCTCAGGATGTTTTCTCACCAATAGGCAGGTCTAGCTGGGACCTGGCACTCTCCAGCTGAGGCCTCTTTAGTAAAGGCCCTGGGATGGGGATCAAGGATCCAGATTGTAGGAACTCAGAGTGGTCCTGCAGAGATAGGAGGATCTCTGGGAGGGGCCCAGAACTCCAGTAGAAGATCAGTGGTGAGGGGTCAGAGACCAGGCAGATGGAAATTACGGGTGGTCCCATGTGGATAGGCAGGTCTATTGTGCTCAGATCAGCTCCAGGAATTTCCCAGAAGGTGGCTGGATTGTTGGCTACACCCTCTGTCTCAGTGCTCAACCAGAGAGGTGGGACAGTGGGCAGAGTGGGGCAGAAGGTAGGGGGAGGGCAGATTCTCGGTAGGGGTGGGTGAGGGTGTATCAGAGCTCCAAGAGCACTCTGGACACAGGGGAAGCGAGATCCAGGACCCACCTAGGGATTTCCCGGGGAAGGGTGTAGGAGAGAATCTACCCCACCGGAATTAGACCCAGACTCACATCTAGCCAAGGCCTGGCGATGAGGGACAAAGGCTGGGCTGATACCCATCAGTAGATTTTCTAAACAAGTAAAATGAAAAAAAATCTACCTGCTTCTACTCTTTCCTCAGATTTTCAGTTTTGCACAATGCTTTCTTAATACTCTCCTTTTAAAACTCTCTCCCAACCCAAGTCCCCCATAAATGAAGCCAAATTGCTTGATATGTTCTATTTTTATTACTCTGGGTTACTAATTCCCACTTCTCGCCTTACAGAGCTTTCTGGACAGAAACTCATTTGGGAAACACACAGGGCCAATAGCAACAGCCTGCTGTATTTCAGGGCTCAGTAGGCATCCTACACAGGCTCTTTTCAGTAGCCTGCCCACTGGAGACCTACTCCAGCCCAAAGCTCAATGAGTGTCCTGGGAAGGCTTTCAAAATGTGGACTCTGACTGAAGTATTGCAACTGGTCAGACTCACAGTGGGTAAGAAGTCAACTTCTAGACTCTAGAACACAAACTGTGGCGATAGCTTGGTCTGGGTAGAGAGCTTGGCTTGCATGCAGGAAGTTGTGGGTTTGATTTCCATCACTGACTAAAAACTGGTGTGTTCACCTGTAACCTTACACTCAGAAGGTATAGAAGATGAAGGCAGGAAGGTCAAAAGCTCAGGGCCATCCTTAGCTACATAATAAGTTCAAATCTATCCTGGGCTGCATGAGAGTCCATCTCAAAACAAAACACAATACAGAATGCTTGAATGTTGTAGCTTACTTTCTCCTGGTCCTATAGCATGAGATCCCCAATACTTGGTCTCTCTTTTATTTTACACATTTCTCTCCAGGCCTTAATAAACCACCCAGTTCTGCATGATCTCCCAGAAAACAGATTTATCACACAAGATCCCTGTTGTCAATTGGAATCGCTCACAGAAACCCACCACTGTTTTCTTCCAAGTGCTATTGACAGTGTCTGGAGAAAAGAATCTGAACAGACATCACCTTGAACTATTCTCAAATGAGACTTTTGCCCCCTCCAACCAAAGGCTTCTGAGATGTAATATCTCCCTCCTGCAAATCCCTGGCACCTGCTTTCTGTTTGCCCCTAACACAGTTGTCATCACAGATTCAGCCCTGCTGAAGCTGCTACTTAAGGCACGGTGTCCTTCTAGACTACAGTATGCTCATCGTACCTCATGTAGCCCACATGAAGTACTCACTGATAGATGGTCCTTCAGCTGCTGAGCAACAGAATTGGAAGGTTTCCTGAGTCCTGATACTGCCTCTCACCCTGCATTAAGTCATACACAAGAACACCAGAGTTCCCTGTGTTACTAATATTATCTTGTGTCAGTTTTTGTCAGTAACTTCAGCTTGATAGGATCAGTACTTGCTTTTAGCAACAGCAACAAGGGTATTTTAGAGCCTTCTATAAAGTTTGAATTTTAATAATCTTTACTTCTTCACCATCACCAAAATCATCACCACCACCACCATCATCTTGTTGTCAAATGATACAGAAGTTAAGGCAACACCCTCTCACAATGTAGCTGCAGAGAAAGGATAGTGGAAAATAACCTTGAACTCCAGGTCCTCCTGTTTCTACTCCCATCCCTAAGTGCAGGGATCATAGGCTTTTGCTGACACAGCTAGTTTATCTAGTACCTGGGATTGACTCCAGGCCTTCGGGAACACCAGATAAGCATTCTACTCACTGAGCTACACCCCAGTCCATGATTTTTGTTTGTTTGTTTGGTTGATTTGGTTTGTTTTTTTGAGACAGAGTTTCCCTGTATGGCTTTGGAAACTGTCCTGGAACTAGCTCTTGTAGACTAGGCTTGTCTGGAACTCACAGAGATCTGCCTTCCTCTGCTGTCCCAGTGCTGGGATTAAAGTTGTGTGTCACCATTGCCCAGATATATATATATATATATATATATATATATATATATATATGTATATGTATATTTATATGTTATATATATATGTGTGTGTGTGTGTATGTATGTGTGTATATAAGTATGTATATGTATATGTATGTTATGGCATGTAAAGTGATAAGTTTCATGAAGACAAACTTTCTTCCTCCAACCTAGCATTATTTCACTATGGTTTGTTCTAAGTCACTTTTTCTCCCACTGCTATTCCTTGTGTCTCTCCTCTAGCTGTCTCTAGTCTCTCCCCACAGTACTGTTCTTTGCTTTTATGATGGAGCCATCTTAGTGACAGGACCAGACAGTGACAGAGCATGTGGAAGTGTTTAACAGTAGAGCCCTGACCTGTACAGAGAGAAGATACTCCTGAATCTACTGGTGGGTTCTCCCTTCTCTTCATTACACTCAGAAATGGGTTTTGAACAAATCTTCCAATGTCCTAGGACCCTCTCATTCTAATGTTTTGTATCTTTATCTTCACCGCTGTGGAATACGGCTTCTATCCATACAAAGCTGTTGTTCCTATGTCTGTCTTTCTGTGGCAAGGGCACTTTCTGAATAGTATCCTCATGCAATACTCTCCCCTGCCCACTGTCTGAGCCCTAACTTGCTACTGTCAGCTGCTCTTCCCCGTGACTCAGAGTTTGCACATCTTCTTGGCTGAGGCACTGTGAAGTGGAAGCCAGCTCTGCAGAGGTGGGGTCTGCAGCTGCCTGTTGGCCTGGCTTCCTGTAGGGGGTGGGTGGAGGCATAAAGATGACGCTAGATGTGGAGTGGATAGAATCCTGACATGGTTTCAATATTCTCTTTTGTCTGTTTACAAGGCTTTCCCCCTCCAAGTACTGCTCATGTATATTTCCTTCCTTTATTGTTTTTGTGTGACTGTGTATGTATACATACTTGTTTGTTTGTGTATACACACACAAATGTGAAGACCAGAGGTTAACACTGTCTTTTTCTACTACCACTCTCCACCCTATTCTTTGAGGTAGGGTCTCTCACTGAAACAGGAGCTCTCCACTTCAGCTGGACTGAATGATTAGCAAGCCCCAGGGATCCTCTTTGCCTCCTCCATGCTGGAATTCCAAGCATGCAGTGCTGGTGTCTGCCTATTTTGTTTCTGGAGTTTTTGTTTGTTTTAGTTTTTGTGACAGGGTAATTTTATGTAGCCTGTGGCTATCCTAGAGTTTATTACCCTCCAGATGCTGTGATTACAGGTAAATACCTGCACCCCACCCCCAGCCCTGAAGTTTGAAGTTGTTTTTTTATGGTATGAAAAATATGAGTGAAGAGGGAATGCCTAGGGCTTTGGTAATAGGTGAGGTTTCAGCCTCATTGTCTGTGGGCTGCCTGAATTGAGATACAGAGGTAAGCTTGTATTTTTTGCTGGGCTTCCTTATATGGGAGGTCAAAACCTTTTCTCCAGACTTCTGGAGAGCAGGACTATGTTAGTCAGCTCAGATTGCTATAACAAAATAATATAGGCCAACGTCTTAAGCAGCAGATAGTTTTGGGGTTTTGTTTGTTTGTTTTTAAACAATTTGAAGTGTGGTTTTCTTTTAAATAAAACTATGTATTTTCCCATCCCTCCCTCCTGCTCCTTCTCAGCTATCCTCTCTCTAACGCCTCCAATGTTCTCCTTGATTCTCAAGATGACAGTTTCTTTTCTTTGATTATTGTTACATGTGTTGGGACTCAGCAGTCTGCGGACTCCGCCTCTGACGATGGGCGGGACGCTTATAGCTGTGTCATCACTACATCAGGCTTTACCTGGCTGTTCAAGCTTTTACTTGGCTGCGCAGGGGACCCAGTTACGCACAAGCCCCCCTTTTAAAGCAAGCGCCCCACACCCCGCTCTCTCTCTCCACTTTCGGTTGGCCACCAGCTACCCCCTTTCTCTCCCCTCTCTCAATAAACTCCATGTGGGCGCTGAGTCTCGTGTGTTTCTTAGGCAATAGCAGCTGCAAAAGAACAACAATGTGTGTATGTATGTTTGTGTAAAATATATAAATACAACTGCTAAGCCCATTTTTGTTGGTGGTGTGTATGTGGTTCTAAAGTTGACCACTCTGCATTGGACAACTGTATTTGACAGTCAATGAAGGAACTCATCTTGGGGAGTCTAATTCACTGTCCATAGTCATTGGTTGCCTGAAGGTCTTTGTCTAGGGGTGGGACTGTGAAATATTCCTTCTTCCACATTGACATATTTGTTGTGCTGGCTAGTTATGTCAACTTGACACAAGCTGTAGCTATTTGAGATGAGGGAAGCTGGACTGAGGAAATGTCTCCATGAGACTGGGCTGCAGGCAAGTCAGTTAGGCATTTTCTTACTTAGTGGCTGTGGGTGATACCACTTCAGGCTGGCAGTCCTGGGCTCTGTAAGAAAGCAGGCTGAGCAAACCATGAGGAGCAAGCTAGTAAAGCAGCATCTTTCCATGGCCTCTGCATCACCCTGTATAGGATCCTGTCCTGTTTGTGTTTCTATCTTGATTTCCTTCAATGAAGGACTATGGATGTGGACATGTTAGCCAAATACCCCTTCCTCCTCAACTTGCATTTGGTCATGGTGTTTCATCACAGCAATAGGAACCCTAACTAGGATTCATGTCCACTGATACTGCCATTGTTCCAGCC